>JAAWXA010000001.1:54711545-54811423 GCA_038090715.1 Florisuga fusca | reverse complement strand
GGGGGGGGGGAGGGGAGGAGGGGAGAAAAGGACTACAAATTAATGCCTATTTATATGAAAGGTTTAATTCTGAATTACCTATATGTAGCAGACCAGCAGAAAAAAAGCTTTAGCATGACTGCTATCAAAAAGGAACCTTTAACTTTGCAAGTCTCTGGGAACTGCATAGAAAGAATAATACTTTAAAAATTTTTAGAAAAGTATCTGAAGGAGTTTAAAGGAATTTTAAAAGTAAGACTTTTTTAAAATGAAGATTAGTATTTTTTTTCAAGTATCAGAATTTTAAAAGCCCGGTATTTATTATAAAACTCATTTCACAACTGTAACATTTTCTCTTACCAACCTCAGGAAAAAAAAGACTGTAAACGGGATGCGTTATCTTCGACTTTGTTTCAAGAAGGGCTCGTTCTTTTCTCTGTATACTTTGCTGTAGTTCTTGCCACTCCTGTCAAAAATAAGTTTAAAAAGTTACTGTGCCCTGTCCAACTTTTGCATTCAAAAATAAATAAATAGATAAATAAATTTTAGCCCACAGAAATGACATATATGAATAGTTTTTGTGCTACACCTCCTACACTTCACGTTATAAAAGGCCATGGCATGTATAGACTACATTATTCAGTATGATTAAAAGTAAAAAAAAATGAAGCAACAGTGAAACTTGAGAGATCATTAATGTAAATATTTAAAAACAATCCAAAAATCCCTTGCATACATTCTTCAAAACTCAATTCTACCACACTGCCTATAAACACTCACTGCCTGAGCTGTAGAGACCTGACAACAAGTTTGATTATTCTTTTCCCATCAGAATCTTGTTCTCACCCTCTAGGGGACTTCCAGCTCACACTCTCAAGTCTTCCACTCTAAGACCTGTGATGCAGAAATCACCTACCACCACAATGCTTCATTGTCAATTACAAGTCTGAATTATTAACTTCTTAACAGTTTCAAGAGTTTAGTAAGCACACTTACAAATGCATTCAACTACTGAATCCCTATAGCGTGCATTATGCACCATGCAACAGCCACTGCATTTAAAAAACAAGTTCAAAGAGCTTTCTTCCATGTAAACTGCAGCAGCAAGTAATCAAATTAAGCTGAAAGAAACATTATAATCTCTCCCTTAAGTTAAGCTATTTTGTTTGTTTCATTTTTTTCTGTCTATGCTGCAAAGACCCTTCCCTCCTCTCTCTGAAACAGACTTGCAATGACAAGGCTTTTATGCTGGAATGAGGTCTGAAAACCTCTGAAGAACTGATATTACTCTTTCATCCTACTGTTGCCTTGCCTGAGGGGATGCTAGAGGATTAAAATGCATTTTCTATCAAACCCAGCAGCAACATTACCCTTCAAGAAAAAGTAAGGCTTACAGCTTCATCATCTTTGTTTTGCTTCTCATCTTGTTCTCTGTCAGAGTCTCTGTCACTTCCATCATCTTTTTCACTTTGAGAGTCTCTGTTCGTCTCTTCTTCTTCAGATTCACTACCTTTATCAGAGACCTCCTCTTCTTCTTCCTTCGCAACTACTTCCTAACAGAAAAGAAAAAAGAAAACAAAAACCTCTGAGTTTGTTTGCATTATTTTAGTAAGCATAATTCACAGCATCTGTCCCAATGTCACAGCTCTTGCTTCATACGCTTCTTGTGTCACAGAGTATGTCTACAGTGAAGAATTTTACCTCATGTGCTAAGAGGAACAGGGAAGCAATTTTCCTGCCCCGTATGGCATTCACAACACAAATTAGGAAAAAACAGTAATTGATTCTAGGGCTTTATTTCAAAAAGTTATAAGAAAATTAGAGAGAATATAAGAAAGTGCTTAAAATATAGCCCAAGAGGGAGAGAAAACACTTTGCAGTCGGAGCACAATGATACTAAAGCTACTTAATTTACCAGAAGAAAGTATTATTTCAGTTTTTTCCTTTAATGGAAAAGTAGAAGGTACAGAACAATCTACCTCCCAGAAGGCAGGGTAACAAGAACTACTAAGAAGGGACTATGAAGCCAAACTTCTAAAGCAAGTGGGCATAACTTTAAGCAGGCCACTGGAAACATCACTGTGGTGGTCTTCTGATTATTTTCACAGTCATTTTTAAATGCAAAGGAAAAAACCACAGTTTCAGGAGATACGCTTCACAAAAGCATAAAATGAGATGTAAAAGACAGAAAAAAACTCCATCAGATGAGGAGTAATAAACTGAACAAAATACTAAAACTATCAATGAATCTATGAGCTACCCCATTAGCTTGTTTTTGCTTCTGTTGTTTTGATGGCTGCAATGAAGGTGGAACAGGTTTCTTTTTTAATGGCTTCTTCTTCTTTGATTTTGAAGCTTTCTTCGTTCCTTTATTCTTTTGCTGCCATCCTTTGCTCTTAACTTTGCTGGCATCTCCTTGCTGCAGGAAAGCAGTATTTAAAATATTTATTCTGTTCATTAAATTGCAGGCATTCATTTTACGTTAAGCATTTTAAGCTGACAACTAAACTTAGAAAGCACAGCTCAAGAGACACTTCAGTAGGCATTTCTTAAAAAAAAAATACTTGAGAAGCTCACAATTAGCATCTCAAGATCTGAAATAAAAGTTCTCTTTAGCTAGAGGAATATTCATTCTTCACTTACCCCATCTTCTGTTGGTTGCTCTTCTGCTGCACATATAGACTGTTCCTTTTCAAACACTTCCTGGTTACAGAAAAATGTGAAAACTATTAATGCCTCTCCATAGCAAAAGAGCAAATTATTATTTCAGATTTGAACTCAAACTAAATCACCTTAATCTGGTCTGAAGGTTTTACTCATTATGACAAATTCTTTTATCAGTGACAAACACAACAAGGGATTAAACGACCAAAACTAAACGCTACTTTGAATACTTGGTCAAGGATTTTTCTATCACTAGCATGATAAAAGAAATTTAGTAAAAACATGACATCTTGTTCCAAAGAATCTACTTGTTTTATAAAGCACAGAAATCCCATATCACAAAAGGAAGCAGTAGTAAAATGCAAATTCTGCTCCAGCTGCCAGAGCATTAAAAACTCAACAGCTGCACTGCTACTCAGGGACACAAGACAACAAATCAAACCAGAAATATGAAACGTTAAGACAAAACACAATGTTAGTATTATGCAGACTAGAACGTCCCTAAGCAAATGGAATTTTTTCATGCATTTCTTTCTTCAAAACATACTATATGCCATTAAAAAAAAAAATCTAGTCTTAAGGAGCTGTCTTAGCAAATACAAAGGGTTAGCAAATACAAAAGGTTAACCCTGTCTTACCCCGTTTCAATATCACCACAAAAAATTTAAAAAGTGTACTATAGAAGATTAGTTCTAGTTTTCAGCTTATGTTTCTTAATGCCAGATTGCTCAGTGGACTTCACATAAAAAACATGATACATCAGTTTTCTGTATGCTGTCAGATTTTAGTTAACTTCTAAGTACAGTTCAATATGCTCACATTTTTCTAATTTCTTCAATTTTTAAGATCCAGAATACTGATCTGGTGTTTTTACTATCTACTACATCCTCAGTTATCATTGAAATAAAACATTCTGAAACTCCATAGCATAAGCAGTGTACAGACTGCTTTCTGCTGAATTGGCTTCAATGGCTAGTCTGACCCTCAACTCTAATACTATGCTTGTATGCCTTAGAGGCATAATTCAGGGTTTCTATTTAGACAATTACATGAATAGTACAGATGTAAAAAATTGACCCTGTAGGCCTGGTGAGGTAAAAGTTTATTCAGCTGTAAGGTTTTTTAAGTTGTTACTATGTTTTAAGCTAAAAAGTAAACAGAAGTCTAACTACTAGGCTGTCTTACTATTTAGGCCATGCCACATGGCTATCCATTCAGCAGACCACTTTATTCACATGGCACTGCTGTACCTTCTTCGTATTAAGTTATGCATATCCTGCATTCTGCTAGACTGAGTTCCTTTCATAAAAGTGTCTAAAACACCCAAGAGATTTGTAACATTATGAGCCCACATACAGTGAAATCAAACACTGTCCTACAGACTTGAGTGAATACTTTATTCTAGTGAAAGAACTAAACTTGTGCATGTCTCTTTTCCAGTTATTTACAAACCTCAGAGCAGTATCACTTGCCATACTCTTTTACTGTTCCCTAGACAACTGCAATGGGTCAGATGGAACTTTGGTTTGATTCCAGGAAAACTTTCTCATTCAGAAACAAAAACATAAGGGAGGATTAAGAGCACAAGTTCTCAGTTTCAAATCTTAATTTCACAGTTATATTTACAAAAGATTGTGCCATCTTGCAAGGAAGAAATGTCTGTTTATTAGCATATACTTGCAGTTGGCTTGAAAGAACACGTATTTGTAATACTTACTGCCATGGTCTGTCTTGTTAGTGTGACCAGAACAGTGACAAGAGAACCTACTGTAATATTGTTGCTGTCTTCATCATCCAAAACTGGTGTAAAAAGAAAAGCAACACATCTATTAAACTTCTTTAAAGCCTTTTTTTTTTCCATTAAACATTGTTTCTGCTATGTCTAAATGTAAGCAATACAAATGTCAGACTTATTAAATAGTATAATGAAGGTTTTTTTAAAAAGTCTCTTACAATCTCAAACACAGTATCAGGGCTGGTAGTTCAGCAAACTATAAAACAGCAACCCTGAGTTTGAAATTTTAATTGCATGAAAGTTAGAAAATTCAAAGTTATAGCTGCTGTGGGAACCGTAACTCTGCAATGTTGTGCATTATATATTAAAGCATAAAACTTCAGAAACATGAAATACCACACATGACCAAAGGGATACTGTTATATTTGTTCCGGGAATTGTAACTTTGATTTTCCTGACTTTCATATGATTAACAACTCAATTTCAATGCCACATTCACAATCATGCACTTAATTCTTTTTTTAAGTACGAGGCAAAGAAAAACAAAAGAACAGCAATGATTACTTTAACTAAAACATCAAACATAAAACCCACGGAAAAGGAGGAGTTTATATCTCCAAGCTATGACCTGCAGAATGCCCCAGGTGGGGGAGGAAAAGAATTATATCCCAGAGTAGAGGTTTTATTTACCACCTCTATGGCCTCCTGTGAGAAACCATTTTTACTCTTTACTAGTTTTACACAAATAGTTTATATAACAGTAATACTGAGCTAACCAGAAAAGCACATGCATTGTTGAATCCTCCATGCCACACCTGAGTATAGTTGTGTAACAAAAAAGGGTTGCTTGTTAAGTTGTGGGAAGGTACTCTAAAACTGAATTTTGAGCAAATTAAGAGGACTGTATAAAATCCTGTGCTACAATAAGATGGAGCCTTCTGTTTGTTTGTTTGAACAAACACACAAAAACAACATTTAGAAATACCAAGATTACCAGACATTTACTTCCTTAATGGGTACCTTCACCAACATTTGCTTCTCACAGAAGACTATGCATAAGTGAAATTACAAACTAGGCTACTCAGAACATAACAGATTTTTAATTTGATCATTGCAACCACAATGAGAATATAAATAAAGAACAAGTCTTAGAGCAACATTTCAAAATTCTTACGTTTATTACTTTACACTCCTTTACAAAGGAAAGGAGATAGCAGAACCATTTCATTTTCTACTGAAAGGCTGCCTAACAGGAACTGCTGTACCTAGTCTTCAGAGAGGAAGAGCATTATACATTCATTGAAACAGTAGTATACCAAAAAGATAGCTAAGCACAGCATTTCTGGCAGAAATTCTACCAGATATAAAAAGTATACAAGGATTATCACATAGGAACCCATGAATATTTAGTCATTGGAGTCTCCAACTCAAAATCTCACAAAGGACTCTCCACGCTGGAGTAAGCCGAGCATAAATTCTTGAATAAGCACAACTTTTTATGACAGCTAATAAAAGTGGTATTTCAAGCAGAATTCCACATTGCTCATGAAATATTAAATCAACAGATAAAATATCAGCTAAGCTCCTGGAGGAGAAACTACCACTGGCTTGGGAACCTGTGAAATGTTTCAATGTATTTTATCTCCTCCGACTATAAATCTCATGTATATGAGCCTACCACTCCAAAACGTGTGTCATTTCCAAGCCACATCAATAACAGTGAGTTGGGTTTCACCATTCTCCAAAAGCTCACTGCCAACAAACTATCAAAATTTCACAAGAGCAACATATACAGAACAAAAGGACCTCCCACTCACCCTGTGGTTTTATATCCATCGTGACATATGGAAAACTGCCAAGGACAGCCATAACTTCATCATATTTCTTATCTTCTAGGAAGTGCAGTAAATTGCGACGATCAGAACCTTTTAAGCTCACCAAATCCTGAATACTTTTTATTTTATACTGAATTAAGGAAAAAAAAAAAAAAAGACAAACAAACAAATAAAATGGGGAGTCATGTGGTAGCAAAGCACACAGTCCACAAATAAACTCTTGATAATATCTCACTTGTGTCCCCACATTCCTAATACATAAAACCCATTTGATTTGTTCTTATAAAAAAAATACCAATCATGTTTTGAGAAACAATCAAAGTGCTTGTATTCAAACCTACTCAATACCACTGCTAAATACGTACTGCCTACTAAAAACATACACACCATTGTGTTCCTTAGTATGTCAACACCTTAGTTTTATAAGAAATCTATCCAGTTTCTATCATTCCAGCCATTTTTTTCAGCAAGTTGACCCAAGAAATCTTATTAATCAGGTTCTTTATTTAGATAGAGTACTTCAGTGCTCTGATGTATATTAGCAGGAGCAACTAAGTAGAAGTTGGTTTTCTTCTTTTATAATGAACTGCAAACAAATCTAAACCCACTCCTTTTAAGACTTGCAGAGCAGAGTGAAAAGGATAAAACACACACAGTTTTGTCCAAAGACTTGACTACCTCACATGATAAATGTATTTTATTAAAAACATCATGCACCAAGGTAGAATGATCGTACCTCCAGTCAAGCAAACTATTTTTTTGAGAGCTCAGTGCATGGGAATCCTGGACAAAACAAGCCTAATAACATTGTTTCCCTTTTTCAGGGAAAGGGCAAGGGGATTATGAGACAGCCAAATCCTTGATTTTTGTACTTAGCTACTCTGCACATCAAAAAACCTATCTAAAAATGTGGGGATTTTTTGTATGCTCCCTGTAGTTTATGGATGGATGAAGACAAGTGTTTGATGACACCTGTAAGAGAATTATTCTTTTACTTTGTCCAAAGGAAAAGACTATTTGATGAACAAGCATCTTCAAAAGGGATTAAAAATGCAGTACTTATGAATTTTTATCTTCACACTAAACCAGAAACATTTAAACACCGCCTAAGACTGTAATTAAAGCTAACCAAAACTTTCATAAGATAAAAAGAATATTTTAAGACTGATCCAAATGAACGATTGTAATCAAGCTATCAAAAAAGTCAACAACTTCTGATATAAGATAATTGCTTGTTACTAACCAGGCCTTCCAAGAAGATACACTACAAACAAAACTCAGACAAGAATATTCCTTTTTGTCCTTAAATTATACCAATTCCAACACTTACCCAACTACAACTCTATAGGTATAGCTTTTTAAAGCATATCCTTCCGTACATAAAGGATCACAAAATCTGAAATACTTTCCAAAGTAATTGGTTCTTTTTTTGCTTTATGAATTCCTCTGTGCTATCTTCCAAAATATATTCTCTATCAAAATAGATTAAGAATGATGTAAAACCAAACAAGGATAAAAAAAATCCCAGTAGGATCTTCCAGCTTTATTCTGGAAAAATGTTGTATTGAATAGAAAATAGTATTCTGAAATAAGAAGGGAACTGTTTTTTCTGTTTGGGAGGTTAATGTAGACTGATCTATTAGACATTTTTACACTTCTAAGATCCCTGATCTCAGATCCCACCTCCTGACATGGACTTTAAAAGAAACACAGATGTAGGAAGCGCTGTACTGAATTCCTGAAAAAATAAATGTATTTTTATTTCCTTAGTTAATTCAGGACCTCGCTTCCTCATAGACAAATAGGTAAAAGAAGTAACAGAAAATGTCTAAAGATGTTGACAAGTAGCATTCATAATTTTATACCTTTTTATGATTGGAGACACGCCTCAGGTTGTCCTCTTCAATGTGGGGCAGCTGCAGAAGGGGAGACTTGAACTGCT
The DNA here is from genome assembly GCA_038090715.1 of Florisuga fusca. NCBI lineage: Eukaryota > Metazoa > Chordata > Aves > Apodiformes > Trochilidae > Florisuga > Florisuga fusca. Next base: position 54,803,268 of record JAAWXA010000001.1, on the reverse strand, counting down.
GAAGTCCCTGGACAGTCATCTGGGAAAGCTTCATGCAATTTTCCAAAGATCCCAAAGATGGAGCACGGAACTCCCTTTCTTGGGGAGAATGAAACAGATGACATAATTTTTAATTTTTTTCTTCTTACACTTTTACAGTGCATACTTCTGTTACAGACTGCAGAAAACCTTGCTTTCAGTCAAGCAAAAGAGACATCTTTAAATGCCCAACATAATTAAAAAGTCAACCTTTTTGCTCTCATTGTAGTCACACATCTCAGCAGACATTTTCTTCCCTCTCTTTAGGTTATCACAGCTGAACACTAAGAAAGGGAAAGATTGCTAACATCGTCTCAGGGAACAAAAGCACAATGTATCTATGTAGTTCTTATAGACAAAAATGCCACCACTTAAGTTTTGGGGGATTTTTTTATTAAAGAAAAGCAGCATCAAAAGCAACTTGTTTTAAATTCGTATGACATCTGTGTGCATAATGTGTTTACCCCTGCTTTTTAAGCATAACAGTTTATCAGTAGACATTAATCTTCAAGAATACAATGCATTATTTGTAAGATTTTCATCCTGAGAGATGAACATAAAGGTAGTAGCCTATTACATGCAAGAAAAAAAACATAGGTATATCTGAAGCTAAGCAAAGCACACTATGTTCGAATGCAGTAAGAATACCTGCTAGAATTTCAAAGGCACGGCTCTTATAAACTAAACCTTAAGGCTAGAAGGAGTGTTTAAGCAAACTATTTTACTATTTTTTCTATTTATTTTATCTATTTGACTTTTCCTTTAGAAATTTCCTGTAATTCCTTTAACATTTTCAAGTACAAAGAAGTACACACTCTATGTAATTAAAATAATTAAAAGATAGACAAGGAAAAAGTTCCAATTAGACCAGAGCAAGAGAAAAAAAAGAAGAAATGTAATAAATACTCATCATCCCATTTGCAAAGAAATGAAAAAGCAAAGCAGATAGGTTTCTCCATAGTGCTATTTAACTTTGTTAGAAAACCATCCATTCATAAATAAGCCTTCTCAAAACCCTGTTTAGAAAACCCATTTCAGAATTCCCCTGCAGCTCAAGAGCTTTTGTGAGTCCATAACTGGCCATGTTCTTGTTGCTCCATATATACTTTACCTTGAGCCAAGAGGAATTTAAGCTTAATTTTTTTTTTTCAGAACTCTCATGTGGCACATGAAAGAACTGAAGGCAATTTTCACTATATTACAGAAAGCACCTGTAAGTTATGACACCTGTAATTTTACTGAAGAATCAGGATATGTATTTTCCCTATACTTTAAAAGCTTTCTCAAAAAAAAAAAAATTTTTAAAAAAATTTTAAAAAATCAGTCTGATTGCCTTGGCTGCTGTATGTATTATTCTGCATGTAAATGTATATGTATTATTCCAAATATCTGTGTATGTACACACAAATATACTCAAATATGTATCCAAGTATTTGGTGTGGATGTATTTCCTGGCACCAGTATATTTGAATACACCAAATTTGAATTACAACAAAACTACAACAGGGGCATGGAGGTACTTTCAACAGATAGATTAGACAAATTGCCAAAAGGAATATGCCAACACTGTGTAATCAAGCTTACAAACCCATGAAGGCAACTACAGATGTGGAGTTTTACTCCAGGTTTACTGACACCTGGGTTGTAAGGCAGACAGGCAGCAACCTGCAGCTGACCAAAAAGGCTGGCCATACATTCTGATAAAAAGCAAGTTAATTTAAAAACATTTAGCAGACAAAATATGACAAAAACAAAAAATCCAAACCACATATTTGGTGTCTTCAGCATGTTTTCTCCTTCTTCTACACAACAATCTTGATGCAAATTTGTAAGTAGCCACTGTGGCATGTTAAAAGTACCTGAAAGATTACTCAGTCACCTCTTTCCACCTTCCCCTCTCTCCATTCAAATGGCCTGTTTCTTCATGAATTACACCAAGTTATAATTATAGTAAGCTATCCAATCAAATTACATACCAGAACTTTAACCCAGTATATTAATAAACACTGAAGAATATATGCAACACAAAGAGAAAAATAACACATCAATGGAACTATTCAGCTAGACATACTGGTAAATAACATATCTGTGACTCCTACCTTAAAAAAAAAAAGTAATTGAAAAACTGATCTCCCAACTGAATAGCACAGAATTTACTTTCCATCCTACCTATCTTACACAACCCCTGTAATTTTTTTTGGCTGCTCCTAAGGAAATTGAGAGGGTTTTTTAAATTAAAAAACTTCACACTGCAAAACAAGTTAATAAAAGAATCCTAAATATTCTCTGTCAAACAGGCTTTTGCAGGAAATTCACTGCAAAATTAAAAAAAAAAAAAATTGAAACCACAGAGCACTAGTCAGAGTAGAAATTCTTCTCTTTCCTAAAGCATTGACTTATCATCCATATGACAGTAGAAAACTATTTTAACAAAGTTGGAGAATATAGTTTTGGTTTCCAAAAACAAGAAGGACTTTTTAGTGCCTGAGAATGGATTTGAGGCCAGTATAGCTCTTCACAACACCCACCTGCCCCCACCAGAAAAGTAATGCTACTACAGCACATATTTTGACAGTTTCTGCTTCTCAAAGCGTACGAGACAAAACCACCTTTACTCTAAGGTCATAAAGTCATCGAAAAAATACAACATTAAAGAATCCAATCATAAATTTAAATGCAAATCATAGTTGCTTGTGAAGGAGCAGTGTATACCTTGGTCAAACAACATCATCTACATTACACTGCAGCATCCAGCCTGAATGAAGAAATGGACTGGAGAGCTGAACTGATGCTCAGCTTTTCATGAGCTACTAGAGCTCATGCCATGTTTTTAGTAGCAAATACCTTGCTTGGCAGGGCAACTATCTACTTACAGTAAGGATGATCTCAAAGAAGCCATCAAGATAATTTTGACCTGCTGGCTATCAACTACCAGTGAAGTATCACCAAACAATGTATGCAAGGTGGGGATGCCACAGAGCAAAGCTTATTTTCAGGGATGTAAGAAGAAAGTCCCACAGACTACGCAGAAATCAGGCAAGAGAGTATCAGACTTCATAACAAAAGGCAGCTCACAATCGTTACATTTTCCACCAGGCTGGGAAAAACTTACTGGTAAGTGGACTGAAATGAAAATACTACTTTGGTTTTATGAAATCAAATTTAAACTGTTCCCTTCAAATAACAAATCCAAATAGTAACAAGCCTAAACTCATTGGCAAAGAAAGATAGCTCTGTTAAAAATTAAGAAGTGACCATGATTATATTATTCTTATGCCTAAATTGATTTTTTCACGACAGATTTGTTTCTAATGGTGTTTGTTAAGAAAGGCAGTAAAAATAAAAAGCCCTAAATATTGCACTTCAATTAAATTGTAATTTCTATGGCAATTACAGCAAGGTACCTGTCCCTACAAGTTCAGAATAAAAACTACACAGCATGCTAAACAGCACAGTAACCTGAAACGGAGAACATGAGCAACATAAAAAGAAATGATCCTAAAAAAACAAGTGACACTCACGAAAAGTGAGGAAGAACTTTAAAAATTTATATAAAAAGACAGATAAACAAAGGTTTAATTTATCTTATACTAGGTTCTTTGCTGCCAAAAATGGACTAGATCTTTAAGAAAAGGATTTCAAGAAACATTTAGCTGCAGAAATTATAACCTGAACACACATTTAAAATTTCAGAGTAGGGCTTGGCAGCAGTGACAGCATTTCTATCCTCAGAATAGAGAGCTCAAACAAAAACATAATTGCAATAAAGAGCAAAAGTGCATTTAGGCATTTCTAAATATCACAGCTCAAGTTTCCTACAAGGAACAAAGACTTGATGAAGAATGGCAAGGAAAAATCATATTTTACTAGCTTTAATTACACAGTTTCTTTTCTTACCTTCCCGGCTTCGAGCCATTATTATTAGTTGGCAGATCACATTAATCATTTCCTGAAGTAATGCAGGACTCTTTTTCAGGATAAACTGCTGATCTGCAAGACATAACTGGCTGCAATTATGCTGCACTTCTATTAGTTAAAAAAAAAAAAAAAATACAGTTTACATGAACTGGGCATTTAATGGTGGAATCTTCATTTTTATTCATTCTTGTATTATTGAAAATACACCTTATTCTCACTGACACATCCCTCTGTAACATTCCCTAACAAAGCAGGGCCAGGCGACTGCTAAGGGGAAACACAAATTTTATATACCAGACATGGAGCTTCTACACTAAATGAACCACTTACTAGATCCATGTAAAAAAACCAACAGAATGACACACACAACTTACCAGTCTTTCTAAAACAGCATGAAATATTTAACAGTAAACACAGGCTTAAAAAAAAGGATTTTTAAGTGCAACACCAGCCTTGGAAAAAAACAGTATTTGTAAAGTACGAACAAACAGTAGCAAGGAAGATGAGAGATTATTAGTGACTTAAACCTGAAAGCTTTTCATTTGAAAGAAGCTGGAAAATTTGAACCAAAGTATCTACACTGTTTTGTTGTGTTTGCTTCTTAATTTGTATTAAAATACAGAACATCTCAAGTTTGCTGGTCAGCCTAAGAAACAATGAGATTCATGGTTGAAATTTACAACTGCATTTAGAAATATTTTGTTCTGTATGTTTACAAGCATGAAAACTGCAAAACACAAACTGAAGCTCACATGTAACTGATACTTAGAATTCTAATCTTGTCATCCTTGCTTCATATAGTGGGCTAAAAAAACTCCAAAAATAGTCATGCACAGAAATGCTAGAGTAATATTAAGCTTATCTCGGATTACTTTACTCTGAAAAACAAATATACTGCACATGTTTAACTTCTTATTCTAGTACAAGGAAAAATAAATATCAGTTACACTTGCAGCCAGAACGCATTAAAAAGTAGGATATCACTATTAAAGGGCTGTCAAGAGAAGGAGTAAATGCTAAGCAAATGTCATTGAAGTTGAAAAACTAAGTGCACTGCACAGAGATTACTGAGCAGAAATCCATGTAACTCTTCAATGGACAAGAACTGTGAATACTGCAGTAAGCAACATATTTTCTTAGGAGACAAGCCATTACCTTCTTCAAGAACCTCAGGAACTTTCATCCTGGCAAGATGAGTCAACAGCAGAACTCTGGCTTTCAGGCTGTAGGGGCAGGTGAGTGGAGGCTCATTCTTCTTTAAATTTATGCCACCAATTTCTCTTATTAGCTAAAATGAAGCAGTTAGATAGCTGTTTTGGTGCAAAAGAGAACCAAATACAGTAGGACAAGAGTTTACAAGGAAAAAAGTTATAGAGTCACAAAAGCAAACCTTCAAGTAACTTTTCCCTGGAAAGTTTACAGATGAGCTTTAGGATTTGTAATCAAAAAAAAGTTCCAAAAAAAGTCTTTAAATGTCTTGTTTCAGTGTGGGATGAGGGGCAAATTAATGATTTGTACACAAGAAACTTGCCTTGAATAGCACTGAGTAAACTTGTATTGATGGATAAATATTTCAAAAGTCTGGTTTTCTGGTTTTATTGTGACGGGTCACCAGATTGAACCATATGTCTAAGACATTTACTTATATGGAACTCAACAGGCACCAGCAGCAGCATCACCATGAGATCTTTCACACATCTAATACCTAGTCAAGCTGCTCAGAAATTGTCTCGGGTATCTTAGGAAGGGTGGTTATAAGCCTGAACTCCCTGGTAAGCTGAAGACCAAGTACTTTAATATGTATCAATGGCATCACTTTGAACAAAGCATGGTGTTCTTTATTCAGCATAACTTCCCTCAATCCTGACTAGACCAAGATGTGCAGTTCAAACAAGCCTCTCAGACCTGAATTTGCTGAAGGCTTTGGATAGAAAGGCTGCAAAGCTGACAATCAGAAGCTCATAGTTCCTAAGAAGCAATACATGGCCCAGAAGCTGCACTTTCCAGGTCAACAAGTCACCTGAGGAGAAACTGAGCTTCCAAAATCTCCATATACAAAGGGAAGTTAAGATATTAACAGCCAGGCTACACTGAGCTTTAACTAATCTTTCCACACACTTGAAAAAATTCTAACAAGAAGTTCCTTATAAGCACATCCTGATGTAACACTAGGCCATGATTACTAAAACTCTGATATGAAAACTTTTTATAAAAAGTATTGATACTGGGTTTAGGATAAAACAGCGAAATAAAAATGGCAACAATGATCATGGCCCATAAAGCAGGATATGCTAGGAGAAATTATAATCAATACCCTTATATATTGATGCTTCAGAGACACGAACTGCCATGTGCTCAGAGAAAAAAAAACAACACAGAAGACCCTGATTACTGAAGCTTTAGAAATGAAACAAAATCCAATAGTATAAAATGCAAGCTCATGCACTAACAAGAACTGCACCTCAAAGGTGTGAGCTTGTCATCTGGAAAAAAAAATATGCTAGACAAAAAAACCCCAGAAATTTAGCAATCCCACACTAGCTGTATTAAACCACCATATAAAGCAGTTATACTGAAAGTTATAGTATACTGCAGTTATTTTTAGCAGTGTACTGAAAGTTACTCCCCGCAGAAATACAGAACCAGTAGTGCCACTGACTAAGGCTCTGCTAAGACTTAGCATGGAATACTGTGGACAATTTTGGGCAGAGAGAGTAAAAAACGCTGTAAAATTTAGAAATACATCAACTGGGTATTATGTACCCCATTCAGCACATAGCAGGATGAGGGAAATGAGAAGCCTTTTCCTAAAAGATGAAAAAGGGGATGAAAAGACAACAGCCTTTCTGGTATAGCAAATTAAAGACAAGAAGAGAACAAATGGGCTCTTGCTTCTGTCTATAAATGCATTAAGGATATATACAGCAAGAATCGTTTAGACTCAAGAACAATTATGACAAAAACATGGATATAAATTGGTCACAAACAAGACTCCTAACCACAGAACAGCAAGTTTTGGAATAGCCTCTCAGTAGGGTACAGTTACAGGAAGCCTGACTGCCTTTTAAATGAAGAATGATTAAATCTAAAGGGCTTGCACAATGCTAGTGTTTACAACAGCACAGGAGAGCTCATGGTCAAGGTGATCTTTACCAGTGTTGGGACCACAAGGACAATGCCTACTGAATAACCTATATATATATACATATATATATAACCTGAATAACTTCACCTCCTTTTGAAGTTCACAAGATGATAAGGAATTTGTAACGGAGACAAAAGACAAGTATACAGGTATCTCAGTCCATTTTCTTTATGTTTAGGACTTGAAAATTCAACTGTGTGCATGCAAAGCTTCAGTCTGTCAGTCTACTTCCCCTTCATTTTGCAAACTCAAAACATTTTCATTGGAGCACTTCATACATTGTGCTCTGAATTCCTTAAAACCAAAGTGTCAGTTACTGTTAAATAAGACTTCCTAAAGCTCTGCTAGCAGTAACAATTTGCCACAGTCTGTATTATGGCATCTCTTTTGGAAGACTAAATAGAAATGAATATAAAAGGCAACCAGAGGGAAACTGACATTCCTGGAGAATCTTTTCAATATTTAAAGAGATTAGTTCAGTATCAGATTATAATTTAATTTCAGAATTAACATATTTAAGCAGATATGATAATGATTTAGAAGAACATTATCAAACAGTGATCACCTCCTTATATGAATACCCAAAATGTATATGAACTGACACTCTAATTCTGTTCTTAATTCACCCCTCCTCAAAACTTATTTCACTTAAGCATTACCAACAATAAAATTATCATGTCTTTAAAAAAATTAAATGAAGTCTAGCTTCTAAATCCTATTTCTGATGAGAAACATTTGCATCTCAACAAAACTAATGTATTATAAACTTTAAATCTGTCAGCTGGTCACCTAGAAGCACCATCTTCTTCCCTTGAAGGGGTCAGTTACTTATAAAACATCTCGTGATGTAACTAACCTGTGGTATCTGAATGTTGTCTGCTGGTCTGCTTGTAGCATCTTTATTGTACTGAGGATCAAATTCCGATGCCCCTGCTAAAACCATGATAAGACCTGCAGAGACAAATGGAGGCAGAGAAAATGTCAGCAATATCCTGTGCCACAGAGTGATTTCTTCTGAACCTTGAGCTATAAAAACTTAATTCCCACTGTTCCAACAACCAGGAATACTTATGTCTCTATTTTGTGGAGCAGTTAATACTGCCACAGAACAAAGGAGGCAAGAACCTGTAGCTGGCACAAGAGAGAGAGATCACTCAAGGCTACTTTTTGTCTGGCACCTTACTCTAAAGGTCTTCACAGTAACATTCTTAGATTTCTTCAGGACTGGCAGACCTGACTGCTCACAGCAATTTGGCTACTTCTGTATGCTCACAGAGCCATTCCTCTTATTGATTCAGTAACTTCAGGTAACTTCCTAACCCTGTGGGAGACACATGGCAAGCCTCAAACCTGTGGTTCTGAGCAAGGTTCAAAATGAAATAATTTACTGTTGACAACTAACTTGAGGAAAGACAAGGTTTTCAGTGAACTCTAAACTAAAGTAGTCTCACCTACTTTCCCACCATTCCTTTCTCACCTAGCTGTTTGGAGAATGGGAAAAAGTAGATGAGCATGCCAGGTAGAGAACACAAAGTGGTCTGAATTAATCCCATACATATGAATTCATGTGTGCTGAGCTCCTTCTCTCCCAAATATTTAAATCTTCTTACAGATTACTGTTCACTTGCAGAAAGTGAACATATTTCCCTCTTTTTATCTATATAACCTCACATTATTTGCAAAGCATTTTGGTTTGGTAGGGAAAGGATGTAACAAGAGCAGACGATACCAGTAATCTTCCAGCAAATGTAAAGCTGAATTGGAAAAGTGAGAGAATGTATTAATGAACCCTTTTTAGGGGGGGTTGGGTTTATTTTTGGTTTTTGTTTGTTTTTTTTTTTAAATTCTGCTTTACAATTGCTATGAATATGCAGTCTAGTAAAATCCAATGTAGAACTATTACCATGATAATTCTACAGACCTGTCTTCCTTCAAACTGAAAGGTCCAACTCTGTACCAACACAATGCACCTGCATATTTCCCCAGAAAAAGTTTTATTCCTTTGAAAGGGGGCAAACAAGAAAAGTATAGCAATAGCTACAAATGAGTAACCAAGTAATATGACATTGACAGGGAGCAAAATTTTTAAACAGAAATTTAGCTGTAGCATAAAAACAACAAACAGAGAAACAGAAACGGAATTTCATTCTTTGGTGATATAAAAATTTTATGGCAACCCTTAGAAAATTCCCAAAGCTCATTTTGTTACACTAACGGAAGAAAACACAAAGATAGTGGCTGTGTTCCTAATGGCCACATAGCAACTCAGGACTACAAGTAGGTCAGCATGATTTTCTGAACATATAATATCCTTTTTCTTTACTTTTTTTTTTTTTTTTACTGTATAAATAAGACAGACAGAAATATAGATTTATATAACTCCCTCTCTCAAATACTTCAGGCTTCTTCTAGAATACTCTTCACCTGGAAAAAATCAAGTTTTTAGAAACACTCTAGAAGAACCAGAAACATTACTTAAACCTAGCAACAGTTTCTCAAGCAGAAGCATTTTAACATGAGATTAACATTTCCAGATTAATTCTATTAGCATTTCAAGATGCCTTTTACTTACGTTTCATGTCCATGTTCCGTGTTTTATAGACAAAATATGTATATATTTGAGTTGTCCTAATGAGAATCTGGTCTCCACTATATCGTATTGATCGGTACCACCAGGAACCCTGAAACATTTAACAGGTACACAGCATGGTATCAGCTACAGTGAAGCATGACAGACTCACGGAATGGTTTGTTTGTTACAACCCCTCCTGCATGGGCTATGCTGAATCAACTCATGTCTCTTCACAAGAAGGTAACTCAGCCCAACTGCTTTTATCTATGTTGGGGTCAACTGAGTTTCAGAAAGGAGAAGGAAACAAAAGAATCTTTGCCAACATACATTTTTTAAGCATACCAATATATTAATCTGAGAAAATCTATGCTACAGATTTTTTTATTATCTCAAGCCTAAAAAATTCCTCCCGCAAACACACAAACTCACTGCTTTGTCTGGTATTGGTGTAGTTTTTTTTGAATTTACTAAATAATCTATCCACTGGATTTGCCACTTTCTATATATCTGGTAACTTCTTACTGTGCAACGCAGCATTCAAAACAAACTCAGCTGAGGCTGACCAAGAATGAAATAAGAGCCTTCTTTCATTATAAGAAATTTAGCAAAAAGCTATTTGAGTCACCTAATCAGAAAATGCTTTGAAGGCAAATCTGGAGGTGGCCCTGTACTCTTGCTGCCAATTTTCAGAATTAAGCCATATGCCTTCAGGTTGACAGAAGAAAATCTTCCAAACTTTCAGAAACACTGCAGTAATTCCCTCATTAGCATTACACAAGTGACTTCAAATTGTGGAACTCACTGTACAGTGATTGTACTCTAATAGATTTTAAGAAAAATGTTGTGCTGGGTTATAAAATGCAATGTGTTCATTAAACTCCTTGTAAGCAAAGCTTACCAACATAGGAAAAAACATTTTAGATAAGAGGAATTAAAAGTTTATCACAAGTAGAATGTAACAAGCAGAACAGTAGTATGTGATGATTATTACTATTAATTAAATAGGTAATAGTGTAAATTCCCCTACTACAGCAAATACTATGAAATTTACTTAATTATTTTTAAAAATAAATTAGGTTTGATTCTTTCACAAATAGATGAACTGACATAAAATAGTACACAACTTTTTAAAAAGTCTTGCTGCAAAAAAATTATAATTTGATAGCAATACAATTTTTGTCTAAGTATAGATACTGAAAGAAAAATATAACTATACCCTTTCTGAATCTTTAGTAAAGAAGCTCCCCAAACGCTTTCACAGATACAGCTCATCTTTCTTACCTAATGTACAGAACAGTTTTTAGGTCAGTGGAGGTCTAGAAAAAACTACGTATCAGTATTTTCCTTTTTTGTGTATGTGGATTCAAAGGGTGGAACTAGCCTTACTGTATTTGAGTTGCCTATCTCAGATACACAATGACTACACGTAGTTAACTTCGGCTTCTTTATCGATTCATAAAAGAGAAACGGGCCCATTAAAGACATGAATCATCTTGTATGTCTACTTCAGAATGAAATGATAAAATAAATTGCTCCATAAAAATTACTACTCCTCTTCACTGACTATAAAAGAAATTTACAGTGACAACTCTGAATGCAGAAGTCTACATTTGGTATAGGGACAAGTAGAAGCAGATTTTTTTTTCCTCTGCTCAGTACATTTCTTCTTAACAGCAGAAAGGATAAATCAAATCAATATACAGTATATATAGTATAGATCAATGAAAGTACATGTATACAGGAAAAAAAAAAATATCAACACCAAAAGAAACCTGAAAGATAAGATGGGGAAAAGATGTAGATACTGTACACTTGATTTTAGGCTTATTCAACAACGAGTTGAAATTGCCACATCTACTTTTCTACATGAAATCTTCAGTTACTCAGAAAGACTCTCAAAGAAAAGGGATAATGCCTGGCTAAGCCTCTGCACACAAGGATGCAAGCAGTTCCCAAGACCTCAGGACACTTTCTCAAATTAAAATCTTCCCAGAGCATGAAGGCTTCTCAATTTTCTGAGACTTTCTTCATGCCATATCCCAAATGCACGATCACTGGACAAGGGACATTATTCAAAGCAATCTGGTAGGGAAAGCCCAAGCCGAGAAATACCACTCACTTAGCAATTGATTCCTCACACAAAGAAATCTCAAGGGCACACAGAAGGGTGTACAGAAGATCAATTAAAACTGAAGTTATGAAAACTAAGACAGACAAGAGAAATCAAAGCAATAACCTGTTCCATGTGCAGTAATCATTCCAGTCCCACCAGTCAGACATCTCAGTCTTGGCTCTACAGTAACACCACCAAATATACTCAACTTCATCATATAATACTATTTTTCATGTGATGAATGACAGAAGGTATAAAACAAATTACATAATTCCCTCTCTTGCTTTGTCTAGTACTTTCTCTACTGCTCTCTCTTTATTATGGCACTGAATAGTTTTGAAAATTCTACAGCAACTAAACTTCTTCCATAGTAAAAGAAAACCACTTTTTTCTTTTTTTAAAGAAGCTTCTCCATGAAAGGCAGGAGTGAACAACTCTACTTATGTCTAAAGACAGCTCCATTTACAGTTTGATTACAGAGGACAGAATATTAATCAGGTAATACTTACCACAACAACTGGAAGAATAACCATAAATGCTAACCCATATACAAGCAAAACCTAGAGAAAAATGATGAGATATGTGTTAAACACCTCAGTTACTAAATACCACTCTTGTGTAATCTTTCTTCTAAATTACAGTCCAGTAGTATTACCACAAGCCTACTACAAATTAATGTAAGATTATTGCATCATACCTGCTATTACTTCTGAAGAACAACTTAAAAGTAATATAATAATGTAATCAGTTGGCTAGTATTTAAATAGAGTATCAGTTTAGTGAAAGTGATCTTATAAATCATCCATTCATTGTCTCTGGTGGGTTTCTTTAATTGAAGAGTTGGCAGCTAAACTATAATGCAGTGGACAGAGATGATTACTGCATTAAAAGAATTAAAAGAAATTTGTAGCAGGGGGTACAACCTCATTATCATTGCAAGGAGATCCTTACAAGCATATTATTACTTTACTATCAAAGGTTAGATTTAAGCTACTCTAACATTTTTGACTCCTAAAATTTGCTTTGAACAAATGCAGCTGGACAAAAGTCTTATCTGGATCAAACACTGTGTTTTGACTAAATTGTGCAACATTAAGCACAAACATTTTAAGGTGAACATTTAAAAGCTCATCTTAAAATCCTGACCAAAGCAAGCTGACTCACCAAAATTGAATTTTTCTGATCCACAATCCAAGCTGGCAAAGCTATACCAAAGCTTGTAGCTGCAAGATGAAAGAAAAGGAATTCACTATAAAATATTAAGGAATTGTTTTAAAGTCACATTACGTCTTAACAAACAAACAAACCAAACACCCCCCCCAAAAAAAATCACGACAAAAAAAAAAAACAACCACCAGCCCATAAAAATCCTTATGCTTATCACTTCAATAAACAAAATTCTAACATATGTAGCAAAATCAAAACCCAAATTAGAAATACTCAAGTATGCAACAAAATAGCAAGACTTAAATGCAACATCTGTACACTCTAAAAATTTCAGCTTAACATATTGCAGTGAAATAGATATGTAAGATTTATTAGTATATAAAAGAGAAAGCTTTCATAGATGGAAATACTTGTGAGCTTTGCCCTAAGAGTTTTCAGCAGTTTAAATACATTTAGTTCAGTCAATACACAAACTGAAAAAAACCTGAGCAAATGAATTCTGCAAAAAAAGTTTAGTTTGTAAATTTAGGAAATTGTTCTAAATTCTAAATTGTAAAACCAAAACCCTCTGCCAGTTCAAATTTCTGTGTGATTGATAAGAAAGAGAAAGAAACACTTTTCATTTCAAAAGGAGTTAGGCTGCAGAAAAGAGAAGATATGATACTTCAACAGCTACAGTACACAGATCTGAATACAGAATAGCATAAGAGAGCTTGTTTTCAGACACCAACAGTAATAAATTCAACTTTGCAAATACTACCTATTCCAGCACTAAAAGTTCTAGGGATCCAAGAAAATTTAAAAAAACACTTCACAAATGTCTAGGGCCTGATTAAAACAAAAACAAAAAACCAACACTTTCCTCACTACTAGCAGGTGTCAGTGAGTATTATTGACTTAAAGTCAGACCAGGATCCCTTATGTACTTACATACCATCCTGACACTGTCTCCAACAGGTTGTGCAGCCATCAATTCAACCAACCCGTTGTTATGCACAAGCCTAGTGTGACTTCTATGTAGTTAAGTTGGAAACTACTGCTTGTTGAAACTCAAACATGTGAGCAACCTGACTACAGCTCAAGCTTTAAGGAGTTCAACACAGCAACACCCAGTGCATTTACCACAATAGGTTACAGGAAATGCACAGCTCTGGAGAAAAGTCTGGAGACTCTTCCCTAGATGTTAATGGTTATGGATTTTTAGAACAATCTACTAAAAACGTGATGTGCCTTTTTCTGCTGATTTTTATTTCAATTTCCCACAGTATTTTTGACGTTTAGGACTGTATCTTCAAACTGTTCCAGCATCAGAGGCACTAACACTACCAAAGCTCTTTCTCTTCTGGTCTGAGAATCTCCTTGACCCCACCTATGTTTGCTGAGCTGAAGAATTTTTAGCAAACAGCAATGCAAATTAGTCTGCTAAAACTGCCTTATATCATTAAAAACATATTTTACCTCTCTGGGTCCCTTCTCACCTGCTTTTTTTAGTCTTTTACTTTCAGTAAATGATCAAATCATGAGAACAAGATCTTGTTTGCCTGCCTCTAACCCCATGCTGCTTCAGCTGGATAGAGAGGAATACTGCTTGCTGCTCCTTTGTGCTGGTACAGAGGGTGGGATGTACCTCATCTAACCTGGTTAGACATGTCTAACACCAGGTGTGCTTCATTTCATCTCAGAATATACCTCTCTAAGAGACTGTCTCCATGCTTGGACTACACTGAACTAAAAAATTAGGGTACACAGCTTGAATACAGATTTTTACCTTACAGGTGTACAAATGAAAAGGTGAATTTCACTAAAGCTCTTCACACTTCAATGTGGAACAAATGAGGTTACAGAATAGAGGATGGGAGAGAGAAAATTTCAGGCCTCTTCCCATCCTTCAGAGGAAGCAACTATGATAGCTCCAGAAGCAAAAGCAGAGAACCATAAGCTGAGCCAGTGTTTCAGAAGAAAAGGGAGCTTCACACCCACAGTACAAACTGCTGCCCTACCAAAGAATGGTTTCATTTCACTCTTCAGGAATCTCGAGCCCTTTAAGTTAGTGAAAGCAAACTGAGCCAACTGCACAAGGATCTCCATACCTTTATAGGTTCAGCTTTTGGTTGAGTTTTCTTTTAAAGTCAGCTTCAGGTCCCTTCAAAGACATTGTCTAGCTTGAAATCCTATCCCTTGGCAGCACTGAGTTAATAGCTTGTTCATATACCAGACCAAAATTTTTCATAAGAGCAAATTGTTCATATATCAGACTAAAATTTACAGTACCATTTTGCTCATATTGTGGTGGCATTTCTGAAGCAAGATCTGATTTACATTTCACACCAAGAGGGACAGAGTCCTCCTAGTTGTTTGGTGAGGAAAAGAGAATTAGGAGGTGATTTGCTACACTGTAAAACTGAGTTAAACTGAGTTGAAGAAACTGAGACACCGCTTTAGTCCATCAGAAATGCCTTTCACAAACTATGCATAATTTAGCTGGCATAGTTGTTATGTTGAAAGGAGAGGAAAGACTGCTCCCTTGGAAACACGGTGTCAGGCACTGGGCTTTTTTTTTTTTTTTTTTTCCCCTTTTAATTAATTTCTCATGTTGGATTTATGTTCCTATGCATGAATATAATTCAGAAGAATTTCCAGCCAAGTTCCCTCATGTAACTTCACAATTAAGTTGAAAATTCCATTAATTACCTCCAAGCTGGGCTCAACTCATTACACATAGATACACAGCATAACTTAGTCCTGCAAACTGCAGGGCATCAAGAAGCAGAGATCCATGGAGGCCTGTCTTAACAGGTTTCCTTTTTTAGCATGTAATAACTATCAGAAACAGCTAGAAATATACAATACTCTTCTTCACAACAAGTCCACTTGCGGTTACAAAGATGTTTCACAAGTGACTCACACAACTGCAAAGAAGAGGGGGAAAAAATCTATTAACTTTCAGTCTTGAATTGTTTTCATTTGAATCACCTACTGTAAAACTTCAGTATCTCATAATCAGGATTATTTTCATGTGGCTACCTGCACAGGATCCACCTCCTGGGAAAGTAGCACAAAGCTACATTCAAACAGTACTTCCTCTCTAATCACATGGAAGACAAGGTTATCAGGAAGAGATAGAATGGATTCACCAAAGGGAAATCATGTTTGACAAATCTGATACCCTTCTCTGATGGTGTGACTGAATGGACAGATGCAGGGAGAGCAGTGGATGTTGTCTACCTTGATTTCAGCAAGGCTTTCAACACTGTCTCCCATAACATCCCTGTGGGTAAGAAGAGTGGATGGCGAGATGGACCAAAAGTGCCAACAACACAGCTCAGAGTGTGATCAATGGTGCAGAGTCCATTTGCAGACCTGTAACTAGTGGTGTTCCCCAGGGGTCAGGACTGAGTCCAGTCTTGCTCAACATCTTCACCAACAACTTGGATGAGGGGACAGAATGTATTCTCTGCACATTTGCTGATGATATGAAACTGGAAGGATTGGCTGGTGCACTGGAAGGCTGTGCATCCATTCAGCAGATCTGGACAGATTAGAGACCTCACTAAAGGGGAACCCAATGATGTTCAACAAGAGTAAGTGTAGAGTCCTGCACCTGGGGAGGAATAACACTATGCACCAGTATAGACTAGAGGTTGACCTGCTGGAAGCAGCTCCATGGAGACAGACTTTGGAGTCCTGGTGGACAATGAATTATCCATGGGACAGGAAGGTGTCCTTATGGCCAAAAAGGCCCATACTATCTGTGAGTGCATTCAGAAGAGTGTGTCCAGCAGGTCAAGGGAGGTTCTCCTCTCCCTCTGTTCTGCTCTAGTGAGACCACATCTAGAGTATTGTGTCTAGTTCTGGGCTTCCCAGTTCAAGAGGGACAGGTAAACTAGAGAGAGTCCATCAGAGGGGTACAAGCATGATGAGGGGACTGGAACATGTGTCTTGTGAGGAAAGGCTGAGACCTGAGGCTGTTAAGTCTGGAGAAGAGAAGAGTGAGAGGGGATTTTAATAATAATTACAAATATTTAAAGGGTGGGTGTCAAGAAGAAGGGTCCTGTCTCTTTTCAGTGGTGCCCTGTGATAGGATGAGGGGCAGCAGACATAAACTGGAACACAGAAAGTTCCACCTCAATATCAGGAAAAACAACCCAGAGAGGTTGGAGTCTCCTTCTCTAGAGGCTTTCAAGACCCATCTGGACACATTTCTGTGTGACCTGCCCTAGGTGACCCTGCTTTGGCAGGAGGGTTGGACTCAGTGATCTCTAGAGGTCCCTTCCAAATCTCACCATTCTGTGATTCTTCCAGCAAGTGGAAAGCAGATGTGTGTTCAGTATTTAAATTATGCATGTCCTCACATCCCTTCAAAGTATGTTTACTGCATTATGGCTAGTTTTTAATTTTTCAATATGTTTACAGTATCTGATCATAAATATTATGAAAGGCTTAAAACTGACAGGTTTCTGATGAGTATTATTCTATTTTTCACTTATACCTCTCTTTAATACTGGTAAGTCTCTCTCAATAGTTATTGAAGCTAACTAATGAAAAAAACATCTCTTTTTATCCCTAATAAGAACTTTGAGAAATGTGAAAGAAAACTCTTTCCTGCCTTTCCCTCCTACAGTCATCCCAGAGCCAGTCTCACAAGCAAAGAACTGACTGGATGCATTTCTTCAAAAAATATACAGAACAACTTTTGCTTATGAAGATCTGAGTGCTTCTCAAATGGTCAGATATCACGAAGCTCTAAGTACAGAAATTACAGGACTTCTGTTACTCATAACTGTTACCTTGTGGTCCATCTGGATTACCAAATTCTTCCCAATTTTTTCGTGATTCTTCATCAGTTAAGCTAGTTTCAAGAAGAGATATTATGTTAATACAGAAGTAAAGAAATTTCTCTAAATCATTAACGTACAGAAACTTTCAAACGTGGTGCTTATACTATTCCCCAGAGATGGTTTCACAAGCTAAACAGCTTCTGCTATTGTTTGTATAAAATCTGATACAAAATAAAACTGCTGTATTACTTCACGATACACAGATTAATTCTTTTAGCACAATGACAGCAAAAGAAATCAGACACAAAAGGTGCACCCTTGTACAGAAGATGGAAAAATCACATCTCCCTTCTATAAGAATGACTGTGTACCAATCAGCAAAAAGCTCTTTTCAATGCAAGGTTACAGTACACATCTTGAAAGACAGAAGAAGGCTGAAAGTGTTCTTTTTTTGGAAGAAAGGTGAATATGCAAGAGGAGTTGATAAAGCAGAAGTTATCCATATGGGCTTTTAATTCTCTTATTTTAGACTTTCAGCCTTTTGTGGTATGTGTGGGTTTTTTAGTTGCTTGTTTTGTCAGTTGGTATTTTGTTTTGTTTTATGTTTTGATTAAGAAAAGATTGTTTTGTTTTATCCCAGGAAGTTCCTAGTTTCATATTTAGGAAGAGAGAAATAGATTAAGACACCACCTCCTAAATCTTAAAGTTTCTATGCCTGTTCTGTAATGACAGCTTCTTGGCAGCAATATACCACCTCAAACAGAATCCCTGTTACTAGAAGGAAGAATACTGCTTCAGGAAACAACACCAGGCAGCCACTATACAGAATACTGTCTTATGGAAGAAACCCAGTGAATGAGTCAGATGTCCTAGTCATTTCTAAGTCTCACATTTGTTAACAAGCAGACTCACTGCACAGGTGGCTTTTATGATCCTCCAAGTCAGTATGACTAAGGAACTTCACTGTGGCAGAGACACACAGCCCCTGCACTAGCATTTGAAGTATCAAACTGTATCAGAAAGCATTTGAGTGCTAAATTGCAAAGCAAAGTAGTAAGATGTTCCAGGAGTTGAAAAAGCAACAGCAAAATATCATACTGAAGAGACCTTCAGAGTGATGCATGTGTGTTCAAGCAGCAAAGTGATTCCAAAACTGCCCAAGTGAGAATGGTGTCAGATTTTCTCACCTCACCCCAAACAGGACTCTCAGTCAGTCAGGTCAATCACATAAGTTACTTAAAAGCAGAAATTACCATCTTGGTAGGTTCTCTGGTGATGTGCCTGACCCAACAAACCCCTACAAAGGAAGAAGGCTCAGAGGGGATGGGCAAAGACCATGCTGTGAAGCTCAGACTGACTACAGTGACTCCCCAGAGCTGCTGCAAAGAAGTTGTCTCTGTGCAAATACAAAGGGGACCAGAGGATGGCTTTTGTTTTTGATAAGCACCTATCAAGCTGACTGGATCAACTGGTGATGTAAACATCTCTCCCTGAGTACATTACAAAAGTATGAATGTCTCCTCCAATTTGCAAGACCAGTGTGGGAAAAGTGCATACCTGGCTCTGCTCAACAGAGTATAAAAACTAGGCAAGTAGCAGAAGAATTCTGAAGAAAGCAATGGCTTCAACCCACACATGCCTTCCCAACACCTGAGGATGCCCAGCATCATGACAAGTTTCATAAAGAGACCCTTAATGGGAGTCATGTTGGTATTGTGACTGAACTGTGTATCAAAATTGCTGTATTTGCAAAGTCTAACTGAGAAAATTTACTAAAAATAATATACATATATGACTCCACTAAATCAAAAACCATGTAACATCAGCTGTCTTCAGATAAGCAAACTTGATATTAAAGATTACATGCTTCATACGTTGAATATCTAGGAGACCCTGGTCTGAAAGAATTGGACTCTGACAGATGATATTTTAGAGTAGAAAAGAATGAAGTTGTATTGACATTCCACATCTGAATAGCATCACAAGACCCAAATTGACAAATTCTTTATTATGGAAAAATTCAATAATGGGAACTCTTAACCAAATTCTAATGTTACACATCATCGCTCAGATTAAAATGGTATAAGCAGAGGTAAGGCCAAAGAATTTTCCAGAGAAACAGAAGATTCAAGCATTCAGCTTTTAAGTACTCCATAGATAACATGAAACAGTCACCAAGTGAAAAATCAGGACTGCAAGACAAGTGCAAATGAAAATGAACGTGGGGGAGCTGAGAAAACCAAGTCAGAAACAGAATGAAACATTTTTGTTGCCAGATGGGAACAGAGATAAAAGACTGTCTCTTCCTCTTTGGTTTTATCACCAAGTGAAATGAACAGTATATTTCTTTTCTAAAGCAATGTTTCAGAATATCTGCAGCAGAGTTGGATGGTTAAAAACCACAACACCCATCTTGTTTCTGACGTCATCTTGGAGATTTAATATGTCCTGCACTGCAAACAGTTTTCCCAGCCAATACAGAAGTTCAATACAGAGACCTAGCACCTTACAGTATCCTGACAGTTGCTAAACAATTAAAGTTCTCCTTCCTACCTTGTACAGAACAAGTATGCACTAACTGAGACATGTTTTGACTTTCATTACATACCTAAACACATTTTCCCTGGCTGCTTCGGTAATCCCTGCTATTACCCTAGAGGTTTTCCTTTCCATAATATCGAGTTCCCATCTTCTGTAAGCAGAAAAAAAAAAACCCAAACAACTTACGCTGCATAGGCCTTAGCAATCCTCATGAACATAACTTCATCTCCTCCTTTATCTGGATGATATTTTAACGATAGTGCACGGTACTGTTTCTTAATTTCTGATATACTTGCTCCCTTGAAAAAGAAAATTTTGAGTTATTAATGTATACCATAAGTCAAATCCATTCTTCTCTATCTGTGATTCCAAAGTGCATTGTGCAGTATTTCTCTGCACCATTTATTGAACTAAAGAATTATGTTCTAATATGGTACGATAATGCAACTACATATGCATTTCATTATTGTTGTAAAAACATTTAGAAAAATTATATTTTTAAAACAAGTTAGAAATCACAGTCTAACAAAAAGACATTCAGATGGCTGAGTATTGGGGTTTTTTTTCCAGGATTATCTTGTTTATCTATCCATAGGAGAAAAAAAATCATACATGGCTGCTTTATCTGTTTGACAAATCTTTTCCTTCCTAAACATATTCATGAATACGATGAACTCTCACTTGTAATAGTGTTCCATTTAAGCAAAGAGTTCATAGATCAAGTATGATGGTTCACTGGCAGATACAGGCAGAAATAAATCTGTCAGTCACCAGGATCAGTAGATTGCCCTGTCATTTAAGAATGCCTTTGACTAGAATCGTCTTACCTATATATTATTTCAAACTCCTTGAACAAAGGCAATACATTACCTATACCTGACAAAGAGATGCATTTTTACTCCACCACAGCACGCTATTAAATGTCACCAACACAACTCCCTGTGTATTAACTTTCAGGTTGGACTGTGAACTTCACTACTCAGGAAAACCTACAAAACTTCACAGTAAGCACAGATAAAGTTTTTCTAGTACGCTACCTGTCAAGTTTCACAGAACCATCAGCATAGGACTTTTCAGCATCTTGTGGCAGAAAAGCCTAGCATGCTGACCTTAACTGCATAATAAACACACAAGAAGTTTTTTAAAAGAGAATGGTACTATTTTAAAAAAAATTTAAATCAGAAATTAAGCTAGCCTGAGGCTTCATTTGCTGTACTTTTATCTCTCTTTATGCAGTATCTATCATATTCCAACACTATTTTTCAACAACATGCCTGTCTCATTTAATTCACAGGATGAATTTATTCCATAATAAATTAGACTTCAAGTAAAACCAGCCATTTCAAGACTACATGCAGAATGCCAGACGAGGAGCAGAAGCTGGAAAACTAATAAAATAAAATAAAAAAATTTAAAAATCAGGTTTCTAGAGAAAAAGAGGTGGGTTTTCATGGCTCATATGAATGCTGCCCACCATAACAAACAACATCCTAATTATTTCTAATAATCCTAACAAACAAAATCCTAATTATTTCTCTCTCTGCAACAGAGGATGTATGTGACCCCTGACAATTTTTTTTTTTACTCCTTATTTTCGAAAGCCAGGCTACAGAGGTTAGGTCTGACTTACAGAAATGCTTAGCAGCCTAGAACAGTTGGTGTCAGTCAGCACTCTACTTGGAACACAGAGCTTCCCTATATTAACTATGTAAAAAAACCAAACCAAACCAAAACTACAGTCCTGATTGTCTGTCTTAAAGAATCCAATATTATAATCAGAGTTGAGCTTTATCTTTCTGCCTTGGATCTCACCTGTAAAATGTCAGTAAGGACACTTGTTCAATAAATCAGTAATAATATCAGATTACCTTATGTATTACTGAATTTAAGTTATGTGCTCCAAGAAGAGCTATTCTTTGTTCAAAAAAAAAGGGATGATATTTTATATAACACAAGGAACACACACATTATCTGGACTTTGTCCATTCTGTGGTTCTCCTCTATAAAAAAAAAAGCCCCAATATATGCTGATAAGCCAAGATAAGATTTAAAAAAAAAAAAAAAACCAAACAAAAAAACCAAACCACAACAAAACAAACAACATCCTGGTCATGGTATGTATGCAAATAAGCCAAAGAATTACTGTGTAGCCAAATTTGAGTGACTGCAATCCTCTTTTTACTAGGTTCTTGGGGTTTTTTTGTTTTTGTTTCTTTGGGATTTTGTTTTGGTTTTTAATAGCAACATTTCCATTATCCAACAACACTTCAACAACTATACCACTTCCACATCAAAGCTGGCAACAATTCTAAGGGTTCCACTTGAATTGTAAAAGAAGAAAGTTGTTAGCTTTCATGTAGTCTGAACTAGAATTTTTTCAAGGGGATTTAACAGACATAGTCTGTTAATACAGAAATACAATAAACAAACACTCTCTGGAATCTTGGAATCTATTTTGACCCCCTCTTCAACTTATCTATCTTCACGCCCAACTCTTCATTCCCCTTGTAACATCTCTGGCTTTAATTCAGCTTATGCTCCATCTTTCTATCAGTTCTTGGAACATTCCAGAATTTATTTATTTGCCTAGCTAAATTGCATGTGTCTGGAGCATGTATATTTTCATCAATAACCATTAAGTAACAATTGACTACATATACACCTGTTTCCCCTCAGGGTTGTTAGTTGCAGAAATTTGCCAAAGATGACAAAAGAAAATCCTCTGATGACCTCATCCCTAGTCTGATTTGTTTCACCAAACTTAACCCAGAAGCATGAACATTTAAACCACATGGTTCCAAAAGATACCATTCAACAGTAAAAATTTATCTTTTCCTGTGCGTCAGTGAGAGAACACAGGGCAGCAATCAGTCACTCAGAGAGGCACCCAGCAGAGGCTGAATTTGAGTAACTTGCCTCTGCACAAAACGGGAGTATCTTGTTCTATCCATCTAGAGCTAGAAACAGACTGGAGTCAAGCATCTGCTACAAAGGCTCTCATGAAAAAGCAGCACCAGTGATGCCCATCCTCATGCCAACAAGCCACACCACTAATGGCAAGAGATGTAAAGTGATTTGTTAATGTTCATATACATATTAAACTCCCCTACACTAATCATACCCATCAAGTCTGATCAAAATCAAAGTTTTTTAACAAAGTTCTCTGTGCTGAGCTGTATCTACTGCATATTTCCTTCATAGGAGACTAAAATATACCTTAGACTTCTCTACTGTTATTCAAAGAAGGAGTTTTGTATCATGAAATAATTACAATAAACAGAGAATTTCCTTGAGGTATTGTGGTTAAGAAGAAGAAAAGAGTTAGAGATGTCTAGAAGGTCTGTTTGTCACCCTGGGATCTGTAACTTTTTATATCCATCTTGAATCAGAGCTTGAATATAAATAAAGCACTGCATCTGTTTTCTAGACAAACACTATGTCTTTTTTTCCAGTTTAATAAACCAAGTTGCTGGTATCATTATTTAGAGTTTGCTGTTTAGATTCACAAAAGCAACTGAGATTCAAGGTAGCCTTTACTACATCTATTGCCAACTTTTCATTTACAGGAAAAATATTGCCACAAAATAGCCATAAAGCAAACGAATCTGCATTCTTGTTTATGGGGTTTATCCAGCAAAATCCCTAAAAATGGTTGTTGAGAGGATTTTCACAGGGCATAAAAGGCAGAACGACTTTCTTTTTTTTCCTCTCTCTAAAACAAGGAAAACAACATCATGGTAAGGTTCAAAATAGATTTTAAAAAATCCACCTCACTATATTAAGAAAGCCATTAGAATTTTGAAGGAGTTGGAAGATATAAAGTAGTACAGATATAAGCAATGAATACTTAATGACTGACTTTACAATAAGCAGCAGCAAGTTTCAGATGCCAAAAAAAGAACAAATCCACTTGAAACATTCACAGAAGTTAACTTGTTTAAAAAATACAACTCATATTTGACATCTAGACACAGAACATAGAGTTACACTAGTACAGACTACTGAAAGATGTCATTACTTACAGGATCCAAATGTAAAACTTCATAGGGGTTGTATTCTTGATACTCTCGGTCTGTTTTGGAAACTTTGTATGCAAGAAATAGAAATAATGCCCAGCCAGCAAGGAGGACTATTTTCCTGTTTGGAAGGAAGCATTTTTTAAATGTACAAATCCTTTAGCTCTAGTATAATTCTACAAATAACAAAGATATTTGATATCAGTTGTCAAGCCAAAATACTAAAAGAGCAGGAAATATTAAAGCCATTTTAAAGTAGGTACGAGAATTTCATTTATAACACTGTCTTAGACACAGGTAAGACAGCTACTCTGACTTCTAGCCAATTTCTGTCAACAAAGACTCCTTCTATTCTTTAACTGTCTGTTCTCATCAGGTACACAATAGTATTTCCTGGTTTAAAATAATGAGTTTAAAGAGATCCTAGACAAAGTCATTTTTCAAAAAAAGAAAGAAAAAAAAGACAAGCTGAAACAGATGGCCTAACAGGCAGTAAAGTATTTTGAGGGTAGGAATAATCAACACAGAACTAAGGGAGATAAAGCCACCAGCTTTAAACATACAAATTACTACTACTCTATGTCTGAATGTGTATGTTTGCATATAAACTATTTAACTCAATTGACATTGCTAGCACCACTAATTTTAGTGAGAGAAAATTACCTTATAGAACAAATAAATGCATTGTTTACTTATTGACTAGTGCTGAGATTCATTGGTCTCAGGTATTTTATAAAGGACAAAGAGCCATCTTCATTTCAGGCCCTACTAGACAATAATGATTAACTATTAATTATTCAAACACAGCAGACTGCAAATATCTCATCTGTGACACAGAAGACATATAATAACTAATTACATTTTTCTGGTAATCAAAGCAGATGGATTTTTTAATAAAAATAAAAAATGTAAGACTCGACTCTAATCAAAAGTCATGCAAACCAAATGTACTTACTTTACTGTAGGAATTATGTTTTGTTGTGGTTTCAACAGTCGCAAACGGTACCACAAGCATCTTCCATAGACATTTCTTATATTCTTTAATCGAATTTGCTCTATAAAAATGAAGAAAAATATTGTCATTAACCAATCTGACAGAAAGCACCACCAACATGCTCACTTCATCCTGGAGAAGGTAGTACAAGGTCAGTTGAAGGACTAACAAAAGGTTCAGCGATACTGGAGGAATGTTTTTAATCTATTTAAGTGACACTGCACATCCATAAAAATAAGAACCTGGTCAGATTACTCTCTGCTACCTCAAAGGAATCTCTTGTATTTTCCCCATGCCACATACCAACCACTATGAACCCAGCAACACTTTTGAACCCAGCCTTCACCTGGTTACTCTACACCTCTAAATTTTACTTCTGCCATTTTATACTCAATGACAACAATTTTCTCATTTCAGTATGGGGCAAAACAGTGTTTCCATACAATTTCAGCATGCAGCTAGAGCAACAGCTACTTCATTCAAAATATGATGAGCTTTCCTCCTCTTTGTAACATCTGTTTTTTATAAGGTTCCTTCATTTAGGTTCTTCCTGTTGAAGGGGGAAAGGAAGGAAGAGTAAGATAATAGGCTATCTGTAAGCCATGTAAGCTCAGTAACATGGGTCCTTGGCAAGAGACCAAAAAGATTTCCTCCCATGCCCTTTCAGGACAGGATGGGGCTGGAATCACAGAATCACAGAATGTTAGGGGTTGGAAGGGACCTTGAAAGACCATGGAGTCCAACCTGCCTGCCAGAGCTGGGTGACCCAGTGTAGCTCACACAGGAACACAGCCAGGATGCCACTGGGCTTCTTGGCCACAAGGGCACATTGGTGGCTCATGGTCACCCTTCTGCTCACTAGAACCCCCAACACCATGACACTGCATGGAAGCTCTCT
This sequence comes from Florisuga fusca, assembly GCA_038090715.1. Classification (NCBI taxonomy): domain Eukaryota; kingdom Metazoa; phylum Chordata; class Aves; order Apodiformes; family Trochilidae; genus Florisuga; species Florisuga fusca. Next base: position 54,777,108 of record JAAWXA010000001.1, on the reverse strand, counting down.
CTGTTAAGATTTTTAGCTGTATTTCAGAATCAATCAAGACTTAGGTCTCAGTCAAAGAAATATTTTTATGCTGAGAAGTATGGTGCAAAGTAAATAGCATGCACAGAGTTATTTAATAACATAGACTTTCTGTGTTTACAGAGACTTGAAACATGTTTATCTTTTACTTTTCTGAAATGAGGAAGTCACTTTAATTACCTTGCCTGCAAAAAAGACCACCTGGACTTTTTCAGACTAAAGAAGAAAGACTTAAGAGAGAAAAAAAGTTCCTATTTCAACACATTTGGATATTGCTGGTGAACAAAGTCACTAAAATAGCCAAATTAAAAGAAGTTTGTGAATTATGTAAATGCAGGAATTGTATTAACTTTGATCCAAAACACATGTCAACCACATCCTACAGAGCCTTAAATTTCAACTTTGCACTTCTAACAAAGTGATGCCCTCACCTTAACTAAAACAGCAGCTGTGATACATGGAAATGGTTTTCTTTGGCAAATTTGTAAAATGTGATTCTGGAAGACAGTGATGACTTTAAGTATTCTGAACATACTTGGAGGTAGGAGACAGCACTCTGTGATCTAATGTCCAAAAATGTCTAAGCAAGCATGCAATTCAGATAAAACATCTAGAACTTCAAATTGCAGTCACTAAACTGAGGTGACCAGTTTAGTCACAATGACCATAAAACATAAACATGACCATAAATACCAACACTGTACACTGGATCAGCCACAAGTTCAGATTTAACCTGGACCAGTTGTGAGCATAGGATGGTAGTTCAAACTCTGACTGATTTGGCAGAAGTATAGAGTAGGAATACAGATGATATATGGCCACCCACAAACTAGTAAAGCAAATAACTATTAAAGTTTGCAGAGATAAGGTACCAGAACCAGAAAAAGTCTATCAGCTTCTTCTCAACTACTTAATTCTAAAAAGTATATCTTCCCCTGTCACGTGGGATGAGCTCAAAATACTGGAACAAAGTAATTTGGGCCTGGGAAGAAGGGAGGTGTGGGGTAGAAGTATTTAAGCTCTGTTTTTTGTTTTTTCTTTGCCCTGTTTTGACTAATAATAAATCAATTTTCTTCCCAAGTCTGTTTTGCCTGTGACCATAATTGGTGAGTGGAACCCTCCTAGTCCCTTGTCATGATCCAAGAGGTTTTAGGTAGATTTCCTCCTCACCATCCCAAAATGGTGAAAGGGGAGTGAGCAGCCACGTGGTCCTTTGATATCAGCCAGGCTCAAACCACGACATCCACAAAATGGAATATGACATTAAAAAGCTTGATGGGACTCCTTGGGAAGATCAGTTAAGTAGTCCCACTAATGCCAAAGAGGAAGAGATGAAAATAAAGGAGGGTAACTCAGCACCTTCCATCTGATCCAACTCAAGAAGGGTTTCAAAATAAGCTTTGAAACTCATCTCACCATTTCACACAACAGATAAAACACACAATTGCTTTGCAGTTCTCCCAATTTGCAACAATTCTTCACATGCCTGAAACAGGTACTAAACAAAAAACCTTCTTAACAAAAAGGATATGACTAATATTTGGTTAAGCAACTGCCCACTTAATTTCACTTGTGTAAGGCTTTAGGAAGCACTGTGAAGGAAAAATTTAGAAGGGAATGAAACTAGAGTTAAAATGCAAGACTGACTACCCACTGGAAGACTCCAAATTAATTTGGCATTTCCTCTTCACATTTTTTTTTTTTCGAAGACAAAAAAATGTGGGGGATCTCTGTTGGTTCAGAACTGAATCCACCACAACTAGAAGTGAGCTAACGGTTACTTAAAATTAAACTATATTTTAAAATGCAAAACTAAAAGACATTGTCAGTAACCAGAACTGGCTAAGACACAATTGAATTATGAGAAAGTAAGAGCTCTGCTACAGAAATAGGGAAGAAAATATTCTGGAGTTTTTAAATGGTCTCTGGACAACTATAACACACAGAGATGCTTTTCTCAGAAAGTCAGCAATGGTACAAACAAATCAGGCATCACAAGTCTCATAAAAGACAGGTTCTTGTGTTAAGCATGTATCACTTATTTCAAATCCTGTTGAAAAAAGTCAGTTGTGCAGTGCTAAAGCAAGATGAATTCAACCATCCAGTTCAACCAGACCAGCCCAGATCAGCTGCCTGATCCAATCTGTATCACAGCCCCACCAACATTTATGCAGCACAACCAAGGGCAGTGCTGTTTGCTAACTGCCAGACTATGCTGCTTGCACAAATACTCAAAACCAATGTGAAAATGGATTAGCAGTGTGCTTGGAGAGACAGAAAGTGACTAAGAGAATTTTGTTTACTTAATCCTGTAAAACTAGGCTTAACAGGATATGACTCTTGTTAGTGTTTTTGCTAGGATGCTCTTATCAGGCTGCTGTGCCTTGTCTTGAAAAAACCTGTGCCAGAACTCCCCAGTTCTCAAACCTGCCCACTCTCCAGCCCTGCAAGTGCCAGATGACCCTCTCCTTTCTCTCCCCTGCATCCATCCATGCAAGAACAGTCCACACCCTTCACCTTGCCATGCCAAAAAGCTTCCAAAAGGCCCTCTGAGGAAGGAGAAAAGAAAAATATTTGTTCAAGGTCCATTAGAGAGTTGGCATCAAGTCAAACAAAAACTGACCACAGGGAAAATGAGGCTGGAAACTAAAAGGTGTTTATAATAACCAGAGAACTGAAGTCTTGGAACAGCCTTCCAGTAACAGCTGCAGGAGTCACATTTTGTGAACGGTCTGACCATAGTACCAAGGAAACAAAACAAAAAGAAATGAGGCAAGTGGTGTGAACAAAAATTAAGCCCTGAGTCAGCTAAGAAGTCCCTGGCAATGATATCCTATACTATGCTGCACAGGGAGACATCCTCATATGAATACAAAACTAAGACACAACACTGACCAGCTATCACATTTTTACACACACATCTGAATAACTCTGGATCAAATCTAATTACAGTTGATTAAACAGCATCAAAGAAAAAGCACCTCATTAATTTCCTTCCAGTCTTGGGATGGCAATGGTCTCATTTGATTAACAACCCCAAAAGGAAACAGGACACTAAAAAGATGACAAAATATTTATAATTATTTGTCTGGAAGATACAGAAAGACTCAAGTTCTTCCCAAGTTGAGGCTAAAATCCAGACTATTCAAATTATTCAGAGATAATTTGACACTTCCTCTGTCACATGTCATCACTAACAGGTATTAACTTACAGAATTCAAAACTAGGAAGCTGCCTGGGACAAAGGAGTAGTACAGACAGCATCACTCCCAACTTAGGCAGATAGCCACTGGCAAACTATCACCCTAAGAAAGCTATATTCCTACAGTATCCAGGAAAAACATGCTGCCTGTAAATATAAGAAGTATATGTGATTGAACCAGGGGAAATACTCATCTTGTTAGGAAGAAACTGGTTGGGGGAGGGGGATGACGACATACACAAAGCAAAACAAGATAATTACTGTGCTTAACAAAAGTGGAAATGTTTTCCTAATGAGCAAGTTGTGGATAAATCAGGTTCTTTTTTGCTTTGCCTTCCTATCCCAAGGATCTTTCTTTCACACAAGTGGATTTAACGGGCCACAGAAGCAGCAATCTGCCTCTGCAATATCCTGCAGATCCTGAGCGTGCAGGAATAAATACATTACAAGCTGCCCTGGGTAGAGCTTTGCAGTGGAAAAGGAATTGCATCTTCCTTGGATTTTAGCTCTGGAATCCTTGCTCTGTCAGGGCAAGAGGTTGAGTCTGAAAAGCAGGAAAGAGTCCTCTGTTCCTTCTTACTCCAGATCACAGTTCCCTATTAAAGCATAAGAGCACTTCAGATTATATCCTTTGATATGGGATTATAGGGAGACAAGTGTGTGGGGGAAGAAACGCTTTTCCTCTAGTCAAAGTTACTTCTCATATGATGGGTAAAGCCCTTAACAATAGTGAATCTCTCCTATGGTTTTCAAGATAGGTATTAAATAGCCTTAAAAAGCAAAGGTGCAATGCATCCTTGGGCTTCTGAATTAATCTCATTAACAACAACCCATGCACTGACGTATTGTTAAAGAATTCCTATTAGATGAGGATTTGGAGTACCAGCTCATGCCTGGAAATAATCTGAGGAAGTATCTCCTGCTTCCTCCATTTCCCCCAGAATAGTTCTGGATGCATAAAAAGTTCCTGAGATTGATAAACAACCTCTCATCAATACAGCTCTCTTACTTCTGAAGAGTTTTCACAAATGCGTATTACATTGTATGTGAATATTCAGCCAAAACTCCCTCTCAATATACTTCTTTAAGTTCTCAAGAAACAATACATTTACTAGTACAAAAGGAAATCTGAATGCCATCTCTTTCAATTACTCAGAAAGAGTAGTCAGGTCCTGCAGTGATACTGTGAGGTTCATTAACCCGTACGGGATAGGCAAGGACCACAGGGCACACGAGCACATCAGGAAGCTGACCACAGGCTGGATTTGCCATTTCCATACAACACTCAACCTGTGACCCACAACCCAGCCACGCCTGACTTAAGTTTGGGTTCAAGGTTCAGCCACAGCCATACAAACTCTTCCTCTTCTCATCCAAATACTGTCTTCAAAACCCAAGGCCTTTATAAAACGCAGCAACTGCATCTTGATTTATTGCATTTATTACTACTGGTGACTTGTGAAGCAGAGGTGGCTCTGACAGCACAGGAGGGACACCCAGGGCACTGGCAGCAGGGGCTCTGGGAGGCAGCTCAGGAATACATGCACTTCTGTTGCCAGAACCTGTGACACATGTTGGCACAAATTACAGTGTGAAAAAGTACAGCAGAAAGAGTGAACCACTTTGACGGGCAGGGAGCAGGTAACTGAGCCATGCCAAGTCATCAAATGAAAGATGTGGGATCCAAGAAATTTTTAGGTCAACAGAACAACACAATACAAATACAGCAGCACTTCAAAGTTTCGTATCATTCGCATTAACACACATAGGGTAACCTCACTTAGCCATCACTTCAGAAGCAATTTCTGCCCTACTCTTTTTTGACAGAGAAGCAGAGATAGTCTCCACTGTTCTACTGCTGAAAATACTTGAGAAGTTTTATTTATTTATTCCTGAAGATACAGAAGGATCCATTTTATCTTTAGGAATGGTCGCCAAATGATGCAAGACTTAATTTTTTTGGCCTCAGTTCATAGGGGATCTAAGAAGTACTCCAAAAGAAAACCTAAGGGAGATGTTCTAATTCTTTTGAGGAAGGAGGTGATACTATGTATTTACTGGAGACTGACAACTTTGAAGAGAAGAAGGAAATAAACTGGGAATGGTGGAGAAAGGTTTTGATCACCAGAATCTTGTTTCAACTGCAACAAACGCAAACAAAAGGTCAGTTTTTGGAAAAAATACCATGAATACTAATGCTAATAGTTCTGTTTTGTATCCAAAGAATGTAAGCTTAAAAAAAAAAATCACATAGCTAAGAGTCAAAAATTAACAAAAAATATACTCTTGAGAATAAATGAAAGCCACAGATTTTCCATCATTCTAATAGATTTCCATCTTTTCTCTAAGTATCTGTCACAAAAAGTAGGGAAGAAAAGCAGTAGTATGTCCTAGCCTTCTGTGTCCTTTCCACCTTCAGGCTAGTAAGGAAAGCAAAGGTAGAAAGTCTAAATTACAACCCCAGGGGACATTTTCAGAAAAAGAAATACAAGGAGGTACATATGAAACGTCCTGGACACCAGATGTGGACAATTCACCCGAAGGGCAACGCTGCCTGGTTTCAAAAGAAAAGGACTTCTTCCAGCACAAACAGTTCTACAGCCTAGGAAGTCCTTCTAAGAAGGAGACAACATGCTGCAAATATGTTTTGTGGAAGGTTACCCCCTCTCTATCCCTGCCTTGGAAATTTGTATCTATGGAAATGTGTGGCAAGAGATGCAAGCAATACACATTCCATCCAAATCCTGAAAAAGGTTATGACCCAAGGGTACCAAGGCTTTAAAAAAACCATTCATTGAAACAGAGGGTGAGAGGGCTCAGAAGAAACACTGCTCTTGAGTTTCTGATTTTGCTGGTTTTAATTCAGAGTTTTAGAGTTATAATCCTTTGAACTGTGCCCTAAAAAAAGGTGCCTGTTTCAAAGGCCGTGTATTTGTGTACACAGAGACTATATATACATCTATATATACATATATATATACACATAGTAGGACTTTTTCCTACTTCACCAATCACAGAAATTAAACCATGTTGTGGGCAATTTAGTTACCAAGGTCTTGAACTGGGGCTTTCTGAACACATTTTCTTTTTAATCACAGAACCATTTCTCAGGTAATACATGATGAACACATGTATGAAAACACTACCCTACTGCCTTACTAGGCCATTTTAGCTTACTTCTATTGGCATTTTCCTTTACAATTATTATAAAACAGACTCCATGTGGATACAGTGTGGTATCCAGGAATAATTTAAAAAATCACAGAATAATAAAAAAAACCTGCAGTTCCTTTTAAAGGAAACCACTGACAAGGATGTTCTAGAGCAGTAATCCATCTTCCCTAGCAACCAATGGGCAGGATTCAAACTTGCAATAACTTATGAAGACAGCAGCTACGCTGAGATACTAAATAATTTCAAACCTTATTATAACAGAACTTCTATTTAAAGAAAAAAAAGTTATGAGGCATAAAACAAACTAAATTTATTTCACAGGTTTCTACAATACAGTTGCTTAAGGCCAAGAGCCTTCAAATTAGCACTGGTGTTTCAGTTATGATTTTCTTTATGAACTGGAAAGTATGTTTCAGGAGACAAGTGACAAAATACATTGATGAAAACCTCTGAACTGATCATATCAGTGAAGAATTAAGAATTAACAGATGCTTTCCAACCTTCTTGTCTACCACTTTAAGAGCTGTCCTCACTACCTCAGGTTTATTTATAAAGAGGTCATGTCCACGTTTGCCTCTTCACCAAAATTTTTACAGCTGAATTATCTGACCCTAGCTGTTTTCAAAAGTATTTTTGGTATTAGACATAATAAAAAATATCAAGTATTTTGAGTAATCCACTGTTGTTAACTATTAAAAACTCCCAGCAGTTCATAAACTAGTCTTGTGAAAGACCTTAACAGCAAGGCGGCTTCTTTTCTAGCATAAGATTAGATTGATAACTAGATTAAGTACAAAAGGTACAGAACACAACCTAACTTTTTATGCACATACTGTTACACACATTCAACAACAAAAAGATACCATTTGCAAAAAAAAAGGAACTTAAGGTGATTCAGCATCTTGAAAGTTAAATTCTTTTCAGAATTTGGGCTGTTTACAGCAAGCCTCTCTGGTCTCAGGGCAGTTCCACATTACACTGCTCCTACTAAGGCCATTTTCAAACCTTCTCTTTCTTGTTAGTTTATTGTCTCATTCTGATGACAAACTTTTAATGGGACTAACTATACTAGCTTCTAAGTGACATCACCTAAATTGTAAAGTTTACAGTAGGGTTGGACCTACAGTTGTATCAGCAAAACTTTAAAATAGAGTCTGAGTGAGGTTTTTGCAAAGGGAAAGTGACATATAAATTTGAGTCCTCTATGCAAGAAGAAATACTACTGACACAGTCAGTCATTCCCAAAAGGCTTCTAAGTTTCTTACACATGACTTTTAGGACAACAATCTAACTATGGCAAAAATTAAATATGTGACAAGAAGACAGTGAATGGCCAGTTCTCACAACAGAAGGAAACTGCCAGGAGTCCTGCAGGAATCCATGCTGGAACTACATTACTTACATTTTGCTAATAAATAACCTGGGTAAAGGGGTGATATGGTGGGTTGACCCTGACAGGATGCCAGATGCCCACCAAAGCCACTCTTATCATTCCCTTCCTCAGGACAGGAGAGAGAAAATAAAATGAAAGGATCATGGATTGAGATAAAGAAAAGGGAGACATCACTCATCAATCACATTGTCATTGGCAACACAGACTTGACTCAGGAAAATTATTTTAATTTATTACCAAACCAGAGTAATGAGAACTAAAACCAAATCTTGTAACACCTCCCCCCTTTCACCTTTCCCTTCCTTCCAGGCTCAGATTACTTTGCTCCCCATTTCTCTGCCTCCTCCCCTAGGCAGCAGAGGGACGGGCAGTCAGCTCACCACACATTGTCTCACTGCTCCTACTCAGTGAGGAGGACTACTCACACCCTTCTCCTGCTCCTGTGTAGAGTTCTTCCCACAAGAGACACTCCTCCACAACCTTCTCCAACTTAAGGTCTTTCCCTGGGCTGCAGTTCTTCACAAACTGCTCTAGGATGGGTTCCTTCCATGGGGTGCAGCCCTTCAGAAACAGACTGCTCCAGCACAGATCCCCCACAGGTTCCAAGTCCTGCCAGCAAACCTGCTCCAGCATAGGCTCCTCTCTACAAGGGTCCCACAGCTCCTGCCAGGAGCCTGTTCCTCAGTGGGCTTCCCATTCATCCTCCTTTGGATGGGGTTACATCTTCCTTTGGGGGCTGCAAGTGGGCATCTGCTCCACCATGGCCCTCCACAGGGGGACATCCTGCCTTGCCACGGCCTTCACCATGAGCTGCAGTGGAGTCTCTGCATCAGCACCTGGAGCATCTCCTCCCCCTCCTTCTTCACTGACTTTGGAGTCTGCAGAGTTGTTTCTCTCACATATTCTCATTCCTCTCTTCAGTTGCAATTGTGCAGGTTTGTCTCCCTCCTCCATCCTTCTTAAATATGCTGTCACAGAGGCACTACCACCATCACTGATGGGCTTGGCCTTGGCCATTGTGGGCTCTACTGGACACAGGCCAAGCTTCTAGAAGTTTCTCAAAGAAACAACCCCTGCTACCAATACCTTGCCATGCAAACCCAATGCAAGTAAGCAGTAAAATAAAGCTTCTGGACAGTATTAACTCATTGTGGGTAACAAGGGCAAGGTCATCCTGAAGAATTCCACAGATCAAGCAAGAGGACTACAGAATGGCACATGGAATTCACAGTATGAAAGCATAAAGAGCATTGGGGCTATCCTAATTTTATTTATATATACATATGTGTGTTAAGGATGAGCTTGGAACTAGCCATTACCTCTTAGGAATGAGATCTTGGTTGTGTGAGATCTGCTCCATGAAAACCTCAGCTGAATACTTACTAGCTATAAAAAGCAAAGCCCATGTTTAGGCATTCCTATGAGAAATGGAAGAGAACATTATTCCACCATAAAAGCTTAAGATATGTACAACCTTGAGTATGATGCACAGTCGTACTTGTCACCTCTCAAAGAGGGGCAACAAGAAAACATTCAATTAAGGTGAACAAGGGCCACTGAATGCATGAGAAGATTTATGTCCAAATATAAGCCACAAATCTTTTGGCTGGAAGAGAGAGAAATGCAAGGAGAAGTAATGGAAGGCTGTAAAAAACCTAAATGACAGCCAGGATTGAATGTTTACTGCCTCTTCCAGTAGAGTAAATAAGCACTGTCAAATAAAATCAGAAGCAGATGCAAAACAAAGGTGATTATTTGCAGTGTGGGCAGCAGAGCTGCTAAGCTCCCTGCCACAGGATGGTACAGGTGCTTCACTAAGAGTCATTAAAATGAAAACCATTAGAAATGGGCAGAATATGCAAAGGAAGCATCATTTATGCTTGTCCTGTTATTCCCTTCATAAGGCATACTTTTGTAGTATCATGTAAAGAAGAAATCTGAGCTGACCCAGTATGTCCACTCTTTTGATTCTTAAAAAAAAAAAAAAAAAAAAAAAAATTAAAAAAATATCCTAGTTTCAAATAGCTCAATCAAGCCAACCAAGATGAAGTCCATCAACAGATATATATCTAGAACGCTTTGAAGTTACTTTCCGTACAAGGGAAACAAGTTAAAATCTGAAAATACCTCTTCAGTCTTTGAAATTGTACACTTACTTAAAAACATGTGCAGACACAAATGTTTTTGCTGAGGAAAACAAAGAAATACCTATTTTGGGCTTTTCCCAATTCCTGATATGGTCCAGCCAGCACAACCTCTCTCACCATGAAACAGAGGACCACGTGTGCATTGGGTCCTGGCTAACATCTGAGGGAAAGGACTACCAGCCCCTCAGTAGAAGGTGGCAGCACCACAGGATCGAAAGACACAGTCCCAGATCTGCCCCTTTCCTTCACAAAAATTAATTTGAAGGGGAAAAAACCCAAACAAAACCACCAAATCTCCACTATGGAGCTGCTGCTCATCGCATTCCTAGTCATTTACCTTGCTCCTCTCTCAAGCTCCTGCTCCTACTGCAAGGATGGTTTAGCTGCTCATAAAACCATAACTGAGCCATGCCATTCACCCTTGAATATATGATATTTAAATAGCACTGATCTGAATTCTCTAGTAGGTAGCCTGTACATCCTGGTTAATCAGTGTCATCGACTTGAGCAGTCAGGATATCCCTGTAGCATTAGAAAATGAACAACAAGGTATATAATAAAATTTTACAATGCTGTTTTCAAAAGCTCCCATAACAAAGGCTAAATTTAAAAAAAAAAAAAAAAAAAAAAAAAAAAAAAAAAAAAAAACAAAACAGCTTTATTTTCATGCACATATATGAGAGATAAACTTTTTGTAATAGCTTGATCTTTAACAAAAAGCTTTTCAGAATTAAGTGTTGTGCACAATCTTGAAACTACTCAACTAATCTCTAGTACAAGGTTATTAATTTTATTTCATTACTAGGAGGCTACAATGCTTATAATAAGACCACAATAGTTTAAAAAAAATCCATGAAAAGACATGGGGTTTTCCAAATAATAGAGCAATTCAGAAAACTCTATCCGAACACTTTGTTTTGAGAAGTATTTTTAGAAATAACTGGTGGTCATTACTAATGATATCCCCATGATGTTTGCCCTTTCTTCAAATGTTTGTGCAAAAATACCCTACTGCTTAAAAATAGCAACACTGTAAAAATTAACAAAATAGTATTAAGTATCACCATTTTATTGTGCTCCCCTTTTAAGATTCACCTAGTAAGCTGTATTTTTCTGAATTTTAACCATCGTTAAAATTAAACATACTGCACTCAACCTCTCAATATCTGGAACATTCAATTTATATGTAATACCAGTTCTTAAAAGCATAGCTGAATTTCACTGACTCCCCTCTCACTTTCCAGTGCAATCCTAAAAGATTAACAAGACAGGATAAACACGTGGGCATACAGGCACAAAATGCTTATATTCACAAGTAAAAAGTATTCACTTCCATGTTTGTCTACCACATAAGCATTTGCAAAGAGCACAGCATCCTGTGTTTTCATCCTGTCCTCTGCAAGCATCTTACCCTTTTATTCTGTAGCAGAGGATGAGAAGCAGCACAGAACTTTACTCTGGGTGGGACCAGTAGCATTAAGATAGTACTAAGATGCCTTTCCTCTCCCTCCAGTTGCTGTAAGGTACAAGTATTCATTACTCCACTACAGATAAAACAGAAGAAATGCTGCCTGCATTCTCTACAGTGGCTTGAAACACATCCAAGTTTCCGACTCACTGTCCATCCTTAATAAGACAAACATACTTTATGGCCTCAGTTTCACTACCTGCATTGGAAAGGAGGAGATTCTTACTGATCTCTGAAAACAGTCTCAGAATCTACAGATGAAAAATTCAACAACAAAAAAATCACAGAGAAAGCTTCATGTTTACACCACTACACAGGGATATCCAGAATATATGGGCAGGTATACAGAGAAGTATGGTTTCTAATACAATAAATCTTTACGGAAAGGTTTTGACTCTATGCAAGGTTTTGAACAAGGGCACCAGGTACTACCTATCTACAGTAGTATGCAAAAAACTCCACTGCTTCAAAAAAGCAATACATTAAAAAATTAACAAAATAGTATTACCTATCACCATTGTATTCTATTCTCCCTTTTAATAGTCATCTAGCAATCTATATTTTTAAAGTATTTCTGTACTTTGCTAAGGCTCACTGTGAAAAAGCTGGACTCAAACTGCCTATGCTACTTCCTAGAAACAGGGGATCTTCAAAGATTAGCACTGAAGAGCCTCCTTTAACCATTTTTTAAGGTTTTTCTTTGTATTAGACCAGTGGTCAAGAAAACATCTGAGGGGAAGGTGCAGGGGAAAAAAGTTAGCAAGCAACAGCAGAGCAAATAGCTGGAGGCAGGGACCAAAAAAGACCAACCTACACCCTTTTATAAGGATTTCCAACTCAATGAAAGCAAATTGAACACCTTCTATTCATTTGATAGCAATATTTTTTTCCTAGACATGAAAATACAGCAGCTCATATTTTCTTTTTTTCATCACTCCTACAGTAGGTTTTTCTGTTCAAGAACATTTCAAGAAAGAAAATCTATGTTCCAAGAAGAACAGCTCCTACCTACAGCCTCTTTTCTCCGAGATGACACTGCAAGAGAAAACTTTCATTAACATTATCCTAACATTCACAGATATTATTCTTTGTGACTTTTGAACAGTTTTCAGCATCTTGTTTTGTCGAAGTTACTGCAAAAGACTTAGGAACAGAGACCTCTTTCCAGGAGCTTTGTAACGCATTATCAACACCCAGTGCCCTAAAACAGGGTAATTCATATAATGCAGACCTAAATCAACTCAAAAAATGGATGAAATTACAAGCTTTCACATATACATGTAGATAACTAAGATTCACATCACAATTTATGACTGCCTGTGTCAAAACAGCTTTATAATTGTGTCTCAATTCAGCTGCAGAGGTGTAAGTAAAAAAGTAGACAAAGTTCATCAAACACTGCAGCGTTGTGCAACAACTGGCACAATATCCATCTGAATGCACTCACCTCTTTGCTCTGCATTCCCTTCTAAATGCTGATGTTGAATCCACACAAGCTGCCCAGGGTGGCAGCTGAGGCCTCATCCCTGAATATATTCAAGGTGAGGCCTGAGGAGGCTCTGAGCAACCTGATCTAGTTGAGGGTGTCCCTGCTTACTGCAGGGGGGTTGGACTAGATGACCTTTAGAAGGCCCCTTCCAGCCCCAATTATTCTGAGTCTACAGTGCAAGTGGTTCAAAGCAAGTCCATCAGCGTGAAGATACTGACAGGCACTTATCCATCCCTAATTACTGAGGAAAAAAGAACAATAATCTCCTCAACTCTTACAATTAACTTTTTGAGAAACAACCTGAAAATTCTCATTTCAGAAAATACTTTTTAAGAAATCAATCTGCAGCAGAGTAACTTCTTAGCAACCACATTTTTTATTCCAATTAGTAATAGTCCTTGCAATAGTTTTGCTCACAGTAATTATGTTGATACCAGTAATCCACAAAAAAATATTAACTTTTTTTTTCAATAATAACAAATCACACACATATATGTTCTAAAGACACATGGCAAGGATAAACAACATGATAGTTTCACCACCACCTGAAGCCATCACTGCCATGGAAAGAATCATTCTTCTCCCCATCACAGCTCACAGTCACATCCTGCACCATCCCATACATCCACAAGGTGAATCTTACCCAGAAACTACTACAGATTCAAAGTAACACACACAAAACATGCCAAAACTTAGTTTTAGCTCATATTGATTCCTTCCAGTCACTCACACAGCTCAGGTGCTCCATTTGGCACAAGGGTGGGAGAGAAACACAAGACCTCCTTTGTTAGAGCACTTCTACCTTGAAGCAGTTATGAAACTGCAGCCCCAGATACAAAGCTGGACAATTAACCTTTCCCCATAGCCTTAGGAGCACTACAATGAACACCAAGCAGATAAAGTCATTGGGACAAATCTGTTTTACAAAGTCAATTACCTCTTTGTTTGGTTTATCAAAGCTAAGGTAATGAAATTATGGGACAGTTCACAGGGTGACTACCACACAGCAAAGCCCTCCCAAATATAAATATTGATCCCTGCTGCAGGCCACATGAACACTGCACATGGAGGTCCCCTCAGAACGCCTGGGGAAAGCAAGCTTAGACACCCATGAAGTAAAACCAGCTCAAATTTTACTCAGTACTCGAGAGAAACAAGTTAAATGATGCTGTTCTTCAAGACAGTGGTAATGAAAAGGCCTTTCATAAGTTTATTTTAAAAAGAATGAAGATAAAAATCTTAGTGGTTTGCAAACAAATAAAAAACCCCAGAAAACTCTATCCTGCTAAAGATATCTGACATTGTAACATACCTAGTTTTGTTCAGGTAGTAAAGCAGCATAGGTACCTTCTTATGTAGCAGTATAGATACATTCTAACATACCAGTCTTCACTATGGCAAAAACAAACACCGGTATTATTTTTTTCTTTAATGTACTTTATGGGCACTTACTACAGAACTATAGCACAGAACAAATCCTAAAATGTTACAGAGCATCAACAATCCTCACAGTTTGTGGTGCTAAACCTCACTTGAAGAGAGCTGTTAAATGATCTGTACTCTACTTCATCAAGTACGAGGAACCCACAGCAGTGCATCTGCAGAGGAAACAGCAGGCACCAAGGGCTCACCCTCCACGCTATGATCACTTCACTCTTGCTGCAGATCAGCTCTACTCCATTCTCACAAATCAATGTGGCTGGAGCACAACTTCCAACCTAGCTTTTAGCTAAAGAGGAATCTGCTCAGTGTTCTTTGCGTGCTCTGGTTCACACTGCAAATGGCTCTTGAGTTGAAGAAGACAGACGTGATTTGCTTCACAGAAGTTTGTTCTGATCCAGTCTGCTCAATCCTAATAGGCTGAAACAGCTAGCTAGGCCACCTGGACCTCACCAACTCTGTCCTGGGCCAGAAAGGCATCTCTACACTGGACTCTCGAGCACAGGAAGGACAAAACATAAATCCAGAACAAAAACATTAGTTGGTCCTACACAGAGAGAGGTCTTGGCAGAGCTTATTCAATTTGGCCCTGTACTGTGCCTCATCGGTTGGAAAACCTGCTCTAAATTAGGATCAAAATAAACATCTCTTATCAAAGTCTAGATATTCCTGCTTATCACAGGAATCAGAAGCTAGCAGTGCTGGAAAATTCATCTTCTGAAGACCCAGGTCTTCTCTTAGCTTCCAAAATTACATACACAGCTTGGTTTTGGTTTGTTTGGGTTTTTTTCAGTGAACTGTTCTCAAAACAAGAAGTCACAGCTAAACAATCAGTCTTTGCACCATCACAAGGTTTCAATTTATTCCCGAAATCCGGTTCAGATGCTGGAACAGCTACAAGTTGCACATGAAACTGCGTGAAGACTATTAAGAGGATTTTGCCAGAAAAGAGTCACACAAGAGCTTCAACAACTACAACACCATAATGGAACACAGGAGCGCTCCAGTAGTCCTGAATGTGAGCTGCACAACTCCTCCTTACTCAAAAAAAGCCTGCAGAATAGAACTCAGCCAGGAGACTGTAGGCACACTACTAACCATACGCTAAAAATTAGACTATCCTCACATTTTAGAATCCATTAGAACAATTATGAGACAGAAATCATTCTTTTATTTCTGTTAATTGCCGTGCCTGCTGATTTTCACTTAGTTGACTCGTTTTTGTACCAACAGTGTAATAAAATTCACCTTATGTTCTGGAAAGTATGGTTTGACAAAGCTTTTTAACAACCTAACACTAATTGCAGAACGATATGCCTGCCACAAGCATGACAATGCTGGCCAGAGGGAAAGAAGTGACTCATCTTTAAAGGCAGCCCCACTTGGAAACTGGGTAAAATCCATACAGCTGTGCAGCCATGTTCCAAATTTACTTTTTTATTTTCTGTCGTTCTGTAATGCTAGTAAACCATTTCAAAAATTGACAGTGTTTCCATGGCTCTTGTTGCTGCTCTCAGCCTCCTGAAACTGTGAGGTCAACAGCACCGAGTGTCACTGCTGGGCACACCATTCTGTGCAGCTTCTCAGCCAAGCTGCACTGGTTTTCACAAGAAGCAGCTGCTAAGAACTATAGACGAAGTAAAAGGTTACTCAAGAGAAAGAGCAATTGCCTCCCCCACTGTGTTCCACCTGAAAAAAATTGAGTTTTGTGTACAGGTTGCAGAAATAGAGTTAATCTTCTGCCTCTGATCCCCCACTCCTTAGAGGCAATACAAAGATTACAAAATGTCTTTAATGACAGTAATGCCTCTCTCTTGCAAGAGGCACGACTCAGCAAGACAACAGAGAAACTTTTCTTCACAACAGAAATAACATTCCTCAGCTATACAACAGGTAGTATCTGGAGGGCAGAGATTAATCCTCCAAAGAGCATTTCTATCCAGTGCCCTGTCAGAAGCCCAGGCACGTTTTATCAGCAACCAGGACTGTAAACAGCTCTGTGATTTAGCTCCAAAACAGTATTTGTTCTATCCATCCATTCTTTTCTTACCTACTCCTTACTAGAAGTTGTAAAAGTAAGATTTCACTGTAGATTGTTTCTTTTACAGAAAAAAAATCTTAAGAGAACCATGCAAGCCATTTAAAATGGCACAGAAACCCACTAAATAACCACCAGATACTGAATGCAAAAAGATGCAGTGGACTAAAGGCATATTTCTCAGATTGTAAAGCACGAATGTTCTTAAAAGGTCAGTAGTTTCAGCAATGGTAATCAGCATCAAGCATCCCTGTCCTACTGAGCATTTACTATCGTGCCTTTAAACACAATTTTTACAGCATTTTTAATCTCAAAACTGCAATTAAAAATGTGTTACTGGCAGCCTATATACCCAAATGCCTTCTCCCTCCAAGAATAAAGGCAAATTAACTGTGGAAATAAAATGTAGAAACTTTCTAACACTGTTTGATCAACAAAACATCATCCCAAGAGGCAGAAGAGAACACTTTGGCCATTTAACTGTGATTTGCAATGAGAAAAATTAAAGCCCCATTTTCACGCTCGCTGTGACCTTACAGCTCACAAAAGCAAGAGCCTGGTAACTTCTCCTCTTTGGCTTCAACTCCACAACAACGTTCAATAGTTTATTCTTTTCCCACGATGAAAATTTAGGTCACACCCTCCTCCCTCCCCCTCAAACACCCCAGGAAGACAAGGGAGAAAAAACAAAACGAAACAAACAAACAAAAAGCCCAAATCACACAAAAAAAACCACCTTAACAAAGCCCTTAGACCCCAGCGATGACTCTGCAGGAGCAAAGACGCGGAGAGAGATAAAGGGGGGGTCTNCCGCCGTCGCTTCTCCCCCGCAAGATGGCGCCGGTGCCCCGCCGTATCGGCCCGGCCGCTTTCCGTGGTTCCCTGCCCTCATCCCCGGGAGGAGTGGGATGCGCTGGGAACTGCTTGGGGCTGGGGGCTGGGGGGAGGGCCGCGTAGTGGTCTTTAGGACCGCGTGGAAGTGATGTTTGAAGTGCCTCCTTGGTTAAAGCACTGGAAATTAATAAGCACTTCGCAGGAGGAGAGCAGCGGGATGTAGAAGTGGCGCTGGAAGCTGCGGGCCGAGTGGGATTGGTGCTGGACAGCGAGGTCTGCGGCGGGAACAGGGCTGGGAGACAGGAAGGTGGTGAGGCTAAAAGGCGGGATGCAGCGGGCAGGGTGTAAAAAAAAAAGGGGCCAAGAGGTACAGCGTGCTTAAGATGTGTAAGAACTTGGGTAAGGAAAGTGGTTCAGGTGTACGAAGTCCTCGGGATTTGGAGGGTGGGCACTGGGCAGCCATGTGAGGGCAGAGACTTGAAATCTGTATAAATCCGAGTTTAGTTGCAGGTATGATCATACTCTGCGAGAGGATGTGACCCTAAAAGGTGTGAAATGAAAAAGCAGATACCGTGGCATGGGCAACCTGGCCTAGGGGAAGATGTCCCTGCCCATGGCAAGGGGCTTGGAACTAGCTGATCTTTAATGTTCCTTCCAGTCTAAAGGATTGAGTCTAAGATTAATAGCAACTCACTTCTTTGAAGTAAGAAAAGGCTGCTAATCGTGCCCATTCATGAGAATATGCCCATCTCTGCAGAGCACTGTTGAGTGTACAACCACTCCTAAATGTGATCACTAAATATCTCACAGTTTCAGTACTTCTAGGCTCATGCTATGGGAGAATGTGACACAGAGATTAGGGTAGCATCCCATGCAAGGGAAGAATCACATGTACTTTTAGGGGAAAGAAGTGCTGTCCCATCATTAGGGAAGGCTGATGTGGGAAATGGAGAGAAAGGTAATAAGGCCACAACCAGTGAGTGGGACCAGATGTCCAGGTGGCATAATATTGTAATCCATAGGTGGAAGAAACCTCTCTTATTTTTTATGCAAAAGGATTTTGTGTTAATTAAAATAGTTTTTAAAATATTTTTTTTATTTCATTGATACTCTTTGTAATTATTCCCTGTTAGAATCGTTGTAGGGTTCAGAGGTAAAGCTTATAATGCTCCCTTCTATGTCTTTTGCCAAATACACTGCCTTTGAGTATTGTACACCCTCTGCAGTGATGACAGTGCTTGCAGCAGCTGTTTTAGAAGATATATGATGCCTGAAACTCATCTCCCTCTGTGGGTTTCTAGGCCTTAATGTTTCACAGTGAGGCAGTGAAAAGCTTCAATACAGTAAAAAAGTCAGGTAAAAACCTGCATGTGTACTTAGCCCAGTTTTGTAAGCAGAGAAATTGCTCTTTGACTGTGCTCATCTGCCAAATCTATTAATCCAGATTATTAATCAGATAATGGGGCAGAGCTTTCAAAGATCATGAAGTTCCTACAGGTTTTGTAAATGCAGACAGTCAGATGAGGAAGGCTCATGGGTGCACCAGCCTCAAGGTGAGCAGAGATCTTACAAGACACTATAAAGTCCACATGGGAGACAGTGTGGCTCAGTGCCTTGTAAAAAATGTCTGGTCAGTGGGTTGAGCTGATCACAGGAGACAGCTCAGGGGGAAAGCAGGCATTGCTCGTGTTGCAGATGATGAGACTGCTTCTTAATACCCCAACAACAGATTTTCTATCAGTTGTAGGCAACATCACTCCTTTGCCAGGCTGGCTTGGGCAGGAGTTGCCTGTGGCATTAACTGACCTGGTGAGGGAATGCTTTTGGCCTCATCCTGTCTCTGCTTTCTCCCCTGCCAGCCAGGAGCCACTGGAGAAGAGAGCCTGAGATAAATAATTCCTGCATTCCAGCTCTGGTAGTGGAGTACTCCCTGGGCAGAAGGTGGGATGCCCAGTGACTGAATTGCAGTGAGCAGTCTAGCTCACTAGGCCATTCTAGCCTAAACCTCAATGGTTTATTTGAATGTTGTTCCTTATGTACATGATAACCCCCTAAACAGTGATGGTGATCCCTCGCTTCCCAGGGGAAAGGGAGAAGCAGTGTTGCTTTTTCCACTGATGGAAGGTCATCCAGGTTTAAAGAAACCCCACCTGCTAGGATTTCAGGGGCAGCTGGAGTCACTGGAGGTGAAGGTAACATCATGGGAACAACCCAGTAGATGACATATCTGAACTAGAGGAATTAGATCTTCACAAAATGCTCTCAGGATACTTTAGACACCCATTGTGTCAGCTCAGAAAATCTCTCTTTTTTTTCTCTTGCTACCAGCAGTTGTAATGAGCCCTTCCAGGTGAGCAGAGTTTACACAAAGGGGTTACTGTGGCCCTGGGGGCTGCCCCCAGCATCTCACCACACACTTCAGCTCTCCACCTGGCCTCCTCAGCCCCCTGCCCCATGCCCACATTGCCCGGTGTTACGCACACAGTCATTTGTGCAGCGGTTTCACACTCACCAGTATCTCTTGCACATCCACTGGTGATGTTTCTGACGTTAGGGGAGTTTGTCAGCAGCTGACTGCCTCTAGCAAGCGTGCACACTCAAGCTTTCATCAAGGGAATGTTACAAAAAAGCAGGCTAGTGAGTGCAGTCCAACCTTGATTCCTAACCACGCAAGAGAGAGACCCAAGTTACTGGCAGAAGAAAGAACGCTGTGACAAGATCTCTTAATTTCTGTGGAAGAAAAGCAACAACAAACCTACTGAGGTGCCAAAGATGACAGCCAGACTGACTGGTTTAGTGATTAGAAATGGTGAAATTCAGAACATTCCAGCTGTAACAGATAGGGAGTTTCCAAACAGAATGGAAGATTTTATGGTTGTGAAATGGGTATACAGCCTAGCAGATATGTCTAAAGCTGTGGGAACTTGTGTCCTGGATATCATGGCATTCCTGATCTTCTGTGAGGTAGTGGCCTTCCTTCCTGTACCTTGGTGGAGTATGGAGAGCAGGTGTTTCCAGAGGCAGGGACTGGCTGGGAGGTGGTGGTAATGGAAATTGCACATTTCAGCCACCATTAACAGGGTTTGACTCTAGGATTCTGCAGAACCAATCAGCCAAAAAGAGATTATTCTATAAAGTCCTTTTTATTAATCGCAATTACACTCTTACAATCTAAGTTTCCCACCCTTCCTACAACAGTTTAGACCAATAATAATATTAAAGTCTGGGGTTTTCTTGCTTTCTATTGGTTTGATTTGCTTGCCATTTCATTACTAAGAAGTTGCCAAGTCGTCATCATACATACAGTATACAGTGGTTCTATTTCACAGACTCTTAGGGCAGTTTCAGCTGGTTCTGTAGTTATCATATGATATAATCTGGGATACAAATATATTTGTATCAGTATCTACAGTACATACAACTATATAAAAATCAGTATATGCAAATATAATACCTCATATTTGTAACCTTTGAGGTGTAAGCACAGTTGATTACAGCAAATACAACATTGGATACACAAATACAGCATTACAAAGATCATTATAAAAATTAGTAACCCATAAAGAATGTGTTTTGTTCAAGCTCCTAAATCTGGTACCCAGAAGGGGAGCCAAGACCATTCTTCTTGGAATCCTGCTGAAGTATTATCCAATTGTACTCTATGCATTAATTTTACTTGTTCCCACAACTTCCAGACATTAGCTGAAATCCTTCCATTCTGCTCAACATGCATTCATCAACTGAAGAAACCATCTAGCAAAGGAGTGGAATGCAGTCAGTCTTTCTATTAATGGATTAGTATGTTTGGTTCCATGAACAAATGGTCATAACCATGATCCCGATTCCATAGTCATGTTTGAGAACACACAAACATTAGGAGTGAGGGCTCCTGAGGTACAAATTCCTGGCCAGTCTCGTGGTAATGTTTTGCTATTTTTCTTACTACATACCCAAAATCACCTTTTTCCTTCAGGTACAGGCCAAGGTGAATTGGAAGTCCCCAAGTATTCCCACTATTCCTGTTTTCATTTTGTTGGTTGCAATGGTTTAAGGCTGCCCACAATGGTGGTGCCATGGTACAGGAACTTATGTTGACTGGGGAGGGACTGATATTTTACCAATAAAATCACCAATCTCCTCTAAGGGTGTTAAATATACCAAAAGGGGTAACACCCCTTATAAAGTCTCAGATGGTCCACTTAGCTAGGCATCTGGGGAGTGCCACATCCAAGTAGCTAGGGAAGAGAAAAATAACGTGAATGCAGAACTCCTTCCTTCTTTGGAAATTCAAATGGTTTCAGCCTCCAAAGCAGTGATCATGACAGATCTCTCCAATGCTGGACACCTACTCAATGATCTTTAGGTAGCCATTTAACATGTGAGTTTGGATCCAGGCTTCCTTTCTGTAAATTTAAACCATCCAGCAAAGCAAAAACTTCATAAGACAATACATGACCCCTCCTACCTGGCTTCCAGTTTAGATTTATGGAAAAATACTTTTAATAAAACTTATTCCCAGGCTGCAAGTCATGTACTTACATATGTGGAGGGATGGGTTGGTGCCATTGAATATGCTCTCTTTTAATTTTGAAACTTTCTTGTAAATTGAGAACATTGTGTGTTAAACCCTCGTCTCTATTCAAGAGGCTGGGTTTGGCCAGGATATAAGTTCCCAGTAGAGCTAAATGTCTCCCAAAAATAACTTCAGCGGGCAAGAGTCATAAGAGTTGCCTTGGGGCATTCCAAGTGTCCTGTAAGGCTAAATTTTATGGTTCTGGCCATTTTAATCCTGTACATGTGCAAATTTTAGCTATTCTCTCCTTAATAGTTCTGTTCATTCTTTCTATCTGCCCAGATGCTTGAGGGTGATAAACAGTGTGCAATACTTCTTCTATCCCTAAACTCTTATAAATTTGGTCAATTATTTCTGAAATGTGTGCCTCTGTCTGCTTCAACAGAGCCTGGTACTACATACCTAGGAATAAGTTCTTTAAGAAGAGCTTTTATTACTTCCCCAGTGTCTGCTCTTTTTTGGGGGAATGTCTCTACTCATCCTGATAATTGGTCTTTTATCTCTATATCCACATACTGCAGGCATATCAACATAATTTGTTTGCAGTTTTCAGAATGGGAAAAATGCCCATGGTTAATTTCCCAAGTCATGTGCAGGTTTTATGTTTGCGAATTTTTGGCAGGTATTATTAATTCTTTTAGCAGCTGCATAGACACCTAGGATGGCCCATATTTGCTGTACTGGATTACCTGCTGTTTCCATTCCTCCATAAGGTTTATCATGGACCCATCTGGTTACAGTCATCATGTATTTCTTGGTAAGATAGGTTTTTCCCCCCATAGTCTGTATTCCATCTCATCTTCCTCTGCTTCCCGCTTTTTCCACTGTTACTTTTCTTCATTTGTCACATCTGGTAGAATTCTTTCAGATGCTCAACATCAGGCCATGAGCTCTCATCCCAAGTAATTGCCAAAATCTTCACTGCATGTGGGTGAGCCACGGCTTTCACTGCTGCAGCAGCCAAGGGGATCCCTGTGCTGATTACAGTCGTGTCCTTTGTATGAGCTGGACAGTGAACCACAGCAAGCTCTTTGGGAAGTTGAATTGCATCCAAAAGTCCAGAATTTCTGTTCCGCTAGCCACAGCTTTTCCTGAGAAGGCGAGAAACCCCCTGTGCTTTCCACAAAATGCCTTTTGCTTGGCATGTGCCAAAAGCTTACCTTCAATCTGTACGGATGGTTACTCGCTGAGCGAGCTGCTCAGGCTAAAGCAATTAGCTCTGCCCCTTGAGCACAAACTGTTGCTGGAGGAGGTCTGGCATCTACAATCTCCCATTAAATCCACACTTCTGTGGCCAGTCTTTCATTGCCCATGTCAATAGCAGAATGATCCACCTGTGAATAAAACAAGACTTGGGTTTTGAAAGGGGGGGAGGGTTGTTAGTGAGATCTGCTCATGGCTTACTAATTGTCTGGATTGACAAATCAGTGATGCTTTTAGGTTTCTCCAGGTATTTGTAGTAGTGTTGCCAGGTTCAACCTTTTTAAAACCACATTATCTGCAATTAAGACAGTTTGTTTCTATTTGTGTCCATGTTGGGGAGGTAAGGTTTGTGTTGTGTGTTGCTTGAGAAGTAATTCCACTTCATGTGGCACATGGATCATAATTGGATGTCCTAATATAACTTTTTGTCTCTATTGTAGTGGCCACTGCCACTGATCTAATGTATGTTGGTGCTCCAGCTGCCATCAGATCCAGTTGAACAGTATAATATGCCACTGGTCTTTGATGAGGTCCTAATTTCTGCATTAACACTCCACTAGCCACTCCTTTTTGTTCATGTATATAGAGATCAAAAGGTTTTTTGTAGTCTGGAAGTCCTAAAGCTGGAGCTGAGGCCAAAACACCTTTTATACCCCTACAGGCTTTTTTTCCATTCTGCCCCCCTTCATTTTTTCTTGCCTCTGTCAGACCTCAGTACTCTGTCAGGGTATTTTTTTCGTAACTCTCAGAGGAACTTCAATTATAGCTTTTACTCTTTCTGGATCTATTACCCACCGTCCTTCCTTTAAAATTAATTGCAGACATTTTATTTCCTTTTGACACAGCTGGAGCTTGCATGGAGATGAGTGGTGTCTCCCTGGTTTCTGGGGCAATACAGAAATTTAGCTATTAAGCAGTCATTACAAGTAAATCATCTACATCCTGCGCTACAACTGATCTGCTGGGTTACCCAGTCTCCTTCAAACCTTCTTTTAGTATCTGAGAAAATATGGTGGGAGATGCAGGAAACCCCTGCGGAGGGCGAGTCCACATCAACTGCTGTCGCTTCCAAGTGAGAGGAAACACGGGCTGGCTTTATTCCTCGGTGGGAATACAAGGGTGGCGAGACGCTAGAAGAGGATTCCTGGAAAAGCTGTGTCTGCCCCCTCCCTGGAAGTACCCAAAGCCAGGCTGGATGGGGTTTTGAGCAGCCTGGTCTAGTGGGAAGTGTCACTGCCCATGGCAGAGGGGTTGGGTGATCTTTATAAAAGTCCCCAGATCATCTCCGTCCCTGGAGACATTTAAAAAGAGACTGGATGTGGCACTCAGTGCCATGGTCTGGTAACCGCACCGGTGGGTCAAGGGTTGGACTTGATGATCTCTGAGGTCCCTTCCAACCCGGCTAATTCTATGATTCTATTCTATGATTCTATGATCTTTAGTGTTCCCTCCAACCCAAACCATTCTATGGTTCTATGACACGGTGTGTGCCCCCGTCCTGAGGACACTCCCAGGGACCTGGCGCTGCAGGCTGTGGGGTAACCGCTCAACTATCCCGGTTAATCGCTCCCGAATCTTCAACTAACTGGAACTCAGGCTCCCCGGCGTTATCCCATTCGCTTGTCACCCCCGGGCGGGTTTCACACCCGCCGGACTCCCGGGTCGGGGTGCGGCTGCGTTTGGTTCCGCCCGGCCCGCCCCGCCCCGCCCCGCGGCAGAGCTCGGTTCCGCGCAGCAGGGGGCGCCGCTCCCCTTCTCGTGGCCNAGGCAGGGACTGGCTGGGAGGTGGTGGTAATGGAAATTGCACATTTCAGCCACCATTAACAGGGTTTGACTCTAGGATTCTGCAGAACCAATCAGCCAAAAAGAGATTATTCTATAAAGTCCTTTTTATTAATCGCAATTACACTCTTACAATCTAAGTTTCCCACCCTTCCTACAACAGTTTAGACCAATAATAATATTAAAGTCTGGGGTTTTCTTGCTTTCTATTGGTTTGATTTGCTTGCCATTTCATTACTAAGAAGTTGCCAAGTCGTCATCATACACACAGTATACAGTGGTTCTATTTCACAGACTCTTAGGGCAGTTTCAGCTGGTTCTGTAGTTATCATATGATATAATCTGGGATACAAATATATTTGTATCAGTATCTACAGTACATACAAATATATAAAAATCAGTATATGCAAATATAATACCTCATATTTGTAACCTTTGAGGTGTAAGCTCAGTTGATTACAGCA
This sequence comes from Florisuga fusca, assembly GCA_038090715.1. NCBI lineage: Eukaryota > Metazoa > Chordata > Aves > Apodiformes > Trochilidae > Florisuga > Florisuga fusca. The sequence goes on along the minus strand of JAAWXA010000001.1, from coordinate 54,751,883 downwards.
AATACAACATTGGATACACAAATACAGCATTACAAAGATCATTATAAAAATTAGTAACCCATAAAGAATGTGTTTTGTTCAAGCTCCTAAATCTGGTACCCAGAAAGGGAGCCAAGACCATTCTTCTTGGAATCTTGCTGAAGTATTATTCAACTGTACTATATGCATTAATTTTACTTGTTCCCACAACTTCCAGACATTAGCTGAAATCCTTCCATTCTGCTCAACATGCATTCATCAACTGATTTAATAATTGTAGATACTCTCCCTTGTGAAGCTAATAAAATATCTCACACCATTCTATTTTGCAGTGTAATTTTGGGGTGTTGCATAACCTCTTCTTATAATGCTGCAATGGCATCAGTAGTATTATTGCTGAGAATTCCTGTTGCTGCTGAAATGTTAACTGAGGCCTTTTTTATATTTGTTCATGCCCAACCAGGGAAGAAACCATCTAGCAAAGGAGTGGAATGCAGTCAGTCTTTCTATTAATGGATTAGTATGTTTGGTTCCATGAACAAATGGTCATAACCATGATCCTGATTCCATAGTCATGTTTGAGAACACACAAACATTAGGAGTGAGGGCTCCTGAGGTACAAGTTCCTGGCCAGTCTCATGGTAAAGTTTTGCTATTTTTCTTACTACATATCCAAAATCACCTTTTTCCTTCAGGTACGGGCCAAGGTGAATTGGAAAAGTCCCCAAGTATTCCCACTATTCCTGTTTTCATTTTGTTGGTTACAATGGTTAAGGCTGCCCACAATGGTGGTGCCATGGTACAGGAGCTTAAGTTGACTGGGGAGGGACTGATGTTTTACAGGTGTTGCATATCTTTGCTCCTGGGGTTACCACCTCCCATTGTTGTGAATCAATGTGGTCTTAATGGAAATTAGTTATTTGGTGTGAGGGTTCCTAAAAGGGGAATGCTTGAAGCTGAGTGACTTGGGAGGTGAGTACCTATCGAATCCTTACTTTCTTTAGTAATCTGGACTATAGTTTGTGACAAATTCAAATGGATGTTTCCCTTTACCTGTGTAATAAGAACAGCAAACATTAGTAACTTTACCCATAAAATCACCAATCTCCTCTAAGGGTGTTAAATATACCAAAAGGGGTAACACCCCTTATAAAGTCTCAGATGGTCCACTTAGCCAGGCATCTGGGGAGTGCCACATCCAAGTAGCTAGGGAAAAGAAAAATAACATGAATGCAGAACTCCTTCCTTCTTCGGAAATTCAAATGGTTTCAGCCTCCAAAGCAGTGATCATGACAGATCTCTCCAATGCTGGACACCTACTCAATGATCTTTAGGTAGCCATTTAACATGTGAGTGTGGATCCAGGCTTCCTTTCTGTAAATTTTACAGCAAAGCAAAAACTTCATAAGACAATGTATGACCCCTCCCACCTGGCTTCCAGTTTAGATTTATGGAAAAATACTTTTAATAAAACTTATTCCCAGGCTGCAAGTCATGTACCTACATATCTGGAGGGATGGGTTGGTACCATTGAATATGCTCTCTTTTAATTTTGAAACTTTCTTGTAAATTGAGAACATTGTGTGTTAAACCCTCGTCTCTATTCAAGAGGCTGGGTTTGGCCAGGATATAAGTTCCCAGTAGAGCTAAATGTCTCCCAAAAATAACTTCAGCAGGCAAGAGTCATAAGAGTTGCCTTGGGGCATTCCAAGTGTCCTGTAACGCTAAATTTTATGGTTCTGACCATTTTAATCCTGTACATGTGCAAATTTTAGCTATTCTCTCCTTAATAGTTCTGTTCATTCTTTCTATCTGCCCAGATGCTTGAGGGTGATAAACAGTGTGCAATACTTCTTCTATCCCTAAACTCTTATAAATTTGGTCAATTATTTCTGAAATGTGTGCCTCCGTCTGCTTCAATAGAGCCTGGTACTACATACCTAGGAATAATTTCTTTAAGAAGAGCTTTTATTACTTCCCCAGTGTCTGCTCTTTTTTGGGGAATGTCTCTACTCATCCTGATAATTGGTCTTTTATCTCTATATCCACATACTGCAGGCATATCAACATAATTTGTTTGCAATTTTCAGAATGGGAAAAATGCCCATGGTCAATTTCCCAAGTCATGTGCAGGTTTTATGTTTGCAAATTTTTGGCAGGTATTATTAATTCTTTTAGCAGCTGCATAGACACCTAGGATGGCCCATATTTGCTGTACTGGATTACCTGCTGTTTCCATTCCTCCATAAGGTTTATCATGGACCCATCTGGTTACAGTCATCATGTATTTCTTGGTAAGATAGGTTTTTCCCCCCATAGTCTGTATTCCATCTCATCTTCCTCTGCTTCCCGCTTTTTCCACTGTTACTTTTCTTCATTTGTCACATCTGGTAGAATTCTTTCAGATGCTCAACATCAGGCCATGAGCTCTCATCCCAAGTAATTGCCAAAATCTTCACTGCATGTGGGTGAGCCACGGCTTTCACTGCTGCAGCAGCCAAGGGGATCCCTGTGCTGATTACAGTCGTGTCCTTTGTATGAGCTGGACAGTGAACCACAGCAAGCTCTTTGGGAAGTTGAATTGCATCCAAAAGTCCAGAATTTCNGCAGAGCTCGGTTCCGCGCAGCAGGGGGCGCCGCTCCCCTTCTCGTGGCCTCTCGCGATCTGAGCCGCTCCCGCCGCTCCCGCCGCCATTCGGCCTCGAACCCGCCGTTCGCTGAGGGCCGCTCCAGGTCGGGATCTGGGAGCCCCGGTCTGAGTCCCAGCGCCCGGGTTATCGCGTCGTTTCCCCGGGGGCACAGACCTCATTGTACAGCCAAGCTTTGGAGGAGAGCTCGCCCTGATAAACACGCCGGGGACTCCTCGGCTATTACGAATCTTCCCCGCGCCCCTTTATTTCCTATCCTGACCAGCAATGGTTTAAATAAAAGGTGTTCTCCTTGTCCTGTGATACGGATCCCTGCGGTACAAAGTTTAAAAGAGTGTTCTGTGTCAACTAAAAATTTGACCTCCCTTCTCTTTTCCCAGTTATGCATCCCTTATGATCCAGTTGAGCTTGCCACATCCCATAGAATCCCATTTCCACAGAATCTTACGAGTCCTCTGCCTCCAGCCATCACAGATTACTTCTTGATTCTGACTTAAGTCTCCCATGTCCAGTTATCTCCAAGGCCCTCTGGGATGAAGCAGACATTCTACTTGCCAGTGACCAAGTGACACTTTTTCTAGCAGTGATTTCCAGGTTTTCTCATTCTTCTTTCAAATTTCTGGTCTGAACTACCTCTTCCCATTTCGTTCTCTTCAACGAAAAAATGCCACTCTTAGTTCTAAACTCTTCTTTCTTTCCTTTTTTTCCTTTTCCTTTTTTCTCTTCTCCTTCTCCTTCTCCTTCTCCCTCCTCTCCTTCCCCTCCTCCTTCTCCTTCCCCTTCTCCTTCCTCTTCCCTTCTTTTTTGTTCCCTTCTCATTTGGATCATTTAATCTCATTTCTCCTGGCCTGTTGCATCAGTTTAGTGGACTTCTCAGTTATTTGACCCCTGTCACCAGATAAAAATAGCTCCTTCAATAATATTTGAGTATCCTCTCCATGATGGATTCTACCCAGTACAAATGTGTGAAAATACCCTCAGTACAAATGGGAAAATGATCCACATCTTCCTTAAATCTATGCATTTTACTCTCCCCTACAGCTAAATCTCCTGGATTCCAGGGTTGATCAGTAAACACAAGCAATACTGGAGGAGGAGCATTTGCTCCTCCACTACAGGCTGCATCACAGCTGGATTTGGAAGCACATTAGCAAGAGCAGTAGCTGGAGGGAGGCGTGACAGAAGCAGCAAAAGAAGGGTTAGAAGCAAGCGGAGAGAGAGAGGGCGTAGGGTGAAGCAGATTCTGCAAGTGCATCTCTTGAATCACGACTGCTGCAGCTGGAGCTGTAACCTGGATTCTCTGTGAACTTTTCCAGCCACCTTCTTCATGGTGGTTGTATGCCCAGTTATCCCAGACATACCAAGTTTCAGATACTGTTTTCTACAACAGGAATCCAACACAGCACTGGGAAGTTCTCTAGCTCACGGTGTTGCCAAACAAGTCTGAAGAAGGTGACAGATTTCCAACTATTTTCCAGTTTTATAGCTATGAGTTTCCAGCAAAATGCAATGGGACATTACAGAAGTCTAGCATATTTGGGTCATTAAACCAAACAAAGGAAGAAGGCTCTTAGTGTGTGTAGGTGGGAAAGAGAGAAGATAACAGGTTTGCATGGCATATTTAATTGAAATGGTCATTGCTAACAAAATAGCTCTTTGTGGGAACTTCAGAAGCACCTGTAGCCATAAAATGTTACAGGCATGAGAAGAGCAGCAGGATCTGCCCTGTGTGTGTAGCTGGGATCTGCCTCAGGTTGCCTGGTGGTGTTGGGCAGTCAGGAAGATCTCTGCCTCTTTTTCTGCTCCTTACCCACTCATCAGGCAGCATCACTCAGGAGCTTCTGTGCTTGGCCCAGCTATTTTAGAAAGGTTCTTCCTCTGTGTGTGTCTTGTGACACAAGATGGTCCATTCAATTACCTCCCCTCAGGAGGAGTTGAGTGTGATCAACCTGAAGAGCCATGAACTTTCATGAAGAAAATACACTCTGGGATGGAAGGTACCTGCAGCTAGTTCACCATGGCAGGTGAGCAGCTGTGCAAACTTTCCTGTGAACACCACTGCCTTTCTTACCAGCACTCTTTATTGCTATTTTATTTCTTTCTGTCAGAGAAGTCAGGTTCAAGTTGATGGCCCAGTTGTCCACCCTGGGACCACAGCAAACCTGTATTCTTCAGATCTGCATATTGGTTTTGATGGGAATGGAACTAGCAGTTGTCCAGGACCACAGAGGAGCTGAGCTGTCCGACACCATGACCATACCAGGAAGAAAGGTCCCATGTTTTAACCACTTCTTGGGATACCCACCAGAGTGTAACTCCCTCTTGTTGGAATTATCACATTCTTGAGCCCTGCAAGATCTGATTTGCTTCCAAACAGGAGTGAGATAAGACATATGCCATATTCTCTGTGACATGCTTCCTAACATTCTGGTGTAAATTCCACAAAAACTTCTGTAGATCCACTCCTGATTAGGCACAAGGATTTGGCTGGACCAATAACACTGGGATGAGGGCAGGGAGAGAAGAAGCACTAAAGGGCAATGGTGTGAAATCTGTAAGATGGGGAAATGGAGCTTTCCTGAGTAGTGTGCTGAGAAGTACAGAACTTCATGTGGTGGGTAGTTACAGATAACAGGAAATTGTGTTGTTTTTTGTTTTGTTTTGTTTTAACTCCTGTTGGTAGGTGTCAAATTCAGAGAAAAATTACTAGAGCAAGTTGCTGTCAGTTTGAAGCTCATCTGTGTAGATATTGAGAGCAGCCCAGACCTCCACAATGCTGCTGGACAAAGTGTGGTGCCAGAAGAACCAGGAGAGTGAGAAGAGTTTGTGTACCTCATAAGCACATCTGTGGCATTTGGGATATCCTTCCCTTAGCAGAAAATCCAGTGATCAAGCTACATTAGGAATCAATTCAGTTGGCATTTTGGCCTATTTTCTTTCCTGTTGAGTGCAAGGGAGTAATCTTGAGGAAAGAATACTGAATATCACTGCTGCTTTAGGGGTTGAGGGTTTCCACTGACCTAGGTCCAAAATGCTGACCTGTAGCACATTGTCCCAGGGAGGTCTCTCTTCAGCCTAAGATAAACCCCTTCTCTCTTTCTTTGCTTTCATTCCTTTCTGTATTCCTTCTCATTCTTCTTTCTCTTTTCACAGCTTTCTCTCTTCCTTTCTCTCTCTTCTCTTTCTCCTTTTCTCTGCCTTTCCCCCCAAACCTCACTCAGGGAACAGCAGTGAGGGAGGGTTTGTCCCTCAAGGAGTTGCAGGCTTTGCTCTGGGGCTTCGCAGGCACCAGCACAGGGCACTAAATGGTGGGGATATTAACAATGAAAGCTGCAGCGCGGCTGCTGCTTCTCTGGAAATTAATGAGTGGTGCAGTTAAATCCAGCAACTGGGACTCAGGGGTTTTATGAGGATAGGCACAACAAAGATGCAATAAGTGGATTATCTGAAAAGTCTCACCCCCACCTCCGCCCTCCCTGCTTTTTTCCTCAGAGTTTCCCCCCTTATTTTTTTAATTAACTGTTTTATGCCTCATTTTTAAATACAGCCTAAAAATGATGCAATAGCAGTACCTTTAGGAACGGGAAAGATTTTACAAATGATGCTGACTACTTGGCATCCAGAGCTCTTTGTACAATATCTGTTTTGATCATTGACCTCGCAAACTGGGGGAGACAGAAGTAAGTCACAAAGATTCCTGCGGGTTAAACTATTTTCCAAGCTGCTTAGGAAGCTTAGAGCTCAGATGGCCTTTGCACAGAAACTCACAAAATACCTTGTCTTTTTAAAGGTTTACCACCACCACCTAATTCATTTTACCTCTGGTTTCGCATTAGAGGTATTGTTTACTCCTCTGCTGCTCAGAAAATGCTCAGGAAGTGTGATATTATGGTCCACCCCCCAAGCCTGCCCCAAGGTACAGCAGCTTAGCCCCAGCATAACACTGTGGCTGGGGTTTGTTAACAAATATTGCTTGGATGTTTAAGCAGGGCTTTCCCTGACATTTGATTTATTCCTCAATAATCTCAATCATGCTGCCAGTGATCAGGTTGGATTCCCATTGACACCATTGCCTGGCTGATACCAATGCAAGATGTGCTCAATAAACGGCTGCAAAGCCATGACTGACCTGTGCATGAAGTTATGCACAGGAGCTTGTGTTGGCTTCCAGAGAGCTTTTGGCTTTCATTAACAATTTATAATTAACTCCAGTTATTTGATTTTAAATTGTCCTCTGCTTATTTTTAAGAGGCAAGAGCATCTGGGTTTAGATTCAAGTATCAGAAGGCAAAGGATAAAAAGTGTTTTTCACTGAAATTAAAGAGAACTCAATACCAAAGTGAAGTCATAGCAAAATAACTGGACTTAAAAGCAGTATCTACTGGCTGAACTGATAAACATCCCACATTTGTAACTAAAGGAGACACTTGTTGCTATATACCCTTACTATATTAAGCAGAGCTAGATGAGGCACAGGGAAGGGTTACTGGAACAATCAAGGAGATGATCTTATGGTCATCTTAGAGGGAGCAAGGAGGTAGGCTGGGACTCTTCAGAGGAGATGGCCAAAAAAGGATGTGTTAGAGGTTTACAAAGCTTTGTCAACAGCAGCCCTGCAGAAGAGCTGCTCGTTAGTATTACAACAGAAGCATGAGGGAAACTGGAGGACACCAGTGGGAGTTTAAAACAGACATTCTTTATACAGGTGGTGGTGCAGTTTTGCTGTAGGCAGCTACACAAGGCTTGAGAAGTCAGAGAGTATCAACAAGGGATTAGCTAGACAATAGATTAATGGATGGATATTAAAAAGACTAGGCCAGGACATACCCCTGAACATCCCTAATAGCCCTTGCCCAGTGAAAACAGCAAGGTCTGCTCTTATATTCATCCATACCCACTGGCTTCAACCCCCTCCCTCTGGCAGAGAAGTTTCTTTGCTCAACGAGCTACCTTTTTCATGAACAGCTTTCATGTCTGCAGTGTAATCAACAACCTCTTGAAAACACATTGATTTCTCTGCTTCTGCATCAGAAATGTCTAGCCCGAGGTGATTTCCATTCGGTTCCAAACATCCCAACTGAGATCTTTTCCTGCAAAAGAAACTGGCTGCAGGATAAGCCTGGCCTCACAGCTCCATGATGGATATTTCAGTGCTGCCTGTGGTAAGAAGTGGGAAGTCTGCAATGAATGGGGATGAGGTGAAATCTCTTTTGTAAGCCCTGTAGCCAGGGAGTGCCCTGAAACTGTCCTCATGCATCACAGCAGCAGCCCAGCCTGTGATGCTCCCAGTATGGGGTAATTCCAGCAGTGAGATTTACTGGTGGAAAAGCTGGGAGCTTGTGAAAAAACAGAACATCAGTGACTTGTAGATGCACACCCCTGGCCACACTGAGTTGTGTACCCAGAGCATCAGGAGCAAGGTGGCCCTTGGTGCCAGATTGTGATAAATATAAAATAATGATCATGGGAGATCCAAGCACAGAAGGCAGGGAGCACAAGCAAATGGTTGAATCTGTGCTGTGCATAGGGCCAGGTCACCACTTACAGAGATCCTGACCACCTGGAGTGAACTACTACTGCTACTACTACTCCACCTGGAGTGAACTACTTCACTCCAGGTCAGCAGAGACACAATTGCTTCAGCCCAGCTAAACACAGCTCTCAGACCTGCAATGTGGATGGCATGCCCAGACAGGGGACAGATTTGCTGCTCAGTGGAGGTTTATTTTAAATGTCTGCCATTCTGCATGGAGACCTACAAAAACACCATTATGTGTTTTTATATTTATCTTCCCTTCACCAATTTCCATTTTGCCTTTTTTTTTTTTTTAACTCCTCTTTTTAATCCAGGCTGACAAACTCAAAGTCATATTGTACTCTCCATATTATATGTCAGGCACCAGGTGATAAAGATCTCTGAGGCAAATGTAGAGGCTGTACACGCATAATGAAGGAAATAATGTAATTCTGAAGAGCTTTTATTATCATTCCTCATGAATACACTGTCCTTTGTGACAGAAATCTGCAACCACAACCTTTTGAAACACGGGCTCCTGTAGGGAGTTATCACTTAGGTGAAGTGAGGATGCAAGATTGAGCTGTACAATGTCATCATACCCTGATGACATCGATTCCATTCCTAGTATTTATTTTCTAGGCCTTTCCATACACAGGTCATTTACCTTTTCAACTACTATAGCAAATGGAAGGGCTGTGCTTGGGCTCCCCCTTCTCCCCACCACAGCATTCCCTCCTTGCCCCAACTGCAGCGAGCATTTCACATCCCTCTTTCAGATGTGTGATGCTCTGCATTTTGCCACAAGGAGAGAATTTTCTGATTTAGTAAGGAAAAAGTAAAATGTACTAACATATGGTTAAAAACTTACTCAAAATTGATTGAGCACCTTTTTAAAGACCAAGGAAAGGACCTTTAGCAGTCTTCTCCAACTCTGTCAAGAGATTAACTGAGGCTGCCGCAAGGCTGAGACTTGTTATCATGTTATATTGATTTTTTTTTACAGCTGAGCTATATATTTCTGAACACCAGGATTTCTAATGCAAATGCTACAGCCTTTCACTGTAGCAACTGAGAGGAGCAATGCTATGATTTTAATAAAGCTGTCAGATTAACTGACTGCATGGTTACACCATGATATTAATACGTGTTCTTAACTGTCAATTAGTTAACTGGCTAATAAAAAGAGCCAAGCTTATAGGATTTTACTAATGAATATAATACTTTGTTTCTGGGCAAAACATATGCTTTGGATATATAATTAGAAAAAGTCCCCCTCTCTGTCCCCCATCGAGAGAGCATGTGCAGCTGAATAAAGGAGCTCATTATACCTGCGAGGGGTCAAAGTCTGTGGATCTGTAGCTTATGGTATTATGACAGATTACAAAATCACTCTATTATGTTAGTCAATCTGTTTCCAAGCACAAGCTAGCGGGGAGCAGGGCACTAGAACCTCCCGAGCAGAGCACCCGTTGGCTTTCCCTGGAGGTCTTATGATGGGTCAGCTGGTGGTGACACCACCTCTGACAGCTCACATGTCAGACCTTCCCTGCCTGACTTCTGCCTTTGTTGTCACAGAGCCTCTTCACCAACAATCAGTCTCTGCTTCAGGTTGCAAAGAGCTCCCAGTAAGAGCTGAAACAAATCTGAAATCTGTGGGTAGCCCTTACTTGTGCTAATGAAAGGGAGAAGCGGAGCGCTTACGCTCCAGCTGACTTCTCTTAGGCTCTCACTTAAAAAAAAAAAAATTAAAAGTTTTTTAGTAGAGAGGGGAGCAGCTAAACAGCAATAGCTGGGAGGGAAAGTATTGGGTTCAGCTTTAATGTGTGTGTCATTTCAAAAGGAAAGAAGTAACCTGCAGGATAAAGAGATTTCAGACATGATAGAGACCCTAAGAAATACCTGACTTTCTTAATCTTCCAGGGAAACTTTTCTGGTGGAGAGTCTTACTCAGTCAACTCAGCATAAAATTCCTTAGTACCAGGGAAAGAAAATCCTCTTGTATTTGGGAAACACAGCAGTAGCCAGTACAGTGGGCACTTATGTTTCTGACAGGCCACACCTTTCCAAGATCCTCCTGAAGATGGGTACTTCCATTGCTGCCTCCAGCTGGCTTTTTCTCCCCCACACCAGTCCGGCAGCTGCAGGAGGGCCCAATTCCTGCCAGTCTGGCACAGAAGGACCAGAGGGTACCCCAGGACTGGCAGACTGCCTTAGGTAGCCCCCAAGGACTGGAATTAACACAGCCACATTTCTGGTGCCCAGGTAGATGCCAAGTCTCACCAAAGCTTTCACTGAAGCTGCACCTCATACACACTCAATTATTTTGTGATTTTGTGACGTTGAACCGACGGTGAGGTCAGGCTACCACCCTTGTGAAGGGTAATTTCTGCATAATTTCTTCATTCTTTTCATCTGCCCTTATCATGAAACCTGTAGGAACACATTTCTCTTTGTATCTCCTGCCCTGGATCCAGTTTGATTAAGATTTGTCAAGAGATTCAAAAGCTAGGAGCTTTTTTGAAAGCTGAGCTGCATTCACACCCTCCGAGCACACAAGCTTGCTTTCCCTGAGAAGCCAAGCTCCGTGCTTGCCCCATTACTTACTGAGGGCTTTTTTTGTTGAAATACCATGTTGAGAACACACTTCTAACCATCCCATGTTTACAACAGGCACTGACTGTCCCACAGCAGCAGCAGCTACTTTCATCATTAAAAAGGGACCTGGCTAAGTGCTGGCCACAAAATGTGCTGCCATGCACGTCCCCATGCTCATCCTGCATTGGGGTCAGCAAGCATTTAAGGAGCCATTCAGCTCTCCTTGAAGAAGACATGGAGCTCCCAGGTCTGCACAGTGGACTGTCCAGACATCCAGGGATCGTGGCAGGAGTTTTGACACCAAATCCACATAATGTCCCTCCTGGAGACACCTATGTTTGAAGCCAAGTGCCACCAGAAACACAACATGGGACAGCCACAGCATCAGGAAAAGAAGCCACAGCCCCTGGAGGACACAGAGTGGCCAAGAAGAGATTTTTGTAGGGTGACGTTGGACACCATCCTGTCCCAGCAAGGAGCTGGTCACAGGGTTTGATGCCCAGCAGCCTCTTCTCAGCACCTTCCTGGATCTGACAGGCTCGTTTTCAGCTGTGCCCTTGCAAAATCAGGTAATTGCTTCAATGTAGACTCCCCTTGAGACAACTGGTGCTGGATGGCCCTGCTTGAGCAGGGGGTTGGACCAAGAGTCCCTTCCAACCTCAACCCTTCTGTCATTCTGTGATACTCTGAGGAGGACCAGAGTATATTTGATGTATATAACAATACTGAGATGTGCATTAATTTCATAGTTTGCATGAAGTAAAGGCTACGATTCTGGAATCAAACCACCACTGATGAATCTTCAAAGCCTGCAGGCTCACATAGCAGCAGCAAAGTGGAGCTTGCAGCTTGCAGACGTGGCTGAAATGCTGCAAGGAAGCACTTGAGGGAAGAACCAACGACTTCTGTGAAAAATGGGCAGAAGAAGCCACTTACAGGACACAGCAAAGAGTCGTTTTCACTCTGCAAACTCCAGAAGCTGTTCCAGCTGTCCTGCTCTGAGCACACATCTGTGAAGAGGCAGACAACTGCTAGGGCATCCAACCCATGGTGACCCATGGGTCACTCTGAGCCACTCAGGTACCACTCTGAGCTCCTCTATCCCCTCCACACACTTTGGCAGTGACTTCCTTGGCACTGTGACTCCCTGGTGATTCTGGGCCAGCAAGCCCCCAGGCTGGCAGCACATGGGTCTGGTAAGTGGCTGTGGTTATTCTAGGACCCGTAAATACAAACATTAACCTCTCCCACTGGCTCCTCCTGCCTGCACCCCGGGGTTTTTTTTTGTTGCTTGGTGTTCACCTGCTCCTGGTGATACATTTCACTCCAGAGGCAAAGCACACTCATAATTTTAACTTTTCTTATCTCAGTACCCCTCCAAATTAACTGAAGTAAAACACAGGGAGGGGAAATTATAGCAGAAAACCTCTTCCTTTCTTGGTGAACCATTAGGTCTGATGAGGAGGGTTTCCTGTAATCAGGCTTTGCTGTTATTATAATGAGACCTGAAGGGAACTTCTCCTTCACCAGGGAGCAGTCTTCCCTGGCAAACACCAAGAAATCAAAAGTGGAGTACTCCACTTTTGTGAGGGTTTAAATAAAATTTCCCATGTTTTTAGAAAAGATGTAGTTTCTGGAGTTTTTTTCTTTTAATCATCTCAAGGATAGTGTGTCAGTCTGTTTCTTTTGGAGATAGTAACTGTTGTATTTCAGGAGCTAGCTTTTCTTTTCAAATTCACAGATTTTTCAAACACATTTATCCTATCTCTTTGCAGAATGTACAGCATTAGTGGTCATCTAACATCTGGTTAATCCCCAGAGACTGAATCCAGGCATGGTGAACGTCAGTCCATGTCCCTGGAGATCAGCAGAGGGGTGTTAGCTTACACTGGCCAACACTTTGGCCCACACACTCTGATGTATTTGGCTAACAGCCAAGGAGTTCATGACTTTTATTTGTTTCAACAAAAGGCACTGAAAAGAGCTTTTGATATGGTTATTTGGTGAAAGAGATCAAACATTTCCCCTTTGCATTAATCCTTTTCATGTTTTCAGTATATAATTTTTAAAAAATCCTCATCCTGCAGGTGTTCAGGCACGTGGTTTGAGAAACAGTTATTTGGGATGCACGGGATACTGGAGCAACTGCAGAAGAGAAATGGCAGAGACTGAGGAAATCACGACCAGACCAGAGAACGTGAGCTGAAAATGATGAGTCTTACCCATCACACCAGAACTGGCAGGCAGAGTGGAGACAGGCTCCTGGATCAGAAATAACCCACTAGGGCAGTTCTAATGTTCTTCAGTCAGCGTTTCTGTTGTGAGTTGTCACCCCAAAGCTCATCCCTGTGAAGCTTCACAGGCCATGTGTTTCCACAACACAAGAAACATACTGAAGAGGCCCCATGGCATGAGTGTACAAACAGTACTGAGCTGCTCTACCAGCCAGGACCTTACCTGGTCACTCCTGGGCTTGTGCCAGGCACAGGCCAGTTTGACAGGATGTGCAGGGAGCCAGAGGCCTTCTTTCTCCCAGAGCATCCCTCCTGCTGTGGGGCAAGGGCAAGACAAGGCACGGGCACAGGCTGCCAAGGGAGGTTGTGGAGTCCCCTTTTCTGGAGACATTCAAAACCTCCTGTGTAGTGTGCACAAGGTGATCCTGCTTTAGAGGGAGAATTGGGCTGGGTGATCTCTGGAGGTCCCTTCCAACTCTGATAATTCTGTGAAGGGCAGAAAGATGCCTGCTGCTACAGGGGCAAATCTTGGGTGGGTCCCTCTGACACCAGTGGATGCTTGGGCAGAGGGTCTGCCCAAGGGTCAGGAGAGGCTGAATTAATTTATTCACTGCTCGGCACTTCTGACCTCTGCAGCCCTTTCATCAGTCCTGGACAGCACTCGTTTGTATGGGCACAACTATTGTACGTGTGCTTGGCTTTACTGCTACTCTTGAAAACTGCCCCCCAAATGAGATTTATTTCTATGACATAACAAAACCCAGGCAGGCAGTCATACTCTCTTCATCTTTCCTGGGTTTTTGATTTCTTTTTAAATGACCTCTAAAATATTTTTTCCATTAAGGCAAGGTCTATTTTTAATCTACCAATGTCATTTAATTAGTCATTTTTTCACAAGAGGCACGTCTGACTGGAATTTATGTTCTTTTTTATCCCCTTTTAGCAGCACACACATCTTTTCCTACCAGTGAGTAAGATGGGGTCTCTTCATCTTAGTCCTAACAATCTCTCCTTTTTTCCCCCTTTTGCTTCATCTTCCCCTCAGATACTGGAAGCAAGCACAGGAGACAGTCTGTGCTACCCCCATTTCATAGATATCTGACTTATGGTACTAAGAAGTAATACTCTCTCAAATCATGAATATGCACTCGGCAGGAAAAAAAAATATATATATTTTTAAAATCTATGTATCTCAGACATTGCTATGTGTCACTTCAATACATGTCCATGTCTTCTTAAGCTTTGGAATAAGGTTCCAGCGTAAAAATATAAGAATTTCATATTGTCAGAACTTTAAGATAACATACAGCTTGATTTCCACCCCAGCCACATCAGGGATGGTGCTGTTCCTTTACTCAGTGCTCACAGCTGGGTGAACATACATTTGGGGGAAAAAAAACCATGCAGATGTTGAACCAAAATGTCCATAAATACTAACCATGGCAAAAACAGGATTTTTCCCAGCTTAAGTGCATTCAAGATCTTACAGCTGACCCACAGTAGTGAGTTCAAACATGGAGCATATGAGTCACATCCTCATGCAGAAGGGCCATGCAATCCAAGGGCCGTGATGTGGCCAGAAGCAAAATCCTTGAGAAGGTGAGAGGTCAGGCAGAGCACCTCTGTGCATGTTTTGTTTTTTTCTAGAGGTTACCTTCAACATGCAGGAGCCCTGGTTGCTGTACAGCAAAGTGTGCACTGTGGTTATACCCACCAGGGAATAAACCCCAAGACTGAAGGAGAAGCCCTGTCCCAGGGCTGTAGTCCCTCTGCATCACCAGCAGAAGGTGATGAATGTGTAGTTTTACTTCTTAACCTCTTATTATGGGGGTGGCTTTCACCTGAACTGAAGTGGGCATCTGTATGCATAAGAAGCAGATGTCTGCCCCTGTTACAGCCCCTGGGGATCAGCTTTCATACACAATATGCCAAGGAAAGTGGGAGAGAGATGTTATAAAGGAACATCTTCATGGGGCATGGGAAGCCCCTTCACCTGCTCCATTTTTGGAGTGGTTTCTCACTATCCAGCTGTTGCATGAGATGGCCACATGCTCCCCAGCAAAACTGGACACCTGGGGCACTGGATCAAAGCAGGCTCCACCACACAGCTCTCCAAGGATGCAGAAATTGTGCACGCTGATAGCACTGCTTCTGGGGACTCCCTAAGCCTCTACTCAGAGACATAAAACTAATGGCTACTGTTATTATTGGCACCCTGTTTGTCTACTTGCATCCCAGAACCTCCTTCTGCTACACAGTGCACAACCCATGATGAAGGCCTGGTGCTTCTGCAGAATATATGAAATCTGTCAGTACTGCTTAAGCCTCTAAACCAGCACCAGCAGGAGAGAGAGCTGCACTGAAGTTTGCTTAGTAGCTTTGTGGCAGCTTTTCTTTCAGCCCCAGGCCTCATGGGTGTGCTGGAAGAGCCTCTTCTTGCTAAGGGCTTTGGTATCCTGCAGCCCTCTGTGAGGCTCAAGGATTTGTAGCATCCCATCACTGTGGACTTGCACTTACTGTTGAATATGTTACTGGTAAGAATATCTCCATAGTCAGGCATAAAATTCTTTTTTTAAGCGTTTGGGTGAGGGATAAGCAGTGCTTCCTAATGAAAACCACAATCCGCTTGTACCTCAGAATATCAAGTCTTAAAGTGGTTCTGCAGCAAGATCATCTTTGCTCAGCACTTTGAGACACAGTCTATACATAAACTTGCTTTCATCTCCAATAGTCCCTTTTGCCCTTTCAGGCTATGGACTTCTCTTTGCTTTCTGACCCTAGAGACTGTGAATCTCTGCTGTGCCTTGCAGTCAGCTGAATAATCCTTCCTTGGGGAAAGCTGCCATAATTATTTGTGTTATCACAAGAACCCAGCTCCTGTCTGGTGGAACTGCAGGATGCTTGGCTCAGAACTGTGAATACTGAAGACAGAGAAGCAATCACAGGCTACAGAAACCATTCTGAGATGGCAAATATTATTCCATCACATTGCAGTGCTATGGAGCTAAAAGAACAAGCAAACCTTGGACCTTAAAGCTGGGAAATGTGACAGCAGGGCCTGAGAGAACAGAAGGACACCTGAAGCATATTGGCTGTAGGCTTTAAAGTCAGCAGAAACAGAGAAACTGAGGATGCTCTGCTTGAATAAAGTCCAAAACCCCACTAGTGAAAAAACAGGAGACCGTCAACTGAAATAAGGCTGACAGACGTGAACTGAAGACCATCTGAATGCTGAACTTGAAACTATTTTCAAAAATCCCTTACTGCTGTAAAAAGAGTATTATTCAGAAATGCTAAGTCTAGTGGGAGCCCAAGCCCTGCTTTCAGAGTAGCTTGGCTACTGGGATGCTGCATGGTACTGTGGGTCAGTGGGTTCAACCACACTTCTGAAGACTTCTGAGGACAGAAGATTTGCTCTCCCAAGTCACTAATGGGGAAAATGGTTGCTGTTTTTCCCCTCAGAAATCCACCTGTTCCCATTTGGATAACATAGATGAGAGGACAGCTGCCATAGGGAAAGATGCTTTAAAGCTGCAAGAGTAAAACCAGGCTGCTGGGCTTTGGGAGGGCCCATTTGTGAGTCAGAATCCAGCACCTGCCCTGTGCACAAAGATGAAGCAGTGCTGCTGACAGCAGGCCAAGGCGAGAGGCTTCTGTCCTTTGTGTTACCATGAATGAAAATCAAAAAGGCAGAAAGCCCTGGGCTTCCTGGAGAAACAGAGCCTAGGCAAGTCCTGTAGCCTTGTAAGCAGCAGTGAGAGACCCATTTTATTCAGGGAGCTTGCAGTTGTTTTGCTGAACTGAGAACTTCTGTTCTATTTCCTACATTTTTCTTTTTTTCCCTTTCTTTCTCCTCTTACTAGCAGAGAACCCACCAGTGGCCTTCCCTGCTAAGAAGGTGCTGTGGGACTTCTCAGGGGAAGCTGGGCACATGCTGGGCCACACAGCTGGCTAAGTATCACAGAAATAAACAGGCAAGGTGGCCTTGGCTATGCCAGCCAGCAGGCAAGCTAAAAGCCAAGGAAATTGTTCCAGGGAAAAGAAAGAAAATAAAAGCTTAATCTTAGTAAAAATATAGTCCCTGAGCACGGGCAGGATCAGGGTCAGATTGGGTTACTCGTTGTATAAGCCCCTATTACACAAGCCAAGGCAGGGCAGAGGCTTACCCAGGACTATTCAACCCTGCTTTCTCTTGCTTGGTTTTGCTGTTCCTCCCTCATTCCTTCCTTCTCACCATCGCTTCTCCTGATGCTTGCTTGCATACCAAACAGGTCAGTCCAAGTGCTTCCATCACCCTGATTCAGAAGGTCACACAAATCACTTGATTTAAAAAAAAATATGAGTGTGGGAGCTTATGAGTTGACCTAAAGTGACTCAGGAGCAGCTGCAATCAAGGCAGCTCTTTATATGCTGTTTTATGATGAAAAAAGTGTATTGCTCACTAGGGACATGGCCTGCTGTAATGCAGAGCAGACAGCAGGGGCTAGAAACAAGCATCACTTAGACCTGTGCAGTCTGGACAACATCAGCAAAATGGTGCTGAAGAAGCTTCTGATAATTGAGAAGGAAAACACACAGCATGTGCATTTCACAGGAATAACACAACTGTCACTATCCAACCCCTGACCAACTTAGAACCAGCTGTTAAGGATGTTATTTCCTCTTGGAAGCATGCGTCCTCCTCTTAGGACACTCCTGTTCATCCTGACATTCTGTTTTTCCATGAAGAAGTGTCATGTCAATGCCAAATTAACACCTTTTCTGACACTCACCAGCTCTCTCTGCATCCCAGCAGATGATGTTTCAGGTGAATGCATTTTCAGGTTTGTTTGGCTTTTTCCCTCCAGTGGAGCAATGCAAAGGAAGGTGCTCCTTCTAACAGACTTGCAGAATGCATTTCCTCCTCCAGAAGTAGCTGCCTTCAGTCTCTTGCCTCTCCCTTTGCCAGATCACTTTCATATCTCTGTCCTGATCACCTGGAAAAAAGGCAGCATTCGCCACGCATTTTCCAGAGTCAGAACCACAGCCTCCATTTGAAAACATACACCAGCACAGTGCAAATGCACCATTTTTGACATTTTTTTCTCATTTTCGCATGTTTGAGTAATTGCTCTCAACTCAGCACTCTTCTGCAACACTTTGAAGCTCAGTCCTCTGGTTTTAATAATCTAAGTTTGACTGCGAGACCTTAAGAAGCTGCTGAAATACATCCTGACAACTCATCATAGTCTTGCAAAGAAAAAGAAATACAACATTTTACTTCAGCCAGAAAACTCATTGCAGTTTTTTGAACTATGGAGCATATACTAATGCCCTAACAACTACAACTTGCTTTTTAACCAACAAGAAGGGAAGGTCATTATCTAAAGCAGTCTGTTTATGAGAGAGGGAAAAAACAAACAGTAATCAAAACCCACTGACTTTAGAGACCCCAGCTGAGGCTTGCTCCTGCAGTAGGAAGAGGAGAACACAGAGTTTTACCTGGAAACTGAAGAGCATAAGCTTTTCAAAACTGGCCAGTATTACACAATAGGACAGACTTTCTATTATGCGTTAAACAATGACAGACAGGTGTAAAAAAAAAAAATCTTTATCATTCCTATTCCCCTGCTCCCTTCTATAGACTCTTTTGAAAACCTTCAGTCTTGACCACATCTATTTTAAGGACTATCCCTTGCAAAACCAAGATGCCTGCTCCTTGCAGTCTGTTTTTCCAGCGGTGCAGTACATTGCTACTGTTTCAAATGCTTGAAAAAAAATTTTGAACGAAGTCCAAAGGAATATTCTGATTGCCAGTGGCCATTCTCTCAGACTTAACCAAGATCAGTTTGACATAAGCCATTTACTTCATGGTTAACCCCGGAAAAATCCTGCAGGGAATATAAATTCATGCATTAATCCTGCTCTCCAGTTCAGTTCCACTTAGGTTTGGATGAAGGAGGTGCCACGGTACAACACCGACTCGAATTTACTGCTTCAAATGCTTTAACAAAACCCTCACTCCAGAGCTCTTTGTGATCCTCACACAAACTCTTTATTGCAGAGGAGAGAAAGAGACACCACTGTAAGTGCTGAGCATTACAGTGAAACATAAAGCAGCATTAAAGGTGCTCCGTGCTTAATGCTGCAGTTTAAGCAGCTAATCTTGTTTCAGTTGAATGGCATGTTCATTACAGCAAATAAATCAGTAATGTGTAGGATTATTGAAGAGGAAAGACATATTAAACCAGTTTAGGGCATCATATTGATTTGGTTTATTTAATTTTTTTTTTAGTGTCCAACTTAGCTTGGCGTTTTCCAACAGTCAGTTCTAATAAATGCTTGTGTAGCACAGATTAAGCAGGTGGGAATGCTGCCCAGAAGGAGTATTAGGAGTAACTTAAAGCACTGGTTTAATTGCAGCAATCCATGATACTTACTGTGCTGGCACCAGAGGGGAATTTTCAGTATTAAAAGTTAAAATTTCAACCGAGCTACTAGTGAGCATCTCTCTTTTATTAAATATTTGAAAGAGCTTTCCAATATTTTAACCTCAGATAGGAATAGGGGAAGATTTCAAAGCTCGTTTAACCATTCAACTTACTTCCTTCACAACTTATTACTAGAAAAAAAAAATAATTAGCAGTTTACTCAACACAACTTTGGGTCTCTGACACTGAAAAACATATAAACAATGTCCTTGCTGTCCTGCCACCCCGTTAGCCCTTTCCTACCATGTCCCTTTTGAAATGAAGGTGCACAGAAGCAAAAAAAAAAGCCCAAACTTAGTTCATGCTTCAAGCAGCAGGCTCCTTTTTAAGATACACTATACAATAGAGTATTTTCATATTCTCTCCCCATGCTGCCACTTCCCTGGCACTATTCTTGCCACAGTTTCAAGGAAGAAGTAGGAACAACTTGATCCAACTTTGGAGATGGCCCTGCATGAGCAAGGACTTGGACCAAGTGACTTCCAATGGTCTCAAAGTAACGCTGACAAAAGAAAAAAAAACAGCTTAGATGAAAGTGGCTCCAAAGCCAAATGGCCTTGCCTCAGCAATTTGTCTATGTAAACAGAGTAGAAATCCCCTGTAAAATAGCATCAACATCTGCAGTCAGCAAGCTCCCATCCTGTATACCATACACCAAAGCAAGGATTCTGCAGGAAGCAGGGGCAGAGAAGTTGTTTTGTCAGGGCAAAATGCAGCTTTTTCTTCTCTTTATGAGGCTGAGAGTAACAGAAGTCCCTGCAAAACATAAACATCCCTCTTCCCTCACCTCTAATTTGTGCAAGAGAGGAAGGTCCATCTTAGCCCACTGCACCTCAGGAGGAGCATGCAGACTCACGGGTGCTCCCACAGACTTGTGTTAGCAGCACAAATTAGAAGTGCCCCGGGCAGCTCCTCTGGCACCAAAGCAGATGCTGGGGGAAACCAGTTTGGACCAGCACCATCTATCAAGCAGAGGAGATTCCAGGGCATGAAGCTGTGATGAAAACAGAAGACACTGGTCAGTCAGCTCAAGCCCATGCCCAGTCCTGGCTAGGGATCATGCCAGAAACCCTCCTGATAGCCAGCAGAGATGCTGGTATCTCTGTATGAAACATCTGTATGTGGTCATCATTTCAACCCTCAGCTCAACACGTGGCTGCTAGTTGCACATAAATCACCTTGACTGGCTCCAGCAAACTCCAACAGACACTGAGCACAGTGCTGGGAGATGCAATGCTCCAGAGACACTGCAGAACTTACTGGCTCTGTCCTTCCGATGGGTAAATTTTTACACCAGGAAAAATACAGAAGGTACAACCTTTACAATGAAGATCAGGCTAAAAATGCTTACAGCAGTCCCAGAAGGAAAATTCACAATAAAATATGAACAAAAATTGCTAAGCTACCCATATGTCCTGATTAGGAGTGCAGGGACTTTGCTGATCACACAGTTTATCAATCCAGAGAAACTCTGTATTCGGGGTATGATAATCAATGTATAAATTAAAACGAATGCAAGGCGACTTGATGGTATTTGACTAACTGGACAGTAAGCACCAGAAACAGTGCTTCAGAAACCAAAGCCATTTTGTGATTGTAGCAGGCATTTGATAAAAATGGAAAATAGCAGCCATTATGCAAAACAGAACTCCTTTTGGTTTTTTTAAAGAAAAATATCCTGTTTAGTCCTAAACAGGAGTCCTCAACTCAGCTTGAAACAAGAGCTTTGTCAAGAGCCTTTGACCCACGATTACTTCAACACCATCCACAGCACCACACAACTCAGGCACCCTCCCAGAACAAAGCACCTACCATTAACCAACACAGAATTCAGTCCCTGTTGCCATCCTTACTCGCTCGCTTCCTGGAAGTCCTTTGCAAGTGACACACTGATTTACACTTGCCTTCAAGACACCCACATCCTACCACTGGTGCACAAGCCTTCCACCACCAGGTGAGACACCCAGCTCTCTCCATGGTGAGGCACTACATTGCCATTTTTAAAAGAAATCTTCCAGCTCAACAGTAATCCCAACACTGTGCCTGTGAAGCTGCAAGAGCTTCAGGCAACCAAAAGCTTCCCCACAAAGACAGCAAGTCCCCCCCACCAGCCTTACCCACACACACACACAGGAAACTCCATCATACTGACCAAGATGAAACTCTAGTAGGAGTTCATTTGCTCTGTAACTCGGTGCAGAACTGCTTTGGAAACATCTTTCTGCTGCTGTTTTCCTGCAAATGGCATAATGAGAAATAATAAGCAGGTGTTTCTGAACACAAACCCAGAACAGCAGGAGTGTAAAACTACTACAAATGAAGCAATTAAGTAACCACACTGTTCACTGTTTATTGACAACCTTTATTAAAGCTGACTTTCTGTGTTGAGAGGCTTCTGAGGAAGTATAAATATGAATCAAAGTGCTACCCCACAGTAAGAAATCTTTATTTGCACAAAAAAGATACAAACAACTAGTATTTCAAAGTCCATCTTTGTTAGTACATATGATACCAAAAAGGCAAAAATAAACCAAAATGAAAGACTAGCAGCAAAAAAGAATTCTAATTCTCATTCAACACAGACTGTGTGCTTCTGTATTTCTCTAAGAAAGAGATTATAAAGAGAATCCAATCAATTTATATATGAAATATCCCACTGAAAATATAACTGTGTAAAGAAAGCTAATAGTACAAACTGGGGAGGGAGGGGAATGAAGAAAAAGGATAAAAGAGTAGATGCACTATTAAAAATCTGAAGTGTAAACTTTACTGCTGCTTTAAAATAAAAAACAACAAAAGTCACATGAGTATTTCCGTTTGGCTTAACTGCCAGGAAAATAAGAAAAGCTGATTTTTTTTTTTTCTTTTAAAGTGCTTAACCACCATATCCAAAAGTAATGACTTTCAGACCTACTTAACATGAATGTGCTCAAAAAGCCACTGCTTACAGTATAAAAGCTGTCATTCTGAAATGCTGCACATACAAACTGGCTTTATCTGCACGAATGAAAGATTGCTTTGAACAGCTCTCAATCATATGATGTCCCAAATCAATGTAATGCTATTAGAGTAGGCAGCTGAGTAAGTCCCAGAAAGTTGAAGTTTAAGAATAAGAGATATAAAAAAATACTTTTTTTTTTTTTTTTAAAGGCAGCATGTCTCTCCCAGCCACAGGAGGGTAACTTTACATAATAAGCATAAGAAACAGGTTTTTTGTTGTTGTTAAGCTACCCATAACAAACTGACTGTTGACCTAGTAATTCACACGTTTAACAATGGGAGATTAATATTTCTACTTGACAAAACACAGAAAGACAATAATATGGGTGGGACCAATTACTAACACAGTGTTTAATTTTAAACTTACTGTCAACTTGACTTTAAAACTGATAGTACACCCCAACTCAAGAAAAAAAAAAACAAAAACCACAAACCAAGAAGCCCAAGAAAACCAATTACTTGAAGAGCTTTAGGACTGTTCTGTTATATTGTTACGTATTTATTTGAGCCTTAGTGCAAAGGAAAATTTTAACATTCTAGGCTCCAAAGCAAGTCAGATACACAAGACTGTTTCAGAGGGGTTTTTTGACAGATATCAGAAACACAGATTTCAAGAGATATTTAAATTTTTAGCTATAATAGCCATTGATTTTCATCTCAATGTTACAAAACACATTTAAAAATGGGAGTAAAGACGCTGCCATTCATTAACCTGTACAGCTATAAATGCCTAAATCCCACCACTCTCCCAAATCAGGGCCATCATCACCAAACTGAATGGTTTGTATTGCTGCAGTCATTGAACTGTGCACACAACCTGCCAAGCAGCACCATCCATCCCTGCATTTATTGTACTAATTTCTCCCATCAGCTTTGGAATCCTGCAAGCTTTAATTTTTTTACATTCAATTATTTCACAGGTCTAATCTTTGAAAATATTTCTTGAAAGTCATTAATTCCCAACACAGTGTCTCACTGTCCATCAGGACAGTTTTTAAGTTAGAGAACCCCCTGGGTTCACTTACCACTAAAATACATATTATCTAGAATGAGTAACTTTTACCCTATTAAGTTCCTGTAAACACTTCTGTATTAAGCCATACCAAGCTCTACACCAGGGAATTCAGCACCTCCAGTGACTTGACTTAACCTCACTTTTAACTCAAAAAAAGCACAAAAAAACCCCACAAAAACCCAAACCAAAAAAACCTCTCAATAATTAAAAAGGAAAGGAAATAACACAATAACAGGCAAATCATGAAGCATTCAGTTACCCAACCAGACATCTACAATAAGCCTCTGAAAATTAAAATTTGAAAAGCCATTATTTTAGTGGTAAAGTGTGCAAATGACTAAACATGCTGCCTGCTTCAGAGATAGCTGAATACTGTAGTCATCAATGATTATTATTCATGTCTAGCACTGGCAGTTCTGTTGCTTTTGTTGCTGGCTTTGGACATTATATATTACCACTTCCTCTGCATATTTCATGTCTGTCTTTTTTTGTTTCCCCAAGACCAGCAGCATGACTTTAGAGGTATGAGAAAAATAGGAACTTTTCTTTTTAAAGGTTTCCTGTCTATCCTGAGTCTGGCAAAACCGTGTATTATATGGATTTAAACATAATGTTTCAAGCAGAAATATCAAATATTATTTTAAGTTGTCTGACGATGAAAATCTGCTCAGAAAGGTTCAGAATCTCAGGTTTCTGTGAAACAAATATGATAAATTAAAGAAGGGGAAAAAATGTGCAAGGAAAGCATAACTGTTCTATTGATGAGAAATACAAAAGCTTCGGAACAGAAAAACACCAGCTTCAGCCCAAGACTGAAAAAACACAGATTTTTTTTCAAAACCAGAGTCCATACAGTGTCACACAGCCCTGCCTTGTCATGTTGGTTAATATCCTCGCTTAGAAGTCAGACAGCATTTTGTTTAACTTGTGTTGCTCTGTATCATTACACTAAACCATAATTAACTCCTCTTTTGTGCCGGCCTCATTCCAACACAATTGTACCCACTGTATACCAGCAGCAGTTCTCAGGTTTTGTTTTGCAGCTCAGCTGTATTTTTCTTGGATGTTCACAAGACTGGCATTTGACTGGATGCGCTTGGCTAGAAAGGGAAAAATTATATGAAAATTAAACACAAAGAATTCCACAAAACTAGTCTCTCCACTCCCTCTATTTATCTGACAGACTTGCAAACAGCTTTCTGTTCACGTCCAGAAACTTTAATGAAAAGATATGGCTGAAGCTCTTTACTACCCTCCTTCAGGGGACAGCAGCAGCCTAATAGTTGCTATTAGTGCCGTCAGCACAGCTGCAGGCAGAGCTGGCTGGGCCCCCTCTCCCACGGGAGCCAAGAGAGTCCCTGGCACCACCCAACTCCAGCAGCCAAACGCCAGCACCAAGACTTACGCAAAATGAGGATCCGCTTCTTCTGCTTCGAGTGAAGGAAGCTACTAAGATAAAAAACAATAGGTAGGAAAAGGATAAAGGATGAAACTGCAATCACTGGGACTGTATCACTGCAAGGGAGGGAACAGTTGAACGTCCTGCTCCAAAGCTTTCGAGTGATGTTCATCTGAAAGAAAACCAGAAGCAAGCCGTGAGAGCAAGGACGTGCCTTTCTGCTGTGCTGCACAGCAAGCACTCGGGCCTCAAGACACTCCAGTGTTCAAATAACACCTCAGAAAGTAACACTTCAAACACATCCACTCCCTGCCACCCCTCCCCACCCCGGAAAATCCACGGAAATGCAGAAACAGATAATTTAAATGGAATCAGAATTTCACATCAAAACTTTTGCAGGCTTAGAACCCAGATTATGCTCGGATACACTATAAACATTCCCACATGCCTGTTTCCTGGAGAACTCGCTGGCTGCCTGCAGAGAGAGGGGTAATCCCATACTTTTGAGAGCACTCTTTTTGCCCAACCACTTAAAACCCCACAGCATAACCAATCTTTTCCTATACACACACACACAGATCATCAATGCTGATTACCCCTAGAAACATCTGCTCTAATAAGGAATCAGTTATTAGGGAACAACAGAAGTAAAGTTTCACAGCAAAAGCCAGAAGAGTAAGGGGGTTTTAATAATTTTTTTTTTCCTAGTCCTTTGTGGTAATGAGAAATTAAAGTACAGCCACTTAAAAAAAATGGAATGCACCCCAGTGATGAGGAGCTTGTCAGGACAGGAGGAGGACAGGACCTAGCAAGACAGCCCTACCAGGATGTCCCATCAGCCTGACAAAAGCACTGCTGCCAGTGCTTTTGTTCCACACCAAAAAGAAAAAGGCCATCTCTATGAAAAAAAGTACAAGTGGCTCAGATTAATAAAGAACTCCCTGACAAGGTCTCCCTGTTGAGTATCAGTAGATACTTACTGCATCTTCCACATCAATGCACAAATGTGCGGGGTGCTCGGACTCCCCACCTTGCCTGTTCAGCCTCTGCAAGTTGTTGTAAAGGTCATTCAGCATTCTGTAGGTTTCGTTGCAGTTTTTACAGACTTCTGTGTAGTTATTTGGTGTCAGATAGATGGTTTGTCCCTAGGGTTATAAAATTCTGTATGACTGATGGTTTAAGACATTATTTAAAAAAATAAAAAAAAAACCAACCAAAAAACCCTTTCAAATTAGAATCAAGCTTGAACAAATCCAGATTTCTACCATATTTGACTGAGTAATGGCCCAGAGGGACAACTCATGTGAGAATGCAGGAGAAGGGATTCTACTTCACTATGTATGGGATCCATTTCCTGCAGGTTCTACAGCTCAAACTGCTCTTTGAACTAGCAGCCTTTTTATGCAAACACTTATTTTTAGAGTTCACAGAAAAAAAAAAAAATTACTAGTAATCAAATGTTATTCTGAAACCAGAGATACCTGATTCCTTAATAGTTTAAGGTTTTATAGTTAATGTTGTTATACCAACCTAACAACTGTTGGTATAGCTCAGCAGTAGCAACCTAACAGGGACAGAGTGTGCAATAGTAAGTTATCCTTTTCATTTGCAGCCTTCACCACCCTTGAATGCCATATGACACACTTGAAAACAAAACTACAATCTCTAAAGATATTCTAACCCAGAAATGCTTGTACCAACTACCCATCTAACCCCTGGGTTAAGTTCTAGTTCAGACACTTAAAATGATTGACAGGCCAGTTTATGCTGCTCCTGACCAAGGCCTATAAAGGCACATTTCCTATAAATCATTAATAATTAAAAAAAGCAGGCAGTTTCCTCAGATATTGTCCCATGCCCATAATTTCCCACTTTTATTACTGAGTGATCCCTGAACTTGGCCAGTTTCTGAAGCGACTGAAATGGATAAGTGCAGTTTCTTAGGCTACTTAGGGCATTTTGTTTGAGGACAATTACCACATTTATTTCACTAAGTTATATTGTTTTTGCAGCATAGACAAACTTTACTGATAAATTTATTAATCAAAAGGATTGTTGCAATGATTGAAGGTATCATGTCCTTCTAGTCTATATTATCAAAAGGTTATTTAAAGATTGAATTGTTAAGTCAGAAGACGACAACTGCACAAAGACAGAAAAAGACAGCATGCAGACGTGCCATTTTTTACTATATAATTACAAACTATTGTGAATTCAGAAATTCTGATGTGAAGTAGCACTACAATTACATACAAAATGAAGTCAAGGTGAATATCAATTAGACTTAATTTTAGGCTCTCATCTGTAAACATCCGCATTTTACAGATCATTGCTTTATCTGCCTAAAATTCACAAACTCACCAGCAATTTATTTGCCTAATCTGTATCTGCAGTTTGTTCAGCATAAATAGGATTTGTATAGCAATTAGAAGATTTCATACTTCTCTTAAATACACAGCATAAATACCTGAAGGTTATTTTCAAAACATGTCAGAGATTTATTGAATAAATCCAGGAATTCTACAGTAGAATTTGATAATCCCTCACTGTTGTTCTTTAAACAATCTGTCAAAGAGAAAGAAAAACATCAGGATATTCTAATTTCTAACATTTCCATAGCTGACAAGCCCCAGACACTCCTCTCCTGCAAAAAGAGCTCTCGACTATAAAAGACAGGTCTAGTCAACACTGCAGTTCCCTCATCCGCCTGCCATTGATGTCTCAGACCTGCTGACCTAACTCTTCATCGAGAACAGATTTCAGAATTAATTGCCCTTGATTAAGTGAAAGATGAAGACTATAATCAAGAGCTTTCTGAAGAGGGGGTCTGAATTATCTTTGGGCTTTAAGATAAAACAAGACATTACTTCTATTTTCTAGCCCACGAATCCGGCTTTGCCCAGCAACAGTAACAGGCATTATATGAAAAAGCTGAAGCATCAGCAGATGAAACAAACCTGAGAGCACCCAGGAAACAGCCAGACCATGAACACAACAGTAGAAGTCAGAGTGTAGTTTATTAATATTTCAGAAAAGAGATGGCCATTTCACCAGCTTTAAGCAGAGCTCTGGGGATTCTCTCACAGTCAGAGGCTCAACCCTGCCATTTTACTGATTCTGTCCCTCTCACCCCACTTCAGGTGCTCTAACCAGACAGAACCTTGAAAACAGCAGTGGTTTGGCAATTTAAATGTTCAGCAACAGCACCGTGAGAGCAAGCCAACATCCTAGAAAATTCTGAAGGAAGGAAGCACTGCCAGTATTGAAGGTGAGCGTTCTGCTAGACGCAGGTCAGAGGCTGCTCAGCTGCCTCTGTGCTGCCTTTCCATCCTTCACACCATTTCCAGCCTTCATACTGCCCAGGCTCACAAATGAAAGCTGACTCTTCTGGGCTCTCAAGGCACTCTGCAACAAACCCAAGGTCTTTAACACTCAACTGTTCCCACTGTTTCCTAGTGCACTTATTAGTGTAGTGTCCCACTTCCCACACCAGGGGTATGGCAAAAAGCCATAGTTTGATTCTAAGTGTGGCACAGCATTGTCAGCATGAGGACAGGGAGACAGAGGGATAGATTTGGACATCCTCTAACCTTAGAATGAAATGAAATAAAAAGCATGGCTGGGGAGGCAGATACTGTTCAGCATGTAAGCATTCCACACTCACCAACTTTATTAACAAACATGGAAAAGCTTCTTACTTAAGGTTTTTAGAAAAGGGAAGACTGGAAAAAACAGAAGAAACCACAAAGAAGCTAAGGAAAGTCTCCAGAAGGGTCTGTAGATCACAGAGAATCCTATGACTACCTTTTGAGAGAACAGAAGAAAAATAATTATCTAACAACTAATTTTCCCAACAGACTATTGCCCTCAGATTTTGGCAGTATCCCTTACAAAATACAAAGCTCCTGTACCCCTCTTTGGAGCTGCTCTAGTTTAGGATTTCCGTTACTGCCTGTAACTAAACAAATATATACAATTCTGATCTGTGCAATTTTTAGGGGCACAGTTAAGCTAAGTCATAACAGTAGCATGAAAACTACAGAACAAGTCACGTACTTGCACAGTTGGCTGCCTCCCAGGTTTCGTTAAAGAACTCTGAAAGGGTCACAACTATCTGCAGTCTGTCTGAGGTCAAGATGCTTTTGGCACAATTGTGGCTCTCAGAAGAATTCTAGAATTAAAAAAAAAAAAAAGGAAACAACAAAAAAGCAATTGAGTGTTAAAAATACAAAGGGAAGATTTTTAAACATATTTTACACAAGCACAGCTAAACAATCACATCTCATCACAATGGTATTATTTGTTAGGCAGAGGAAAATTGATGGAACAATAAAAAAATCTTTTGATCCTCCAAATCATACTAAAAGCAACACAGCTAATTGAAAATGGTCTTTGAAGACCTACCAGGACTGCATGCACACCAGTCAAAAATAAGAGAGTGGAAAAAAGAAAAAAAATAAGCAAACAGAGACGGGGCCTCCTCTGCCAGGCAGACCTTCGCAGGATGGAGATCCGATCACCCAAAACACAGGTTTCAGGGCTGCTGCCCCAGAACCCAGCTCAAGGAAAGAGAGAATGTTAGACCACAGGAATATTTGAAGGAGCTGAACCAAACTGGCCTCAAAATAAAACCAAACTCAAACAACAGAAAACAGTGTCCAAAACCACTGTATCAACTCCTTGTATCACCAGTAAACTTCCCCCAGATGCAGCAATATCAGGAAGGCAGTCCTCTGACAAGAAGCAGCCTCTTCCCCAAGCCAGGCTGAGCTGCCCTCCTCCCCAGATGTAGGTACCAAGCTCACCTGGCCTTAGCAAACCACTCAATGCACCCTATCCTCAAAGCAAGTACTGGCACAATTCTTAAAGCAACTTACTCTCTGCATCAAGCTAATAAAAAAAATGCAAAGCAACTATAAAAGCCACTGCAGAACAAACAGAAAGCATCCCTTTCAGAATTGAGAACAATGTTTTTCTCCTTCAAAGCTTTATTTTTCTTCTTCAAATCACTGATGTGAAACCATGATCTCCAGTCAGCTGACTTCTGTGCTCTAGTTCCTGGTTTCTAGCTGGTAAATTGACTTAAGCACTACTCAAAATTGCCAAAGCTGCCAAAAGCCTCTTTGATAAGTGACGCTGGACATACAAGACAACAATCCCTTTAATGAGAAACTTGCTCCTTACAGGGTTTTGTGAGAGATCCAGTTACTGCCTCTCTTCATTAAAACAGGGTAGGTTTTTTTTTTTTTTTAAATAAAATGTTTCCCTTGGAGCCTCAACTGCAGAAGTCAAATATTGCCACATCTGGTAACTCCTACATTCACCCGCTCTCATTTCTGCTAAATTACAAACAAGTATGCAAGAAAGTTGTTTATGCGGGAAACTCTCTGGTTGCTTCATGAAGGCCTTTAACTGTGAAACTTCCTCACCAGCTCAACTCTACAATGGGAAAAAACACTTTAAATCCAAAATTGAATTAATTACACCTATACAATCCCTTAAATATGTTTTATTTATTTGTATTTTATTCTTTAATTGGCAGAGAGGATTTTACATTTTAGAGACGTCCCAAATTTAACTCGGCTGCTGCTTTCACACTGCACTGTAACTATTGTAGGATGGCAAAGATAAAAACATCAGATTTCTGATTTGTGATTATGTACTGAGGCTGTAAGAGATCAACTCCAATGTTTGTTTGGTTAGTTAATCCACACACTGAAGGAAAACCAAACACTCTCTAACACAGAGGTGTTTTCCAGACCACATAATGGCCCAGTCCTCCCAGACTGCAAATACTCAAGAAGAGCAGCTGCAATGAGTTTATATATATTTTAATTAATGGGATATGTTTGGCAACCTAATCCTAGCCAAAACATCATGCTGAAAGTACCCAAGAGAATTACACACTCAATTTTTTCCTCACTTTGATATTACCTAGTCACTGTTATGACACAGCTTCATACAAAAAACACTAGACAGACTGCAAGTTTGCAAACTAAACCAAGAGCCCACTGGCCAGGCATCTGTCCTGGAGAGAACAACCATCAAATGAACGTGCATGTGCTTTTCCAAGACAGCCACTGGGGTGGTGAGGGGAAACAGGCTGAAAGTGCAGCAGAAAAGTGATACTTCTTCACATAACAGGCAACTAAGATGTGGTTTGCAGCAGGACACTGCGGCTCCAAAAATTTACCTGGTAACAGATTTTTCTTGTCAATGGTGATTCTAAACATGAACGTAGAAAACCCAAGACTAGAAGCACACACTGCTATACAAACGCTCACTGCCTCTTACCAGGGCACTCACTTCTAGCCATCACCAGAAAACAGACAAAGTTCCTGTTGTCTGATCCACTATTGTCATCCTTGCATTATCCCAAGGACCTTTACAAATAGACAGACAAGAAGATGCAAAACTACTCATGAACCAACACTAAGAAAAAAATCCAACACTAAGAAAAAAAAAAATTATCAAGAGCCTGGAGGGTCTAAACAGAAGACCCAGGTGTAGTGAAGGCTTCCTAGTGGTGGGGTCCACATACTTCATCCAGAACTCGGGACTTCTAGTTTGCTGCCACACACTTCACCAGCTTTGGAGCTAAGAACACGGTGACATGGCTCCCCACAGTCGAAGTGCACACTTGCCACCGCTTCAGAGACCATCAATTTTCCAAGAAGAGCAAGGCAATTAAACTCTGTCACTGTTCCTCATTAGTGCTATACAACAAAGACCTGCAAGCCAGAATGCTGCTTTAAGGTTTTGCTACATCAGCAAGAACAGCTCAAGTTCTTCCACTTGGGCAGAGCAGCAGTTCTTTTTCTGCAGGTGGAGATGCTGACCCCTCGCCGTGCCGGCAGCTGACTGCACTGACCATGCCACACCACCAGCCAGCAGAAGGCAGCCACCCCTGGCAGAGCTCCTTCCCTAACACCCCCAGCCTCCGTTCCAACACCCGCTGGGGCTTACAGCGTGGGAACTGACCTTCGCAGGCTGGAGATCCGCTCACCCAAAACACAAGTGCCTTGCTCACAGAATTAGTGCCACCGGTGCCAGAACCGGCCGCGCCCAGACCCGGCCTAACCCCCTCCGCAAGACGCCGGGCCAGACACCGCTGTCACGCCGCAGGGCAGGGCGCAGCGGCAGCGTCTGAATGCTCAGGTACAGGCCCTAAAGTGACTGGAAGCCTTCAGGAAACAGCCCAGGCCCCCACACACCGACACTGGGGCGCGGGCAGGGGCGCAGCCGCGCACCACCCCTGGGGCAGCCTCGCACCACCNGACCGCCTCGGCCGAGGGGAACCGCAAGACATTGGCCCCGGCGGGAAGGGGGCGGGGAAGGGGCGTGGGGATGGCGGAGGGGATGGGAGGAAAGCGGGCGGACCTCGTCCCGGGGAGGAGCGCTGGAGCATCCCCGGGCCCGGGTGTGAGCAGGGGGTGCGGTGGCCCGAGGGAGGGTGTCCGGCTGGGGACGCGTTGTGCTCCATGCAGCCTCTGTGCCAGGTAACGCTCTTTTCATCCGAAAAGGAGATTTAAAAGTATCCCGTGCTGCATCAAAAGAAGCATAGCCGGCAGCATATCGAAGAATCGATATTCTTCCCCACTTACTCCCCTCTCCTGATACCCTCCCTACCTGGAGTGTGGTGACCAGTTCTGGAGCTCCCAACACAAGGGCATGGAGCTGTTGGAGCAAGTCTAGAGCCACAAGGATGAGCTCAGGGAGCTGAAGCACCTCTCCTGCAAAGACAGCCTGAGAGGGCTGGGGTTGTTCAGCATGGAGAAGGTTCTGGGGAGACCTTACAGCATCCTTCCAGTACCTGCGGGGACCTACAAGAAAGCTGGGGAGGGACTTTTTACAAGGGCATGTAGTGACAAGGCAAGGAGTAGAGGCCTTAAACTTGAAGAGGGTAGATTTATATTAGATATTAGGAAAAAATTCAGTAGTGTGAGGGTGGCTGCCCAGGGAAGTTCTGGTTGTCCCCTTCCTGGAAGTGTTCAAGGCCTGGTTGGATGAGACTTGGAGCAACCTCATCTTCTGGGAGGTGTTCCTGCCCGTCACTTTGCACCAGTCATGCAGTAAATGTCCCAGAGCAGAAATGTCGAAGATGGGTTTGTGCTGACCGATACAAAACACAACAGCAAAGGTGTCAATAAAGGTGCCATCAGGTAGGCAAAGAGCATCCAACAGAGAGCCTCTGACATCTCTTGAGTGGGCTGAATACCTCTGAAATGTTTTTCAAAGCATTGAATGAAAACCATGTCAAAAGAATGACACGGGGAAATTACAGTGTGGTCAAAAATGTATCTGATTGCCTGTACCTGCTAATCGATCAAGGTGAAGGTGCTGGCTTGGTGTCAAACTTTCCCTAAGCCCTACTCTTTAAGCAGGCCTTGCTGAGGTTTTGGCCAAGGCCAAACAACTCCCTCCCTGTGCAGCACCTGCTGGTTTGGGCACCACGTCTGGCCAAGCCACCACCTTTGGAAGCCTGAACCCACTCATCAGGACGTGTCTGCCTGCGTGCTTCCAGGGACAGAGGATGCTCCCCCCCTTGCTTAGTTCACTAGTAGGGGTGCAGCCTAAACACTGAAAAACTTTTGGGCAGTGGAGCTGCCGGCACCAAGCCAGCAGCCACAACCCTGAGCTGGGGACCGAGGCTGCTTATCACCCCTCAGTGACCTTCAGCCAAGCTGGTAGTCATGGAGCTACATTTGCTTGTCACGGCAGATGGAGTGGCCGTGCACTGCACCAACCTGGGCAGCACGGGGTTGGGAGGNAGGCAGGTGAGCCGGCAGGGGGGCAGGCAGGCAGGCAGGTGAGCAGAGAGGCAAACTGGCAGAGAAGGGGTGGCGCGGCCATCCTGCCCGCATCCCCCCAGGAGAGGGCAGCATCACTCCCGCACATCGCCCCTTCGAGGGATTGGGGGGCGGGGGGCTGGAAAGGGCCCTCGGCGTGTCCCACATCATCCTGGCAGCATTTGCATCCCTGGGGACGGATGGGACGAACAGCCGCTCGCCATCATCACCGGGAGTCTGGCTCCCCTGGGCCGGCTTGGGGAGGGGGGACAGAGTGGGGGCTTCATCTTCGTGGGTCCAGGGGGCTGAGTTTTCCCACGTCTTGAGAGAGTTCAAGATTTTCCTGCAAGAGGATGTGTTCTTCCTTCGAGAGGAAAACTGGTCTTGGGGGGCGGAACAGGAAAAAAGGGGAGGAAAGGGAAAAGACAAAAGAAAAAGGGGAGGGAAGGAAAAAGAGAAAAAGAAGAAAGAAAAAGGGAAAAAAAAGTCTTAAGAATTTGAAATATCTGAGGCACAACCAGAATATAAACATTTCTGGCATTAATAAATGTGTTGTTGCAGACCAGTAAGGAAGATGTCTGGTATTAAGTAACTCTTTTTATTAATCATAAACATGACAATACAAAGCAAAATTAAAAAGCCACTGACTTTTTCATCTGTGATTCAGAAACAGGGACTGAAAAGGCATAGGCCTCTTCTCTGGTCGTAGATGAATTTTGTTACTGGGCAGAAATTTAGCTTTGACCAGCAAATCTCAGAAATAACTCCGACAATATTAGAAGCCTTGTGTAGCTGTGCAGTTCTAATTATTTTTGAAGGCACATCCATGGATTTCAATAGCTGCCCTGACTACAGGATAAAGTGTGTATCATTAAGCAGAGGGAAGAGTCTTAACAGTGTAGAAACATAACACAACAAATGAATAATGATTTCTTATGCCATCTTGCTGGATCTGTGGAGATAGCAGTATAAACCAGAGAAAGCAGTTTGAAGCAGTGAACCTGGTTCTCCCCTCTGTCTCTCTATTGCCTTCAGCTCTTTCTCCTGATTCATGCCACTGTGAGCTGAGACCTGAATCCTTTTTCTCAAGTTTTCTTGTTATCTCCAGAGGATGATGGTTTGGATAAGGATGTTTAACCAAGCCTTGGTTAAATATATTGACTCCTTCATGTGCTGGTCATGGCTAATGTAAAAGCCTAACAGTGCATCACCTGGTTCAATGAATGCCTTCCAAGCTCCACAAATCATCAGAAAGCAGTCCAGAAGGCATTTGCACAGAAGTAATTAATTTAGGGCTTGCACACATCCCTATCACACTCAAGAAAGTGAACTTATAAGGAAATATATATGTTAAATAAATGATCAATGTGCTGACATGTTTTTGGTCACTTGCAAGGATGAAAACCATCCTGGCAAGACTGCACAATGGTTTGAGCCAGTTTTGATTTTTGAAAGATTATGTGAACTTCATTAAAAAAATTATTGACAAATATCTTTCTAGCAGCAGTATTTCTGAGTTACTGTCCCATTGGAACATTATTTTCCTATGTATGTAGAAAAGAATATGAAAACCTTTTCACTCAAAGCAAGAAGACAGAGGCACATCTGCACTAAACTGTGAAGAATAAGAAAGATAACAAGCCAGGAAAAAAAAAAAAAAAGCACTTGATTTACAATCATTTCAATCTTTAATTCAGAAGAATGCCAAGATTTTTCAGTGGCTTTCCAAATCAGATGCTAAATCTTGTCCTTCAGCCTCGAACACCAGGGAGCCACTTTGCTGCATCAACTATCTAGGAGACAAGGAAGGTCAGATGCTTGAAATACGAAGACAATCACAGGAACATCGTTCTCAGGGTGAGTACAAGAAACTGCTATCACTAACTCAAACTTCAGGAATTCTAGACTTACAGAAAATGTGTGACAGCGTGTGCTGGTTTTGGCTGAGATAGTTTTCTTCACAGTAGCTAGCATAGGGATGTGTATGGTTTGGATTTGTGCTGAAAACCATGTTGATAATGCAGAAATATTTTTGCTACTGCTGAACAGTACTTACAGAGCGTCAAAGCCTTTTCTGATTCTCAAACCATCCCACCAGCTGGGGTTGCACAAGGACTTAGGAGGGGACAGCTGAGACAGCTGACCCCATATGACCAGGGGGATATTCCATACCATATGATGTCGTGCTCAGCATATAAAGCTGAAGGAAGAGTTCATTCCCCAGAGTTACCAAATGAAACAAGAAGGGACTAATAGCAGCAAGTTTTCCAAAGAGCAGTTGACTAGGTTTATTGAGCCTGACTAACCAACTCGACCAGGAGCTGCACTGCATTTGTCTCGATCAATTATATGGCAAATTGTGAGCAGACTATTTGCCCAGCCTAATCCAAAATACCACATCCTCATTTCAGAGAGTTATGAACCTCTTCCCTGTCAGAGTAAGGCTTAATTAGAGTTGTGTGTTACTTAGTACATCCAACTCCTCCTTACAGCTAGGGGGTTCACTTGGTGGAATGCTGAACCTGCACCCGACACCCTCAAGGGATCAGAGGTTCCTTTTCTGACCACCACTGATCATGGAGACTTGCCCAGGTCCCATGCACTTCTCTGTAGCCACCTGTTCATGAAGCCTATGGCTGTTTTGGCCTCTGGTGGATACTCAGGCCACCTCAGCCAGAACAAGCAAGGTGGAGGAGTCCTGGACTCTGTCCTGTCCCTGGAGCTGAGGGATGAGAAGGAATTGAAATGACCTGAGGTGATGAGCCAGAAAGCCAGCATTAATTTTTTCATTTTCAGCCATATGTACAGAGAGCACTGAACCAGGCCATCCAGCAGCTAATCCTCTTCCATCTTTAGCACCGCT
Organism: Florisuga fusca; assembly: GCA_038090715.1. NCBI lineage: Eukaryota > Metazoa > Chordata > Aves > Apodiformes > Trochilidae > Florisuga > Florisuga fusca. The sequence goes on along the minus strand of JAAWXA010000001.1, from coordinate 54,715,373 downwards.
GTACTTCTGAAGAGGGAAAACAACCCCACATCTCTGTTTGAAGTCTTTCATTTTCTGTAAGTACACAACAATGCAGTAACTTGAGAAATCATAGATAATGCCGTATGATCTTTGCTTAGACCTGAAATGTTTGCATATAATACTTTCTATGAATCTGGTGCACAGAGAAATGTCATTTCCATGCACCTGCTGTGGAAAAAAAAAAGTACAAAAAAAGTACCTTATTTTTTTGGAAACATGACTAGAAAACCATTAATTGTCATTAGGAAATCATGCCAGTATGAAAAGATCCATCTTGAAATAAGTTTATGGGATTTTTGTTGGTTTGTTTTTTGTTTTTTGTTTTTTTTTTTTCCAGAACACTGCGTTTGAGCAATTGAATGCTATCACATTTAAGGTCCTGGGTGGCGTGCCATTTCCTTACTTGTACGCATCTAATTAAGTCTTAATTGTGTCATTCATTATGAAATGGAAGAAAAGCGGTTAGACTGGGTATCTTTCATGACAGTAAAACAGGATGATACTGATGAAGTAGCTAATGTATAGAGAAAGGAGAAAAGTAAGCAGGGAAAAAAAAATACTTGTGAAGATAACGGTGTTTAAAACACAGCAGAAACATCAGGTGCAGAATAATACTGAAATTATCACAAGTAACTTCTTGATCAACACAAAAATTATGAAAGAGATGTTCTTTTTATAGCTCACTGAAGTGTGGATGATTCTCCATGCTCAGAAATATCCAGTGAGCTAAATTTTGCTTTTAGTTACCCTGGTGTCAGTGTGGTATTGCCTCAGTCTCCCCTTCAGAAGGACACAACCCCAAACCATTCTCTTTTGCACAGATTGTTTCTTGCTGCTCATGTACCCCTGCTGGATTTCATTGACTTGCCAAGGCACAGCCCTAAAACATGGCTTGTAAGGGAGGTAACCCATCAAGTCTCACTCATTTTATTGCAGCCCCTCTGGATGGGAAGGAGGGAGGTGGCACACCCCCCATCAGTCCTGCAGAGGCAGGAGTCCTTCCCTCCTGTGAATTGGGATTGAAGTGATGGTGCAGGAGCTGACGTGAACATCACCAAGCTAAGGGAAAACATCTTGACAGGTGTCTCCAGATACATCTGTCTTGGTGAGTTCTTTGTTTTACATCTCTTCTTCGTGTTGCATCTAGGTACTTCCTTTTTCTTTTAGTAGTAGAAAATGTTCTACTTACGGATATAATTCCCTAGAATAAGTTTTTCCTTTCCCGGCTGGATAAAGGATCATAGCAAGATGATTCATAATACCAGAGTGGCTCTAAACATGACTGGTTATTTCAGTGAAGATCTCCTCAGAATGTAAGGATGGACTGGTTACTCTACACAGCTGCAGTCTTACCTGAAGTACTCTCCATCTATGTTGACTGTGGAAAAGGAAAAGAAAAAAAAAAAAAAAAAAAATCTCTGGCAACAGTTTCAGGCTCTTTTAACAGACACCAACAGAGGGGACAGCTTGGGGCACCATGGATGAAGTCCACCATGTATGCTTCCCACCCAGCCTTGGCCAGCCACAGCCACTGCATCCCCAAAACAAGGCAGGGGCTCTGAGCCCCACTGGGCAGAAAATCTCTGGGCTGGCTGGGCTGGGGCTGTCAGGAGCCATGAGGGACTTGGGAAGAGCCAAGGGTTGTTCCCGCCTGGGGTGTGTCACCAGTATTTGTCCATTGTGGTTCCCACAAAGGGACAAAGTTTCTCAGCTGTGACTTTGCAGGTCTTCTCACTGGAGTTCATCGAGGTTGTATGTGTGCAAGAGAGGGAGCATGATCCAGTCAGGAGGCTATGAACATAATATTGACTACCAGATGTCTTTGCTCATGCTAGCAAGAGCCAAAAGGCAGTTGAAAACTCTTGATGGAATTTTGTAGAAAGTTGCCACCACACCTTGCAGTGTTCATTGCCATATTTTAGTCCTGGACCCTCTGACACTCACTTTACCTCTTGCAAAGGTTCACATGGAATTTATTTTTAAAAAACCCACAAACAGCATCTCAGATGTATGTATCACACATAGTGAATGCAGTGAATGCATTCTACACTGCTGGGATTATATTTATGGATATTTCAATAGCTTCTTTTTCAAATTATTTTTTTTCATTAAATAAAAAATTAAATAAATAAACACATTTTTAAACCTCATATTACGTCCCCCCTCCAAAAAAAAAAAAAAATCCAAACAACAACAACAGGGAAAAAACCACAATCTATCCTCACTCTTAAAACTGATCTAATACTGTGTGCTCAATCTTTCCCTGCTGGGAGAATCTGTACAAGCCTGTATGCAGAGCCAGCACAAGAAACCTGCCCATCCAGACCACAACATTCCCCTGAAATCTCTGGCTGGATTTAGTCCTATTTCATGTTCAAGGAGTCAATTGCACTGGCTTGTTCTAGGGTGAGGTACCCCAAATAAATCATCTTACTGAGAGAAGAAGTTGCAGCAGCAGAGGAGAGGCCAGGCTGTGGAGTCAAGACAAGAATAATATTTCATTTTCCTATTCTTTCTAGACTGTATTAACTGAAGTGTTTGAAAGAGGAGTTACTCACTGTACATGAAGCTGTCAATTTTTTAGCAATTTGGGTAAGCCTTTCTCAGCAGCAGAGGAACAGTTTTGTGAATGTCTTGAACTGCCTGACTTGAACCAGTGTCCCACCATTTTCCAGCTGTTCAGAGCTTGCTTCTCATTGCCCTCAAATGGAAAAAAAAATAAGGAACGGGTGGTTCTGGAAATTCCCCACAAGGGTTGTCAACATCTTCACTCTGTGCCCACTTCCCATGAGCTCCAGCTGACTGTGGGACACAAGCTGTAAAAGCCCCAGCTCCCTGGTGCCTGGTTGTGAGATGTTGAGCCCTGGGGACAAGTGTGGAGGGACACTCCCCTGAGCCTGGAAGGTGCTGAGCCTGGGACAGGGGTAGAGGTGAGGATAGATGAGTGCCCAGACAGATATAGATATATGGATAGACAGACCTCAGGTATGCCCTTCCACTACCTCAGGGCTCCTGTCTCAAGAAGAACAGTTCTTCCCAGATCTCTCTCTCTCTCTCATAGACCTCTGGACACCCACCATGATTTTTGCCTTTGGTGTGTGGAAATGAGGAGAGCAGATTCTGGGGCTTTGGGGGGGAGGGGGTTTCCAAGCTAAGTACTCCCTTCAGCACTTCAAGCCCTGAGCTTGCCACAGGGGAGCTTTGAACAACTCAGAAGAGGAGAGGATGAGATTCTGAAAACCGGCACACACAGAGGAACACATGCACCCACCCCCCCACACACACACGGTGGGTGGGGGTGTCAGAATGTCCCACAGATAGGAACCCCAAGTCACGGGTGAGGCTGGGCCAGAGGAAAGCAGGGCTGAAGAGCTGGAAGCCAGAAAATAGGGGCAGCAGCAACCTGTTGGCACCGGTGGCTATACCCAGCCCCCACCCCGACATCCCCTTTTTCTCCTGAGTAGGATAGGGCCCCGGGCAGAGGCTGGGGAGGGCTCATTCGGTGCTGAGCAGAGAGGCCTGAATGTGCCCGGGGTGCCTGGCACCATTTGGGCAGAGGGGCTTAGGGGGTGTGCAAGCCGGGCAGAAACCGTGTCCCCTTCGCTCTGCCCCTGGGGGCGGTCAGCTTGCTATGTTTTTTTGGTTTTGCGTTGTTTTATTTTGTTGGGTTTTTTTTCTGGGCGGGGAGGGGGGAGGCTTGGTTGTTCGGTGGGATTTTTTGGCGTGAGGAAGGGGTTGTTCTGAGGAGCAGGCGCTCTCGCAGCTCTGGTGGTGGCTTTGGGAGCGATGCCGGCCTCCCGCCCCGGC
>JAAWXA010000001.1:54672690-54704949 GCA_038090715.1 Florisuga fusca | reverse complement strand
TTTTTTTTTTTTTTTTTTTTTTTTTTTTTTTTTTTTTTTTTTTTTTTTTTTTTTTATTCCCTCTAAAAAGAAGAAACAGCAAGCATCTAGGGGGAAGGGGATGGCTGAGATGGCTGAGAGGGTGAGGGGAGCTGGAGAGCAGAGGTGGCTTTGTCTTGTCATTTAGAAAGAAAAAAAAAGAAGCTAACAGTCAAGCCACTTTCTGTCACTAAACATGTCAGCCTCCTTTGCAGAGATGCTCCTCTCCATACATCCTTATAGGCAGCCTTGAGCTAACAACCAGCTTACAGCTCCTGTCCACACAGTATTTTTTTCTGGCCCAAAGCTGGAGCAGAAGCCTTGGTGATTCTGACTTCATTTCACAGAAGGAAGAAAATATGAGTTAGAGTTGAACCTTTGTGGACAAGAAAGCACAAGAAATACCCTAGTATCATACCATACAGAACCTGTTCCTTTTCAGCTCAGTGCAGGAAAGGAAAAAAAAAAATCCTTTATAACCTGAGGACTAGCTAAGTCAGGGAGGGCTGGGAAATGGAAAATGATCCTTCCCAAATAGCCAAGGTTCAAGCTGGTGCTGGGCTTGTTATTTGAGTCAAAGCAACCTGGATATTCCCAGGGATGGGGCAGCCACAGGTACAGGCTGTGGAAAGAGTGGGAAGAAAGAGACAAATGTTTCTTTTTTAAAAGAAGGGAGTTCCTTAGTTCCTCCAGCCTTTCCTAGGGAGATTATCCTGGGCACGTCACATTCTCTTTAATCCCAGAGGCATCTGTGGTCCTGCAGCTGCACGGGTACCACGTGCAGGCTTCTGAAGGGAACCACAGTAGTGCAACTCTGTCAAGATTGGGTGGGAGCAGACACAGCACAGAAATGCCTCTGGAGTCCATTGGGAGAGGGGTATGCATTAGCATGCAACCCCAAAAGACAGCCTGAGGAGTGATCTCTGGGAAGAAAGCTACCTTGGGAGCTCCTGATGAGGAAACCCAACATGGTCTACTCTCCACTTTTACCTGGGCATCATTTCCCCCTGAACTGAAAAGTTAAATAAATAACCTGTCTTGCTTTCAGATGTGCTGTTTCTCTAGGCATTTTTTAGTGACTGCCAGGGTTTGCTAAATCCCTGTTTATTCCTATGAGGCCCTGATGAAACTTGTGGAAATGCTGAGGCTAGCCCTCTCTTGAAGATCCAGCATTATTTCCTTGCAATAACCAGATCACAACCAACCGGGTATAGGCAAGAACACATAGCAAATTTTTCTAACTCTTCTTTCCTTCAGTTCAACACAATGGGACCTAATTCGTGCAACACTTTTTTTTTTGGGTGCAGCAAGTTGTTTACACTGGTAATAAACGTACTGTGTGCTCTGTTAAATTTGTACTTGATACTGCAGGAGATTAATGAATATGTGAATAACAGCTGAGGAGTTTAACTCTCATTGACTTCATTATGTAGAAGCTATGAGGAAACAAAAAAGGCATATGTGCTAACTCATAAACAAAAATACGTTGCTAATTCCAGTCTGCAGGTCCCACTAGAGCTGGCTTTACACCCCCTCCCCCAGAAGGACTGCGTGCTGCTCAAGCTGGCACACAGACTGCAGTCATTTGAGGCTGCAAATGACACAGGAGATGGGGATGCTGTGTGGATGATGGACAGATAGCAAGAGTGAGCTCTCTGGCCCGGGAGTGTGAAGCCTGCTCCTGAGGGACGCAAATGGGTGCAGGTCAGTGGGGACAGAAATACTGCATACTGTGTGCCTTTGCAAAGGATAAGGTCACCATCTGATCTGTGCTTTCTTAATAACAGCACAAAATGCTGCAAAAGATTGCCATATGCAGAGAAGAATGTGAAAGGACCCCCCTCTCCCCTTTTTTCCATCCTTATCAGCGACAGGGGGAGAAAGCTCCACCTGGCAAGATGATGTGGAGGTATTTTTACAGACAGAGGCTTCCTGAAGAATTCCTTCTTCTTTTTTCTTTCCATCTAGATCTTTCCAAAAGACACTTAGGTCAGGAAAGCTGAGGAAATTCTCTTGTTCAGGTTGAGAGACAATACTCAAAAAAGCCAAGTAAAACAATCTATAAATTTGTAAACATTTCTGTCGTGAAAATGTCCTGCTCTGGTTGCATAGCAATAGGGTGATTCTCATCTGGGAGAGAAAACGTAACCCATGCAGGGGTTGCCAGTTGTGCGTAATGTAGCCGTCCTAAGCCCATGCCAAACAACCTTTCTGCTATGCCAAACCATCCCAGATTTTGTGTAAATTTATTACACCAAGCACACAGCAGCTGTTTAATTGCAGAGAATTTAGGACAGGAAGTGAAGAATAAATCTGCATCCAATTGAATCGGCAGCATGTAATTATCTGGAGCACAAATGGGTAAATAACTAAAACTAATGTGTCTAGGAAAATAAAAGCACACATATAGACACATATTTGTGTGGGGAATGGAAGTGTGTTTCATTCAAGTAAAATGACTCACTCGCAGCGCTCCCTTGATCTGGCTCCAAGTGTTTGCAGTGTGCCTTGCAATTCTCTCCTCAAGAGTGTCACAGGACTTCAAAGCACGGTAACTTTTTTCCCAGGTGTTACAGAGTATTTTACAGCCGCAGATCTCATGATCTGACGACTAGGAACAGTAGGCAGGAAGAAATGAGCCTGTAAATTCAGCACAGAAACCAGCAGAGATTTGTGCCGTATCAGGCTGTCCAGACTCGCTCCCGAGGGATGTAGAGGAATGAGAAAAGGCATTCACATTTACCACTGAAGAAGCAACTGCATTTGTGGCTTCCACAAAACTGGAGAAAATAAGGACCTGGAAGGATTAATATTTTATGTACCCCCCTCTCTGACAGCATTTCTCTAACCTTCCTACAACTCTGAACTTTTCTTGAGGAGAACAGAAGAAGTGTGGGGGTGTTTTCTCAGAATAGATCTTAATTTTTTGCCAGTTGCTGTGAACATTAATATTTGCAAATGGAAAGTATAAAAAGTATACATTCAATGGAGGTGGACAGACTGCAGTAGGATGCCCCCAGAAAATGTGGGGAGAGTGTTCTGGCTAGAAGATAGATGATTGGCAAGTAATGTAATCCCCTGGGGAGATGGTTTTCAAATCTCCTCCCCACATAGATGTCAAAAGCACAGTCCTGCTTAGCCAAGTTAATAGGGTGTGAATACAGCACTGGGTAGCGGCATGCAACAACGCGGCTGTAGTCTGAAAAATCTGTAGATGAGATTTATTCATACATGCAGTATCCAGAAAGGGTGCCTACTAATCTGCTCCCTGCATTTTCTCTCTTCTCTTCTACAAATTTTTCCATGGCTTGCACGACCCTTTGGACGCTCACGTTAATGCTCTATACCCATTCCCAAAGCTCTGAGCCACTTTTACAAAGTCTTCTTAACTCCCAGGATTTTTCAGACAACCCAGTGCAGGGGCAAAAAAATTTCTAATGAACTAGCCATACAAATTTCTTTTTTTTTTTTTTTTTTTTTAATGGAGGTATTTTTTGAAGATGCAGTAAATGGTGAGGATCAAAGCAATTTTTCATTACTGGGTGGCTGAACGATGGTTTGAGAGACTAGAGGAGATTGACTGTTTTGTAGAGAGATTAGCAGAATTCACATCACTGCTGAATGAAAGGTAGAGGAGGCAGGAACCCTAAACAAGTGAATTCAATTACTTTTGAAAGGAATAGGGTAAATGAGGATTCTCTCTTTGGGTTTGCTCCAGGAAATATTTCTGAAAAGTTTGTTGAAGAATACCAGCAGTCATCCAAACCCTAATTTTGCTATTATGTAAAAACTCCTCTCTCCGTGGCAGCTTGTAATTCCGAAACTCTTCCCTTGTTTTGTGTATGCTGTTGGTGTGTCACCTCCTCATCTAATTTTGCTCTCAAATTACACCACTCAGTGCAACTCATTTGCACATGTGGCAAAGGTTTCAAACAGGAATATAAGCCTGATCCCAAGCCCACCAGAGTTAAAGAACAGATCCTCCTCAGCTTTCCTGGCTAACAGCCACGGCAGAGAGCGGGGGCTGGCTTGTCAGTGGGGCATGAAGCTGGGGTGTGACCCTGGTGCTGGGAGGGGTGCTGTGCTCTGGGCTGTGGCAAGTGCTGGAACTTACTATGACAGCCTAGAGTTCACCACCTGGAAAGTTTGGATGTTCACTTTATTTGCTACGGGACAAGTTTGTAAGCAATATCGGTATGGTAGGAAGCAACATTTGTTTCACGGGCTACAAGAGCAAAATCCACTGATTAAAAAGTGGCTCCCTCTTGTTGCCAGCTATCTCTGACGGGTCTGCCTGAAGCAGGAGACCTCTTGCATGAATGCAGTGCTCTCCCCTCTTTCCCAGTGCATTTCAAGGTGCTAAGCACAGACGGCCTTCCACTTCACCTGGGACCTTCAGGCACTGCGGGTGCAAGGACAAGGAGCTGAGGCAGTGGTTCCTGCAGGGCTAGTTAAGGAGGAGGTACTTCAGCAACACTTCTCTCTTCATCCTGACATGCCAGAAGGCATTGCTGAATGGGCACTGAATGGAGAGACACTGACTTGCAGTTGTTCCTTCCAGAGAGGTTCCTCCTTTCCACACCTGCTGGCTCCCTGCTGTCCCCAGCATGCCACCTCAGCACTGCAGACCTGATGACTCCTAACATTCTGTGATTCTGTGACAAATCATATCTCCCACCCTGACACAATCCATACTTGCCAAACTTTGTTCCCCCTAAGCAGCCTGTGGGTGTTGCTGCCCCACCCAGATTCACCCAGCTCACAGGGCACAGTGCTACCAAAACCTCCTCCTCAGTTCTGGATGCCATAGGAAAGCCTCACAGCCCCTCAGCAGCCAGAGTTATTGGGTGAGGTGCTGTACAGGATGCACTTTCTCCTCAGTCAGGTCTTCAGTCTAACCTGTCCCCTCCCAGTCTTCTCCCTCATCCATTCCCACTACATCAGAGGAGGGTTACACGTTATTCACTCTGAAATAACTATCTGATTTGGCTGCATGTTCTTGAGAGGTAGGCAGGGGCTCACATAGATCAGTACACAGGTAAACTTTGAGGATCCTTTTCAGCTTTTTTCTCTTTCCCACCCCCTTTCTGAAAAAAGCAAACAAAACTTCCTTCCTCCTGAAACTAAGGCTGAGGCCTTACAGGCATGGCAAATCTGGCAGAAGTCAGGAAGGAGGCTCTCTCTCTGCAGCAGAGAGTAAAAGAAGCACCATAACCAAGCATGCTGAGTCAACCTCAGGTACAGGGGAAGGCAGCCAAGCATACCTTCCCAGGTAGTTTTATGACCTGCTCCTGGAAGACACATTTTGCTCTTCTCCCAACCCCCAGAGCAAAAAATAACAACCAGAAAACCAAGTTGCAGTGAAAAACAGCTCACTTAGAAAAGCACAGGGGAGCCGAATGTGCAGCTGGGGGGAAACAGGTGCTGTTCCATGGAAGTAAGAGAAGCTGTGCTGACTTCTCCCAGCTGATGATGTGACCTACAGGTCTGAGCTGTATATCATGTCCTGCATACTGATGCCATGTACAACCATGAGGCAGATGCTCTCCCTTGTCAGGGATGTTCCTGGTTGTGGGAAGAGTTCAAGAGACCAGAAGAAACTGTGGGTTTGTTTCTACATCCCTTCTCTAATGAATGCTTAACCAGTTTCTTCCTTACTCTTGCACGTCCAGTCTTTCCTAGTAGCTATAATATTGCACAGAGCTCATTTCTTGCCAAATTTCTTATGCTTTTTTTTCTAGTACTTTACTCAGCACAAATCCTCTAGTAGTTTGCCTAAGATTTTTTGCATTCTCCAAATATCAGGCAGTTTCAGAATTCTTGTGTAGCTCAGAAATGAGCTGTGAGGTATTTCAGGTCATCAGAAATGCACCAGAACCACCACTGGATACATTTTCCCCATCTTTTAAACCATCCTTTCTTTAATCTCCTTGTCACAATGGCCATGAGTTCTGAGGTATTCATGGATAAGAATATTTGCCAAGAGACTTTCCAGTTACCCAACCTGCTACAGCCAAGGCACAGTCTTTGGGAAATATCTACATTTTTCTGGTATATCTGGTCCTATCAGCTTTCAAGGAAAGAAACTTTGCACCTGAATACACTGTGGAAGTAGAGTCTTCTCTTCAAAAGTACCTCTCCTGAGCCATCTGGCTAAGGACAACATTGACTTCCACCAGGCAGCTTGGACAAGGTGTCTGCAGCAACTTTCCTCCTCTGGGACATCTGGGTGAGTACAAAACCCCATCACTTCTCCCATTCCCAGGCAAACTGCCTCTCAGAACTCCTGTTCACAAATTCTCTGGATTACTTAGACCACTGCTAATATTAGATCTCCAACTTTATGAATTAAATACTAAACCCTAAACTTCACAAATTCCTCATGTCCCTGTTCTAGAGCAGCCTCCATTCTAGCATCTGGGCCTACATGAAAGGGTTTTAGCATTGGATCTGCCAAGACAAAAGCCACTCTAATTCCAAAAGTGATTAAGTCTCACATGTCACTGCAGTTGCTGTTTCTCTCTCACCCGGTTTATGTCGTGTCTCTGCAATACTGGCAAGTCCACAAATAAGCCCTTCGTAGTAAATTCAGAGTCCCACAAAACTCTGCACATCTGTGTCTGCCTGGGAAATTGCCCAGCCCTGTGCACAGCCGTGTTTTTCTTTTTGTTAGAGAAAGCTCTTTCTCGTCGGGTTGTGTGCTCATGAGAAGGTACCTCTTTTCAGAGCAACTCTCATTTCAGGAAGCTCAAGTTCAGTGGCAGCCTTGATCCGATCCCAGGCTGGTTGTAAATGCAGTCTTTCTTACCAGCAGTTCCCAAGTGTGCCCAGAGCCATCTCAGCACAGCAGACAGGCTGAGAGGGACCTATTTTGCAGTGACTGGTTCCAAGATCACTCAGTGTCAGCCAGCAGCCGGCACTTTCAAGTGCTGCCTACTGACGCAGTAGAAACGCCGTCTCCTGCCCTTCACCCCTGCTCTTTGCTTCCACTGCCTCCTGCCAACTCTCCTTAAAACTGAGCATGGAAACCTGACTGAAATGCTGCAATATCCGAGGTGTTATCCGCTCACAGCTGCACCTACTAAGGCATTACTTCTTCCAGCACCTTCTGCTCTGCGCTGAGGCCCATGCTGTGGCCTCCCTTATCCAGACCTTGGGTGACATTTGAGTCACTGCTGAAGGCACCTTTAGGTCTCAGTACAACATCTTCTCTCCAGGCAGTGTGGGGCAGTTTAATGGGTCAGTGCCTCTGAAGATGAGCCTTAAGTCTTTGCTATGAAGTAAAACTGGAAACTTCAGGATTCAGAGGAACCACCCTTAAACCATCACCAGAGAGGTACAGCATCACAGTCTTTTTCATTAATTAAAACCATTAAAAGATATCCTGAGCCAGTGCCCACCCTTTCTCTGCTGCTCGTAGCTCATAGGTTCTGACTGAACACAAGAGGAACATTTTTCATTGTGAGGACAGTCAGATGTTGGAATGGTCTCCCAGGGGAAGTGGTGGATTCCCCCATTTTGGAAAATTTTAAGTTTCAGCTCAACAGGATGCTGAGAGATATCATATAAACAATAATGTTAAAAGGGTTGGACCAGATGACCCTTGAGGTCCCTTCCAACCTGACATTCTGTGATTCTCACAACTGCACAATTACCATATCCTCTCTGACCCTGTTAGCAAGCATTTAGGCTTAACAGAGGGCTGAAACAATTATCAGCTTCCAAATCTACACTGCATGGAGCCTGAGGGGCCTCCTTCATCTAACACTAAATCAGCTTCTCTTGACCAAACACCCCACCACAGATGTGGCTAGGATACTTGGAGCATGTTTGGTGAGCATCTGAGCTTCCCAAGTAGTCTTCTCCAGCAGAGGATGAGCTCATACATGCTACAGCTGCTCTGTTCCTGAGCCAACCTGCAGCAAATGGGGGTCACCATGTGATTATTTCAAAGCTGCACAACTGCTCCAAACCAACCTGCTCATGCAGGTGCCACTCTTGGTGCATGGGACAGTTCACTGAAAAGATTTCCCGGATCTTGAGGCACATCTTGGATCACCCCACCTTTCTTTTACCAGCAGAATACAGACTGTGTTATGACACCTTCTTCTCTTATAAGCAAGGTCACTTGTGCCCAACAGATCGGATGCTTTCAGCTCATCAATTTCAACCACACGGTATCTGCAAGGGCATCAGTCCACTCTCACAGGAGCAAGAGCTCACTGTTTGGAGACTGACCTTTCACAACAAGTTGCAGAGCAGGCTACACAGTCCCCACTGTGGTCTCTCTTGACTTCAACCCGTGCCCACTCAATGACCCGTATGCTGAGCTGGTGCCCATTTTATTCCCCAGAGGAGGAAACTCCTCACACATTTGGCTACAGCCAAACCACCTGCCTGAGATGGTGGGTCAGCAGCTCTGACCCTTCCACACTCAGACTTTCAAATTACGAGCTGTACCTTTTCCCCTTCAAAGCCAGACAAGGGTTTTCATTGAGTAGCACCAGTTACTCCATTTTGGTCACGCTCTAGGCTATCTTTATTGTGTTACTTCCTTACCTGCCCCCACTAAATTAGCAGTCAACAGAGATGCTTCCCTTGGTAACTGTTTTCCTCATCACACAGATCGATTGTATCTTTTCTTCGAATCACTCAGTGGTGTCACCAGGAGGGATTCTTATCCTCCATATCACATTCTCAGCCATGCTCACCACATCCACAGCACTGGGGTCCTGTCTCTTTCCTTTAGCGGTGTCCTCTCCCAGCATACAGCAGCAACCAATCTCTGCAGCCAGTTCCAGCACCTCTCAGATTGTTTCTGGCCTCCTTTTGCTGGTCTTTGCAGGCCAGGCCAAGACCAGCTGAGTCCCTCTAAACTAGTCTGTTGCTAAAGCATCTTGGCAGCCCTTGCTAGAGAGGTGCAAGGAAGGAAAGCTCCTCAGCCTAGGTAGATTTTCCCCTTCTCCAAGATTCCCTCTGAGCCTCAGCTTATTGAGCTGGTCTTTGGATCATGTTTCTCCATTTGGAAATGGACAACTGAGTCTTTCTTTTTTTTTTGAAGGTAAGACCTCAGACCTATGTGGCTCCTGCTGCTGTCCATCTTCTCTGCCATTCATTTGGGCTATATGTTAAATGCTGACATAAAGGTTCCAGCTTTACCTCTTCACATCATTCACTGCAACTTGTATGCAGTTTCTTATATATTGGGGCAGTTTGTCTGTCTTCTTGCCTTCTGGTTTCTGCAGTTGTGACAGTGGGAGGTGAGGTTAGGCAATAAAAGTCCTCTGACAGCCTTAATTTCACATCAAGTTTTTGACTTTGTCTGGGTTAATTTTCTTCCTAATAACTAGTATAACACCATGTTTTGGATTTAGGATGAGAAGAATGTTGATAACATACTGATATTTTAGTTGTTGCCAAGCAGTGCTTACACCAAGTCAAGGACTTTTCAGCTTCTCATACTGCCCTGAGAGTGAGGAGGCTGGGAGTGCACAAGAAGCTGAGAGGGGACACAGCCAGGACAACTGACTCCAGCTGCCTAAAGGGATGTTCCATACCATATGGTGTCTTTCTGATCAGGCTGAACAATCAAACTGGGGGCAATTGGCCAGGGGATGAGGGCTGCTGCTTTGGGACTGCCTGGGCACTTGTTTTGTATATTCTTTTATAAATATTACTATTTTACCCTCCTTTTCTGCCTATTAAACTGTCTTTATTGCAACCCATGAGTTTTTTGGTTTGTTTTTTTTTTCATTCTCCCCCCCATCCCCTGGGGTGGGGGTCAGGGAGTGAGCTAATGGCTGTGTGGTGTTTAGCTGCCTGCCGGGTTAAACCACAACACTTTTGCAACTTTCTGATTTCCTTGTGCTGTTGGTATTTTTAGCTTTTTTAATCCTCACTGCCATCCTGCTCGGTTAGTAACCTCCAAGCTTGCCAAAGATTCCTTGGCCTCCCCTGTCCCCGGAAAAGCTGCTGGTCCTCAGCCATCTGGTTACTGGTTCCTTATTCATCTAGTCTGAACTTCTTCCAGCTTCTGCTGCCCCCAGAAAATTTTACCTTCAGTCTCAGGCCATCTCCCAGGCCTTTCAGCAAAGCCTTCAGATGTTGCTTTAATCCCTTGTATAAAGTCTCATGGTCTTTTGTCAAGTCTTTAGACCTTATTTTAGTTAGTTGTGATATCCTCCATTTCTGTAGGTTTTGTTCACAGAATTTCACAGGAAGTCTCAGTGCATGGCAGAGCACAGCATTCCTGTTTTTCTTTTTCTACTGGAAACAATTCATTTGCTATAACCCAGAATTGCATTTGCCTACTTAGTAACCCAATAACTTTAGGTTAGACTGTGGACAGTAAAAGGAGGTCTTTTTTTCCCTTTCACACTTTGAGGTAATGAACTTCTAGCTTCATGCAGGAGCAAGTCAGAAAAAGGCCATGAAGAGGAGCAGAGGGATGGGGAACCTCTCCTGTGAAGACAGGCTGAGACAGAAAAGCTGGGGAGGGACTTTATACAAGGGCATGTAAGACAAGAGGGAATAAGCTGAAAGAATTAGATTATATATTAGGAAGAAATCCTTTCCTGCGGTGGTGGTGAGACACTGGAACAGGTTGCCCAGAAGAGCTCCCTGGAAATGTTCAAGGCCAGCTTGGATGGGGTTTGAGAAACCTGGTCTAGTGGAAGGTGTCCCTGCCCATAGCAGGAGAGATGGAACTAGATGATCTTCAAGGTCCCTTCCAACCTGAACCATTCTATGATTCTATGATAAAGGCAGTTTACATGACTATAAAGCATCTCATTTATATCCGTAAAGGTCATCAGCTCTTCCTGTTGGATATTCTTGTCCTTCTCTGTATAGCTGACACTATGTTTTGTACACAGATATTTATTAAAAATATAAATTGAGTATCTTTTTCAGAAGATCCTGGAGTGATTTTCCTTGATCTGACAGCTTCTCCTTCAGCATAGCCAACTGTGTCCTCTTTTCTAGACAGCTGTTTTACACTTCATAGCTCTTCAGTGATGCTGCATTTCTTCCACAAGGTTTTACCTGCGGGAGTCCCTTCACCAGAAAATGCTTCTGGCTTAGCTAGGTTGAGCTTAACTCAGATAAAGCTGTTGTCCAGATTCCCCTTGTAATTCAAAGAGGGGAGTAGGCATGACATGTCTTGTCTTGACATAAGAGTCTGAAACAGGTCAGAAGAATAAGCTTTAAAAGTGTTCCTCTGCTCCTCTTGAATAGAAAAAGACACTCAGGACACTAGAAGAGGAGCAGATGCCTAAAGCTAGGCACTTTCTGGGCACTATATCTACTTTCTTAATACCTGGACTTCCTCAGAAATCTTTTCCATTATGCTTTTAGAGAAGATGGCAGGGGAAAAAAACTGTACAGGCTGCCAAAACCAGACTCTTACCAAATCCAGAGAACTTCTGTCATTTTTGAGTGGACTTCTTTTGCCTTGTCTCTTGCACTTGTGCCATTTTATGAAATTTAAATTAAATGGATTGAAAAGAAACCTGCTTTCCCTCTTCTTTGTCACTTAAAAGTGCTGCTATATTGAACATAGTTCAAAAGTAATATTGCCTTTTACCAGACTTTTCAGAGCTTTATCAACTGTAAAATCACTGTAAAATTGTGTTTGCAATGATTTGTGTTTCCAATGGTTTGTGTTTGCATTTCTCCCAACCACTGCCACCAAGGGGGAGAAAAAAAAATCTCATTAAAAGTCCAGTAAAGCTTCATACTAAGGATAAAAATTTGGGCTGCAACTCCAGGAACATCAGCTAAGAAAAAAATGCCAGGAGGTCACCTTCTCATCCATTGTATACTTCTTATTGCTTTAGCTACAAGAATCTTCTCCTACCCTTGAGATTTCATCTTGTCCATATGATGACACCTCTGTTAGCAATGCACTGCTTACCAGGGACTTTGTAGAAATGCTGTTCAAGTATTGCCAGGAAGTTTATTGCAGGAGTGCTGAAGTTAACAGACACCAGCTTTCCACCCCCACGTGCATTTTAATATGGAAGCTACAGAGACACAAAAATATGTTCAAGGAAGAGCGTTGCCCTGTGTTCCCCTACCCTACCTTACAATCATTTCTAAAGCTTCCAAAAAAAATGCCACCTTAAATTTAGGAACCCTCCTCTAGTCAGAGAGCAAAGCTCTCAAAGCCACAGGACTGCTACTAGAAGACAAAAGGCAGTAGGAAAACACATAAAAATCCACAGTAACTCTTGAACAGCCACGTCTGCTCCATAATAAAAGAATAATAGTGTGTGGCCCTCTTATAGCACTTTATCTGGGGATCTCAGTAACTACACAATGGGTGAGTTAGTTTGTCTCTTAGCCTAAAAGAGAAAAAGGTCCAAAACAGAGCTGTGGGAACACAACGCCTCTCCAGGTCAAATCACAATTCTCTGGGAGCAATTCAAAGCACGGAGAAAGGCTTACTCCTGGAGTACACCTTGCTCCATCTCCCTTTTGCCACAAAAAGAAGGATGCTGCAAAACAAAAGAGTTGTGTGGAGCATATAAGAAACAGCTTGGCATTTCTTGGCTACAGTCTCTGTGCTGATACATATAACATATTTTGCAGATTAAAAATAATAAGCAGAACTTTAAATATTTTATGGAACAGCTTTAACTATTGGCTATATATTAAAAAAAAATTACTGCCTACCAAAACATACAGAAAGACATGGGCAATAGGGAAGATGTGTGCCTTGTGCTTATTAAAACTTGTATCTAAAACGTAGCCAATTTTTTTGGCATTTCATATTTTAATCATTTTTTAAAAGAAATTTGTGCTAGCATGAAGAAGCATTTTACAAGACCACGAGGAGCAAGGATGAGTTCAAGATTTTTCTTTAATGTTCCTAAGCCATGTATAGTTTGACTTGAAGAAGATCCATCAATTAAAGTATTATTAATCCACTTGTTTGGTCTTTGGTTTGTTTTTTTTTTTTTAATCTAACACATTTCACACTACGTGGTGCATAGGATACAGTCCTCTAGATATGCTAACAGCTCTCAATTCCGCATTTCTTAAAGCTCTCAGACCAATGGTTTCTAGACATTATGTTCCAGGACATCAGAGCTCAGGAAGCATTGCTTTACTGTAATCAACCTACATTCCAATAGTCCTTGTCTTTGCCTTCCTTCCCTGTAAGGAGATGGCTTCCCATGCTCAAACCCAACCCTACTTGGATGCTAGATCACTTGGTTACAACACTGAACAGGCTGGACCTGCTGTAGTCACAGTCCTTGATGTAGCTTATTCAACATGTAGGAAAAAATGTGAAAACTACATGGGTAAAGATCTCTACCCAGAAAATTCTCCTAGTAGGTTAAAGAATATACACGTTAAAATGCCAGGACTGTCTAACATTTCCCTTGAAATTCCCCATGGTAACACCACATTGGTACTGCAGTGGGAAAAAAAAGACTATTAAAAAAATAAATAAATAAAATTAAATCTAAAGTCTTCTAAAAGGCCCTTCAACTTTAAAGCAAATGTATTCATGGAGAAATGAAGGGCCTGTTGTGCAGATGGCTGTTTGGTCTCGTTGCTAGAAGCAGACAGCCTTCGGTTAGGAGGGAAGGGGAGTCAGATAGCGTATTACCATGCAAAAGCAGGGAGCTCTGCCTATGATGACTGCAATATTAACTCCCAGGGCTTCCTGTGGCTGAGAGGCAGCAGCAGCAGCAGCAGTGGCAGCGAGTTTCACTTGCCCCCTGCCCCCCACCCCCAAGCTTCCAGGTTCAATAAAGATTACATCATGGAAAAAGTATGCCATGTAAGCCTGAGAATCAAAGCCGTCACAATTGGCGGCTGTTTAACTGTAATGTGGCTGAAACACATACTCCCCCTGTCCGCACACACACTTTCCCCCTCACCCCTCCCCTCCCACCCCGAACCCTCCATGTCTCCTATGATTAAGGGCAGTATTATTGGGGAGAGGAAAATCTGATCAAAACTGTCGACAGCCAACTGCCGATTTTCTATGGCTTCAATGAAGGCCACCTTAACGATTTCCCTAATTAATGGATGACATCTTTGGCTGGAGGAGAGGCGCTGTATTCTACTCTGCCTTAGTCTTTGTTAACCTTCTAATTAACTTTCGTAGGTCACCCAGGTCTCCCAAACCTAAAAGTGAAGAGAGCCATTGTGCCAGAAGCAGTAAACTTACTTTTTCTGCCTGGGTACTTAAAAGGGAGAACGATTATAGTCAGGGAAAAATAACTCCATTTAAACTCTTTGTGACTGCAGAGAATGCATAGGTCCCTGCCTTAGAAAATAATTGAAACACCTTTTATACCAATATTTGCATGCATAATAAACCAAATTAGCAAATATGCATCTAAATTCAGCTGCGGTTTCAAATTGGTTAGGGATTTGGAGGGGTTGGGTTTTGGTCTCTTTTTTTTTTTTTTTTTTGAACTTCAGTGGGTCAACAAAAGGAATTGGATTTCTTGAGCAAATTGCAACTGCAGCAGCTATCAGCTTTTACACTGCATGATCTCCAGCAAAGAGTCCAAGCTAATAGCATACACACACGCATTCTAATACTATAATATTAGGCCAGATTAATCCCTGTGGTAAGACCATTGAAGTCAATGGAATTGTATCAGAGATGAATTTGGTTCACTGCCTTTTGTGGAATCTAATATGAATTGACCATTGAGCTGGAGGCATCAAAGATGATAAATGCAGCCCTCTTTCAAACAGTCTGATGCAACCCAAAAAAGGGCAGGCAGAAGGCATTTAGGATGGGTGGCCTTTTCTTCTGTCTACAGCTTTCTCAGGGAAATTCTGCCCTCATTCACGCCCACTGACTGAAGTCAATTAAATTATTTTAATAAATTGTAATTAAAATTCACAGCGTACAATGAAAGACTGAAACTTCATAACACAACTTGACTAATAAACCTGAAGTTAATTGCTTCTTGAAAGTAAAGATTGAGAGTGCTTCTTTGGCTTATGGAAGAGACATGAAATTAATTGTTCCTAGTTTTCTCTGCTCAGCAGAGAACAACAGAGCAGGACAGAAGAGAGTAATAATTGCTTCCCACTATAAACATACAGATGTACGTCCCTACACAAATATCTGACTGTGCAACCCGTATCCTTGGACAGGATATATCAAGCTTAAAACCTCCATTGCAAATAAAAAGGGAAAAAATGTGGAACTGAACAGTTTGCAGGTCGTTTTTTTTTTGATTGACTGAGGAGGTAGCAGGGTACAATGATTAAAAGAGGCCTAAGATGAGGCTATCTCTAATCTTATCCCTTGCTGCCATTGGTTTGCAGTGGAAAGTGGTCACTTTGATTCAGTTTCTCCATCTTTACAGGAGTTATGTCCCAACAAAGTAGCATTTATTAAAAAGGCCTTGAACTGTTTGGGTATGAAAGCTGTAGACATGAAAAATGCAACAAATCAGACCAAAAGCCTGAGTTTCAAAACAGCCAAATTCCTTTTTCCGTGTTTTGATTCTGCCACTACGTACATATTTTCTAACAGGATAAATGGCAGGCAAGGTGGCTTCTATTGCTTCTTTGCTGTATTCCCCATCCAAGTGGTTCAAAGTATATTAATAATCCCCTCAAGTTTCCCTGTATGTCCTAGGAACAGCCTGGTGGTGGATACATAACTGAGCAAATTTAAACTGTGCCACCTTTCAAAAAGTATATTCAGTTAAACACATCCTCTATGTTTCCTGCCTGCAAGGTGCCGATGGAGATTTGGCAGCGTGTGAGTTTGACTGCTGAGGAAAGATGATCAAATGACATGTACAGGATCAGGACACAGAGAAGAAGCAGCACATCTTCACTCTGGAAGTCACTGTCTCCAGACAGCTGCAGGACACACGGAGGCTCATTAGGAGACCTTGATCCTAATGACCACCCCAACTGGGCAATGTTTTGCCATACCACTAAGGGGCAGGCCTTTTGGTAGACAAGTGATGCCACAGCAGTGGTTAAGGATTGCTCTTTATTGCTTGATGTAATTTTTCTGGGTCCCCAGTGTCAGGCTCTGCCTTGGAAGGAATGTCTGTACTAAAGCAAGAGGTCTGCAAAGAAGTTGAGAAGGTATTCAAGAAACCTGGATTCATCCTCAGACACCAACACAAACTTCCCATGTGACGTGCAGCTAGGGTGATTCATCTTATTTGACTCTTAATATCCATGTGAAGACAACTGCATCCAAGCCTTGTGAGACTGGAAGGATGAGCTGTGGCACAGAAGAATTTTCTCCCAATTGACTGTGACAGTTCCACATCCCAAACTTGAGTGTATGCAGCTAGTACTGCAAATGTCTCTTGTGGTCAGATGGATACTGTTTTCAGTCCCTCTGTACCTCTGTTTCCCATTTGTGAGATGGACATAATGACATTTCCATTCCTCTACCTTTTACCCTTTTTGGTCTCTTAAACAGTGAGGTCTCTAAAGACCCTGACTGGGGTTCACCTATCAGGAGGCAGACAGCTACTTTTAGGGCATCCACTAAACTGGTACTTTTACAATGTAATTAATCTCATCCAAAAGTAGAAATCTAAAATAGATCTGAGGAATGCACTATAAAAATGCTTTTTTTTAACCATAAAGGGAAATGAAGATAATCAGTTCAGCAACTCAGATTTCTGAATTTAAGTCAAATTCATCTCTGCTTGTTTATATACTACCAAGCACAACAGAAGGCTCTTATGAAATGAGTTTAGATATCTTATAATTCTGTTTTAACTGCCTTTGTATTTTATATAATCCAATGACTAACTAATTTGGAATACCTGGTTAACACTCAACAGAAAAGAAATTTTGCTCTTTCAAAATAAATAAATAAAATCCCACAGGAACTGGGACATTCATCTCTCTTCCTGACACTACTCACAGGGCTGCGTGTACCTAGAACTGGACTCAACCTTTCTTTCTGCAGCTGAGAGTAAGTCAAATTTCACAGTCTGTGAAAGAGGCAGCAGATACAGGCTGATGCCTCTCTTCAGCTTAGCCTATCCTTTTCCAGAGGAAATAATTATTTTTACTAGACAGCCCTGCAGAACTTGGTAGTATGCAGTTAAATTACATAACCCAGAAACACCAATAATTTCAAACAAATTTCCATAAAAAGAAGTTACAGGCAGAGGGTGTAAACCAGGGCTCATGAAAGGTGTTTAATTTGCCTTCTAATAACACTAAAATTATAATTTTTAGGTCAAACTGGCAGCAAAGCACTGGGGACATAGTTCGTTTTATCCAACAGCCTCAGCAGGACTGGGGTTAGACCTCTGAAACTGAAGATGTTCCAGTTCCAGTATCAGCACCTAGACTAGAAAGTCTACCTTGACACCTCCTCAGCTCTGAGGGGCGGGATGAGTTGGCTTCCCAGCCCAGGAAGGTCATATGGGCTTTCTCCATCCTCTGAACTTTTCTGTGGAGGAGAAGCCCATGGACTCAACAGAAACAGAGTTGTCAGTCCTTGTCCTTTGCAACTTTTGAGTGAGCTCAACTCTCAAAAGTTACATTCACAGAATAGTTTGGGTTGGAAGGGACCTTAAAGATCATCTCATTTCAAACCCCCTGCCATAGGCAGGGACTCCTCTCACTAGACCAACTTGCTCAAAGCCCCATCCAACCTGGCCTTGAACACTTCCAGAGAGGAAGCAGCTACAGCTTCTCTGGGCATCCTATTCCAGTGTCTCACAACCCTCACAGTGACTAATTTCTTCCTAAGTCACATTTCTTCCTAATACAAATTCCATCCTTATATGAAGTAGAACAAGGTTGCACATTTGTTGCCTCTTGGTGGTTTCCATACCAAATGTGCTTAATTTGCATGAAAAAAGACAGTGTCTCTTTCCCTCCTCGGGTCTTTGGCAGAGGCAGCCTGGGCTCTGAGGAGCAGGAGGTTTGATCACCACTGATCACCTTGATGCTTTGTAGCAGTCTTGTCTCTACAGTGAGCTGTCCCCACACTGATGTTACACATGCTTACCCAATGGGGCTGAGAAGATGGCCCTGCTTGGAGTGAGCATCGTGCAGCCCCATGTAACTGGCATCCTGGTATGTACTAGAACACCTGAATGTCCTTTAGACACGAAAATCAACTCCACCTTGTTGCCTAACTTGTGCCAGAAAACACAGTGCCTGTTGCAAAGGCCACTGAAATAAAGTTTCAATGCAGTAGACCTGTTTCTCTTGGAATCCAAGAGCCATTCATACAGTTCTTGTGATACAAAAAAGCAGAACTCTGATTCTTATTTCTCTAAAGGCACCTGTGGATTGTCAAAGATTTGTGGATGATCTGGACCAGACTTCCAAAGCAATCTTATACACCAGAAGGGTGACCAAGCAGCCCAGCATTGCCCAGTACCAGAGATGTAGGGAAAGCAAAGGCTTTGCACCAAAATCAGGTATTTTAAGTACCTCCAAGTTGATATAGGCACCTGTATGATGATCTTGGGCACTGAAGAGAAAACCAGGAGCAAAAGGGAAGAACTTTGCTCAGCCCTTGGAGACCTCATGGCTGAACCCTAGACTCTGTAGGCAGGGAGCAACAACAGGTTCATAAGGAAGACCCATCTGTTCAAGATACAAATTCTGATATCAGAGAAGTTCTGAGGATTCCAAGGGCGTATTTTTTTTATTAAAAAGAAAACAAGAGAGTCCATATATTCTTCCCTGGCTGTTGTTTTATTTGAAAAGTTTATTTTACATTTCCCAGCTACACCAACTGAGTCAGGACTACAGGCTTTGGAAACCCTTTTGGCTTCATCTGAACTATATTAATATGTCAAAATCCCTTGTGCATAATGGCACTGCTGTCTCCTCAACCTTCTTTACCTCATTTGAACTCCTTTATGTCTGCCAGCTCTGGTGTCAATACATTTCTCCCCTGTATTCTTATCTGCTGCCTTATATCGTATTCCTGGTAACCATTTATTCTTCTCCTCACTGTTGCTGATTAGGTTTCTCTCACTGATTTTTGCAGCTCAAGTCCTATTCTAAGAGCTTCAGGTTTCAGCTGCCAGCTCAAAAGAGTCACTGACCTCACTGCATAGCTCTTTCTGACTTTTACACCTTGTGCACTCTCCAGTTATCTTTTGGCTGATCTGATTTCTTTGTCTTATTTGTCCTCTCTTAGCCTATCAATCTGGTGATAGTTCCCCATAACTCTCCTCTCAGCCTCTCTTTTTGCCCTTCTACACCCACTAACTACTAACTTAGCCACCCTCTACACTGCCTTATTTCACCCATGCACATAGTTTGGTGAATGTCTCTGTACCCTTGTGTTCTTCATCCTCTGCATCTTTGCATTTACTCTTTGAGAAAAATAACTTCTTTATCCCCTCCCTGCTAAGGTCCCTTTAGCCTCCTCCCATCCCTTCTCATTCTTTGATTAGCACTTTGCTTCTCCAGACACATCAGCATAATCTTTCTATGTATCACCCTCTTCATCTGTTTTCAAATAAGCCTCTGAAGTCTCTGCAAAAACAACCCTCCTCTACATACCATTATGCCTTTCTCATCTCCTTTACCTCTTATCCTTTCAAATGACTAGTTTACTCTCATTCTCTTGAACTCACCTCTCTGACACTCAGCAGTCTGGTTTTCAGCCACTTCACTCTGCAGGAATTGCTCTCTCTAAAATCACTAATGATGTCCTTCTAGTCAATTCTAACTGCCTCTTCTCCAGCCTCTTTCCCTTTGATTTTTCCAACACCTTTGACATATCAGACCATTCCTTCCCTTGGAGTTCCCCACAACTCAGCTGCTCTGCTGAAAATTGCCATCTTTAGTTTTAGGAGAGTCTGGTAGCTCTCAGCCAGAAGGGTAAGCATAGGGGCATAATGAAAAGGATAATTCTTTGTATTGTCTTTTGCGCGCTAATGAAGCTTCTCTTAGGAAGCCAGGAAGACATTAAGGGCAAACCCAACAGTAAAGAAAATCCCAGCAGAGGATCTCTCTGCTTCCTATAGAGTTCTATGCCAGACTTAATGTATAGTAGCAGAAATTTCACCTTTCAAGCCTTCATAGATTCCTTGATGGGTTCTTGTACAGATGAAGAAAAGGGAGATGAACAGAACATTTAATTTCATCTTTCTACAGAAATGTTATTTCATGCACGGCTCTTTTTACTGATAAAACTGGAGATGTATTAATTCTCAATGACATATAGATATACAGTAAAGACAGAAAGAGGATCAGGCTGGGAAAATAGCAGAGGCTTTCCAGTGTCAGGTTAGCCGAATGCCAAAGAGCATCATACATGGTAAAAGCAAATACTGTGGCATAGAGAAGGTCACAGTCAAAGGCTTGAGGGCAGGGGGGTGTTAAATCCTGTAGCTCAGCAATGAAGCAGGAGGCTCTTTTCAAGTTCGACTATACTTGTAGAGAGTTATATCACTAAAGTGAAAGTCTATTCCCACTGTTTAGCTCTCACTTTATCAATTTTTACAAAGTTAGTTCCACTTGAAAAGCAGATGAAATAAAATCCGTGATCGCTTTACGTGGATCTTAAAAAATCAGAAGTTCATGTTCAGAGTGCAGAGAGATGCAACACGTAGGGATTATCATGAGCTTCAAATTAAACCAGGAAATTGAAACTGCTGCACTCTGTTCCCTTCTACTCCAGTTTCAAGCTCTATTTGCCTGCCATATAGTCTGCAACAAAGCTGTGAATGCTAAAACATGCTGTGTTTCATGTTAAAGTTAGAATAGGTTGCAGAAAATTATGTTTAAAAAATCAGAGGAATTAACTTTAACTGCTACATGCCTTACTTCCCCCACAGCATGTCAAAGCAATTAGTGAGAGTCAGATCAAAGGATCCACTCTGCAGAAAAGGGGGAAATAGAACTGCATGTGAAATGCCCTCCTGTAAAGACAAAATATATGAAAATAAATTGCAGGTAACTAGGAGATCTGATACTATACTACCTCCAGGAGGAGAGGGTCAGCAGTTACACCTGATAATAGCCTTTCTCTCTATTTGGGAGTCACTATTTTTCCAAAAGAAAAGCTAAATATTGATTAAGTGATATCTCAAATTCCATAAGATTATCAAAGCAATTACAGGGATTAATTTCCCAAAATGCTCCAGTATAACCTCAGCTGCAGAATATGAACCAACTTGGTAATGGCTATCATCGTCTATATTCACAAGAGTGATCCCCTGGTTTTGTTTATTTTTTCCTCTCTCTGTCTCTGATTGATCTTCTAACTAGATATTTTATTGTTTCTCTAGTGCACAAGATGTACTCACTTGGGAGCCTCATTCTGCATTCCCTGCTTTAAGCCAGGGAAAGTAAAAGGTATTCAAGAAGGACACAAGACATCTAGTTGTGCTGCTCACTAGCACATGAGACAACCATCCCTGCTAGAGGAGGGCAGAAGACCTTGCTAGTCACAATGTCCTGTATGGATATGTTGACTTCAGTCACACTAATTCGGTCTCATTCCCTGAAAGCACTGTCTGCCTAAGGATTGAATGTGCTGCGGACACCTTTGAGAACACCATCAGATGGCTGGAGAAGTTTATCTCCACTAAATAAGAGCTCTGGGTAAGTCCCCAATACAGTCACAGAGTCCAGGCTGCTTGGTAGGATTCTATCCCCAGAGCCCACTCTCACGTTCACACTGGTGAGGACAGCTCACTTTTCCTTCCATTTCCCCCCCTCACTCTTCTCTTAGGGGGAGAAGCAACTTTAAAGCATGGGAGAGACAGGCAGAGAGAGCATGACGCCCTATAATCCAACAAGTCAACTTCCCGAGCTCAAACATGAACTGATTTTTTTTTTTTTTTTCTTCCCTCGCCTTATAAAAAAGAAATTGACTTTTGTTTGGAGTTTGTGAAAAGTGGGACTCGGGGCCCAGTCAATGGGGCTCCCCGCAGCGCGGGCTGAGTGGAGCCATCTCGAACCAGTCAGCCGCGGCACCAATTAATCCGCTCTTTGTCACAGCCCCGGCCTCAGCAGCAGCAGCAGCAGTAGCAGCAACACATTTGGCCATTGTTCAGACCTTCATGCAACGGGATTTACCCTTTCAAAGAGGCAGTTTTGTCCCAAAGAGTTCGAGCGGAAGTTTCTCACTGACAATTTGCCCCAAATAGATAGATTTGTCAGCAGCAACCTCTAAAAGCAAAAAGCCACGGAGGGAAAAGGGGAGAAAAAGAAGTGTGGGGGGAAGAGCAAGTGCATCCTTGTCCATCTGTCGGTCTGTCTGGGGGTCTGTCCTGAGCAGGTGGGGTGGGCGCAGGGCCCGTGATACAGAAGGGCAAAATGGCAACGATGGGGGCTCTTGTTCATCCCAAGGCAGATGCAGCAAAGGAGCTAACAAGCTCCCAGGCTGTTGTATAGCTGCTCTGACTTCTGAAAGCCTTTCAGGGAACTTCTTTTACATGGCATTGTCATGCCTGCTACACAGCACTGTGCTAGGCTGGCCAGGGTTTCCCAACCACAAACATTCCACCAGCAGCTCAACTCTGAGAGAAGCAGACCTCATCCTCTGTGGCCTTGCCACCAAAAATCTGCATTTAAACCACCACAAACAATTTTTTTTTTCCAAAACATACTGGTGTAGCATTCCCCCAAGTAGACTTGGGCCCATATCCCAGGCAGAAAAAGGTGAAACAAGGCCAGAGGTAATTCCTGCCTCCACACCAGTGCTGCTGTGCTCCTCAGGGGCACACTGCCCTTTGGACTTCCAGGATTGTTTGCATCAACACAGGGCAGAACCTGCTCTGTTGCAAACTGCCACTTTTCACACATACTGCCACTGCTCCCACCCTCAAAGTCGTAGCCCTGCCCAGCATCCCTGGCTCACACATGGGATCTGTCCCTCCTTCCTGTTGCCACAAAACCAGAAAGGGAGAAATCACAGGAAACTGTCTCCCAGCTTGGCCTCCAACAGATCCAGGTCCATGCATATACAGCCTCTGCTGACAGCATGGAGAGAGCCCTACTCTCACACTAATGGATATCAACTGGCAAGTCCCCAAACCTGTTGGATTAATCTCTCTTAACAGGACAAATTTTGGGGAAAATGGAAAAAGTAGGCCTAATCTCACCTGTGATTCCACCTGTTAGACTTGATGGGCAAGTGACAAGCAGGTGGCTAGCAGGTTCCTGTGAGCACCACAATGCTGAAAACTAGAGCCCTGCTTTCTCCTAGGAAAGGATGGAAGAGGTTGTTCAGTCCAGCATAGGCTGGCCTTTGCATACAAGAAACTATCATCTCATCACCTAGACAGCAAGTGTCACCAGCCCTACACCAGAGGCTTAGCACAGCAAAGAAGCCAAATTCACAGGAGAACAAGAAGTTCTGCTGCAGTCATGGTGTCTATTCAGGCAGTGTGGCTTACCAAACAAAGCTGAAGAAACCCACTTTGCTGAAGAAGATCTGCTGCAGCTATCTGACCAAAAGGAGGGGCATAAGAAATGGATGCAAGGCATCTATACAGACCTAAACCTTTCCAATGAACTCTGGAAACTCCATTGCTGGGAGACAGCCAGTCCAGCTCTTCTGTCAGACTACTTTGTCTCGCTGTATCTTAAACGGAGTTGATCTACATTGCTCAAAGAACCTCATTGTTTGAGTATCGCCCAGCCCACTGGTGTTTATTAGATGGCCTTCCTGAGGCATTTCCTGAAAGGCACAAGAAAAATGAAGGCCAAGTTTAAAATGACATGAAACATGTCACCAGCCTGCTTTATACCCACCAAGTTCCTCTAAGACCGCTTACACCTGCCCTTGGAAAGGGAAAAGGGTACAAGTGGTTGCAACCTGATTGTAAACCAGCCAAAAGGAGGGGTAATTTACAATTAGCTTAGGGCTACCCCAAGCAAATTGTTTTACAGCACTACTAGAACACATTGAGCTAAAACTGAAACACTGGGCTATGTGCTTGAAGACACCAATGGATGTCACATGCTCTGGGTAGTCTTCAGCACAGGGGATAGAGAGCTCAACAGCTACAGAGCAGGAGTGTCCTGGTTTGCAGCAAGCAGGTGAAAGGCCTAAAACTTTACCCACTTCCAAAGGAGACTGTAAGGGTAGGCAAGTAAGGATGGAGGCACCTTGCAATGGTGCAGAGCACTGAGATGGGCTAAAAGCTAAGCAGTACTGTTGCAAGTATGTTCAAACACAGAGTAAGACCCATGTGGCATCTCTCCTGTGGACACCTCACTTGTTCATCTCTCCTGAAAATGCACACGTAAATTAACACCGTTCATTCCTAGCATGGGAAAAACACTGGTATCAGGGAAAATGGTATTCCCTAGGAAGCTTATCTGTCCCACTTTTTATTCCCTTCGCACAGCTGGCCCTGGCCATCAATCAAATCAACAAGGGTACTCAAGACCAAAACTCTTCTTCCCCTGCAAGCAGTGATTTTGCTTATGATGTCCAATAGAAGAACAAAAAAGCTACTGAATATGACAGAAAATATTCTGCCAGCTACAGTGTGTTTACCATGTGCACAGAAAAATGTACAGAAGAAGAACCCAAGTCTTCTTTTTGTCTGTCAGGTGCTGAATCATGTCAGCCTCATATCAGCAAAAGCACTAGGAGGATTTGGGCAGCATCAGCCAGTACTGACTGCAATATATAGAAGATGTCAATAATAATAAAGTAAATGGTCCTGACAGTATAAAACTTGTTAATTAGCCATAGAATAGAATAGATTAAAAAACAGTCCTATATACAAATTACAGTATCGGGATCACTCCTGGGGTTTTCTAAACATCATGATTTAACATGCAGCATAGTGTCTGCATTTGTAATTGGAATAAAAGCATTGCTGAGCAATAATCTGTGCACTGCAATTCTACTGTTTTAACTAAGTGGCCACACAGCTTGGCTTACCAGTATCAGCACTTCCATAAAACAGAGTAATTATGGAGAGCTGTTAACATGAGCAGTGCTAGTTGTTACTCCACATGCACTGTTCTGTGGTGAATGAAATCCATTCCAGTCCTCAGTTTCAGATTTGGTGCTTCAATACGTGGTGCTCTGTATTGCAGCACAAAGAACTAAGTCACAAGTTAAAGTCCTGTCCTGGGATTCCCATCACACATCCCCTTAGTTTTATATTTTTTTTTATACGAGCCATTCCTCATGTTACTGAATCACATCTTGCAAATTCAAGTGCAATGTATCTGAATGGTGAAATCTTACTTAAGGACTGACAGGACTCCTCAGGGCAGATAGGCTACTTAAAACTTTGATTTTTCATGCCAATTTTTCAGATCTTTTGTGCACCAGCAATCCCATTGAAGCCCATTAAACTACTACCTATTTCATATTTACAATGGAAGGCTGCAGGATCAGAATCTGCTGCAGGTATGTCTTCATTGGACTGCATTTTCCATTCAAGTAGAACAAATGCAAAATGCTGCAGGAGTTAAATCATTTTATGCAGGAGCACAGCAGGCCTCTGCTTTCCTCTTTTCTTAGAGGTAGGAGTGCTAGATTGCCTCACACAGGCTCAGGACACTGGTTTCTCAAAGCTCACCATCCTGGATTCATCGGTGTCCGAAAATTATAAAACCCCAACCAACCTCAAAATACATTGAGCTGGTTGCAGAGTGACATATACCATGTTCTTTTCTGTTTGGACTTGCCAGTAATTGCTTTACCTGCAAAGAGTTTCTGTTACCCTTATTATATGAAGCTAGAGATAAAGCAAGCATATCTATAATGTCATAGAAGGTCATAAAACTATCCACCTCTGCTTAAGAACCTAACTGCACTGACTCCATACTTTCAAGCAGCACTGAGTGCAACACGCTGACTCAATGCTGCATCTGGAAGTAGTTATTTTTGTTTCTATTAAATTCGTTTCCCAAAATAGATACCACATATCTGGTCTCCAGCCAATATCAAGAGATATAGATGAACTGCGGTCAGTGGAGCTGAGCCATTGCATTGCCAGCCAGAAATACATCCCTTCCTAAGAGCATTCTTTGCTGCCACTAAACAGGACTTTGTGCAATTGCCTTAAAGGTCAGCTTGCTAATAGTCTTCTACAGCAAAATTTGGGAGGACATTCTACCATAGAAATGATTACTCTCAAAGTGTGATCAAACAGGGTCATAGCTGAAGCAACCCTTTCCTGCACATGCAGAAGTGCTTAGGATGTAACCAAAGCAATTAATTTAGCAGACTGGTAAAATTATTTTTAAGTGTTACAGCATAGCTCCAAGATGTATTTCTTCTTTCTAGTCAGCATTCTTTTGTTGGCAATTTGAAACTGTTAAAGTATAAACTCAATCTTATTTTAAGTTTTTAAAGTTTTCTTTTATTGAGATAATAATAAATTTGCCCTGGTATTAGGACCTCTCACTGGTTTTATACAGCTGTGTCTCTACTGACTTCAGTATTGATACTGTCTTTTGTGTTCATGTCAGGAAAACTAAAATGAGGCTGTTTTTCTCTAAATTAGATTGCAGCTGCTGCTACTTCATTGGCTTATTACGACACTTTGATTTATATCTAACTAGCAAACTAACAAATAAGTCAAGTTACTAACTAGAGCTGCTTTGTTAAGCACTTGTCTTGCATTGTCTAGATGGGATCAGGTACTGATGTAGGCGTATAAGCCAAGCCTGACATATCCCTTTCAAAGGCATACGTGATTAATGGGGCATTTCATTGCTGCAAGTGAACTCAGGCTTGTTCCAACCCTGAATACGAGCATTGAGAAGTGCCATGACTTAGGGAGATTCTCTTTTCTCAGCTATATTCCTTTAGGTATAATTTTCCCTGCCATTCTGTGCAAGGTGGCTTTTCCCATGAGATGCACGTGTGGAAACAGAGCAATATGGTCACTGTTTCATGCAGTCATTAACTTATTTAACCAAGCATGCACACACAGCAAAAAGGGAGAAACTCACCACATTTTCACTGGCATTGGTGGTGAACACAGGTCTTCCCCAAATTTTTGCTGGATGAATTACTCAAGATGGAGAATGGGCTGGGAGCAACCTGAGCCCAAAAGCCACCAAAAGTAACTGGTACCTTTGCCGGGACACCTCAGCATACAGAGGTTGAACACAGGGTGCTACCAGCGCAGGGAAAGTCACAGAATCATGGAATGTTTAGGTTGGAAGAGACCTCCAAGATTATTCAGTCCAACCTTTGATAAACACCACAGTCAACTACTAAACCATGTCCCTAAGGACCAGGTCCAAAAGCCATTTAAATACCTCTAGGGATGGTGACTCCACCACTGCCCTGGGCAGGCCATTCCAATGCCTGACAACCCTCTCAGTGAAAAAATATTTGCTAATATCTAGCCTAAACCTCCCGTGTTGCAGATTCCATTCATTTCGTCTGGTCCTTTCACAGTTCACTAAGGAGAAGAGGCTTTTTCCCTCCTCTCTCCAGCCTCCCTTGAGGTAGTTGAAGAAACCAATATGGTCTCCTCTCAGCCTCCTCTTCTCCAGAATAAACAGCCCCAGCTCCCTCAGCCGCTCCTCACAGGACTTGTGCTCCAGGCCCTTGATGAGCTTTCTTGCCCTTCTGTGGATACTCTCCTGCACTTCTACATCCCTCCTATAGTGAGGTGCCCAGAACTGAACACAGTCCTCAAGATGCAGCCTCACACACAAGGCCATACCTGAACACAGTCTTCTGACAGCAGAGAGGGAGCATTCACTGGACAGTTTTCACTGGATCAGTTTCTGTGCCTTGCACCTTCATATTTTGGGAAAAAAAATCCTTTTCTTGCCCCGCCTAGAGAAAACTTGCAGAACGAAGCTGGGTTTCATATTTTTTTTTAAGTATCCCTGCCTCTCCGCACAGCCCTGCAGCTTCCGAAGGTGACAGCCCCAGGGCACCACCAAGATGGCCACTGGGGGGTTGCCAGGCAGAGTCCTCAGCCCCCCAGGGTCAGCCATGTTGGGTGCGGCAGCCCCAGCAAGGCAAAGGGAAGGCCAACACTGCCATCGCTGGCTGTGTGTGCTGCAAGGTCCTCCCAGGAAGGTGTCTGCAGGGCAGGGACTTCACAAGGAAGACTCAGTACCACAGAAAAGCTCAATAGCTGCATTTCCACCACCCACATGGGGAGCTGCCCAAGCCGGGCATCAGGCGCAGCCATGTCACAGGCCAGGAGCACGGCAGGGCAGCCAAGTAGCAGCACAGTCCTGTTCACGGCCCTTGCTCTGCTGCTGCTGCTGCTGCTTTTCTGCCTGCCTGCAGGTAGGTGTGCAAACAGGTTTGCAGCACTGAAGCACAGAGTGTGACCTGCAAAGGGAAGGCACCTCAGACTTCAGGGGGGAGATTTAGCAACCCAGAAGAGCTAAATCCAATGCGTATCACATGCTGTGAGGGTACTGCCATTGTTGTCCCAAAACAGGGTCTGTTTACCCAAGGTGCAGTGCCAAGGTCCACATGCAGAGTGAAGATGTTTGCTTTATTCCAGTTCTGCATGGAAAGGAGTGCTGGGTGGTAAATCCACAAAGATAGCACACTTTTTGACACATAAAGTGAGTCTTATATACAAAATAGTAACAAAGAAGAAACTACAGTAAAGAAAAATGATTGGTGAGTCATTTCAGGTGTGATGCTGCCTCCCATTCTCCACCCCTTGTTGTGAGATCTGGAACCTTTCTTAAGCTATTTCTTTTTGACAATACAATCGGTCTGCCCAGAGTCATAGGGTATTCACACTGTAATTAGCCAGTTAAACTGTACCATTTTAGCAATCCTTATGTTATCGCTTCCTTTAGCAAGACTGCCTTGGTTGTTGTTTTTTTTTAAGGTACCAGTAATGTACCACTATCTCCTCCTAAGGGCTCATCTTGTCAGCCTTCTAACAACTGTGCTCCCCTCTATGCACAGGGCTGGCTGGTGCCAAGGGATGCGCCTGGCTCTTCCCTGACTCATACAAAGGAGGGCAGTGGAGAAAGCTTCCTGTACAACCCAAAGAAACATCAGCTCCTCCTCACAGGAGAAACTAGCTCTGTCCTTTCCTTCCTTATCTCCTTGCACAGAAAAGGATTATTTCAGGTTTTCCTGACCTTACTCACCTCTTTCCCATTGAGAGAGATGGATGAAAACAGCACATCCACATCCTCTGGCAGCTTAAATATTTCCCTAGCATGACCTCCTTTTCTTTTTATTTTTTTTTTCCTCACTGAAGCTCTTAGAAGACCTACCCATCAGACTTTCAGAAGGAATGGTGTACATTAAGACTGGTCACAAGCTGGATTTTTCTCCCTGCCAAGACTCTAACACAAGATAGGATACCTGGCAAGAGGCTGAGGCACAATGCTGAGAAATGTCACCATGCAGTCATAGTCCAGGGTCCTAAAGGAGGCACAGTGAAAAGGGAACTTTTATGGCTTAACCCCAGCCAGAAACTATTCCCCACACAGCTGCTTGCTCACACTCCTCATTCAGATGGGGAAGAGAATCAGAATAGAAATTAGAAAATATGCGGGTTGAGATAAAGACAGTTGACTAGGTAAAGCAAAAACCTCCCACATAAGCAAAGCAAAACAAGGAATTATTTCACTATTTCCCATCAGCAGGTAGGTATTCAATCATCTCCAGGAAAGCTGAGCTCCATCACAAGTAACAGTTACTTGGGAAGACAAATGCCATCATTCCAAATGTCCTCACTTTCCTTCTTCCCTCAGCTCTATATCCTGAGCATGATGCCATATGGTACAGAAGATCTCTTTGTTGAATTGGGGGAAGCTACCTCAGCTGTGTGTGTGTCCCCCTCACCTGTTGGAACAAGTACAGAGGAGTGCCACAAAGATGATCAGGGTGCAGGAGTACCTCACCTGTGAAGACAGGCTTAGAGAGTAGGGGTTCTTCACCCTAGAGGAAAAGAAGGCTCAGGGAAAAACTCAGTGCAGCCTCCCAGTATCTGGGTGGGGGGGACCTACAGGAAAGCTGAGGAGAGAGTTTTATCAAGGGCGTGTAGTGATAGGACAAGAGGTGACAGTTTTAAACTGAAAGAGGGTAGATTTAGATTAAATGTTATGAATAAATCCTTTCCTGTGATGGTGGTGAGACACTGGAACAGGTTGCCCAGAAAATTTGCAGCTGCCACCTCCCTGGAAGTGTTCAAGGCCAGGTAGGATTGAGCTGGGCCTTGAGCAATCTTGACCTGCCCATGGCAGAGAGGCTGAAACTAGATGAACTTTAAGGTCCCTTTCAACACAAACCATTCCATGATTATATGAACTCCTAGTGCACTGCCAGCTTACTTGCTGGTGGACCAAAAGAGGCCTTGACTTTCTTCTGGTGTCTTCTCCTTGACTCTGTGTAAGCACTCACTCAGTACTCAGCAGTAACAAAAACATCTCTCCATTGTCAACACTGTTTTCAGAACAAATTCAAGACATATCCCCATACTGGCTACTATGAAGAAAATTAACTTTATTCCAGCCAAGCCCAGAACTAGAATACATGACAGCTGCTGTGGTCATGTATAACTATTTATACTTCCAAGGCATTATAAGGAGACAGTAAATTTCTTTACTGTGTTAGCATCTTCTATTTAGGAGTGCCTAATAAACAAAATGTTAAATATAATAGTAAATACTAAATGGTACTAACAGTAATAAATGATAACTATAAAATGTTAACTATAATTACCTGCCTTGCTGAAGCTGTACTTTTCCATCAAATGACTATGGAAACAGCTTTGACAGAAGCTGCAATGAAAAGGTGGAGGAGGGAGACAAATCTTCTCTGTGCTTTTGGAGGGTACACCACGCCTTCACATTTGGGGTTGAGATATCTCTGTCTTTCACAGAAACCATGGGAAAGTCTCTCAAGAGACTGAGAACAAATTTCAACTGAAGCAATACCAGGCACAAATCGGGGGACAGGGAAGGGCTGATGGTTTGCTCTCTCCTTGGCACCCCCCAGCCCACAGGTGGAGACAGCTTTGGGTGTCTGGGTCATATTAGTGGAGTTTTGGGTGGAGAGGTGAGTGATTTGAACACCTTTTTCTCTCTCTTGGCAGAGCCTGATGCTGTGCAGGGGAGAGAAAGCCCTGCTTGCATTCAGAGCAACCTGTCTCAGGTGTGGACAGTTTGAAAAGTCTTTGTGATGTTTTTTGTGTGTCTTTGAGTTTACAGGGCAAAGGACTGCGGCTGTAGGATTGCAGATCTCCCTCTAGCACAGGTAATGGCCAGGGCTGGGTTAATCCTCTGTCTTTGTTTTGGTTCCAGGCCTTGTTAATGTATCTAGTCATCTTCCCTGTTGCTTTGGATGTTTCTCAAAGAGGGGAACCTTTCACTGTGTCACTGGGAGCAGACTGGGAGTTACAGTCTGTCTGCATTCCCTGATCCACCAGTTTCTTTGCTTTTTGGGATCTCCAGAGCAACTTCCCAGCACAGACAGTGTGTCTCAGTGTTAGACAGGACCAGGCTTGTCTGGACTGAAGGCTTCCCCCTGTGGCATGGAGGCATTTGGTCCCATGGGGAGCAAAGAGCAGAAAGTCACCAGAATCTCAATGCAGTCCAGAGTCATGCAGCCCTGTGACACACATATGGTACAGGCACAAGAGGGATCACCTGTGACCTGGGACAGAAGGACAAAAGATGAAATCCAGAAAGACAGAGACAGTATATCTGTGGCTGAGCTGCGGCTGGGCTGAGCACTACATTACCTTGGGGTCACAACCAGCAAGAGGAAAGTCAGTTGAGGTGCACCTTGCACTTGTG
Source organism: Florisuga fusca (assembly GCA_038090715.1). NCBI lineage: Eukaryota > Metazoa > Chordata > Aves > Apodiformes > Trochilidae > Florisuga > Florisuga fusca. The sequence goes on along the minus strand of JAAWXA010000001.1, from coordinate 54,673,254 downwards.
GCAGGGACAGGAAAGCAGTGACCAGGGGATATCCAAGGGCTTCAAAAACTCCTCAGCAGCTTCTGGTCCTGCTCTCTAGTGCTGTTGCTCACCTCAGCTGGCATCACCTCTTCCCATCCTTGGGCTGCTCTACTAGCGCCCACCCCACTGAAGGTTTCCAACGGGAGTGGGAGGCCCAGCAACCTCTCTGTGAAGTCAGCTCTGTCCCCTCACCACCTGCATCCCAGCCCTCTGGACACGCGGGACAGGCTACCGTAGCGCGACAAGGTCCACAGTGCCCGAGGATCAGAGAAGGAGGAGTGGGGGGCAGGAGAAGTGATCCCCCCAGCTGCGGGGGGGCTTCCTACACGGCCGCGGGGCAACAAGTCCCGGAGCCGGGGACAGGGCAGCCGGCAGCGTCTTTTTGGAGGATACACGCTGTCCGGTGGCACCGGGTCACCCGGCTGGAAGCGACTCTGGCTGCGGGCAGGGGGATACGGGGAGGTTTTCCAGGCTGGGACAGGGCAACCTCTCCCGCCCTGCGCCTCTAGGGGCCAGCCCGCCCTTGCAGGGCGGGAGAGGTTG
>JAAWXA010000001.1:54631350-54670142 GCA_038090715.1 Florisuga fusca | reverse complement strand
ACCCGGCCCGGTCCGTCCCTCCGCAGGGCCGAACACCCGCCATGGTTCTCCTCTGCACAGCATGGCCCAGCCCGGGCCCACCGCGTACTCAGGGGTGGCCCCTCCGTGCCTCTTGCCACCTCGGGGAGGGCGCCGGGGTCTGTCGGGGTGGTGGCACCGCTCCCCCGGCCCGACGTCTGTCTGTGTTGCAGGGAGGCTGCCCGGTGGACAAGACACACAGGAACCAGTGCCGGGCCTGCCGGCTGAAGAAGTGCTTGGAGGTCAACATGAACAAAGATGGTACCTGCTCCCCCTTTCCCGCGGTGGGGTTGGAGGGAGGGAGCTGGGCCTTGCTCTTAAGAGGGGAGCAGCCTGTCACTGCGGGATCTCCCACTCCCCCACCCCCTATCCTGTACCGGGACCCCTATTGACCCCGCTCTGTACAATGACAGCTTCACCCAACTCCCATCAGACACTCCCTGGGTCTGGGGCCAGCCCCAAAACATTGCAGGGAGGAGGGAAGACGAGCCAAGTGCTGCAGGGAACCCAGTGTGTGACCCCATGGTGACCCTCATTGCCTCTGCTTGGTGCCCCACAGCAGTGCAGCACGAGCGGGGGCCCCGGACATCGACGATACGGAAGCAAGTGGCTCTCTACTTCCGTGGGCACAAGGAGGATAGTGGCAGCACCCCACACTTCCCCACTGCTGCCTTGCCGGCGCCCGCCTTCTTCACCGCCGTCTCCCAGCTGGAGCCCCACAGCCTGGAGCTGGCTGCTGTTGCTGGTACCCCTGAGAGACAGGCTCTGGTGGGCCTGGCACAGCCCACCCCAAAGGTCAGCCACTGCCCCGACCCCTGGAGGGCCTGCAGACCCTGCTGCTAGGATGTCTGCAGCCTGATGGCTCCTTCCTGACTCTGGGGTAGACATGGCAAAAAGACAGTCTTGAGGCCTTGTGGGTTGTGGTGGGAACTCTTCAGTTGTGTGCCTAAAAGGTCTGAAGAAACGAGGTGCAAGGGGCCCTCTGCAGAAGGGGTATGTGGGAGGACCGACTGATAAACTGGTCCACACAAACTCTGTCTCTCCTTTGTCCTTTCATTAATGGCAGAAGTGCTCCTCTTGCTTGGAGCCCATCCACAAGTCAGTTTTAAGCCTTGTTTCATGAGGATGAGCTTCAACCAGTGAGTTGTCTTCAGCAAAATGTCTGTCCCCATAGCATTGTAGTCCAGAAAGTGCTATTTGCTCTGACAAAAGCCTGCAGCTTGTCCACACAGACACAAACATGTCAAAGCTGGCTCTGCACTTCTTGGCTGGGACATTTTCTAAGCAATCCAGTGGAAGCAGTGCTGTGGCCTCAGTTGCACAAGAATTAGCCATAAGGTGATGCTTTTTATTAAACCATTTTCAAAGGCATTTTTCATTCTTACAGCACCAAGAAAATCCAAGAAGAGACAACTTAAGTAGTTATCCATTTCCAGAGTTGGTAGCTTGGGAGAGTTCATCATTAACATGATGACAACTTTTAGTTTTATTTTATAATTTTGGAAAATACTGAATCAGAAATCATTTAGCAAGAAGCAATACTTAGCTCTATGCATCTGCTTACAGCCTCTTGCAGCCAGGGAAATAAATGAAGGTGAAGGCTAAGCGACTACTCTCTGCTTTGCTGAGCAAGGCTGGAGTGCTAAATCAGATGCTGAAGCACAGGTTACGAACCACAAAATTCTTAATCAAATTCTTAATCAAAATTCTTAATCAAATTTGTATTCCGCTAGCTATTGTGTGCTATTGTGCAGGAGGGTAAAAGATGACACTGCATTTTGGTAATTGTTTTCCCTTGATGTAATAATTTCATGCTCTCTTCAAGCTCCTCCAGAGAACTGTTTCTGTTGGGCAGTTCATCCACATGGATGAGCAGCAGGGAGCAATTTGGAGGGGGCCCACTGAAAGTGATGCCCTCTGCTTGCAGGATAAGAGAGTGTGCCCTCTGTACTGGGCATGAGTGTAATTCACTGAGTGTCAGCTGCAAGGGAGAGGGAGACCAGGCTGCCTTTGGTCACTGTATGAAGCTTCTTTATTTTCTTTTTGACATTAGTACCCACATGAAGTCAACGGTACCCCCATGTATCTCTATGAAGTGGCCACCGAATCTGTCTGTGAGTCAGCAGCCAGACTTCTGTTCATGAGCATCAAGTGGGCCAAGAGTGTCCCAGCCTTCTCCACCTTGTCCTTACAAGACCAGGTAAGGCACCTGTGGTGGCATTGGCCTGGCCTGCCAGTTCAAGAAGGCTCAGAGATCAGACTAGGTTCTGAACCTTCAACCTTAGATCTTAAACCTGTAATGGACTTCAGCAGTTCTGAAGTTCAGGGCAGAGCTGTAGTCTGTCCCTAAAAAACAGTTTTAGAAACTACTTTCCTCCAACTGTTATTTGATGAAGCAAATGAAAGCTAAGCAAAAAAAAAAACAAAACAAAACCCAACCCAAACAAAAACCCAACTCCTGTCCTCTCCTCACTTTCCCTGTCCTCTCATTACACAGTCAACTTGTTTTCTTATTCACATTGGCTTCAGTGAACTTACATATCATTAGACCAATACTGTGGAAGCAGAATTTGCCTATCCCTCAATATTTTTCACCATTAATTAAAATCTTCCTTAATTTGTCTTGTTTTCCTCTGTGACAATTTGCCTTAGGTAAATCATGTGAACCACATGAGCTGAAGCAATTTGTTAATTACTTGATTCTTGATGAGAACTCACTGTGCTTTGTATAATGCACAAATTTTTATTTTTTTTTTAAGTAATCATACAATTATAAAATGGAAGGGCAGAAATCTAAACAGAGCTCCAGTCATAAAAAACATCTAATACTTTGATATGATTGAGATAATATCCCAAAATGGTAGCTGGAAACACTGTGCCTTAGATGTTACATGGCAGTCAGCAAAGGAGCCAGCTCCCTTCCCTGGGAGTATGTTGCAGGTTTTGCAGTTGATACACAAATAGGTACAACAAATAGGTAGTTTGAACCAAAAGAGTTTCTTAGGAAACAAATAGTGTTTTCTACCTAAGGATAAATCATGATGGTCACAATGTGATATAAAGCTAAGGCACATTGAAATGTTCCAGTTCTAGCACCAGACCCACAGTTTTAAATCCCTGTTGTGAAATTAGATGAAAGGAGGTTATTGCTCAGCTCTGGCTATAGTACTGCTAGGGAAAGAGCATGAGAGGAGCCCTGAGAGTCTGGGAGGCCCAGGAGGTTGTGTGGTTAGGGAGACAGCAGTCCCAGAGCAACATGCTACTTTCTAATGTTGTCTTCTGCTACCACTACTCCTGCAGAGCACTGTCTCTGTCATGCTCAGCAACCAAGGAAACAGACCCAAGTATCAGAGACAACAGCAAGCGTGCCACTTGGGCATGTGGGAAGAGGTTGGGTCCTTCTCTAGACCAGTGAGGTCCACAGGAGGGTCCTTAGGTGAAGGCTTTGACATAAAACAGATGCATTTCCCACAAGGTCATTTCTGTTCACGTGCAAAGGAAAGGGTAGCAGGATTTGTGAGCAAGGGAAGCCTCCACTGAACATGATCAAGCATGCCTGAGACAGCAGACATATCAGAGTGTTTCCATTACCCACTGCTTCTTTTCACTTTCACATGCAGGACTAACGTTAGTGACTTATACATTAAAACCCTAGCCTTTCCTTACCATCACCTTGACTTGCTGTACCTTGGTGCAAGTCAGATTCCCTAAAACTCAGAGCTGTTCAGCTCAAAAGCTCTGACCTTTCTACATGATTCCCTTGTCACATTCCAGAGACCTGGAGAAGAAATAATTCTGATTTTAATCACCTTATTTAGTGAATAATTGGACAGTTGATTTTTACAATAGTGCCATTGCGTTATTTAATTTGACAATGACCCAGCTGTGAATGCCTACATTTCTCTCTTGTACCCCTGACACCTGCTTGAGGAGAGTCTACAACCTCCTCCTGTATTTTTTGCTGTGCTTTTCCAAAAAGGCAAATACAAATGTAGCTTTGTGACAATTTCATGTCAAAAGCAAGGAAATAACTAGAAAACAACTTGCTGGTAAAACCCTTTGGTAAAACAGGCTGCATTCCTTCCCCAGCTCCACGGAGCTAATTCCATGGTGGACTGGAAATCACACAACAAAAATGCCATGCTCCAAGTTCTGCTGCCCTGCACACCTGCCTGGCTTGTCCATAAGACAGGTTGGCCTCATGCAGGTCACCAACAAAAGGTTGTACTAACAGGATGGGGCTGATTAAGAAGCAAAAAGCAGTCCTTCAGAAAGCCTGGTATTTCTTGTTTCTTTTAAAAAAGAAGGCTGAGTATGACTTCAGCATGAATTATTTTAATTAGTGGTTTTACAGACTTATGCATAGGCATGAAGAAAGCTGCAGCTATTGGAATAGTCTCGTATTTCTAAAGTCTTCTGACTTTAAAGACTTAGTGGGAAAGAACATATGAAATCGATATCTTCCAGGAACCACCATTCATCACCATTGTATCTGCATGAATGAATGACAAAAAAGGTTTCACAAAAGCAATGAAAGGCTGGCGAATCATTTCCTATGTCATATAGAAATGTGCACAGCCATCAGGCAGGATTATCCAGAGGAGGGGCTGAGTTCACAGGCAGCAGAAGTTAGGAGGCTCACGAGCAGATTCGGCTGCTCTCAGAACAGAGCTGAGATGGCCACTGCACTCCAGACCCCCTTCCCCTTCCATATTTCATACAACGATCTGGGCAGCTTCCAGTCCTGTAAAATCCAATGTAATTATTTCAAACACCAAGTCTATACAAATAGAAACAGAAATACTTTCCCATCACGATTTTCTTAGTCAAGTTATACAGAACTTCTGCAAAGCATGTAGCAAAAAAAGTAAAAAATGGGCCTAAACCTGCAGTGACAAGATGAGAACTTGAGAGTCCTCTCTCCCATTCTGAGTGGAACAGGGTGGTTTAAAACTCAGAACACTGTTAAGAGCTAGCACACAGATAAATGACTCACTCTTACTGCATGCTTTCTGTATCATCTATTACTTTCGCATATCTGATCCCAAGGAATTCATAATTGATTTGGTAAAACATTCTTTTACCTTATTGTCCCTTTTACAGAGTCTTTATACACCTAAAAATACCCTCCTTTCAATTTTCTTAAGTTGAGCTGCTGATCCTTTCAGGGACCATCGCAATACCACTACTTGTCATCTGTTTTTTTCCCCTTCTGCATATGTTTTGGGCAGTCTGCTTTCACTGCATGGAGCCACCAGATGATCCTTCCTGAGTCTACTACAGTTCTCACCCTTCCAAATCTCTTGCACCCTATTGAAACATGAGGTCCCTGCAATGTGTGGGCACCACAGCCTGTCCATTAGGCCACGGACTTCAGCTGACCTAGGGACCCTCCAAACCACCCTTAAGAGCTGGTCTGGGCCAAGAATCCAAAGATGCCCTCAAGACTAAACATGTCTGTTCTAGCTTTGTCAGTCTGCATCACCAGGAGTCATGTGCATCCTCTTCAGATGTACCACTGCCTCTCCATGGAAATCAAAGGCATTGCTTCCAGACAGAGAACATAACCACCATACAATCAGGCAATGTACAAAAAATTGAAGAGAACTAACAACGCTGTCAGCATAGGTGCTTGGATGCTCAGATCTCTGAAAGGAAACAGCCCTTAGTGCCTGGATTTCTGAGTGATTTTAAGGAAAAAGTAAGGAAATAGGTGACAATGAGAAACCATATATGTGCTTGAAAGATCTAAAGACTTGCTTAGTAAGGAAGAGGTTAAAAATTCATAGGTGCTCTAAAGCAGTGCTCCCTACCAAGTGATGTAAATTCAGGACGTTGACCGGGCTTTTCTTCCCATATCCTGCCTTCCAGAGGGAAAGGTGGGTAATCCCAGGAGAGCACTTGTCCCACTTGCCCTGAGACAGCTTCACAGTGCTGTAGGGAGGGGAAGGGAGAGCCCGTGCTTTGCTGAGACACAGCTCATGTTGTGAGCAAGCTCTCTGAGGTGGGAGCTCTCACACTTCTTTCTCTTTCCCCGCCCTCTTGGTCCACAACATGGTGCTCAGTGAGCCAACCCTCAGTGTTTTTCTACAACACATGGACTTATTTCTAGACACCTTCTCGAAGAGCTAAGAGCTAACGAGTGCTGTGGGGAAAATACCATGACAGGCATTTAAAGTGGTTTTTAAAATAACAGAAATTTACATATTTAAATTGTTTATAAATCTATAAATTATACACTATGTTATATTGTACATCTATTGTATGACAGCTGATGCTTTTGGAAGATGCTTGGAGAGAACTGTTTGTTCTAGGAATAGCACAATGGGCCATTCCAGTTGATGCTAACACTCTACTGGCTGTATCTGGTAAGAATTGCACAATTTAATGACTTTGTTACAAAAATTACCATAAAAATACATTACTGAAAAAAGAACAACATGTAAAGAATAACAAATTCCTACTGAACAATGGAGCATACCTGTCATTTATAAATCTATATTTAAATGCAAATAATGTTGTTTTGTTGTATTCATGACTGCTTGCATTGTCATTTAAATGCAAATTACTGTGTTTGTTATCATCCAAGAGAAGATTTTATATTAACTTTCATACAATATAGTCAGTTTACATGGAACCAGATAGCCAAGTGTGACAATAGAGTGGATATTGATACAGAGGATTTTGTCAGAAATCAATATAAAATAAAGCAAATGCCTTTAATATTTATTTCATCTCTTTCTGTTTTAGGCATGAATGGTGACAATACAGATTCTCAGAAACTGAACAAAATTATTTCAGAAATACAGGCTTTACAGGAGGTTGTGGCTAGATTTAGACAACTTCGGCTTGATGCTACTGAATTTGCCTGTCTCAAATGCATTGTCACTTTTAAAGCTGGTAAGCAGAAAGCATCTCTTGCTTATCTGGCTTTACAACTGTGAAGTTGCTACTTTAAAGCAAAAATTATGTTTTAAACCTGACATATATCATCCAACTGGTTCCCTGATACTGAACTCCAATAGTCAGTGCTGCTTATTGGAAGTCTGACAGCGGAGTGCTGGGGAACTAATAGGAACATTTAAATCCCCACTGATATAGCACTGATAGCTAAATTGTTTTGACCCCTCCAAGAGTCAAGCTGAACAAGTAACTGATCTCCTTTCCAGTGCCTACACACAGTGGTTCCGAACTGAGGAGTTTCCGGAATGCTGCTGCCATAGCAGCCCTCCAAGATGAAGCCCAGCTCACTCTGAACAGCTACATTCATACCAGGTGAGAGGTGTCTTCTCTCAGTATTTCATGCAGGTGTAAAATCCTGCTCTCACTGTAGCAAAGGTGACATTTTCACTGACTGAAATGGGGACCAGGCTGTGACAGCAAGTATTGGCTGGCTGTCAGCCTGCTGGGATTTGGCATTTCCTGATGAAACAGAATCACAGAGAAGGCTGGAAAAGACCCTCAAGATCATCAAATCCAACTGCAGTTGTAGAGAGTGAAATGAAATGTACTGTGCCAAACACAACCCCACACTCTAGAACAGCTGGCTGGGAACAGATCAGTAGTCACCTCCTACAGACCACTTCAGAGTGGTGAGATGGGAAAAGCCAGGAGAGTGTTCCCAACATCTTTCCCAACAGCTGTTCCAGCTGGCTCAGGACTCCTGGGGAGAGCTGTGACAGGTCTTGTAAAGTCCATGTCTCACTTCTTTAGCTGCAGTGGGAGATGGAGCAACAGAAGAGGAATTTCTATGCAATTTTTCCCCTCCGAAACTTTGATCTGCTGCCATAATAGCTCTGCCTAGCAGATGTCAACGCAGTATAGCTAGATGGCAGCAGTCCCTGGAGCACTTCTATTTAGTCTAAAGGGAACTGACCTGTCCTGGGGATGGGAGCAAAATGGCAAATACCATCCCATTATGGCTAGTTCAGAGCAAAAAGAGTAACTGCTCCATAGCAACATCTTGTTGGCATGTCCACCTGTACAATTTGTTGAATATTGCTCCTTTCTGTCAAGTGAAAGGCTTTCTTTAGAAAAATATTTAAGAACTTCAACAACATGTTTTTCTCTGTCTCCCAGGTACCCCACACAACCCTGCCGTTTTGGAAAACTTTTATTGCTTTTACCAGCTTTACGTTCAATTAGTCCATCTACAATAGAAGAAGTGTTTTTCAAAAAAACCATTGGGAATGTACCGATTACAAGACTGCTTTCAGATATGTACAAATCCAGTGACATATAAATTACCTTAAAATAAAAAAAATCAGGATGAACAGTTTGAGAAGAACTTTTATCTATGGAGAATAAGCCTCAACTAACAAAATCTACAGGAAGCATAAGCCTGGGAATGTTTAGCCTTTAAACCCATTGACAAAAAATACCCCAGTAGATATGATTCTGCTGCTCTGAACAGAGTGATTTAGATCATGGAGAGAATGCTTTGTTCTACAGAAAAAGTGAAAGTGGTTAGAATTTGGCTGCTATTCCTGTTACTACAGGATGGAGGCAATTCAGATGCCAGTCATAGTTAACAAAGACTCTGCTATTCTCTCATGTAACTGGCAGATCTGAGACAAAATGTGAAAGAAGGTACTTTAGTTTGTTCAGTATGTGGAACCGGGTGACCAAACTCGGCTTCTAATGTAACATGAGATGCGGTGGTCTTCAGAACTGTTTTAAAAGTAGCCTATATTGGGAAAATGTTTTTAATGTGGTAGGCAACATTTAAGACCAGGTTACCAAAAACATTGCTTCTGCTATAATACATCATGAAGTGGCCTTCAGAACTGATTAAAAAAGTAGCTTATGACGGCAGCTCCATCCTTCCTGCAAAATGAACTGGTGATCTTTGATGCGGATGTCCCCACAATTTGGTTAACATCTCAAAGACAGAAGAGCTTTATATACTCACTCCCCTGACCTTGACCTTCCCTCCTCCTTCTTCCACACATGCAGACACACGTTCACACACACACATGAAGAGATACAAGTCAAGAAAGGAAGACTAAAACAGCAAAACCAAATACAATGGAGAATACCGCTTCAGTGACCTGCTGGCTGGCCTCTTGGCACAGTGCTGAAACCAAAGGCAATGGTGGCCAAACTCTTTGTCAATGAGATGTGCAGAGAAGCAAAATGTCTATTAAAAAAAAAATAAAATGAGGGACTTTTATTTCAAAGAAATAAAGGTTCTTGACTGATACAATGCTAATAATTTCCAAAAGTCTCCAATGCCTTTTTAGAAAATTCCAGGTTTAAATTTCGAAGCCTTGTTCACCTACACCCTCTCACACACAAAAATGTTATAAGCTGCTTATTTGATGTATGAAAAATGTAGAAAAAAAACCATTTAAAGATAGCTGCTGTACTTTTCAAAATTTGATTTGTTATTAGGAACTAGCACTGAGAAAAATCAGCACTTGGACTATCATAGAATGAGTAAAACTTTTCTTGTACAAAGTGGATTAACTGATTTGTGAAGTTAAAAAGTTGTACTCATTGTATTTACAAAGAATAAAAATATATTGAATTTAAATTACTTTCTATTGTTCCTTTAACACTTGCCCTTCTGTTTCTGGATTTGTCTCTTCTATTGTACCCAACTTACTAGGGACCAGAAATATTCTGAACTAAAATGAATTCCCTTGGATGCCTAGGAGTCTCCATCATCAGAGGATTTAAAAAACAAGTTAGATTCTGTTAAAAGGATATCTTTGGTGATCCTGCCTTGGGGCAAAGGGACTTTGAGGTCCTGCAGAGAGGCATTTTCTAACAAATATACACCTGCTGCAGGTTTCCTTCTCAATGACCTGATACAGGTTTTTTTTCTGCAACACACTACTAAATGGATAAGAGGTCCAACCTAGTAGAAATCTTGATTTCGTGTCATTACAATATCTAATACTGGTGAATTGTGCAGCTAAGAATGAGTTTAAAAACACTGGTTCAATTAAAAGTCTGAGGTTTTATTAAGGTGTCCAACAACACCAAAGAAAGAGGTAAGCATCTCCCACTGCACAGGAACAAGTTGGCAACAGGAGAAGGGAAATATAACATTGTTCAAATGGCAATGAGTGACTGAAGAGCCATGCACACCAAAATGACAGGTGGGAATGTATAGTGTGTATCAGTGCACCTTCAGCTATTCTCTTCTCTCCACTCTAAAAATAACCAGGCAGTCAGAAAATCATGGCTCTCCACTCTGGGACAATTCAGTTTGTGAGCTGAATAAGCTAAGTTCAGTATTGTGCAGACCCCATGACAGAACCCTTGTTTCAGAAAGATCCATGCTGCTGTCCCTGAGCAGTGATAAACCTGAACCGCATCTACACTGCAACAACTGAACTCTGCAGTATGCTGTAATCTGTCTCCAGATCACCCAGGCTAGAGGATGCAACAGAGTGTACTACTGGCTTCCTCTCAGTTGCAAAGCAGGTAGGGCAATGGTGCACATCCATACCTTATCCTGCAGGACCTAGCCCAGCTGAAAAAAAGACTCATGAGCTGGGAACAATGCCCAGATCACTGTGGTTTAGGCATGGCTGATCTCAAGACACATCTTTTCAGTACTGCAGATCACACAGAAGAAGATTCAACTACACTGCACTAGAGTTAGGGTCTCTATAGTAAGCCTTGAAGGACAATGCCCAGATGAAATTCAGTGCAGATATCCTGTCAGCCTCAGTGGCTAACACTCCGAAGTCCTTGCTTTGGAAATAGGAATACTTCTACATCAAGCATGCAGCTTTTTCCACGCTGGCCCAATTACTTTTTCCCACAGTACATTATACAGATTGTGTCATCATCTTTTAAAAGATCGCGCATTTGCTTAGATTCCTGGAAAAAAACTTCTCAGAAAAAGACATTGAGAAAAAGAACTAGATAGTTTTACGTACCTAAGCCTAAATAACAGAACTTCAACATTTAGCCTTTCTTCCCCCATTTCCAAGAGTAACTCAATTTTAAGTGTGATTCAACAAGGACAGGCAGTTTTAGAGTTGGTATCACACAAAGAAATTTCTTGAAAAGCTGGACAGCTCTAGGCTGCAAGCACGCTGTCAGCTTTGGTCCCTGGTGTCATTAACAGGACTGTTAGATATACTCAGTGTCTTTCAGAATGAGGAGGAAGGAGTAATTACTTGAGCATCTAACTACTCAGTGTAGCTAGTCACTACTAGCTATAAACCAGTCAGTCACCACTGCCTTGTCAGTTCAATCTTTTACACCCAGATTTCCATAAATTAGGTTAATGGTCTTATTTAAAAGAAACTAATAACTTTGCCAGTAAAGTTGTAGGATGTTCTCAAGAAAGATGAGATGTATTATAAGCAAGAAAAAGCTGCACAGTCAAGTCTAAGCCAACATGTACCAATTAGCACAAAAATTTCAATGTGATTACTACTACAGTGTTCTTGAAAACAGAGTTCAAGAGGACCTGGATAGGTAACTCTCATGTCATGTTTGGAAGCACTAAAGAAGCTTTTCCAGCAACAGAAGCATGTAGTGAGAATGAAGACTTCAGCAGTGTTGTTTATAAACTGCAATTCAGGCATCAACAACCTGCATTGCACCAGTGGTCACAGAAGCATAACGCTACACATTCCCCTCCCCTTAGCGTTTAGGGCTAGCAGGCTTGTATGTCTTCATGCCCCTGCTTGTAACTGTAGAGAAGAGCTACTTTAATCTAGGACTGAAGTTATAATCTATCATTAGTTTGTCAACGTTCCTTCCTCTGCAGGATGGTACAATTTTCACTTGCTAATTGAAGCATTTCAGGCCAAGTAGAAAGGGAGTCTTTTCCCAGACTTATGGAAGCCACAGATCTGTTGACTGTCTACCATGAATGGGTCTCCAGAACACATGACAACCTTCAAAACCTTATGTTCTCTAACACTTGAGCAGTGACTGCCAGCATTTAAGGGCATTTATTTAGTGCTAGTTGTTAGTAACTCAAGACCACATTGCAGAAGAGCAGCACAGCAAGGCTGAAGCACCAGGTCACTTAGTATAGTCAAGTCCCTGCTCCTCAGAAAGCATGAGGTACCCCACATTCAAAGCCATGAGTGACAAAACATTTGAAGTGCATTTTCACTTTTATTTCAAAACTTTAGACAAGTTATTTAGTATATAAATTTGATTTTTTTTCCTCTTACAGAATATAAAGATAATTCCCTCATTACTTCAGTATAAAGTGTTTTACAAGCTTCAAGACAATTGCATAAGTGTTTCTCACACAGGGTATCAGAAATAAAGCAATCTTTCTACAGAAGTTCAGACAGATGACTACCTCAGCAACAGCAGAGCAGTTTAGTCAAACACAAGTGAATGTGACATTACAACTGTGCAAGTTCAAGTAAGGCCAAGTCAGTAAACATTATTAAGTCATTGCAAATAAGAGTGGAAAAGTTTGTGAGACATTGCAAGGGGTGGATGGTCTCATAGCATAATACTTTTAAATCAATAATTTGGAGGGATTTAGCTAGAAGACAAGTGAGTTCTTTAATGTTATAAAGCATACGCAAAGACCAAGCAGTGTACTGATGTTGGTGAAGACTTCGTGCCCGTTTATCCTCAGCATGCTAAGACAAACTACAACCTCTTAAAACCAAGCATAAGAACCACTAGTGTTTGAGAAGATGGTTTCAGAATTCAAGTATGCCTTATTTTGGATGGTGTGTAGTTTTTGTCTATTACTTCATCTTGTAAGAACATGTGAAGACAGCGCTCATTCTGTGCCAGTGGGTGGCCTGCAACCCTAGAGAGGAAAAAAACAAGCATTAGTGCTAAGAAATTGAGTCTACTTGCAATGAGCCAGCAGAGTAAGGTAATCTATTGCTCTGCCCTTAGGGAGATTCCACTTCCAGTTCACTGATGGTGACTAGAATGATACCAGGCAGCAAGATTTGTCATTCTCCCACACATTAAAGTAGCCCATAGGAACCCTGAGCTGCCTCTGGTCATTTGGAAGCATGTTACATCAGCAGGTCTCACCTGCAATCAAGGGAATTGCCAAAGTGTCCATTCTAGCATTAGGAAATCTAGCAAGCCAAGTGGATTTTTACAGGTCTTGATGTCTTAGACACAGGACACCTTTCTAAAGGCATCTTAAGCCCTCAGTCCCAAGTCAAATTCAACAGCAGTTAGCCCAGGCAGAGTTAGACTTAGTCCACCAGAGGGTGTGAAGATATTTTGAAGGCTCTGGAACTGCTTAGAACAGTGACTTACCATGGCCACTATTCCTAGCATGCCCAGGCAGCACTGATGGTACTGGCCCTTCTGCTAATTTAAGTCTTTTGATATGAAACATAGGAGACAAGATTTTCTGCTCTAGAATCATAGAAAGTTAGGGGCTGGAAGGAACCTCAAAAGATCGAGCCAAACCCCCCCTGCCAGAGCAGGGGCACCTATAGCAGGTCACACAGGGATGCATCCAGGTGAGCTGTGAATGTCTCCAGGGAAGGAGACTCCACAACCTCCCTGGGCAGCCTGTGCCAGTGCTCCGTCACCCTCACAGTGAAAAAATTTTTCCTTATATAGGAACCACCTATGCTCCAGTTGATAACCATTGCACCTTGTCCTATTATTAGTCATCCTAATAGTCTCTTAGGATAGACTAGCACCTCTACTGAGAATTTAGTTTTGTTTCACATAAAAAGATGATGTCTCAGTCTTGTAACAGTAAAGGAGCTGAAATTTCATTAGAAAACACTCCAAAGCTTGGAATAAACACACAAGATACTGCACTGAAACCCTAAAACACCATGCGGCTTTCTGGGCAGGTAAAAAAATCCAAGAGAATCAGAATCCCTGGAAGTTGGTCACCTATGGATATGACAACCTAAAGCACTTTGGTTTCAGAAAATTGACATCTAGTTTGGCCAATCAACACAGACTTCTCCCTTTAAGAGAGAAATCCTCCCATCCTCTCTAGAACAACTTGTGTCACCCTTATGGCCTCCACATCAGTCAGAACATTTTTACTCAACATGGAAGTCATCTAGTTGAACACATGTAATAGACAGTCAACTGCTCTGTGTCAGCATCAGTACTTCTACAACCACTTTTGTGCTTCTCCAAATGTATCTGTTAGTACTTGTCACTACTCACTCATCATTGAAGGTATCCTTTAATGAGGAAGCTGAGATCTCCTATTGAGCATTGATAGATTATTTCAAGTGCAGTCAAAGCTCTTAGATTTACTAAATGGGCAGCAGTTGCAAGCATTAGTTCACAAGGAATAGCTGGTTTCTTACTCCAAGACTGAATTTGCTAGCCTTGAACTTCAAGAGAAAGGCATACAGGAGCAGAGGAGGCAGCAGCATATTCCTTCACCCTTTTAGGAAGGCTTGCAAAATGGTGGGTGGATTGCAAGACTAGACCTGGTCTCTCAAATTCATCTCTTGGTTGCACAGGAACACTCACTCTGCATTGACTTTACCTCAGAATTCTTCTGTAAGGTATCCCTTACAAAAAGTATCTATGGAAAGATTTTTTTACATAAAAGTCAAGTTCAGGCAGAGGAGTGCATCACTAGCTACCCTTATGAATGTCACTGCAGGTAGTATTGATAGTGGTGCCAGCAAACTGGCTCTAAAGTGATGACTCAAAATGCACTGCTGCTATTTAGTCACTCTAGATTATCCATTTAGAAAGACAAAGCTTTCAGCATCAGTGCATCAAGATTTTTTTTGTTTTTGACACAGATTTGAAGGACTCTAGCTATAGGAGCAAAGAACAACTTTGAGAGTGCAGTAATGTGAATGTATTACACAATTTAACTTCAGGACTAATTTCACTGGTACCCAGAGTACTTAGTAGACATCTCAAAGATTCTAGGTGGTTCAAAACTTTAATTAGTAATATTTACTTGGGTGAGTCTGTCATGCCACTAGAATAAATTGATGAGACTGAATAAGTAGGAGTTCAGCTTCAAGAATGTTGTTCCAGCTGGACTCAAGTCTGCAACTACATCAATATCTACACTAAGTGCCTGCTTTTATGCTTTGCAGGAGGAAAAATAGATCAAGATGTTTTACACCTGCACAAGAACAATCTATTACTTGCTGTAGGACTGAGCAAGTGATAACAGTAAACTGGTCACTCCATTTTTGTGAGCTATGTTGAGTTTCAGAGATTCCGGGTTAAGATGACTGTTTTGCTATCAGTTGCTTCAGAACACAGCCAGCCAGCCACCTTCCCTCACATGTTGCTAGACTTAGCACACAGGACTTTCAGTAAGTGCCATTATTCCACATTTAATGTAGAGTCCCAAGCCTGCATGGATAAAAGTTGTACTTTACAGTCACAACTTCCTTGAGCATACAGCATTAAAACCCCAAACACATTCTGTCTCACTATAAGCCCATTTGCCTTCATGTAGTATAAACGCAAACAGGGGCTGTTTAGCCTTGAGAAAAGAAGGCCAAGAGAGGATCTTATTAATGTCTATAAATATAGAGGGGTGGGTGACAAGACGAAAAGGCCAATCTCTTTTCAGTGGTGCCCAGTAATAGGACAAGGAATAATGGATTTAAGCTACAACATAGGAAGTTTCACCTCAACATGAGGGGAAACTTCTTTACTGGGAGAGCGATGGAACACTAGAACAGGCTGCCCAGAGAGGCTGAGGAGTCTCCTTCTCTGAAGACTTTCAAAACCCACCTGGATGTGCTCCTGTGCGGTCTCTTCTAGCTTATCCTGCTTTGGCAGAGGGGTTGGACTAGATGATCTCTAGAGGTCCCTTCCAGCCCTTAACACTCTATGATTCTTTGACTCTAGATGCCTGGAAAATTCGTTCCACTTGTCTTTGAACAATAACAAGTGCATTCTGAAGCATTTATCTGATCAGAACCATTAGCAATACCACTAAATTGAGCTAAAAAGCAATTATATGAAGAAAAACTTCGATTGTTTCATACACTCACGTGGCTTCCTTGCACAAGACAGTTTTGGTGAACTTGTGACTTCCAACTGCAAGCCACATGCCTGAACTGAGTAACATGATGGAGTTCTGTCTTAACTCAGCATCTTCTGCTCCTTCTAAACAGTGTCAGTATTGACCAAGATTAAAATGCTAATGGAACTGCCAGGCTTGTACTCCTAAAGGAAGCAGCCCCAAATCCAGTTGGCCTGACCAGTGTTGGCTCTAGAGACCAGTAAAGCTTAACTGGCAGCATTCCTTCTTACCCACTGTTTGAATCCACATTGTTAAAGAGACTGAAGTAGCTCTCTAGGTCACAATGTAGAGAGCAGTTAGTAATGTATGATGATAGAAAAAAAATCACAAGACTTACTATAATTTCTGCTCACCCTTTGAAAGGCAGTGACAAAACCCAAAGTATCTATTTCAAGCTACATGTGTGCATGCCTCAGGTAGTGTTTTTACATTTCAGAAAGATTCTTACGATGATTAGAGAAAATACACGCTGTTACACAAGCTGATAATACCTCACATCTGCAAGCAAAGTAAACTACTGTAAGCCTATTGTAAGCTCCATTGTTCAGCCAATGGATACCTTTTCAGAAATGAAAAGTAGAACTATTTTGAACGTTATAATTTTAGAAGTAATTTGCATAAATTAACAACACTACCATTAATCTCAGCTGTTCAGCTAAGCCGTAAGATATAAAACTAAACACTGGATGAGCAGTGTTAGTATGGTCTACTGCAAGATTATGTGAAAGTTATTGTTCTGAACCTTGCACAGTTACCATAGCTAGAGGATCAGCAGCTTTAATTCAGTTTTCCAGAGAGGAGTTCTGTGTTTGTCTCCAGATAACTTGACCAAATACTTACTTGTTTATGAACTGCTCAAGAGCCTGCTTCCTCTCTTCTATAAAGGAGTCATCAAATATGCCATCATCTCCTCGGAAAGGGAGCTGACGGAGAAGGGCTTTTCCTGGTAGAGGTGGTACCACAACCTGAAAGATTCAGAAGTGTCCATAAGTGCACCCTGTAAGCAAGTTTGTACACCTCCTGTGTTGCCTCTTCCTACTGAAGGACCAAACTCAATCACATCCCTAGTGAAGTAATAAAACATGACGAGAGAAAAACAGTATCTGTCACAGATTAAGCTGAATTCAAGCAGTACAACTATGAATTAACTCAAATCCATTAAAGAGCCTCTAGCATTTTTCAGCTAAAGTTTGTTGAAAGAGTTTTTTTGTGGACATTTTTGACCACAATATCTGGTCTATATGATGTATAAAGTTTGTAACATACCTTTTCTGCACTAGTACCCTTTGTATATCTATGAAGGCTTGTATCTACCTTTCATTTTACCCACCTTGCTTTCTCTTTCTAGTTCATTCCTTAGCCATTCAAAGTCACTGTATCTTCTTCTGACTGTAGATTCTTTCAATTTGAAGATAGGTAGATTTGTCTGAAACAAGAATACAAGCTATTGATTAGACAAATAAGGCAGTGTATCCAAGTCCCAACATCTGGGAAGAATGGGCTCATGATAATTGGCATAATTGGGAAGCTGTTGAAGAATACCTAAAAGTAACAGTGGCCATACAAAGAGTGGAGAACATTATACACAAGATGCTAGATACCCATCTAGAAGCTGCATACCAGAAAAGGGAAAATAGAAATATAAAGGAACAGAACCTAAAAAATAGAAGGTAGGAAGGAAGCTGAGCTGTTAATGTCTTTAAAAATTTAAGAACTACAGAAACAGTTACAGAAGGAAAAGGAAAAGGGACAGAAGTTGAGAGGTCAACACAATGTTCATGCAGGCTCCCTGCACCCTGACATTGTACAGATTACAAAACTAGTAGTAACCCTTGTAAGATTGGGATGGAGGCATCTGGGGTGATCCCAATGACAGGAAGCCAGAATACAATCACCTCTTCTCCAGAAATCCTCCTGAATATGAAGCCAGGCCTGTTGTCACAGAAAGAACTGGGTAGTGATCTGCAACACTCTATACAAACCATTCCCTGGGATCCCTTGGAATTGCTACATTTGCAAGAGATACAGCAGAAAACCCGAACTGAAACTGAGTATTTGTGGTATGTACGCCCAAGTGGCAGAAACAAATAATGTTGACTCAGAATGAAGCAAACGGCTACTGGGGTCTAAGAGTTTTCTTAAAACACCAAGGAACAAAGTGAGCCCCTCCCTGGTGCTGATCAAATCTCCAAGTGAGCTCCCTAAAGCAGTCACAAAAGCTTCTTGCATACAAACCAGGCACAAATCAGAGCCCCATAACATTCCACTATCTGCTACAATAGATTTTGCCATGTTAAAACCACTGATCAGAGGAGCCCCAGCAATTCCAAACCCCCTATCTAGCTGCCAAACAAGATGAGATCAAGACTAAACACCGAATACAGTAAGGGACAAAGTGATAATACTCAAAATGCCTGCAAGCAACACCTTACATGGGCAGAATTAATACATGGCATCCTTACCTATAGCTGTGAAATGGACTGGGACAATGCACCACACAAAAACCAAAAGCCCCAGGGAGAAGATCAAAGTGAGACTAGTGAAATAGGGAACAGAAACCAGAGTAAAGAGAAACAAATTTTAAATCTCCAAAATAGTGTCTCAAGAACAGAGGAATGCAAGTAGCTTTAGGCACTCCCTGAGACACATCAAGGTCAGCCTATTGGCATTATCTTGACTCTGACTGAAGCATTCCAGAAACAAGATAACAGTGAAAGGAAGGAGTACTTCTACTCCTAGAGCATCAGTCCCCAGAAAGGTGCAGGGGTGACATGGTGCAGGGCAGCAAGTAAAAAAATTACTAGTGTTGTGTCTTGAAGGCAACTGGGCCTGCCTGTCCAGAAGGCAGAGGTTTATCAGTGGGTAAATGATGCTGGCCTATACATTCTAATTCCAATTGATTTTCAAGGACAATCACTGAAGTTTTAAAGATAAAGAAACACAAATTTCAGTACTAATAGAACAAGATGCAGAGAAGATGGGCATGTGATCTGGGCAACAGAATTAAGATTACCATTGCAAGCAGAGAAAGTATATTGTGCCAGTCTGCCAAGGTCAATTCATGGCTTCCAGGCAAGAAGGACATGTTGATTACTTGCTTTGCAATCAAAATATTAAAATTCACCATGAAAATATTTTGGGTTTCCATGTTTTAAACAGACAAAAGCCTGACTCCTGCCAAACTGTAATGTGTGGTCCCTTCACCTCAAAGGTCTCTTCTAATCCCAGTAGAAATCAGGAGGTTTCAGTGTGTGTACTTAATGCAGCCACTGCACTCCCATGATTCAAAAATTTCTAACACACCACAATATCCAATTTCTACTACTACAGCACAAAATGAAGTTTCTGAAGTCACGGCTGATTTGGAAAAAACAACAAATTATCTATAACCTGTCCAGCCAGTTTAAAAACAAGACAGGAAGTGGCAATTAACAATTGATTATTGGTGCCCAAATCCACCTACAGCCCTGCTAACAGCTGCTGTACCAAATACTGCAAACTTAACAGTTACCCTGCAAGCAACTGTACACCCATGGAAGTGAAAGAAATATTCATCTTCCTCCTTCAAGGGAACCATAAGGAGAATTGCTTTCACTTGGAAGGAACACAATATACTTGTAACAGACTTGCACATGGGTAACAAACATTTGCCCACAAGTGCTCATGCCACACTTAAGTTTTTTACAGTCTTGTCCCCACAAGATGTGAAACTGTACCAATATCTAGATGATATTCTGATTGGAGGAACTTCCCCTGAGAAGGTGAAGGAAGTGGCAGCAGTGGTATGGCAAGCACTAAAAAAGCAGAAATTGAGATACCATCCTGAAAATGTAAGGTGAAGAAGTAAGTTTCAAATACTTAGTATATAAGAGTGCAGTTCAACAATTTCTCCAGATACATTCAGAAAAAAAAGTTGCAAATGCCCCACTGAAGGAAGGAGCTACAACATTAATAGGAACTGTAGGATATTGGAGGAAGCACATACCTGGATTTTCTATAATTTCCCATCTATTATACTCTTACAGAAAGGAAAACCCCAGGAGTAGAAATTAACACACAAAGAGGCAGTCAAAACCCTAACTGAAGGATTAAAAACATACTAGTCACTGGGAGCAGTACAACCCTGTGATCTTATTATAGCCAAATGGGTTGGGTCAAATACTCTGCTTAGAGCAATCTGTTCCACACTGGCCTTGATGGGCTAGGAGGATCTTAATTGTTCAGTTCAACCACAACTAAAGAAATAGAACAACAGGACTCTGAATGGAAAAAGAGACCTCTGTCTTCAGTCTGAGTGGTTAAAGAAGTTGAGAAAATCCATAAGGGACAATCTGTGCAAACTAGAGGACTGTTTTATTTACTAGAAGCAGCTCTAAAGGGAAGTGCTCCAGAAGGAGTTGCACAAAACCCCACTTGCAGAAAGTGATATGCCTACCTAAGAGAAGCTGCAGAAAAAATGCAGGACATTTGCAGAAAATGAAGGACACAGTAAGGCTTCCAAATTGCAGATCCCCATAAAACACAGGCTCTTTAGCATCACAACTTCTTAAACCTTTACCCATTCTGAATGGGCCACCTCTCATTAAGAGTCCACCAACAGAACACATTTGGCTTATGGATGCTTCAACAAACAGGGTAAGTGGCAACATAAGGCTGCTGTATTATTACATATTGCCACTGGAAAACAAGTAACAGAAGGTGAAAGCAATGAACAAGTAGGATAAGCAAGAGCAGTTGTTTTGGCAGCACAGAATGGAGCAAAAATCACCTATGTAGACTCTTACACTGTGTGGGCCAGTACCATGCAGTGGCTCTTTAAACAGGAAACCTTGAAATGGGAAGCAAACAGATCCCCAGTTTGGAGAAACAAAGGCTGGCAAGTATTACTAGATTTAGCCAGGAAAGCAGCTTTCAAGATGGGGTGGGTAAAAGCTCATGCTAAGAACAATCAATTAGCCAAAGTGGAATCCAATGGTAGGTGAAAAACTAAATAAATTAAAGGAATCTAAATAAATTTAAGATTCCATCCAGAGGGATATCAATTGGGAGAACGGTTACATCAAAACTTAGAACACACAGGTACCCAAGCACCTTGCTACAGAGGAAAGGCTGGCCTATAAACAGAAAAACTTCAAACTGTTCTTACAGAATGTCCCCAATACAGAATGAAATGACAAGCAGATCATCCTGCTAAAGCACCACCTCCACACACCAGTGAAGGGAAAATATTATGGTCTACAAGGGAAATGGATTACAGCAGATTATTCAAATCCTCTGCAGCATATTGATACATCCTCAGTGCAAGGAGTCTCTGGGCTTGCTTGATGCAACCAAGTGTTGTAGAGCTGATGTGAAACGTTGTGCCAGGCTTATCTTTGTGGTTCTCAAATTTACCTGCTCCTGCTATTTTCCACACAGTGCCTCACATTTATTTGTGTAAAGAAAGGGAAGCTGGGGCAAAACATGAGGGAATTAAATGGTATTTCATACCCCATACTACTCTCAATCAAATGGGACAGTAGGAAGAACTAATGGCTTATTGAAAAGGAGCCTCAAAGCACATGAGGCTCAGTGGAATACACAACTATTCAATTAAATAACCAATACAAGCCTATTGGAAGCCCTGTAAATTCTTTGTAAAAACTGAGCTTAGAAGTTGTTGCTTCTTGAGAGTGACTAACATCACTCTTCCCACAACAACATATTAGAAGTTTTGATAAGCAGAAGCAAGAAATAAGCTGGTAAATTACAAATTAGTTTCACTTCAGCAACAACCACAGCACTGAGAAACACTCAAGATACAGAGCTTCATCTGTATTTCTGTAATCTACATGAGTAAGCTGTGCCTCACACTGCTTAGGTGTGGGCCTCAGTTATATGACATCTTAATCACTGATACTTTGCCACTGTACCACCTAGCTGAATAGCAGATTTGCTGGTTATTTAAGGAGATGTTCCTAAGGTTGCACAAGCATCTGGTACTCTTACTGTCTCAAGGTCTGGATTCCCAGTGTTAATTGATGTAAAAAAAAATAATCAGAGAAGGGGGTGTGTGCATGCATGCAAAGAAAGTCTTTAATCCAAGAAGGCTCCTGTTAAAGTGCATTCAAGGGAGTTTGTTTCAGGTACCAGTACAGAACATCAATCAAGCTTCCTTTACTTTTCTGCTACCTGATACAACATGGTCTATAATACCTTTAAATAAGTCCTACAGTGAATCTATTGAGGACAGATGAAGTTGAGGATTTGTGAGTACAAGCTGATGAGTCTGGATGACTTCAAAGAAACCAACAAGGCTGAAATGCAACACAATTCAGGATTGATGAGGTCAGACTGTTCTGCTACAGTTCAATCAAGCAGAGATTGATAAGGCAGAACTTCCCTAAACAAGGCTAGGAGTGGGCACACAATTCTAACCTCCCCTCGAACATATATTAAATGGGAGCCAAGCTGTAATGCTGCACAAGACCATGTTAATAAACACATGAGCATTTTCACAGGTGTCCTTACACTAACTTGTTTAAGAGCCTGTTTTACTTCTATTAACCCTTTGGGTGCAGGGTTATCCCACTGTTGTCATCCAACTCTCCTAATGACATCCCCAGAAGGGAAAGCCCCAAGATGATAATACTAAGCTTAAATGCCACTGAGGGGACAAACTGGCTAGAGTGTTACAGAAATGTTTGTAGGACTTACGACCTACAAAAAGCAAGAACAAGAGTCTGTAATTGTCATACATAAACATCAGTAACAGAATAAAGCTTAATGGTGACAGTTGGTGTATTCATCATCTTGCACAACTTGAAAGATGGCGTTTGAAAAGTACCCTAGGAAGCTGATGTTCACATGGGACTTATCCCCAACTTTTCCTGTTGGCAGAAGCACGGTGGCTTCTGTTTCTTATTGGTTTATTTCATAAGTTCTTAGCCATCTCAATCAATTTCTGGTCCCAGTTTGAGTAGATATACTTGTAGGATATAATCTGTAGTCTGTTAAGCTTAAGATATCACTGAGTGATGCTTTAGGCTGCTCAAAACAGGCCTAATTGCAGAGATACTTACTGCATTATACAGGCTTACCACTAAAGGCTGTTGGATCATTGCCAGCCAATAGCAACTTTTTGGCTGTCACAGTTCAAAAGCACTTGAGAAATTAGTTGTGTACTTTCATATTATGCTATTTAGTCCACAATTTACACACATTTTACCACAATTGATAAAGTATAAAGCAGTATTTTGTTATGAAATCTTACCGATCAGCATCTGAAAGTATTCAAGTCCTCCTTCCCAGGTAAAACATTCTTGATTGTACTAGTGACTACTAAAATTGCACTTAAGACTATTATGTCAGAAGTCAGGCTTTATAAACACACTCATGTTGAGTACAAGAATGCTCCACCCCAAGAGTGAATAAAGCTAGGTCCCCCAGAGTTCATGAAGGAGATTCCCAGAAGAGAAGCACTAGATTATTTTACTCAGATTTCAGCTACTGGCTTTTTAAGCCAGTTCAGCCTTCTGCATTACAACATCAACTCTTTGTCAATATCTTGGATAGAAAGTTCTTTACAGTATTTAACATATAGGCTCTCACCTGCAGAAAATATTCCATTCTCCTCTCAAATTACTTACAAGAGGGATTAGAACTTAGTAAGAAGCAGCTAAAACACAATGAGTTTCCAGGTCCTCAGGAACTCCTTTCATGCTTCTGGGCATGAAGTCTATAAAGTTAATCTCTAAACAACATATCAAGCTTACAGGTACAATGCAGAGGCAGAAGTGCCAATTGAGCTCATTATACCATCTACATTCCCTTTTGAACTTTTGACATGCTATCCAGCTAGCAGGTTGGAGGAAAGGACAGAGAATATTTCTTTTCCCTTTCAGTTCAAAAATCTCATCCAATGTTGATCACAAGCACTGGAAATGTTCAAATTGAAGTATATACTAGAAGGCTACCATTAAATAGAGTGGGTTACAAGTCACAACAACATGCTAAAGGAAAGTGCGTGTCCCCTATCCTTTGGTCTGGATATGAGTCAGAACTATCTGTTGAGATCAACTTCTAAACTTCCTTCCTATTCTTTAAAACCCAGAAACTGCAGCAATTCTCTTCACCCACAAATTAGTACTGATAGAGCCATGTTCTTCAAAAACACAGCTCTTAGGATCTATTTTAGAAGCAGTTTGGGAGTCCTGTTTTATACTGCTTAAATTATTTACATCCTAGGTGTCTATTTTTACCTCTGGATATTTTCATGCCTGAAGTTACTGTATGTGTCTCATTAAGAATTATTACCCTGCAAACCACTTTTTCCTTCATTAAGAAGTATTTCTGCATGTCTTTTTTCCTCCATTTATCCATATATAGATGGTTTTAACTAAGCAAGCCAGACAGCTGCTGAAGCATGGGCTATCACAGGGCAAGAATCTGGTAGGAGACAACACTAAAGTGTCAACAGAAACTTGATTTCTATTGAATAGTCACTTCAAGACTACACACATTGCATATTAAAGTTATTCTTTGCTTCACAGTTTGAGTTACACTTTAGTCACTGAAGTGTCAGAAGCTGTATTCTGAACACTGTTAATGCTTTGTATGCCTGCTAGAACTGAGATGAGAGCAAGGCACAAAACTTGAGGCCAGGATACGTTCGTGTTTATCAACACTTCTCCCCATGCATATTCAGTGTTATAGTGTCAGTTTTCTGGCTTGCTGATCTGCTACATCTACTGTTTGATCCATTTTGGCACACCCGCTGAAGCATAGCTCTTTCCTCTGATAAATATACCATAATTACTGAAGCAATTGTTTCCTCTCCAGTGTAATAACTAGTCTCATTTTTAACAAAAGCATTTTCAAAAACTTCCTAGTCAGTCTGAAATGCTGCCTCCAAGCAGTTTGAATGCAGGTCCTCAATCCAAAAGGATTATACATTAGGCAACAAAGTCACTGGTCAGAATTGCAGCTAAAGCATTATTCCAGAAGGACCAATAAACCAGCTCTGAGGAAGTCCCACGTATCCCAAAATCCTAAGCATAGGAAGATGCCAAGACATGCCAGATTCTGTCCAGCACTGTTTCTGTATCAGACTATAGATACACATCTTTTAGTTTGACAGTAGTGACAGTGTGTGACTACTGTCAAACTAAAAGGTGTGTATCTATAGAATACAGAATATATTCTGTAGATTTCTATAGAATACAGAATAAGTCTGTATTCTATGGGGTGAGTTAAGGACCAAGAAAGTACACTGAAATAAACATTGTCAAAACTGGTGCCAAGTTAAAGAGCAGGTGACAAACCTAGACCCCTTAGTCACTCCTGCATTCTTCTACTCAGATGGCAAACAAGTCTCTATGGTCACTCGGCTTGTGTTCAACACACTGGTAATGGGGAACAAGTCATTGCCTGCTAATAGATTCCAGGGCAAAACCTGTATTCACAGGAAGCATATTTCTTTAGCTACATTTATTTTACTATAAAATGTTCAAACTACAAGTCTAACTCCAAGCTCAGGAGATTCTCAGTTCACCTCAGAAGTAAAATGACAGTCCTTAGGCAGCAGCGTGTCTAACCAGACAGCAGTTTTCTAGCTGTTATTACAGTCAATCCCCATGCTATGCCCAGTTAGAAGTCCAAAAACTGTTTATGCATACAAGTGGAGAGACTTTCAAAAGAAAAACATAAATAGTTTGAGTACTAGTCATACTGTTCCATTCAGCTTCAGATACACAACTCTCCAGTGCAGCCATTCTGGTATACAAGTCACTTTAAATGCCAGAGGAAAACTAGAGTACTTTATTTATAATAAAATTAGAATTATAATCTAATGTTAAGTGTTAAGTTATCAAGAGTAGTTTAATTTATCTATTGAGTGGAAAAAGCCTTGCAAACAGCTAGACTTGCTCCTACAAACCTGTTTGCAGGCATAAACTGAATGCAAATAGCACTGGCTTCCTTCAAAGAGCATGCTGACACACCACAGGATTGATCCATTCTGAATGTCACTGCAGCCCAGCCCACCCCCACAGAACTGCAGAAACTCCACAGCTGCAGCCATCTAGGATAGCTTGAGGTAAATTTGATCCATTTCTTCATCTGCCAGTCTAACACTGATCAACAGCACAGCATTACCAATGTCTCCCACTCCTAACCAACTGAAAATAAAGCTGTACTGTTGCCATAGCACCTACTTTCACGTGGCTTTTTCAAGGAGGTTATGGTAGCCTCGACACAACTATTTCCATTAAAATGGAGTGAAAGAAAGAACCCAGTTCACTTTTGATGGAAGTTTGTGGCCTTGAAACTCAGAAGCCAAATTCAAGCTTCTTACTATCTTCAGACAAGCTGTAACCTTTGTCAGGAGACTATGCCCTTTGGCTACATTTACAGTCAGCCAATGAGAGCTCTGGGTTATTACAGTAAGCAGCATTCAGGGTGGATTAGAAAAAAAAAAAGTATTACAGCTTTAAGGCAAAAAAGCCTGCTGCCCTTTAGTACAAGAAAGTGGCTTCAGCAGTTCACTGTTAACTGCAGAAGCCTTGCCAGTGGTTTGTTTCCTTCCCGACTTGACATAAGCAACTACCTCCCTGTTTCCTACAATTATAAAGAGCAAGAAAGATAGCAAGCATGCCCTAGACTTCAGTTACTAGAAGCTTACATTTTTGCTGTGTGCTTTACTGGCAGAAAACCTCTTTCCCCACTGCAAAAGGTCAGATAAGAGGCTGTTATTTTCCCAAGTTTCAGTCCTTTTGATCAAAGCAGAGTTCTGCCTCCCCTTTTATCCACTTGCTGTCCAGTCGTACTGAAAGCACATGGCATGCAAAAAAAATTCAAAGTTAATAGAGCACTGGAAAACCTGATCACACATTTACGCTCAAGTTTTAAGCAATACTGACTTAAACTCTATCAAGATCTATAGTTTCCCACTTCACAGTACTGAGGCATGGAGTTAGGATTCTTTCCATCTTAACGAGCAAGACAGGAAAACTTAACAACACAACAACAAAGACTATCAATCTTTAGACAAGAGTTAACCTTTCCCAACTTTAATGCCTTGAGCAGAGTCAGTCTATGTAAATTAGAACGGGGGTGCCTGTGTTTGTGCTAAGCAGCATTTACCATCACCTGATGAAGTGCACCAGCATAATGAAGAATTGAATTAAGGTGTGCCATTGTCAAAAGGCTCAACCCAGGGGACAAGTCTAGAAAAACAAATTAGGACCCAAATAGTGGGTCTTAATTACTCAGGTTCCATGCTCAGAAGCCAAAGGTAAAAACTGTAGCCCATTTAAAGGAGGACACAATCAGGCAAAGACTTTTACAACACCCAGACCAAATTACCAACTCTTAATAACTATTTCAGTGTCAGCAAGCCAAACTCTCCTTTAAAATACAAAAATATTCCTTTCAAAAAGAAGGGATCACTTCTTTTTTACAATTGCAGGTATAACTTCCATACGCTCTTGTTTGTCCCACTGTGATGCTACCATTCATTCCTCATGGAGAATGACCAAAGAGGGATGACATTTCATTGATGCTTTAGCATCATTATCTGCCATCTACCAGCTATGATGAAATGGGGACAACAAAAATTGCACTGAATTGATGCAATTGATAGTTTCATCAGGATCAAAAGTTCTAGCTTGCTTTGTGAGCTAGTGTCCCTGCACTTCATGAGCACACAAGAAACAAAAAGATAAGTAACTAGGAATAGACATATACCAAACACCCAAAAATCTTCATATTGCCAGTTTTATTGAAGCAGAAGTGTTCACATTGGTAAGGAAGCACTTAACAGCCACAAAAAGGCCAACAGATTCCATTCTTTACTTCGAAGACTTATGGCGTGCTGCAGCTGAGGCCTATAGAAATAGCCCCTGAAGGCTATTACCTCTTATTTCCTGGTATAGAGGTGGCTTTAAACTGCTTAAGACACAGCCTTGTTTTCTTCTGGATTTTAACATAAAGCTGCTATACACCAGCTTTTAGCTATACTTTCAAGGTCAGCTTCCTGGCTGAAACAAACTATACTGTTACATGCCCTAGAAGATNGATGTGTTCCTGTGTGACATCTTGTAAGTGACCCTGCTCTGGCAAGGCGGGGTTGGACTTGATCTTTTGAGGTCCTTTCCAGCTCCTAACTTTCTGTGATTCTGCTTCCTGAAATTCAGAGAGAGGACTGGCTTGCAGCCTGTAAGTAGTAACAGGTATTTGCATGCCCTTGCCAAAGAGTGTTGATTGCACAAGCCCACCCTGAAAAGGCGTAACAAGCAGAAGGGAACCACTACCCCTCTGATGGTGACTCCTGAGTCAGCAACTAGTAAAGACTCATAAGACACAGCACATGGCAATGCAAAGGTATTCACACTGAGAATTTAACTGTCAGCTCACACTTCTCTGCAAGACATAAAGGCAGCATTTTGTTGTCTTAGTTTAGCAGTCTAGTTGATTATGCAAGTTTTAACCCCTGCACAGCCACTATATTGTGGTGATTTAGATACTTTTAGATGCAATGACTTTATCAGGCTTTATTTCACTAGAAAAAGCACTTGGCGCTTTATACCCTCCTGCACTGTTCTCCTTTTTAGCTCACCCCAAACATTCACACAAAGAATACCTTAGAATGGTGCAAACTCACCACTGAGAAAGCAAATTCTCAAGTACGCTGTCAAGAACATGACATACTCAAATTTGCTATTTTAGCACTGCAGGATGGCATTTTCTATCACTTACCATCGCTGAACAAAACATTTAAATTTCATAGCTAAGCTGCACAGCAGTGGCATACTGCCACATTGTACACCTACCTCATACTGGTTGCTACAGTGGGAAGCTTTCTGTCATCATCTTGTCCAGTTTGCCACAAACAGAATGTTATTCAACACAAGTCTGGACTCAGAGAGTCAGTATTTTGGTCAACTGACTACCTGTGAATTATGCTGCCCCACTGGAAGTGCTGTATAGATTCTACCCAAGATAGCTTTATGGCTTGTGAAAGTACCAAGCATTTACCCCAATGCACAGCCATCCTACTAGCCCACACAGACATACATGCTATGAAAAGCTTTCTGAAATACAAGTGACTTGCTTCTCCAGCTGTATACTGATGAGCAGTCTACCCAAAACTTTGGAGTTCCCCATGAGGCTTTCCAGCTTCCACCAGAAACTGATGAGTACAGAAATACAAGAACTAAAGCATGAAGGTGTTGCACGCATTGCTTCCCAAGCAACAAATAAGCTTCAGCAGCAATACCACTAAAAAGTTTGCCAATAACAGCTTTTGGAAAACTCTGCAGCATTTCACACAAGTACTTTTTGAAAGATATTAGTTATCAGACATCAGTGCAAGTGTCTGCTAGCAAGCTCAGTCTTCCCTCAAAAAAAGTTAAGTTTTGAGATTCCAAGTGACTAATATATAATTACCTTTGGAAAAAGTTTGCAAACACCGTGACAGAGGTGCAAGACTAATTGCTTCAATGCTAACTTGAACCTTGGTGTCCTCCCCAACAACATTTCTGGCCTAGATTTATGTTATGGCTGAAGATCACACTACCTCTTAGGAGACGTTGGCAGTAAAGTTACCCATTTCCACACAACTTGACACCGTATTGTTGGTGTTAGCTGAAGACACAGTCTTCCTGATACAACACAGGTAACTCACTATCTTCTCAGAGTTTGTTCTGCTGCAACTATTAGCACTACTGGGAAAAACTGCAATTTTCAGCAACTACTTTCTGTGACCACAAGCAGTGGTCAAACCACAGAGACAAGCTTGTGGCTATTCTCTGCCACACTCTGATGAGCAGCTTATAGTACAAGGCCTACCTTTTACAAACACAATAGTAGAGCAATTCAAGTTCCAGCTCTTCTCCCATGCTGAAACTTGCATATTAACAACATGGTCTGTGCTTTGCTGAGAAGCAATTCATTGATACAAGTTTAGACAGTGAACGTAATTCTGCATGACTTGTATTACCTGCTCTGTAGCCTTCTAGCATACAGAGACCTAAAACTCAATTTTGTAGTTCACGAGAGCTATGAATGTAGGCAGCAAGGATGCACTATGTGTACAGAAGTACACAACTGGAAAGGGAATAAGCATGTATAAGAGGTAGTTCTGTATGCACAGATGCAAGCAAAGAGTGTGAAGGAAACAATGTTTATGTCGTAGTCAGACTAGGAGAAAGAATGGAAGAAGTTCTATCAGTGTATGTTTGTTCAGGTCACTTCTAGGTCTTCATTACAACAGGAATCCAGAATTCTCTACCCCATACAGCACATAGGAGCAACCTATCTCAAAACCCACTTCTCTGCTTTCCTTTCTGCTGAAAAACTTCAGTCAGGTACTTAAAAAATATATATATTTTTACCATTTAAATTATTTTTTTTCATCCCAGCAACTTTGGACTTGTTCCCAATGCTGTATCTTGGCTAAATTCCTCTTGTATCATCTTTGCTGCATCCAGCAATCCCAAATGCTCAGTCTCATGGAAAGAAAAGTCATCAGGAACTTAAGACACAAATACTTCCCAGCAAGGTAGAGTTACATCTTTCTGCTAAGTATGGACAGCTAGGATCCCGATAAGGGCAGAGTAATGCAACACAAGTTGGCAAGGTCTAGTTTGTCCTTGCACAGAGGCCAAAATAAGCTTCTATGGACACATCTTGAAACACAAGAATAGCTACTGGACATGACAATTTAGAGGCATCATAATTAAAGTAGTATCATCCCTTGCAGCTTTAGATTTCAGTTAATTTTGTCATTTTAAATGAAGTAACACTAAGCTAAGAGCTTAGACCTTTAATAACACAAGATCCACACAGGGTTTTGGTCTTGTCCAACAAACTTTTTTGACCAGGGCCCTCAGATGAAATATTTCCTGCCATGAAGGTATCCAGGAAGAGAAGAGAAGACCACACTTCACAGAGAAGGTGTCCAGGCTGTCAACAAGGCTTCTTCTCTATTAGTGCCTGTAATAACTAACCAACTTCAATCAGCTAGAACAGAGTAAAGCTATACTAGAAATAGTAGACTCAACCACAAGCTACAAAAACAACAAAAAAAGTAAGACTATGAGAGATCAACTTTCCCAGCCCAACTTATCCCTGTCAGTGCAGACTAAAAGGGTGACCTGCTTCAAGTCCCTACCAGCCACAGGCATGGATCATGCCATCCATATTGCATTTTTCTACCCACTCCTCCAGCATCTATGAAACTAGAAGGAACGTAACAGTGACCTTTCTAAAGCCTAAGACTACTAGCCTTTGGGGCAAGTCTGTGAACACAGCCCTGTCTGATAGGGAGGAGCCTAGTACTACTAAGAAAAAATAACTGAGAGCACATGGTGAGAAACAGCCCTATTTAGAAAGCACTCAATTTATATTTCAGGTACAGAAGAAAACAGTAAGTTCTCCCTGATATACAGCCACCTTATCACTTCAGCAAGCTTTCATCTACCACGTGTGCCCACTCGACTTATTTGCCCAATCTCCAAGGATTTTTGAGGCTGCTGGAATCATGAACCTGACCTCCTTCCTTAGGGCAGACCCACNATTCCTTTCAAAAAGAAGGGATCACTTCTTTTTTACAATTGCAGGTATAACTTCCATACGCTCTTGTTTGTCCCACTGTGATGCTACCATTCATTCCTCATGGAGAATGACCAAAGAGGGATGACATTTCATTGATGCTTTAGCATCATTATCTGCCATCTACCAGCTATGATGAAATGGGGACAACAAAAATTGCACTGAATTGATGCAATTGATAGTTTTATCAGGATCAAAAGTTCTAGCTTGCTTTTTGAACTAGTATCCCTGCACTTCATGAGCATACAAGAAACAAAAAGATAAGTAACTAGGAATAGACATATACCAAACAGCCAAAAATCTTCATATTGCCAGTTTTATTGAAGCAGAAGTGTTCACATTGGTAAGGAAGCACTTAACAGCCACAAAAAGGCCAACAGATTCCATTCTTTACTTTGAAGACTTATCAGGTGCTGCAGCTGAGGCCTATAGAAATAGCCTCTGAAGGCTATTACCTCTTATTTCCTGGTATAGAGGTGGCTTTAAACTGCTTAAGACACAGCCTTGTTTTCTTCTGACTTTTAACATAAAGCTGCTATACACCAGCTTTTAGCTATACTTTCAGGGACAGCTTCCTGGCTGAAACAAACTATACTGTTACATGCCCTAGAAGATCCTCCCATGACAAAAGTTTAGAGCTGGATTCTCAAGAAATAGCCAGAGAAGAAATATGTCCATGAGCCCATCTTCGTTTGATGTAATACTTGGTTTTGTACTTTGACCAGAACATTAGAGCTTCTCCACCCTTCTCACATCGAAGCCATTCCAGCAGTAACAGCAGTTTTGGACCCTTCACTCAGTGCTACAGCTTCATAGAACATTTGGATGATGTACTTAAAACAGCCTCCAGCAGTGCAACCAGCATTGTATTGCCAAGTGAAAAACCTTTAAAGAAAATACTTCCCCTACAGTTAGAAGCTTATAAATCCACCCCGCATTACTGATTTCACCAGACAATAAACAGTAGAGACCTGATTGCTCTGAAGTTCAAGCTCACACTTTTTTGGCAAGCTGTCCAAAAATAAAGATGTTTCAAAACACTCCGGCATTACTCATGTGCCCACCTGGATCACAGCCATCAGTCCTACAAAGATCAGTCATTGTTCTGTTTGATTTGGTTTGTTCAGCACTGTACTAGAGTGCATTCTTAATATATGACAATCAAGGCCCATATTGTGTGTGCAAAAATAAAGAGTCCATGTTACCAGTTAAGCTAATATACTAATAAGAAGCCCTATTGAGAGATTTGTTTATTTTATTTACACAGACATCAACACCAAAGTAGTTCAGTACTTTTGGAATAGGTTCTTGAATCTAGTTCAAAAACCTCTACAGAAAAATCAGCTGCTCAGAGCAAATACATGCAATAGGCTGGTAAATCCACTCTCCTTGCTTCAGGAGTTTATCATCCAAGCCATTCCACTTCTGCCCCCTGGTTAGAAGGCAAAGAATTTCTTAGCCTTTCAGCTATCCTTTTCTG
Organism: Florisuga fusca; assembly: GCA_038090715.1. Classification (NCBI taxonomy): domain Eukaryota; kingdom Metazoa; phylum Chordata; class Aves; order Apodiformes; family Trochilidae; genus Florisuga; species Florisuga fusca. Next base: position 54,637,098 of record JAAWXA010000001.1, on the reverse strand, counting down.
AATTATTGCTCCACAGAAAAGAATGTTTGTAAAGGTGCAGTACTTAGGCTGTAGAAGAGAAAAACAGTCACCTGAATCAGTGCATTATTATTCTTTGAAGAGGAGTCTAAAAATGTTAGCAGTGTTTAGAAGAGGATCTTAAGAGTAATTAACTACAGTCAGAGCAGACTTGCAGTGTGCTGAAAGATTTGCAGAAGTAGAGAAACAGAATTAGTGCTGATTATGCATCCCTAAACACATCCACACTGAGTCAGTGTTTAGTCACTACTCTACCACAAGCTTCACTGACCAGGAAACTGAACAATACTGAAGTAAACGAGGTGTATCAACAGTTTTTATTCTTCTTACGGTGTAAGAAGAGTCCGCAACTTCAAACCCTGCCAAACACATGAAGGACAGCAAATTTGGCACTGTTCAAGGAACAGAACATTTCAAAGACACACTGGACAGATTAAGAGTGCTGCTTTGCAAAACCATGGCATACAAATGCCTCTTGAGCAAGTTACACTTCCACTTCGTTTACCAACTTGGAATTTATCACAGAAGTCAGACACAAATCACTAACTTAATTTAGACCACTAAAAATGTTGGAATGCAAATATTGTATCCAAGCTAGGTCTTGAAAAATGGGTTAAAATGAGAACAGACTTTCAAAAGCAGCTTTCATTTAGCAGTACTTTGATGTACTTCCCCAAACCTTTGAGCACAATGCTATTCTTAACATCGCAGGCACTTAACAACATGCGTGCTCATTTCCTTCCCCTCACTGGGGCTGTGCAGTTGAGTACCTCAACATAGCTAGAGGAAGCTTTCTGCAGAAGATACATGAAAGGTGACTGCTGCATTTAAGAGCATTGGCGCCACCAAAGCAAAGTCCTTCTCAACGTCTGGAAGCACATCTGCAAGGCAACACCTTTTCAAGACAAGCCTCTGAGCTGGGGAACTTCAAGGAGCTAAGATGTGCCCCAGTGCACAGTTAAATCTTACTGATTGGAGGCAACAGACCATTTAACATTAAAGAACAGCCTTAAGACAGCAAGGGCTTTTTGTTTAAGCTTGGTTTGACTAAAGAATTCTTGATGTACTTGGACTAGCAGCTCATGTAAGAGGTATTTTCCTTCAAATCTGTCAGTTTTGAATAAGTAAGTTCTGTAAGTTCTTACTAACTATAAACAGGCAATTTAACCTCCTAGGCTAACACCTAGGTTGTCTAGGTGACAAATCCAACCAACACAGGCAGCACAGAAGTCACTTCTACTTTAACAGAAACAGTAACAAAGAGTGTTAACTATTTTTCCCAAATGCATTAATTTCATGGTTATCCATATGCTTTGACGACAGTATTGTCATCAACGTACTTGTATTCTGCAGGAGTGCTTCAGAGTGGGTGTACAGCTGCGAAGTGTGTCACCAGTTGCTGGGACCAGAGTTAGCTTGTAAAGCTTAAGTCTTGTCTCCTAGAAAGATTTAGCACCTGAAGTTGTTGCACTGAATCTCTTTGATCAAAGATGTGCCTGTTGACCCATTAACTAGGAAAACTATTTGTCTCAACCACAGCAGAAGTTCAATGATAGCTGGTACTGGATTGAGCACTGCAGACATGCTGTAGGATATGACAGCTGTCATTTGTTCAGCATTTGCTTGAAAGAGTCCAGCAAGAGTCCAGAGTCTCCAAGATGATGAAGGGAGTGGAAAATCTCTTATGAGGAAAGGCTGAGGGAGCTGGGTCTCTTCAGCTTGGAGGAGAATGAGGGGTGACCTCATCAATGTTTATAAATACATAAAGGGAGAGAGCCAGGAGGATGGTGCCAGGCTCTTCTCAATTATGCCCAATGATAGGACAAGAGGCAACAGATGAGCTTGAGCACAGGAGGTTCCATAGCAACACAAGGAGAAATTTTTTCACTGTGAGGGTGACAGCACTGGCACAGGCTGCCCAGGGAGGTTGTGGAGTCTCCTTCCCTGGAGACATTCAAAACCCACCTGGATGTGTTCCTGTGTGACATCTTGTAAGTGACCCTGCTCTGGCAAGGCGGGGTTGGACTTGATCTTTTGAGGTCCTTTCCAGCTCCTAACTTTCTGTGATTCTGCTTCCTGAAATTCAGAGAGAGGACTGGCTTGCAGCCTGTAAGTAGTAACAGGTATTTGCATGCCCTTGCCAAAGAGTGTTGATTGCACAAGCCCACCCTGAAAAGGCGTAACAAGCAGAAGGGAACCACTACCCCTCTGATGGTGACTCCTGAGTCAGCAACTAGTAAAGACTCATAAGACACAGCACATGGCAATGCAAAGGTATTCACACTGAGAATTTAACTGTCAGCTCACACTTCTCTGCAAGACATAAAGGCAGCATTTTGTTGTCTTAGTTTAGCAGTCTAGTTGATTATGCAAGTTTTAACCACTGCGCAGCCACTATATTGTGGTGATTTAGATACTTTTAGATGCAATGACTTTATCAGGCTTTATTTCACTAGAAAAAGCACTTGGCGCTTTATACCCTCCTGCACTGTTCTCCTTTTTAGCTCACCCCAAACATTCACACAAAGAATACCTTAGAATGGTGCAAACTCACCACTGAGAAAGCAAATTCTCAAGTACGCTGTCAAGAACATGACATACTCAAATTTGCTATTTTAGCACTGCAGGATGGCATTTTCTATCATTTACCATCGTTGAACAAAACATTTAAATTTCATAGCTAAGCTGCACAGTAGTGGCATACTGCCACATTGTACACCTACCTCATACTGGTTGCTACAGTGGGAAGCTTTCTGTCATCATCTTGTCCAGTTTGCCACAAACAGAATGTTATTCAACACAAGTCTGGGCTCAGAAAGTCAGTATTTTGGTCAACTGACTACCTGTGAATTATGCTGCCCCACTGGAAGTGCTGTATAGATTCTATCCAAGATAGCTTTATGGCTTGTGAAAGTACCAAGCATTTACCCCAATGCACAGCCATCCTACTAGCCCACACAGACATAAAGGCTATGAAAAGCTTTCTGAAATACAAGTGACTTGCCTCTCCAGTTGTATACTGCTGAGCAGTCTACCAAAAACTTTGGAGTTCCCCATGAGGCTTTCCAGCTTCTACCAGAAGCTGATGAGTACAGAAATACAAGAACTAAAGCATGAAGGTGTTGCACGCATTGCTTCCCAAGCAACAAATAAGCTTCAGCAGCAATACCAGTAAAAAGTTTGCCAATAACACCTTTTGGAGAACTCTGCAGCATTTCACACAAATACTTTTTGAAAGATATTAGTTATCAGACATCAGTGCAAGTGTCTGCTAGCAAGCTCAGTCTTCCCCCCCAAAAAGGTAAGTTTTGAGATTCCAAGTGACTAATATATAATTACCTTTGGAAAAAGTTTGCAAACACCGTGACAGAGGTGCAAGACTAATTGCTTCAATGCTAACTTGAACCTTGGTGTCCTCCCCAACAACATTTCTAGCCTAGATTTATATTATGGCTGAAGATCACACTACCTTGTAGTAAAGTTATCCATTTCCATACAACACAGTATTGTTGGCGTTAGCTGAAGACACAGTTTTCCTGATACAACACAGGTAACTCACTATCTTCTCAGAGTTTGTTCTGCTGCAACTATTAGCACTACTGGGAAAAACTGCAATTTTCAGCAACTACTTTCTGTGACCACAAGCAGTGGTCAAACCACAGAGACAAGCTTGTGGCTATTCTCTGCCACACTCTGATGAGCAGCTTATAGTACAAGGCCTACCTTTTACAAACACAATAGTAGAGCAATTCAAGTTCCAGCTCTTCTCCCATGCTGAAACTTGCATATTAACAACATGGTCTGTGCTTTGCTGAGAAGCAATTCATTGATACAAGTTTAGACAGTGAATGTAATTCTGCATGACTTGTATTACCTGCTCTGTAGCCTTCTAGCATACAGAGACCTAAAACTCAATTTTGTAGTTCATGAGAGCTAAGAATGTAGGCAGCAAGGATGCACTATGTGTACAGAAGTACACAACTGGAAAGGGAATGAGCATGTATAAGAGGCAGTTCTGTATGCACAGATGCAAGCAAAGAGGGTGAAGGAAACAATGTTTATGTCGTAGTCAGACTAGGAGAAAGAATGGAGGAAGTTCTATCACTGTATGTTTGTTCAGGTCACTTCTAGGTCTTCATTACAACAGGAATCCAGAATTCTCTACCCCATACAGCACACAGGAGCAACCTATCTCAAAACCCACTTCTCTGCTTTCCTTTCTGCTAAAAAACTTCAGTCAGGTACTTAAAAAAAAATATATATTTTTACCATTTAAATTCTTTTTTTTCATCCCAGCAACTTTGGACTTGTTCCCAATGCTGTATCTTGGCTAAATTCCTCTTGTATCATCTTCGCTGCATCCAGCAATCCCAAATGCTTGGTCTCATGGAAAGAAAAGTCATCAGGAACTTAAGACACAAATACTTCCCAGCAAGGTAGAGTTACATCTTTCTGCTAAGTATGGACAGCTAGGATCCCGATAAGGGCAGAGTAATGCAACACAAGTTGGCAAGGTCTAGTTTGTCCTTGCACAGAGGCCAAAATAAACTTCAATGTCCTTCCTGCCCTATGGACACATCTTGAAACACAAGAATAGCTACTGGACATGACAATTTAGAGGCATCATAATTAAAGTAGTATCATCCCTTGCAGCTTTAGATTTCAGTTAATTTTGTCATTTTAAATGAAGCAACACTAAGCTAAGAGCTTAGACCTTTAATATCACAAGATCCACACAGGGTTTTGGTCTTGTCCAACAAACTTTTTTGACCAGGGCCCTCAGATGAAATCTTTCTTGTCATGAAGGTATCCAAGAAGAGAAGAGAAGACCACACTTCACAGAGAAGGTGTCCAGGCTGTCAACGAGGCTTCTTCTCTATTAGTGCCTGTAATAACTAACCAACTTCAATCAGCTAGAACAGAGATAGTAGACTCAACCACAAGCTACAAAAACAACAAAAAAGTAAGACTATGAGAGATCAACTTTCCCAGCCCAATTTATCCCTGTCAGTGTAGACAAAAAAGGGTGACCTGCTTCAAGTCCCTACCAGCCACAGGCATGAATCATGCCATACATATTGCATTTTTCTACCCACTCCCCCAGTATCTATGAAACTAGAAGGAACGTAACAGTGACCTTTCTAAAGCCTAAGACTACTAGCCTTTGGGGCAAGTCTGTGAACACAGCCCTGTCTGATAGGGAGGAGCCTAGTACTACTAAGAAAAAATAACTGAGAGCACATGGTGAGAAACAGCCCTATTTAGAAAGCACTCAATTTATATTTCAGGTACAGAAGAAAACAGTAAGTTCTCCCTGATATACAGCCACCTTATCACTTCAGCAAGCTTTCATCTACCACGTGTGCCCACTCGACTTATTTGCCCAATCTCCAAGGATTTTTGAGGCTGCTGGAATCATGAACCTGACCTCCTTCCTTAGGGCAGACCCACCCATATTGCTCCATCTCAGCCAGCTGAGAGCTTGCCCCCTTTCCATTTCCTTCGAGACAGGCAAGCAAAGCCGCCGCTCAGGGCCCAGCAATGTTCCCCTCCGACGGCAGCTGCGCACAGCACTGCCAAAGGACCAATTTGTCCTCACGTTATCTGAAGCGGGGTGCCTCGTCCCGGATACCGCCAGAACTCTCGTCTCCAGCCGCTCACAGAAGCTGGGCCCTGCTCTCAGGACGCGGGTGAAACCCACGGCTGCTCAGCCATCACCTCCCCCCCCCC
>JAAWXA010000001.1:54533303-54631340 GCA_038090715.1 Florisuga fusca | reverse complement strand
GGGGGGGGGAGGTGATGGCTGAGCAGCCGTGGGTTTCACCCGCGATACTGACAGCGGCAGCCACGGAGCGGGGGCCCTGAAGGACAAGAGGGCGGCAGCCCAACAATCCGGACAGTCCCGGGGACACCCCTCCCGGTTACACAAGAGCCGGCCGGAGCCCATCACCGACACACAGGCACCGCGTTCCTTTTCCCTCACGTTATATTTGCTCCCGAAGGGCCGGGCCCCGCCGGGGGAGGTACCGCCGCTGCCCGCTGGGAGCCCCCGGTCACCCACCTGGGCCAGCGGGGACCCCTCACCCAGCTCTAGGCTGACCCTCTCCCCCCGCCGCCGGGCCAGACCCTCACCTTAACGCGGATCTCATAGGTCGTGAAGCGGCCGCGACCCACCCCCACCGTCTGCGGGTTGCCCACGTCGATCTCCAGGAAGTTGCTGGGCGGCCCGTAGGCGTCGTTCAGATTCTGCGGCTTGCTGATCAGCCGCCGGGTGTCCGCAATCGTCTCGGCCATAGCAGAGCGGTCGCCTTCCCTCCCGCTCCGGAGCGCGGCAGGTGAACCAGCGAGCACCGAGCGCCGCCACCCCGCGCCGCCCGCCCTCTTATCGCCCCGCGGCCAGCTGACTGCCCGGCAACGCGCACCCACGCCGCCGCCGCCGCCAGCGGATGCGCCCTCCGCCCGCGCGCAAAGCACGCTGGGAATTGTAGTCCTCAGCCTTGGCCCCGCTCGCTAAGCCCACAGCGCCTTCTTGCCTCCCGAACTACATATCCCGGCGTGCGCGGGAGGCGCGGCGCGGCAGGCGGTGTGAGCTTGTGTCTCGGGCCCGCCCGCTGGCCAGGCAGAGAGCGCGCAAGTTGCGCGCTCGGTCAAGCTCTGTTCGGTGGCTTCGGGGGGCTGTGGTGCGGGTCTTCCCGCAGTTTATTCCTTTCCCTTAGCGCCCGCAGTAAACCCCCTTCTCTCATCGAGGGAAAGAGCTGCTGTGCGGGGTCGGGTCAGATGGGTGTTGCCGGAGGCCGCTCCGTGAGGTGACCCCGGGGCCTGGGCACCGCTGGGCCGGGGCGGGGGCTGCTGTTAATGCGGTAGGAGGGATCTGGAGCAGGGACAGGCAGCGGCGATGCGGTTCAGTCAGCGATCTAACCAGTTTATATTTTTTAAACGGAAGAAAGTTTTAATAACAGATGATAATAATTCGTTACGCTCGGCTGCAGATTTTCACCTGTGGCCCTTAAAGAATGCAGAAAGGAATGATTGCTGTTCATTACAGGTAGGAAAGAAACCCCAGGTTAGGTTGGTGTATTGGCCAGGAACTACCTAGGTCTTGGTGTTGGAGAATAAGAGATGATTTTTGCAACGGCATTGCCAGTCGCTATGAACAAAACAAATCAAGCTCAGGCAAAAAGGTAATGCTGTAATCAAGAGAAGTGGCGAGAGCCAAGCTGAAGAGACTGCATAGGAAATGCAAGGGGAATCGACCAAAAGCAGGCTGAAGGATATGCCCATCAACGGTCCTACATTGGAAACCAAGTCTAGGTTATTGAGCCAGGATGTAAGCCAGGTAGCAGTGTTGGCTGTACTAGCATTAAAGCTTTTACAGATTCTTGAATTTTCAAAAATGTACTTAGGGCAGCTCAGCCAGCTGTCCCTTATTTTATATCCTCATAGCTTACAAAAATTAAGTTTGGTCACATTTCATTCATAAAGAATAGAAAAGGGAAATCGTGTTTACAGAATATTTTTTTTAAAAAGTAGTTTAGTAACTTGAAGAGAGAGAGAGAAAAAAATAACGAAAGGGAGAAAGTGTCTTGACAGTTTTCCCCTTCTGAGATATAAGCTCATTGATTCTTTGGTACCTGATTTAACTAGATGGGTTGCCAAAAGAAGTGGAATGTTTACCTTTTTGGTGCATCCAGGACATCAGTGAACAGAAATTATATTAATCTTCTGGTAATATTTCTGAATTACTCTTCCAGATTTATTTATTTTATATCTGTTAACAGTATCCCTCCAATGCACAGAGTATTTTCCTTCCTACCTTATGAAGGAGTTTTGGTAGCACTCCATTACTATATAGGTAGAATCAGACTAGGAAAACCAGTTACATTTTTTCTAAAAATCTGTGTCTAGGCAGTAGGCAAAATGGCAGGTTTCCCACAGATCATGTCTGAGTGATTCAAAGTTAACATCTGGCAAGTTTGGCCAGCAGCTGTCTCTGTTAATTAAAAAGATAATCAGAAAGCAGAGATGAGCCCAAGGAACAAAAACAGCCCATCCACATAACTGCTGTGTTGTAGGTGATTTGTTTGGTAGCTTTTGAGTGAATTTCCTGCTTATCACTTCTCCAGTATTATTTCTCCCCCTTCTTAGTGCACCTTCCTTATTTCCTTTGTTTAAGCTAATAGCTGCCAATTACTCACCTTATAAACAGAAATTAAGCTGGCAGTTTTACACAGTGGTAGTGAAAGGAAGCCTTACCTGAAATATATTAGTTATGAAATTTTTCTTGCAGCAAGTCAGGAAAATCCTCATTAATTGCACTGAGATTACATATGCATGCATCTGGATAATCTTTTTTATGTTACACAACCTATACTACTACATCTGACTGCAAATGTGGAAATACAGCAAAGCACTAGTGTTATGTTAGATATAACATTTATTTTCTGCCTCCTGGCCAAGCCTTGTTTCATCATTATTCCAAAGAAACAAAAATTGCCAAATACTATACCTCTGGGGAGTTGGTGATCTTATGATGAATCAAGAATATAATTTCTTCTCACGTTGGGTAAATACTAAGAGTGAGGCTTAAGCTGATTGCTTTTCTCATGGCATATGATCTTAGCACCACTGTTCTGTCTGCTTTTCCCAACAGAGGTAGCTGGTAGTAGAGAGCTGTATGGAGGCTAACTACAGGCAGTGAATTTTAGTGCCTGTATGGAGGCAAGTGGCAAGTATGGAGGTTACAGGGATTTGGTGAGGTCTTCCATCTATTGTTTGTTGGTTTTTTTTTTCATTGGGGTCAAATACAAACCCTCTGACCTGGGAGACAAAGGAGAAGATGCCAGGCTTCATGACTGACCCTCCTTACATCATGTGAAAGCATGCATGTCACACTTGGCTAATGAGGCAAAGAGAAGGATCAGAGTTGGGGGAAAATCACAGTCCTCCTTTGAGCCTTCTTACTTCTCTTCAACTCTCAGAAAAGGCATTTTTAAAATTTTAACCCTGATGGGGTTTTTTTGGTTGGGTTTTTGTTCTGTTTTATTTGGTTTCTTTTGCAATCCATAAAAAAAGTTAACTATCTGTAGTTGTTCCTGCTTGCTAGAAGGGTTTTTCTCTCAGGGGGAAGGTGAGCATAAATTCAGAAACAAAAGTTTCACTTCTCTTTTTGACACAAACTTTGGGCCAAATTTCAGACCTGGTGAGAGAGAGGTCAGCTGTGTTTGTAAGTCCAAAGATTAGATGCAAGAAATCAAGCATTTAGAGTAACAACCAAGAGATTAGATACTCAGATTTCTTACTATACATTATTTAACAATGACATCCAAGATTTTCTGGCATAATTTTGAGTGACCATATGAATAGCAGCTCTCATAGCATGAACTCACAGAAACAGGTATTAATGGAAGATTAATTCTCAAATTGGGTATAGTAATACCTCTCAAACAAGTTTTAGTCTGTTTATTTTTTAAAAAAAGAAAAAGTCACATATAACTGTAAAGGAAACTAAATCTCTCCATTATCTAGTCAGGACTCTCCTGCCTTCTGACAAGTGCCCAGGTTAACACATTTTAGTCAACTCGACATAGTGATATTTTGTCAAAACTTCTGGGCAATGCTGACTCAGGATAAGGCAAAACCCACAAGGCATTGAACTAGTTGAGCAATGCTTTATGTGAAAAATCAATTCCTGATCTCTGCATTAGCCGACAGTGCTTTGAAACATGGTGTTCAAGTATCTGTATTGTGTACTTGTCTACCAGCTAAACTATTAAGCTCATAAATATAATTTGCAATATCAACTTTTTATATATATATTCAAATTTATCTATTGTATTCAGTTCCTCTTCTCCCTGTTTACACAATAATATCCCTTTCAACAAGGGATGATTCTCATACAGAATTCTAGATTCTTATGTTTAAAATGTCATCCACCACCATTCATTTCTGTTGTGAACTTCTTGTTCTGAGAGATGATGTTCTGAGTGGTGTCCATGGAGCTGCAAAACTGTGCAGTGAATTCCTAAGACATGGAGCTGTTTCAGCTGACTGGAATGCAAGCTGTAAAATGCAAGTGAAAATGGCTGTAAGTCATTAAGTTTGGGAACATTTGTGCAACTTTATTAATCTAAGGCTTGATAAACCAGGTATACTATTAGTAGCATATTTGATTGTCTTGAAATTATTGTGTTATTATCAAGTTTACTGCAGAATGTTTTGACGTAATCCCAGGAAAATGGCATTTGATGGAAGTTGTGCTGCTGAAAACTATCCACAGAATCCATTTGCGCAGAGCTGGCTGGATGGTGAGTTCTGTATCACAAGTATGTGCATGTTTGGAAGCCAAAGTTGTTTTCCATGGTGGGAATGGAATATCTTGGAGAGTTGCAGGCAGTGAAGCCCTGCCCTCCTTCTGCAGAAATCAGAGAGGGTCCAGTAGAGACCCAAAGACCCTTGGACACATATCTCCTTAGGGTTGAGATCATCAGGATTTCTAAAAGTGCAGTTTACACCACTAGAGGCCAGAGAGATTTTATTATACCCCTTACTTTTATTCCTATACTTCTGGCTAGCTGGTAGACTGTTAATGATAGCGTAGCTGGGTTGAACAAATGTCACTTTAAGTGCTACGAAGTTGCAGTGTCACATTTTGGGAATCCAGAGAAGGAACAGGTACAGAGAATGAAGTATACAAACATACCGCGGAATGGATCTGTACAACAGGACACTAACCATGCTAATCTACAGAAGTTTCTACTTGAAAGTCCTGTTTGTTTAGATGAGCACCAAAATGCAGTTTTGCCAAGTGCTGATAGCCAGTGCAGATTGGTTCCCAGGGTGTGCAATGCAGTGTCTGGTGGCATTTCAGAGTTTGCCAGTGTGTAGAAGACCTGAAGCCTTGCAGAGGATTTATTCACTTCAGTAGAAGATGTCAGAATAGGCCCACGTGGGAAGTTTTTCTATGCTGCCTTAGATAACAAGGTTAAGAAAAAAACAGTGGCAATTTAAATAAATCAGATGTTTTTGCTGAAGATTATGCTGTCATTTTCTCCAATTATTCTTGACATTTCACCCATTCATATTGTGATCTGAGTTAATAATGGAAGAAAAAACGGCTCTTGTTGCCTTGTTTATTCTTTGTTCTCAAGGAGATAAGCTGTTTGTAAAGATAAGTTATTTGTTATTTAAATCACTTTTACTGAAGTTGTTTGTTGCCTTGTTTGAGTTTCTAAAAATATTTCAACAATTGTGATGCATCTTTGAGAAGTCTGTTCAACTCACTATGATTTGTACTGGAATTCATTCCTAAATAGGCACAGGTGTTGATGGCTGTAACATGCTAGAATGAGTCAAAACTAATAAATGCTTAAAAAAAGTAAAAATGAAAGGAAATGCACAAAAAACATCTCTTCTAGCTGGCACTTTATTTCACTAGTTTATTAGTTACATGGGATTGAAGATGTATCTGGAGCAACTATGTATTTTAAAACAACTGAACATCTTAGAACAGAACTTCAGTCTCCTAATATTTCCAAGATCATAAATATTATTTTTAAAATTAGCAATCCTATTCAGGACATGATCATCTTCTGTATGGAAGCCATTCCGTAGTGCCCTATTGCAACTTTTTTTCTATAATCTTTTTTTTTTTTTAATTGATTTGTAGTCTATGGAATTGTCTTGCTCACTTTCTCATGTTGCACAGGAACTTAATGCTGGAATATTATATAGGAATTCTGACGCTGCCAAACTGAAAGTCAGTTAAAGCATTTCCTCTGCACTTTTACCACGAGCAGATGTATTGTTATCTCTTTCTTGCACGATGCACTCGTTAGGCAACATCTTTTGAAGCCCCATCCTGACCTTTGGGTGCAGTTCTGATGGGAAGGGGTTCCCAGCCAGTGAAACATCAAGTACTGTGGTTAGCAATTCCCAAGTGCCAGTGCCTTTCCCTTGTAGTGTCAGGGTTTTTTTTGGCACTGTGCCTTTCTGTTAAAAGAGTTTTGTAGTCACACTGGTGGTGGTTGGCTCGGATAGTCCAGGTACCTACCAAATGAGGGAGGCTGTTGGCATTGTCAGGAATCAGAAATAATCCTAAGGACATGGTTTACTGTGGGCTCAGCACAGACCGGCCATATGGGGCTGAATCAACCTCTTTTTGCTTTATCTTCAGGGCAATTGCTTTTAGGCTAACATATCTTGCCGTTGTGGTTTAAATATATACTTGTAGGCATTAAAGCAGTTGTACTGATAATAACGTAGATAGACTGTAACTCTGGACAGGAATATTTGTCTTCAATATGTCACATATATTTGTTCTTAACATTTTATGGCCCATGCTTTTAGAGGTAAACCACACAAGCTAGAAATCATTGATAAATGCAATTTGAGTTGTCAGAACTCCTCAGTGACAGCCAGGCTGGCAGGAAAGCACTGAATACAGACACAGTGTGACACGATACAAATCACAGGTGACAAGCAAGTTGTTTGGAAAAATTGAGTCCGTGTGTACGAGTTGAAAGGTGATATAAATAAGGTGATATAAATTACACCAGCGTGACACTTGGCATGAAGCGTCATTTGTGCCAAGTGACCGAAGTGGTTGCGCTCCCTGCGGGCCAGGGGCGGGCGCGGCCGGTTGCCCAGGGCCTGCCTCTCAGGCCTGCCTGAGGCTTCGTTGCGGGAGTGCAAGGGAAGGGAGAGGAGCCGGGGACCGCCGCTGACATGGCTGTCCCGGCCCGGCCCGGCTCGGTTCGGCTCCTCCGCAGAGCCNCGGGCGGAGGGCGAGCGGCAGGCTGCTGGGGCACCGCCAAGGGCAGGAGGGAGGGAGGCAGGCAGGGTGCCGCGCACCGGAGGCGGGAAGCCCCTTCGTCTCTCGCCGCCCTCCGGCGGATGGGGCGCTGAGCCCACGGGAGGGAGCTTGCTGGGGCCGGCCCTGCCGGACAGCAGCCGTCGGGACGTGTACCAGCCCTGCTGCCCTGGCGTGCCGTGCCCTACCCGCCTCCTCATGTACCCTCGTCCTGGAGGCCGGGGTGGCCTGGCCGCAGAGCTAACCCCGCAGGGGCCCCGCGTCCCCGGGTGGCACGGCCGGAGGCTGGTGCCGGTACTCAGCCGCGGTCCCCGGGAGCGGCGGGGGATCCCGTGGTTGGCCCCGCGGCTTCCCGAGCTGACGGTGCTGCTTTCCCGTAGCGAGTCGGGCTTCGGCGCTGCGGCTGCGTCCGGGGTTCGGCGGGCGAGTGCGGTAGAGCCCGCCAGAGCTTTTGCTGTGCTTCGGGATGTCTCGGGGACTTTGCTCCTCATAAAGATCCTTCAGCGAGCTCTGTGGGGCAGCTGTCCTGAAAAAGTCGCTGTAACACACAGATCTACGGGGATTTAGGTTTTGTTGAGGCTGAGGCTAGAAGCAGAGGTTTTTCCCTTTGGTGAGAGTTGTTTGTCGTCTGCCGGTCTGAGAAAAGTGCGTGGGGGTTTGGTTAGAGTTCAGGTGGGTCCCAGAGGTCTGAAAGTCAGTCAGCTGATCTAGGAGGATTGTTAGATGTTCACATATGCGTTATATTGTGATTGTACGATATTTATACATCCTAAGGAAAATAGGCAACCGCAACAGTTGCTACTATAGTTTTATTTGGTATTGGTCTAACACTTTTTAGTGTTATATAGATTATTTTTATAAACAACGTATTACCATTTTAAAATGTTGTCGGAGCAAATCCAGGGGTTTAGCTTCTGCATTTCTGCAGCTCCCATGTTAAAGGGAAGGCAGTCCTTAGATATTTTATTTGAGAACATCTGCAGGAGTGGGCAGCCATCGAACTGATCTGTAATCTTGTTTTTACAATCAATGGCTTATAGTCTTTTATCTGTTTTTGTGATTTGCTTTCCACGTTTTTATACCTTTTCTTTAATTAAAAGACTTAACAAGTAGTATTTGTGTAAAGTTGCAGTTTGGCTGATAAACTTTTCTAGTTCTTCTGTTTTCAGCTGTAGGTCAGATTGTTGGATAGGGCGTGCATGGAAATAATACAAATAATCTTATTTCAGAATAATACCACAGGCTTGTATACATTAAAGCAGAATTTTAGTTCCAACTCATATGTTTCTCTAGAAGCTTAAATACTGCTTACTGCCCAGTGAATGAACTGCAAGAATGCTCAATAGGGGTTCAGTTATTCATGTAACATATTGAGGCAAAGACAGGACAACACTCCAAGTCCTTTTTCTTGTATCTTAGCTGCAACCTACCTCTTCTTATTTGAGCTGCTCATTTCAACAGGCCCGTATTTTTCTTGTTTGTTTTATATGATATTGGCATATATGAAATTGGAATAAATTTTCAATTTTATACAGATAGCTTAGCTTTTCAGTATGGTTGATTGGACTTCGCTTTTCTAAGCATTCTCTTAAGCTCCGGAAAGTAACAACTTTATTCAGATGACTTCTTCTCCTGTTCTTCTCATTAAGCACTGTGAAATATTTTGAAAGGAGCAATTGTTTGGTGTTACTATAGGACTATAGATGTATTTCCTGCTTTGTAACCAACAGATGATCTCTTTCCTGAGATCATCTTACGTGACAAGTCTTTGTTCTTCTGCAGGTTTACACCTGTTCTTAACTTCAGTGCATGTACTTAACTCCTACAAATCCATGTACACAGTTTACCTGTTTGAGACTGATTCTGCAGAATTGCATTTAATAAAAGATTAGGCAAGAGAACATTTTTATGGACAAAATACTAGCAAAAAAAAAAAAAAAGGTATTTTCTGATATTTTACTACCTTCTCTCCCATTCCTTTGCAGTAAAATAACCTCTGGAGCTACAAAGCTGTACCTTTTCCCTTCCCCATCACTGTAATACCTTGTATGAAGGGAAGATTTTGCAGCAGTTCTGTTGTCAGCTTAGTTACCCTTTTATCGACGTCTCCGACACCATCAGTGTCCTGTTGCTAAAAGTGTTCTCTGACTTCAAAGTCCTCTTCTGTCGTGGCAGCTGTGATTCATAGGCAGTTTTAGCAGTTTTACATTAAGGTTTTGGGGATTTGAAGCAGTTCGGTTTCATTGTGACCCAAATTAATATTTTGAACTTCAGCCGAAAACAGTGCAGCTTTTAAATGATGCTGAAGTTCAAAATATTAATTTGGGTCACAATGAAACCGAACTGCTTCNTCCGATCCCCCCCTTACCAAATTCCAGTGTTTCTGAAAAGCTCTCAAGGCAGAATTCTGTCTGCAGAGCAGCACCGAAACACCTTTACATTGCCTTTAGCACTGGAATAGCAGCAGCAGTTCCAGCTTCTTGATTTTGACTGTCAGCAAAGGTGACAGTTGGGTGATTCTGGGGTCATGAACTTTACTGCAGTTGTAACCTCCCTGAGTTTGGTTTAGATGCAGGTCTCAAACAGATATTAGTTTGTAATGTTTTTTCATTTTTATTAATCATTACAGTAAGTGTCATAGGAAATGGTTAATTCATCATCTCTTATGTCTTCAGAATATATTTTCTCCAAAATGTGCTGTAATCAAGCACAATTATTGAGTGCAATTCAAGGATAATTAGAAAAATTTAACTTCCCTTTTACTTCAAAAAGTCAATGTTGTCTTCTAGCCTTAATCTTTATGAACAAAACCTATTTCTGATCATTTGCATGAGTCATATATAGAGCACAAGGCTTAAAGGTGATTTATTATTTTTTTTTAAGTCATCAGTTCCATGAAGTGCTTGTTTCATCTTTGTTTACAGAATTATTAATACACGTTTTCTTGTGTACTGTGAATGACCTCTATTGAGATGAATATTGTCATCTAAAGCATGACTTACTTTTGCAATAAATGGAGTTTGGTTCCATTGTTTGATCTTTGCTTCTTTTGCTGGATATCATCTGTGCCTTACGCTTTTTCATCCTATTAAAGGTCTAAAATCTAATAGTCTTTAGAAGATATTTAGTTTGAGAGCACTAAGAGATCTTGCAGACCAAACTTTATTAATGTGTGCAATACTTTGTCTCTTACAAAAGTGAACAGTAATCTTAAATTCATATGAAATCTTTTTGTATTATTTGAAAACTCACAGATTAATAAATGAAAACCTGTTGATTTTTGCAGTCATGGAAAGATAGCAAAGATGAAATTTAAGTCAAAGAAGCCCATATTCTTTTTCTAGGCCCTGAATTATGGGGTTAACAAAGACCTGCTAAATTTTTTGTCATGAGAAGTCTCTTCTGACAGATTTTACACATCACATTGTCATCATTACATAATGAAATTTAACTATTAGGGGGGAAAAAAGGATTGCCAGGGTAAACGGTGTAAATCTGTTCCCCTTTCATGCTTTTAACCTCCTGGCTGCCATCAAGATCATTTTTTTGATATACCACAACCTACCTTCCATTTCAGATTGTCTTCCTGCATAAATAACTCCAGTGCTTGCCTCAGCTGTGACTGTTGCTTTCATAAGCAGTGTCACTGAAACTCACATGCCTTTTTCCTGTGTCGTCTCAGACATCAGCTCTAAGTGGCAGTAGGGAAAACTTGACAACATACTGATTATTTTTTCAATTTGCTGCTCTTTTCCAGAGCAGAAGATCCCTGGACTTCAGAATGCTTTTTATATTTTTATGTAGGCACTTACCTATGCAGTGGTAAATTAATGCCAGTTTACTGAAGTGTCTTAAGTTTCCCACTTCAAAGGAAATTTTAATAATTTCAGGTTGTCGTTTTCATTAGGCGTTTGTCCATTAAGAAGTTTTGGCTTTGGTGAGTTTTTTTCCTTGGATTTCTCCAAGGCAGAGCTTTTTATTTGTATCTCAGTAGGTCTTCATAGCAGCTTGGTCTGTGACCTTTGGATAAGCAAGCAGCAAGGCAAATACAAGCAGCTGAATTTCTGTCTTAAAGTAAAGTGAGATGACAGTTAAATATGTATGTTTTAGGAACAGAAGTTAATAAAAAGTTGCAACCTGGTGGCAACTCATAAAGAAGCATAGAAAATCAGGCTAAATGTGATAATGCCCAACACTGTGAAGGTGGGAAAGGTATGTTATGTATAAGTACATTTCTGTGGTTACACACTGTTTTATGTAAAACTAGGTGAATAATGAGATGATGCTGTGCTCTTCTGTAGTCGTATTTAGAACACTGCATAGAGAGGGAAGATGCTTTTTCTTTGTGTGAGACTTGAAGATTTCAGAAAGAAGCTAATAAAAATCCAGTAACAGTTTATGTAATACAAATATTAAATCAAAAAGAAGAGATAAATGGTCATCTTTTGCATGAAGGAGAAGACTGTAGGACTCCAATTAATGTGCTGAATCATAGGTGATTCCTATTTTAATAGTAGTTTCCTTTATGTACAATTATGGAAGGTAATTTCCTGGTATTTCTCTACTGTGTATTAAAATTTCTAAGATTTCCTTTTCTTTTAAGTTTGGGAATAAATTACTATAGAAGCATGGTCATGTGAATGATTTTGCAGTCTATTCCACAAAACAAGGGTTAGAAGGGAAGAACCAATTTTTTTTTTTTTTCCTGTCTGTTAGAGTAATTTATCACTTGAATAGCTGTCTTCTGTTGACTTACTTCTAAAGCCCCTACACATATTTTAAGAGCAGACACCTTTTGCAGCTACAGGTTTGAGGTGGTCACTTACCAGTTACCATGTGCCTCCTGGTAGTGTATTATGGTATACCCCCATAATATTTAAACCCTGGTATTCAATATTATATTAGGAAAACAGTGAGTAATTTGTCCCATTACACCCTCTGTCTTCACTTGCTCACACTCTCTATCTCTGTCATCTGTTAATGACAAAGTATTTTCTTCCATTCCCAGGATGGTTTGCTGTAAGTACATGAAATCTGAGCCAAAAAGAACCCTTCTGAGGAGTTCTGCTGGTGTGTTATTTCCATGGCCAGGAAGGTCATGAGCCACAAACCCTTTCTTATCCCTAAATCAGCTTTTATTGTTTTTCTCCAAACTTGTGGTAAGCTGCAGGAACTGCTGGATTTATAGATGTAATGGAGCACTGACTGTTCCTCACAGTGGCCCTTTCAGAGCCATCAAGCTCTGCATGTGGGAAAGGGCCACCAGATCACAGGACTGAGGTTGACTTTATGTGGAATGGTTGAAAACAAGTTGGAAAAAAAAAAACCTTGGATCATTTGTGATAATTCTAGAGATCATCTATGCCTTTTCTCCTTCCCTTTGGAGGTAGGTCAGATATTGCTGACCCGTTCCTGACAGATTTTTGTCAAGCATATTTTTAAAATTCTCTCCCCATTAATGTCTCGGAGCTTCTAGACTATTAATTGATTTAATTGTTTTAATTACAGTTATTAAGGTGACTGTATAAATAGTTTCTTTCCTATATCTGGAGATAGCTGTGTCCTTTTCTGTACTATTCTCTAAAGGTTTTACTCAAAATTTGTCAGTAACAGACTTTGAACTCAACTCTGATCTCTTTAGCTAGGGTTGAGCTAATCACTTTTAATTCATAGCAGTAACTCAGTTCCTTCAGGACAGGTGAATTTGGTGTAATTTGTCTCCAGATGTAAACAGTAACTGTCTTGCTTTGGAGAAACTAAGGTGTTACTTGCAATAAATTAACATAATTTGGCTTATTTTTTCAGCTTCATCCTTCTCTCCTATAGCTTTATTCATTTATAAGAATTTAAAACTCTTCTTGTGCCGCTGACAACTTCTCCATGGATTGTGACCCACGGTTTAACAAAACAGTCCTTTGAATTGTGCTCTCCCATTCATTTAATATATCTCGTGAAATACAGTGTGAAAATTAAAAAGTGTTTTCCAGGGCAGATTATACCAGTATTGAATAGAAGAGGTTTTGGGGTTGTTTTTTTTTTTTATATGTTCTTACATTGCCTCTTATATATATCCATCAGAGTACTTGCAGTTTTTCATTTAATTTAATTTTATTTTGTTCCTGTAATAGTGTTATGATGGTGTCTCACTGTCAGTTTGTGATCCAGTGTAGTTGGAAGTCTGTTTGTAGTGGAGTCCCTCAAGGGTCAGTACTGGGACCAGTACTATTCAATATATTTATTGATGACCTGGATGAGGGAACAGCGTGCACTATCAGCAAGTTTGCTGATGACACAAAACTGTGAGGAGTGTCTGACACCCAGAAGGCTGTGCTGCCATTCAGAGGGAGAGTGACAGGCTGGAGAGTTGGGCAGGGAGAAAATTAATGTATTACACAAGGGCAAGTGAAAAGTCTTATAGCTGTGAAAGAACAACCCCAGGTACCAGTACAGGTTGGGGACTGAGCTGTTGGGGAGCAGCACTGGGGAAAGGGACCTGGGGGTGCTGGTGGATGGAAGGATGACCCTGAGCCAACAATGTGCCCTTGTGGCCAAGAAGGCCAATGGCATCCTGGGGTGCATTAGAAGGGGGGTGGCTAGCACGTCGAGGTGGCTAGCACGTCGACAGAGGTTCTCCTCCCCCTCTGCTCTGCCCTGGTGAGGCCACATCTGGAATATTGTGTCCAGTTCTGGGCCCCTCAGTTCCAGAAGGAACGGGAACTGCTTGAAAGAGTCCAGTGCAGAGCGACCAAGATGATTAAGGGAGTGGAACATCTCCCTTAGGAGGAAAGGCTGAGGGAGCTGGGCCTCTTCAGCTTGGATAAGAGGAGACTGAGGGGTGACCTCATCAATGTTTATAAATATGTAAGGGGTGAGTGCCAGGAGGACAGAGCGAAGCTTTTCTCAGGGGTCACTAACAATAGGACAAGGGGCAGCAGTTCTAAACTGGAGCATGGGTGGTTCCGTGTAAATATAAGGAAGAAATTTTTTACTGTGAGGGTGACAGAGCACTGGCAGAGGCTGCCCAGGGAGGTTGTGGAGTCTTCTTCCATGGATACATTCAAAACCCACCTGGATGTGTCCCTGTGTGACCTGCTGTGGGTGCCCCTGCTCTGGCAGGGGGGGTTGGTCTCGATCTTTTGAGGTCCCTTCCAACCCCTAACTTTCTATGATTCTGAAGAGCTGCTATTTAGCTGGTCATTGGCCTCTCTTCAATTATTTATTTTCCCTGGGCACCATATCTTTTCCCTGTTGAATTGAATCCTATGTATTAAAGTCTTTGTCCAGTTTGTTAGTTGCCTTGTCTTTTAGGGTGTTTGTAGCCCCCTCCTGATCTGTGTTCCTGGTCAGTGTATTTTGTTTTGCCATATGCCAGTCATGAATGGAATTTCTGGGTTGCACCAAGCAGAGATTCTGAGCCCTTTCTTGAACTACTGGAAAGGTTCACTTTCCAACTTTATATATGAGAGCATTATGTGACCCAATGGCAGACGTGTTACTACAGTTAAGATTTTTTTTCTCTACCCACTAAGCATGTTACCTGATCAGAGAGAACTTTTTGATTTTGCACTGTTCCTTTAGAGCTGGTGTTGCTTTTTATTTGTTATGCTGTTAAGTACTTTATTACAAAAAAAAGGTAAAAATCTGCTTTTACGTGTTTGAATATTTCTGAGTGTTTTGAAGTTGTTTTGATTGATCTATGAATTTCTAGATTTGCCTTTCTCTCATTTTTGAAGAGAAAATTTTTAAATTTCCCTAGTGTTCTGGTGCCTCACCTGCTTTCAGTGAGGCCTCAAAGAAACCTGGCAGAGACCATTGTGTTGCTTAGGAAACTCTAAACATCTAAAGCATTTAGGGATGAATTTCTTCAGATATCCAGTGTTCAAAATAACTATGTAGTCTTTGATGGACAGTTTCCTGTCCCAATCTGTTTCAAAGCAAAGAAGATATTAACCACCTTTTCAGTGTATTCATTCTTAAGTTTCTGATCTTGCTGACTTAGCAAACCTTCTTTGTAATTGTGTATGTTCTTTCCTCTATACTAGTCATGTATGCCAGCAGAGCAGGCTGTGGCATTGCCAGGGCTTCACAGTTACTGCTTGGAGTGGTCTTTCTTTCAACTTGATTACAGAATTTCTATTGTCCACCACTCTCTAAAGGATTAATCTGTTCGGAGAAATGTACAAATGTACTTCGGAATTTGTAACTGGTTTTGCCCCAGTTTGCCCAGGAAAAAAAAAAAAACAAACAAAAAAACCCACCAAAACAACAAAAAAACAAAACCAAACAAAAACACCAACAAACAAACAAACAAAAAACACCAACAAAAACCAACCCCCAAAACTTCCCTTGTAACAGCTCATCCAAATCTTACCAAATGAGCTCTCCAAATGAGCTTTTTACTATGTGTGCTTGTCAATAATAAATGTTATATCACACTGCTAGAGGTGTTTACTACTGAAGTTAGAAGTTGATTTAATGAAAAACGAAGGGGTAGCATATTCTAGTGGTTGTACAGATAAGTAATGTACTGATGTCTTTGTGTAAACTATTCAGAATGTATGTTGTTTATAAGAGGATGTTTTACACAAATTCTCTATTAATAATCTGGTTTTCATTTTAACAGCATACACAGCTCAGGCAGATGAGAAGACAGCTCCCTGGTACCCCTACAGATGTACATGCCAGGGCCTTACTGGTGTGCAATGGACCTTTAGAACATTATAACTTTCTGATTAAGCAAGAAGAGTTGAAGAATGATGAGCAACAAAGAAGAGTTGTGCAGCACCTGCAGAAGTTACACGAGAGCCTGAAAGGCTACAGCATCAGTTCAAAAAATCTTTTCTCAAAGGTGAGGCTTTTAATGACAAAAATATTTTTTAAAATTTTTATTTGCTTATAAGAATGTGCTTAAAACACAAATTTCTGTTATTAAAGTGACTTTTATTTTTGCATCTTTACAAATAGATCGTTGTGGTACTTCAGAAGTAACCAATATTACAATCATTCTTTAAGACATTTTGATATGATTTTAGTTATGTCTACTGTCTGCTTTCCCAAAAATGTCATTTGGCTGCAGCAGAGAGGGGCCTAGACTAGGTTTTAATTTTCAAGCACTGGCGTAACATGTGTATTTGGGTTACACCTTTTGAACACTGATGTTTTGTGTTCTAACAGATCTTCCATGAATGTAAGTGAAATTAGTGATCAGAGTCTAAATAGTTTATCTTCACAAGACATGATAGTATAGATCTGACATGACTTTAAAAATACCCATTCTTTCCAGCATTGTTACTCTCCAGGGGAGGTAAGAAAAGAAGGCAGAGGTGTGATCTGCATCCCAGTTGCATTTTGGGAGGCATCACAGCTTCTTACCAAAGTATTAACAAAAATTCAGCCATATCCCTCTTGCACAGTGCCTTAGCAACCATAAACCTTCAGCATTTGTAATGCTAATAGGTTGCTGCTGCAGCTCTGTAACTTGAGCTTGAAGCTGTCAGTGCAGTGTTTTCTAGAGCCTCTGTGGCAGTATTTCTCACATCTTGTTCTCATGCTGTTATTCTCCGATTGTTGCTCTTGTGGCCTTGCACCTGCAGATCTTGATAGCATTGCTGTGGCAGGTTCTTATGGGAAGTAACTAGAACTCAGCTTCCTTATCTGTTGTTGTGTAGATTTGTGTTTGTATCTCAGAAAACAAAACACAGCCCCAGCAAAGTAGATAAGACATTTGATTACTTGGTAAATATTAGGCAATCATAGATATGCACAGAAGCTGAATGAGTGAATATCCTTCATTTACACCTGATTAACATACTCCAGTCAACACAAATAGTCACAAACAGGTGGGGGGAAACAATAAGAATGGGGTGTTTCAATGAGTCTCATCATAAAATTATATTGCTGGGAAGAAAGCATGACAAGATGTTCATTGTGATCACTTTTCCTGCCTGCACTGGAGAGATACTTTTGATGAAAAATAAAACCAAAAATGGTGCAAGAGAAAGAGTGAAAGAAACCCACTCAGTGGCTGGCTGGGGAAAATAGTGGCAGCTTCCAGACATCCTCTGATTAGTTGTAGGGAAGTAACTTCCACACTTACAGTCAATGTATGCTGTCAGCTGCAGACCTTGCTAGTAAATTGCCATGTCATCCTTTTTCAGTATCTGTTACACAACACACCTTGTTACAACCCCAAATTCTAGTATTACCTGGCACAAATCACTGTATGGTTTTTTTGCATGGCAAGTCTAAATGATGTACCATGAAGTCAGGGGAGCCAAAGTGTACAAGGCTCAAGTATCTCTAATGACATGCTGTCCTCTGCCTTTAAGGCACCAAATGACTAGTTACCACTCTAAGACTCTTGAGATGTATATTAGCTTAAGGCATGAAAAAAGTAAGAGAAGGGAACACTGGTAGGAGAATTAACTATTATACCTGTAAGTAGCCTGTGTTTTACCTCTAAGTGTGCCTATTTCAAATAGAAGTGTATAGCAGGGTGCAGAAGGACATGTGCTTGCCCATCAAACTACCTCCAACATCTAAATACCTAGCAGACTAAATACCTAGAAAGGAGATTACAGAGAAAAGAAGCTTGAACGGGAAATAATTCCATGGAGCAGAAGGCAGGCACTCTGTAAGAAAAAACAGGAAAATGGTGAAATACAGTAAGTGTACAGTAAGTGAGGTGCTAAGGCAAGGCTTCTCCTAGAGATCAAGGAGTGTGTCTTTGGAAGTTCTGTTTTGGAAGCAGCTGATCATCCTCCTGGGTCCCTTCCCCTACCAACTCAAGGTATTCCATGACCCAGCTTTAAAAAGGGGCCATTTTCTAGGTTGAGAATGTGATTTTCACTAGTTCCTTTTTAAGCACTCATCCCTTTAACATTGCTTCAATTTCATGCTTGAGTTTAAAACAGTCTTTAAAATTGTTGCAAGGCTTGCTGATAAGCTGGGAAGTAATGCCACAGTCAGTGCAATCCAGCTGTAGAGCTAGAGAATGAGCTATTGGGGTAAGTGTTGTTGTAGTTTGAGGTTATTCTTCTAGGGATTGATATCTCTGGAATTCTTAAGAAGACTGATAACCAGGCTGAGCACTGTAGAGCTGTGCCATACATGAAAACTCCCAAAGAAGAGAAGAGCAATAAGTTTTGAGTAGCTTGTTAAAGCCTGCTAGTTTGTGTAATCAAATAATTATTCATGATGGAGAGGAAGAAGCCTCAATAACTTTCTCTTCTGCTGTCTTTGAGGAAGTTATTTGCCAGTTCAAACAGAGCTCCTTTTAAGGTCAAATTGAAGCTACACAGAGTATGGTCTAAATTCCAGTGCAGGTCAGGTGTTGCTTCAGCAAAGTTGCAGTCAGCATCCTTAATGAAGGTTTTCCCCTGAATAACAGTCACACCTGCAAATAGGTAGTTGGTAAAATCAGGGCTGCTGAGCAGTGTACCAGCTGTAGACGGTGGCATCATATGTCTTATGTCTGCATCTCTCAAGGAGTTGTCTAAGTAAGCAAACTGTATGTTTTTCTTTGATGGACTTTCAGGGTAGGGTTGCTGTTGTGAACTTGCTTCAGACAGAGAGAGAGAGATAAAGGAGAGATAGGAAAGATACCACCCCCCTTGGATCCAGCAATGGTCTTGGTAGAAAGTTGGTCCTTGGATAGTGGCCACACATTCAGCATTTCGAGTGTGCCTCTTTTATGCCACCTGACCTCACCTTTTTGGGGGGGCTTTGGCATATCTTGCCAAGCCAGGTGTTCACTTGAGCCCCTCCAGATGGGATGACCCAGCAATAACCCCTATTTCTGTGCATGTTCCCTCTCCAGTGACTTCACAGCGGGGACACACAAGATGTCACTCTGCCTCTGCAGGGTACAGCTTGCCTGTCCCTGTCCCTTATTAAATAAGGACAGTGTCCTGCCTGTCAGGGTGTCCATCAAACAGAGCTCCCCTTGCCAGGACAGTGTTCAGCTTGTCAGGATGGCCACTAAAGGAGGGGCTGCTCTTGTGAGAAAAGGGCCCCATTTATCAGGGTGGTTCCCCAAATGAGGGTCTCTCCTTGAGAGAAGGGAGTCGAGGTGGCTTAGGAATGAAGACTCTACCTCAGCACAATGTCCATTTTGTCAGGGCGGCTCTTTTGAGACAAATATTATTTTTATGACTCTACAGTGATGTTTTTTTTCTGGAATCATCTTAGAATGGGTTTGAGGGGTACAAAGAATTAGTCTTGCTGTTTTTCAGAATGATTACTCAGATCTGAACAATGGCTTTGATCTTCAACTCAGCATGGCCTTGTATGTTGAGATATTTTGAGATCCTCTGAATTGAAGTTCAAGGCTGTAAGAGTTTGCATAGATGTTTCAGATCTCTAGCTTTCCAAAATAATACCAATTGGGACATCTTAAGAGTTGTTGAGTTGCTGTACTAATGACTTGAAATAAGCTCAATTATAGGTGAGGTCATGTTTTGAAAAGAGGTATGAACAATAGTAAACACCATTCAAAACCTTGAAAATGTCTTCAGCTACAACAGCAACAAAAAAAAGGAGAGTTGAAAGAGTGGGAGAAAGAAGCACTTTTGTTAGTGTTTAAAAAAGGAATCTGCGGTTTGGAGGCCCGTGTCTTGATTTTTGCATATTTTAATTAACCATCTTAGTACTGACATACATTTTCACTTAAAAGTCCTTCAGATCAGTGTGTAAATATTGCCAAGAAATGAATTGCTTGCTTCTTATGTGTGAGGTAGGGAGAAGGTAGGTAGACATAGCACCTTACTAAAGATATTTAAGAAAGAATAGGAAGTTTGTAATAATGAAGGAGATGTTGCGAACAATATTATTTCTGAAATGAGGGAGGATATTGGTTGATTAAAGTGAAGCAAAAAACAAAAGGAAAATCAGTTGTAATGGAATCATAGAAAGGCATGCAGTTTTGAAACAAACGTGTGAAACATTATGATAATAGAGAATTCTGTAAATCTGGGGTCATTAATGTGTATGTCATCTTGTGGAATTGTGAGTATTTTAGCATGTGAATGATGTTCAACAAAAGGTCTAATTAAACTGATCAGTAAAAGGAAAAAAAGTTTACTTCTGTGCCATGTCCCCATGATAATGAAACTTGGTGAAGCACTGAAGTTATGCTTTCTTAAGCTATTGCTAAGAATGTTACTGAAATTAAGAAACTTGGAGAATTCAAGGGATTTGACACATTTGTGGTCATGCCCTTGTTTGAAACTATATGGTAAGCACTTAAAACATATGTCTAAGGATTTCAGAATTCTCCCCTTCAGACTCAAATGTGCGTTCTTACTATCTTTGATTTTTTACATAGTAAATACTAGCTTTAACATCCTACAATCTTACCACTGTTGCAACAGCAAATTTATTGTCAACCAGTTGAGGAATATTATATTGGGACCCCAAATATACATCAGGATAATATGGAAATGAGGAGTGAGGAGAAGCTTGTTTGTTTAATTTGTTCTCCTACATCTCCCATTTTTCTCCCTTTCCTCCCTGAAATAAACAAGACTACCCATATTTTAGGATAACTGGAGTATCCTCTGCATGAGATTTCCTCCCTCCTTATTTTGAAGATTATGTTTCAATAGAACCAACATCAGTCTTATGCTTTCTTTGCCCTCCCATACCACTGACTCTCTTGACTGCTTTCTGTGCTCTAAGTTGAACCACCAGCACTGATTGGATTTTGTCAGAAATCCTTGTGGAAGTTGCTCTTCTTCATAGACAACTTTCAGACTTCATTCTGCATGAGAATAATTAAAAAACAAAACCAAGAAATCCATTTTGTGATCATGCAGAATAGCTTGAGGCCAAAAAGATGTCTAAGTTTCAGTATTAAGTCTACTGATAGAGTTTACCTTTTGAGGATGGAATACATGTGTACAAAAACAACCCTAGAATATAAAAATAAGTTCTTCATCCTTTATACAGGACTGAGGTAGTGAGTATCCTAAAAATTTCAGTAGTGTTACTTCTGTCAGAAGTATACATAAAATATTTGGAACAAACTTCTTTAATTGCTTGAAGAAGAGTTTTTCTTGCAGTCAGTTTGCTTTTAGGAATGATCAGCTTCCGTGAATGTGTTTCATCTGCCACATTATCCATCCATCATTAATTTTTTAGTAATTAAGTGTCACTCAAAAATTGCTGTCTTCACAAAAAAACCTAAATTCTGTTTTTTAAATCAACCAGAAGTTGATGTAGATTTCTATGGAGCCCAAACAAAAAACCTTTTTTCTCTAACATGTTTGCTAGAAATGGCAAGTACTGGAGTGAGTATAAAATATGCCTAAGAAGACAAACCTCAAGATGGTTAAATGTAATTAATAAACACTTTACAATGAAAAGAAAAGGTATAGAAATGTGAATTTGTTTTGGGTGTATAGGCTTTATGAAGACAGGTAAAGCATCAGTGTAAAAATTGTTTGGTTTTTCTAGCTGCATCATTCCTTGTGAAACTGCTAATCACATAAATGTAGCCTTTTTATATAAATAAATTTAATGTCATAGTCATCTATCTTGTTAAAATTACTTGTTAAGTTAAAAAGGAAGAAATTCTTGTGAGTGTCTCTCATTTGGATTTTTTTTTGTTTCCCCTTTCTTTGCTGTGTGACTCTGAGCATCAGTAGTTTTAATGAGTGCAAGCTCTTAAAAAATGAACACTGAAAAATGTCAATTAAATTGTCTTGCAAGGCTTTCAAAGCACTAGCAAATAGTTGCAGCCTTGTCTGTTAATGGAATGGTTTCAGAACATCTGAAACTCTTCTCAGATTTTTATTATCCTGCTAATATAGCTCTAAATTAAATCTATAAGTGGGTCTTTTATATAAGAGGTATGCTTGCATATTTTTTGAGTAAACCGGTACTATAGCCCTGAGACATTATCTTTCTACCTTTTGGTCACGTATTTTCTTTCATATTTAATTAGTATTTTGC
Source organism: Florisuga fusca (assembly GCA_038090715.1). Classification (NCBI taxonomy): domain Eukaryota; kingdom Metazoa; phylum Chordata; class Aves; order Apodiformes; family Trochilidae; genus Florisuga; species Florisuga fusca. Next base: position 54,609,365 of record JAAWXA010000001.1, on the reverse strand, counting down.
TACTGGCTCCTCCATTTCTTTAACATGGCACTTTATTTTGAAAAGTGCTTTAGATACAAGTTGTTTATCAGTTACCCGGATCCAAATGAAACCACAGGGTTGCAATGTTAATTTTCTTCTGTTCTGGCTCAGCTCATAGAATTCTGGAAGTGGGGCAATTTTAAATAACCTAATACTCTTTTAAGTGTTCAGTTTCATGGATTTGATGAGAATTTTTGTAAGATTTCCAGTTTTCTAGAACCTGTTTCTTTTTAGTTACACTTGGAAGTGGCTTTGCACAATGCTGGTTGGGTGGGGGACTGTTTCAAATGAAAGTCTTGATGTTATTGTAAGTTTTTCATACATATATTCTAGTGAAACAGAATGAACTGTCAGGTGTCATAAAATATCTACTGAGTAATAATACTAAGAGATTAAAAATTCTTAAGCAGTATTCATTCAAGATGACTCACTTGAGAAAATAGTTAACAAAAAGGTGCACTTTGAAAAGAACCTTTTTATAATCACATTTATATAGGCATGTGTTTTTATTGTGACTTCATTGATTTCAGTCCTGTCTAAACCAAAGATGATTCTGCATTTAAGATTGAAAGTGAAATGGGACATAGAATGAGCAGTGGCTTTGCAGTACTGCTTTTCTAAATCCTAATGGCTTATACCTTAAATAGAGCTGCTGTAATAGGTGTATAATGCATATATCTAGGAATACAATACTGCTTAATTTTGTATCCTTTTTCCTAGGACTGTTCAAATGATTTCATGAGGAAAAGGATTTATTTTTATGATGATGGGTTGAGAAATGTTTGATTATTTTATGTGTGTTCTGTGTGCTAAGGCTGGGGATATTTTCACAGAAATCTAAAAAAAAAAACCAAAACAAACAACCAAACACTGCACGTGTGTTTGGCCTCTTTTAAGAATTCACACAAATATAATATTAAGATTGCTTACCAATTCTAAACTAACAGTTTATTTAGGGTTGCACTTAGCTAGCTCATCCTACTTTGGTAGCTACTTTCTTCCTTTACCTCAGCAATGTGCTTGCTTTTGCTTTACCTCATAGTCTTACTTACTTTTTTTCTCCTTATTTGCAGCTCTTTGCCAAAAACAAACCCCCCAAAGGTCTTTATGTGTATGGAGATGTTGGTAAGTTTCAGTTGCACCAGTTTCAATGGCATTTCCTCTAAATGCATGTTAATTTAAATTCTGGAGTGTCTAAAAGTTTTATGTTTATGTAGCATTATTGTTTTAATTAATTTTCCAGAATTAATTTTCTTGCATATTATGATGTTATTTAACACTGAATTCTGGAAGCTGTTAGATTGGTCTACATTACCATTTATGGGTTTTTTTTCAACATTACTGACTTGCTGATATTTAAGAATGCAATTTAAGAACCTGGGAAGTAATTGAGAGCTCCACAGAGAGAATTCATAGTTCTGAATTGCAGTAATTCCTCATGAAAACATACCTGCTTTCTAAGAGAGACACTATGGGTGTTTTCTGGATGCATAAGGAGCTAATTGTGTTAGTCTTACACTGTGGAAGAGTATGGTTTCATTACTTCAAAGCTAATGAACAATCATTATTGTAATCAGTACATACTGCTTTAAATAAATGACCTATTTAGTGGTTGGTTTTTTTAAAATTTTTTTTTAATTTTTATTTTAAGGCACAGGAAAGACAATGGTGATGGACATGTTCTATTCTCACTTACAAGTAGAAAGGAAAAAGAGAGTCCATTTTCATGGCTTCATGCTAGATGTACACCAGAGTAAGTGCAGACACAGGTATTTACAATAATTTTTGTGATATATGGCATCTATAAAAAAGTCTGTCTCATTCTCATATTCATACTGATTGGGATAACTATTTAAGAAAAAAAACCTACAAAGTAAAAGATTAGGAGGGAAGTTTAAAGACTTCAACATTGCCTTTCATACCAGAGTAGATATTAATTACATATTATATGCAAGTATCTCTTCTCAAAAGATTCTGTATACCTGAGTGTATAGAAAACCTGGGTGTGTATTTAGGATTAAATCCTTAACTAAATGATTTCCAGTTACCAGCTAGCTTACATAAAATCTGGAGAAAGCAGTTGCAAAAACTGAAATAGTAAAGGTTAAATACAGTCTGCATTTTGAACAAGCAGTAAGTAAATGAGGTATCATCACCAAGAGGAATGAGAACTGTTTGGGCTGGCAACCTTAGTCATATTATTAGCAATTTAGAGGAAAAAATAATAGAAGGAAGTTCATTCTTAGTGTCAGAAAATTATCTGTGATCTTAAAATACTGTGAAACTGTTAAATGCAGCTGCCACAGTATTTGTGAATTACAGCACTATTTTTCTTGGAAACAACTTCTGCCACTCTTAGTGCTGTCCTTCTTGTCATCATTGAAGTCACTGTTGAGATTTGCTGTTTCCATTTCTTGTCAGTTGTGCTTAATCTTAGCAAAGGTACCCTCTTATTGCAGGATCTTTGTTTTACAAAAGTTTGTTTATAGTCAGATGGAATACAGTCCACGAGACAGTGAAGTATGGATGTAATAATCATACTTTGTGCCAGTATCATCATGTTTACATTTTCAAACAGAACTCTTTTACTATGTATGGCTTCTTTTAACTGTTCTAAGTGTGCCTCCAGAGCATGCAAGGCACAGAGGTGTGCCATTGATTTGTAAACACTGTCAGGGTTTTTCATACTCAAGACTGAGACAGAATATACCAAATTACAAAGTGAAACTGAAGCTAAGTTCATGAATGTGAGCAAGATATAACTGTAGTTTTAATCAGTTTATAAAAAATGAATTTTAGGTGCATAGCATTCAAGGGTTTTTTTTGTTTTACACGTTTCTAAACAAGAAAATATGAATCACAGAATCTTCTAGCTTTTAATAATTGCCTGGATGTGGTTGAAAACTATTTTACCCTCTTGAAGTTGGGCTAAATTTGAAGCTTTCTTATTTTTAGTGGACTGGGTTACTTTTTATTTGGTAGTTAAATAATTTTATTCTTCCTGTCTTCAAAAAAGAAATGTGAAATATTTTTTCTTTTATGTTTTATCAACTCAGGAATACATCGCCTTAAGCAGAACTTGCCGAAAAGGAAGGCAGGATTTATGGCTAAATCATATGATCCAATTGCACCAGTAGCAGAGGAAATAAGTGAAGAGGCTGCTCTCTTATGTTTTGATGAATTTCAGGTAAGAAAACAGTGACTACTTCTTCACTTAAAGGGAAGCTTCATAAAATTACTTTTGATCTTAAAATATGGCTCTTGTTACTGCTGATGTAGTGTTTGATTCACTGGCCAGTAGTGAACTGTAGAAGTTGAAGAGCAGAAGTGATTCCACTGTTATGGAGCTGGTAGGTTGGTTTGTTTGGTTTTTGTTGTTGTGTTTTTTTCCCCCCTCAGGAAATAAGATGCAGGTAAAGGGTGTGCATCTCCTTATGGTGCTTTCATCTACCAGTCGAGTTACTGGTTGTACAAGGGACTGCTAGAGTTCTGTGAGAGGTCCATTAGTACGTCAGGGCAGGGACCAGCATCTTGTACTGAGTCTGCACAGTGCCCATGAGAGTCACTACCAGATACTTGCTTGGCATGCCTGGTCTTTGCTGTAGTTCATGCAATGCAACAAAATGTTTGTTTAAGTTAAGTAAGGACATGGAAATAACATGTCAAATTCAATCTAAATTCTTCCCTAGAGTTATTGGAGCCTTTGGCATAGAAACGCCAGATTATACCAATGTAACTAACATTTTAAGAAATCTGTCATTGCATTGTATGTGAAAATTAAAAATAACCTCATAAAATGATCTTTGGACAAGGTAACTGGGTTGTTTAATTTGTTTTACACACCTTGTGAATTTTGTTCTAAGGGCAAATCACAAATCTAAGTGTATAATTGCTTTATAAAAATTTTAGAAGAAAGACTAGAGGTATTTGGCAGCTCTAATCAACTGAGATTTTTAGATTTTTAATTCAGAGAGAAAATGCAGAGCAAGATAAGAACAGAGATTAGTTCTCAAATCACCGGTAGAAAAAAAATTTGTAAATTGTGTTATGCTCTTAAATTAATACATTACTGGAATGGACAGTAATTTACATCTCCTAGTTATTATTTTACAAGCCTCCACACCTTAGAAAATAACTGGTTTATGAACAGCTCCCATGAAGAGGATTTTTGTAACTATAAATTTGTAGGTGTTCTTGTTTAAAGTTACTTTGCATTTTTCAACAAGGGTAGTCCTTTGATCTCTGGCTTCAGAATGTGCAGAGTCACTTCAGTTGCAGCTGTTTACTCATTTAAATTGTGTTTTATCTTGTGAGTATGAATGCTGGGCTTCCAAAACTTGCAGTATAAAAAACTAAATACAGATACACTGCCATTTACACTGTGGAGAAATGGGAAGGTTTGGAGAGGGGAAGGAGGAGTGTTAACTGTCAGGACATCAAATGCTCAAATGGCAGAAAGAGGCATCTCTGCTGTTCCATGTGTTAGTGAAAACAGCTGCTTTTCTATTTACGTGCCCACTCCTTTAAAATCCTGGCCATACTGTGTTTCCAGACTTTCCACATTCGAAGGGGAGAGACTTGTATTTTTTGTTTCCAAATTGATTGCCTGCTCCCCCTGCTGACCTGTTTGAGCTGCATCAATCACCTCAGCTGTAAAAACCACCTGGTTTTGTTGGTGGGTCACAGTTGGGAAAGTTGTACAAGACCTCTACATTAAAATGTGTTCTTTGCATTCTTCAGTGAATTTTAAAAATCTACTTGTTCTGGCTATACTAATGTTCTAAATTCACAGACCTCTGGACAGCTGGATTTCTTGACTGATTTTCTGTAGCATGGACTGCTGTGGCAGCTTTGCCTATTGAAGATGAGTCGCAGCTTTCTTATATTTAGCAGAAGGCACTGAATTTGGGATGAGACATCTTCTGCTTAAATAGTAATAAAATAATGCAGCGACTGGAAGAAGTGCTTATATGGTGTGACACAATTAACATTGATAATAAGGAGCCATATCTAATTCAGGATGTTTGCAGCCCATTTCCCCAGTGGAGATAATGGCTAGATTTCACTGCAGTCTGATTCACTCCTCTTTAAAGAATTGCTGGATTAAAATGAAACTGGAAAGAACTGGAGACTCGGAACAATTACTGCTCTGACTTGCAGACAAAGCTGCTGTCTGTTTTGACAGATGCAAAGTCAAGTTGGCTCTACACTACTTTGGCAAAATACTTGTGTATGGAGGAAACATTGGAAAACTATTGAGATTTGCTTTAAGCACTTTGGCTTGCCTTCAAATACCTGTTGGAAAAGAAAAAGGGAGGAATAAGATGGCTTTATTTATTAATTTTATTTTATTTATCTACTTATTTATATTAAGATCAGATATGAAGATGAGTGATCTTGTGACAGGGATGGCAAAACATATTGTTAATGCTCATATGTCAGAGGAAACCAAATGCAGAACTTCCAAAGACAAAAGCATTGCTCAGGTTGCACATTCCTCTCTGCAAAACAGAAGTACCCTGAAGTGAGTCTTCGTGTAAAGCCCAAAGAATTGTTGAACAAATGAAGAGTTGACTAATTGATGTAGAAAAAATATTTTAGTACTTGAAAAAGTAGTTTTGTGTGATCCAAAATATTGTTGTATTAAAACAAAAAACACAAATTACTGTCTCTAAAATGTTTCTTATTGCAAATGCCTTGTGGTAGCCAGGACCCTAGCAATGGTGTTAGGTGTCTGAGTTTGTCCATTCTGAAGCAAGTTTTTTGTCAGCACTTCCCTGAACCAGAGGTTTTCAGGTTATTAAACAGTAGCTACATCTTGCTGATCTTTGTTGCACAGTTTACTATAAATATTAAAGTTTTGTTGTTTTTTGTTTTAAATCACAAAAATTATAAGCCTTTCAAAAAACATCCTCATTTGGAAGAAAAACCCTTGAATTAAGGGATTCATAACTGGAATTCTGATGTTTCAGAACACAGAGGTTGGTCAATAAAGAGAATAGTTATTGTTTAGTGATCAAATAAATACAACCAGGTAATTAGAAATTCTATAATTTTGGCATGCAATGGTAACCTGTGTTAGTATTGTTAATGAAAACAGAATCCCTAGTTCTGGATACGCTGGATGTTGATACAGTGTTAGTCTTCATGTATACCATTGGTACCACTTGGACTTAGTACTGTTTAGGGAGTTTTTACTAACCTGCAGGCTACTAAAAGCCTCTAATAAAAATTAGGCTCTTATTTTTGTGCTAACACTAATTACTGGTAATACATGCTTGTGTTTGCTGTTCATTACACAGAACTGTACCAATCAGTGGATGACTGAGTCTCAGGCACTTACACATGTAAATTAACTGTTAGTGTAGTGGTTTTTTCTTGTTTTTTTTTTGTTTGTTTTTTTTTTTTCCTTGTTGGTTTTTTTTTTTTAATTTTTTTTTTTTTTTTACATGAGTCATAATGGAAAGCAGCACTAGGTCATAAAAATCTTTTCTCTTAAATGCTAATGAAATTTATCCATTTTCTCCATTAGCAGGCTCTCCTTATTGGTAATTTGTAGCCTCTGCTTTTGTTTCCTCTTGTAATGAATGGTGGATACAGTAAAAACACATGAGAAATGACATTGCTTTAGTTACTGTCTTCTACCTGTTTTATCTTGTAGAACTGTTCTGTCTTTCACAAGCTATATTAGATAAAGAGTTTGTATTTGCATCCCAGCTCTCAAAATGGCTGTTTCTTTCTTGCAGAACTTTTGAGACTTTTTTTTTTTTTTTTTTGATGGAGTTGAAAACATCAGAATTCTGCACGAAATAACCATTCTCGTTAATAAGAGGATGTTAGTATTTTTTAAGTGAGCATTCTTTCCCTCCCTTTCTTCAAAAGGTAGCATGCCTTGAAGTATTTTTAAACAAACAAGCTTGTATCAAAGTGTGTGTATGCCTATATAATATTTAAAAACTTGACTGTTAGGTTTGCTTTGTGATACAAGAAATTAAGTAACTTCTACAATACCAGTCCTTTGTGTGTATTGTCTTTTAGGAAGAGGAAAAGCTCAGAAGAAATAAATTATTGGTAGGTGGGTGCATAAGCAGATGTATTAGACATCCAGTACTATAGTGAATTACTACATGGTTTTTGAAATGTTGGACCTTCATGATCAGAAATGGGCAAATCTAAGGAGTGTGTTACTTATTACGTAAAAGTTTGTTTTTGAAAATGGAAGAAAAATCTGTTTTAATGCATTCCATAGAACTAATTAGAAGTACTCTTTGGAAGAAGGAAAGTGGTGTCTTTAATATGGTTCTTTATGAACATTATTGCTTCCAAAGTAGCTGTCAGAAATGTAACCTAAGTGTTTTACTGTTTCTGCTGTAGAATTAATTTTTTTTAATGCCCAGAAAGGTAATTTAGAAATAGGAGAATAATGGGGGGATGTGCTGGTGATCGAGTAGGGGAGAAAAATGAATCACACTGGTTAAAGTCTTTCTGTAGATGTATTACTGTCAAAGCATACACATCTAAAATGGTGAAATGTAGCAATCTGTCAGTCTCTTTTGTAATGAGTCTGCGTAACTCAGCATGCCACCACTTTTTTATTTCCTCAGACTGGGGGACTGTTTCAGTAAGTCAGAATGCAACAAGTGATATAATAATCAGAGGGAATGCAGGAGAAACAAATGTAATGGTAATAAATTTGGTATACTATTAGGTTTGCTGATCTCGGCTGATGAGCTGCGAAATACAAATTGCTGTTGTAACAATGGGGGCTTTTTGTTTGGAACAAATTATTACATTTTTTATTTCTGCAGAGTTGTTTCTCTTTTTTTTTTCCTCTTATTTCTTGGTACTGTAAAGCTAGTTAGTTAATCTAAAGTTAGATATTTAAAGAAATTTTACTTGATGGGTTACGGCTTTAGTCTTCTTTTTTTTTTTTTTTTCCCCCATTATCACTGATCCCACCCACTTTTATTTTTTGTTAGTGTTTTGTGCCTGAAGGTTAGAAGAGGCTGACTGTGCTGGAAGTGACTGCCGTGCCTTTTGATTATTCATGGACAGTAATAGAAGGCACTTAAAAAGAACAATGAAATTGCTTATTTTTGTGATGGGCCATCTGTTGAATTGTTTTTTGCAACAATCACACAATAGTATCTATGTCATATCATTCTATTTTCAACAGCAGCTGATTATGTATAGTTGGCTACTTGTCTTTATTTCTGCAGTCTCATGACCATTTAAATTCACCTCTGCAAACCTTTGCCTCAAAGGTAATAGAAATGTAAAACAGCTGGTGTATATTTTTTTTTCTGTCTTTTTTTTTCACATTGTTTCTAATTAATTAGGCCTCTTAAATGTTCAGGTCTGTTTTCTGTGTCTCCCACCTGTAGTTTTATAATAGAAGTTAACATGGAATCATTTAGCAATTGGTAAAGCAATGCTGTAGTTCGGCAATAAAGAGTAGGCAAGTTTTGAAAGACTGTGGTACATTCACTGCTTATTAATTATCCCTTTTATTTTTTTCCTCACCAAGCAATAATTAGAATCTTTCTCCATGGCTTTCACTAACAAGCATTTTTCCAAGCTATAAAGCCACTTGCAAATCTATTGCAGCAGAAGCTGAAAGCAACATAAAACAAATGTGTTGTCTTCTTCAGGTCACTGACATTGCTGATGCCATGATTCTGAAGCAGCTTTTTGAAAATCTGTTCCAAAATGGGGTTGTCGTTGTGGCAACATCTAACAGGCCGCCAGAAGGTAAAAACAAACACGCTATTAGTATTACCCAAATACAATTAATCTCAGTATCTTACAAAAGAATTGTATTAAAATCACATAGTGTTTAATACTAATGTCACTATAGTCTTGAAGAATACAAGATACTCCAATTTATCCCCTCTCTTTTCCTGTGCATAAGGAAGAAAGCTTTTTCACTAAGTCCTACTCCTCTCTCAAACTCAAGGTGTTCCTACCACCACCACCGCTACCACCACCACCGCTACCACCACCACCACTACCACCACCACCAGCACCACTCCCCTACCTCTCCCCTTGTTTTCTGATCTCCTCTACTCTATCCAAACCAGTGGAAGGCTATTTGGGAACAGGGAAGTTGAGGAGGGGTGAAATATTGTCTGTGTTTTGCATGTATTTCAGGATAGGAAAGATTATATTCTGCAGAAGTGGGGAAATAGTAAGAGTACATTCCTTCTTGGTTTCTAACTTGTAAACCTGCAAACTTGATTCACCAGCTCCAAGGAGAACTCCTTATGAAGATGCCATTCTCAAAGCCTGGTGTGAGGTCACTGGTTGGGACTTACTTAGGTGGAAGATTTCAATTTCTAACAATATTATTAGGTAAAGGGTCACTTGCTGAAGTCCCTAAATTGGTATGGGTTTTAACCAAGCAGCAATTGTAATTTTTTGTATAGGAAAATAATGTTTGTTACAATATGCTGTTAGCAGTTAACATAATGCAGTCTTTCTCTGCAACTTGTATGACACTTATAGATAATTAATTTCAAATGTTTGCAAAAAATACTGAAGAATTCAGTATCAACTGTAATGACCAGTTACTTTTTCTACCCAAACTGACTAAGAGAGAATCACTAAAGATTTACAGTGTGCTTTTTTTTTATTAGAAGGGGAAATAATTTCCCATTGGTTTATTTTCCTTGTTTGAGCAAACAAGGTGAACTCATAACTCCTGTAGTTGGGGTAACTACAGATAAACAGGGAGCTAGTGCTTTTTGAAGCACTGGAGAGATTTTTATTGGAACTCAGGGATTGTATCCTATTTAAATTGAGTTGTCAATTTGTGACCATTATTTTCCTGGGGTTTTTTGTTGGGTTTTTTTGTTGGTTGGTTGGTTGGGGGGTTTTTGGTTTTTGTGGGTTTTTATATATATATATATTAAGTCACTGTGTCAACTGGAAAGAGACCCATTTGTGCCAGCTACCCCAATGAGAATGTCAAGAATGGCATCTCCAGAACTGAACTATATTGAATCCAGACACTGATCAATGCCTGTTTTTTCTTTCCTTCTCACTACTCCCGTGTGTTTTATGGTGTGTGTCTGCATGCCTCCCACACAGAAGAGTTGGGTTAGCATAGTCTGCTGCATCAAGGTTAAAAACTGAATTGAGAGATTAGTTTCTTGTGGACACAAAGGAGAAAAGTGGCTTCTTCATTAGAGAGCAGATGTACCCAGCTGCTGACCATTAGTGATATGCTTAACCATCTTAAACTTCTGCCTTGGGGAAATGTGAAGGTGAATACTCAGATGCAGTGTTCAAGGAATCCTGGCTTCATTTCTCAACCAAAATTACTGTTTATTTTTCTTATTCTCACAAAACAGAGACATAATACAAAACTCAGGGCCTTATTAACTAGATGGACTAACAGAAGTACCTTACAGTAGTGCTACACTTTCAGTAGTTTTCCTAAGTAAATATGCACTTGGTTGATGTTTTAGTAAGTGTATAGTTACCAAGATTTGCAGTTATGAATGAAAACTATGTATGGCTTCATATAACTTTGTTGGTAGTTAGAGTATGGAATCATCTTCACTGGTAATTTTCCTAAATGTTTTTGTGCACATGTCAGATTTTGTGAAAACCAGGTGGTTTTTTATGCATAATGTGTCTTCACCATGAGGTGCTGGCAGACCATATAAGCTTTAGCATAGGAGTAGTCTTCAGGCATTATGGGGAATATAGATGATATTAATAAGCTGGCATGGTCTTTGTTGGGAATTTTGGTGACATCTCCACCAGGTGTCTATTGTTTTTTCTTTCTGGTAGTCATAGGTGCTCTACTGCCTTTTGATAAGTCTTCCTAGTATCATTGAAGAAGAACAGCCCATCTCTCAGTTTAAGTGATAACATTTTCAATGAAAAAGTAATTGTTATGTACACGCTGGGCAGGTGGATAGTTTCCATCCAGAACTCTATAGTTTCCGTAGAGAACTGTTTGCTGTATAAAATACAAAATAAGCTACAAAATGCAGTTTGCTTTTAAATTAATATTTTCTTTGGCTGCGGATTTGCATTTTTTATTTTTTGCAAATTTGCATTTTAATTTTTTTTTCCTTAGGGGTGACATTTTTTTTTTTTTAGCTTTGGAAAGGGGGGTTTACGTGGTAGAATTGCTAGAAGATAGTGTACCATAGTACACTGCCTAAGAACACTGCTAACCTTGTAAACTCAAATAGAGTATTTTTTGTGTATATTGAGTTATGTTGTTTTCTCTTCTGCCAAATACTTGGGACTTAGCAGCTGCATAGTTTTGGTCTTATAATTATACCAATGTATATGCAGAATTACAAATCCTTTTTTATAGCCTTAGCTTAAAACAGAAGCTGGTCTTATTTCTTCTGCTAAAATCAGTTTGATGTCATTGAATATTTAAGTCATCTTTCACTCACTGCCTTTTTCACACTTTTCCAGGATGTTCCTTTCTTCCTTAAGAATGTATGCAATTTTCATACAGCAAAAGAGGAGAAATCAGTTTCATCTCTCCTTTTCCGCCTTTTTCTGCAACGAGTTTTATTTGCCAGACTAAAAGACAAGCTGATATTGTTATTAAGACTAAGTAGCAAAATGGTTCTGATTTCCTTTCTTTCAGATCTCTATAAAAATGGTCTCCAGAGAGCTAATTTTGTGCCATTCATTGATGTGTTGAAGGTAAGGAGAGTCACTTGTTAAATGCTTTTCAGTTTCATCTGATGTATTAATAAATTATAGAGATTTGTACATGATTGCTTTGATACCAGTATTCAGATCAGATGTATATGCTTTAACTGTTTGGGGCAAAAGTACTTGAAGGTAAGGCAAGGGANGCTGGTGAAGGGACTGGAGCACAGATCCTATGAGGAGAGGCTGAGGGAGCTGGGGCTGTTCAGCCTGGAGAAGAGGAGGCTCAGGGGAGACCTCATCACTCTCTACAACTCCCTGAAAGGAGGGTGTAGCCAGGGGGGGGTTGGTCTCTTCTCCCAGGCACGTCTCAGCAAGACAAGAGGACAAGGTCTTAAGTTGTGCTGGGCGAGGTTTAGGTTGGATATTAGAAAGAATTTCTTCACCGAGAGGGTGATCAGGCATTGGAATGGGCTGCCCAGGGAGGTGGTGGATTCTCCATCCCTGGAGATATTTAAAAAGAGACTGGATGTGGCACTCAGTGCCATGGTCTGGTAACCGCAGCGGTAGTGGGCCAAGGGTTGGACTTGATGATCTCTGAGGTCCCTTCCAACCTGGCTAATTCTATGATTCTATGATGATTCTATGACAGGCTCAGAATTGGGCAGGGGACACAGGAAGGGCAGGAAGAGGTGCTGATAGCCTTACTGGCCTGGGCCAGCTACACAGACCTGGAAGCTTTTATGTGGCCCCAAGAAGTGGAATTCCTCAATTGCACCTCCCATTAGAGCTGTTCAGAAGAGCTGGGTTGGAAGGGACCTCAGAGATCATCAAGTCCAACCCTTGATCCACTACCGCTGCGGTTACCAGACCATGGCCAATTCTACCAACCCAGCCAATTCTATGGTTCTAAAAAAGAAATCTTCCTGTCCAGTATTAATGTGTCTTGAAAGTTGGATATTTTTATTATGACAAAAAATTAACTTTTGAATAAGGTAGCAGAATTTGTTTGTTTGGATAGGACTTTCTTAGTGCTATCTAATATAGTAGTCCGCTAACTGTTCTGTGTTGCATTTGTAGACATCTCGCATTTATTGTGAGACAGAACCTTGATGTTCCTTTGGTGTGAAGGAAGTAGTATTTGGGATGTATCCCTCAATTGCATTGTTTCTGGGTTGTCTTTCTTGTGTATAAATGAGTATTTGTGAGGCTTCACATTGAACATGCAGCAGTTCTGGAGTGAGCTTCCCTAAGTCTGCACGTTGTGTTGTGGCAGGCTGTAAACTTTAACTAATTCATTTAGATAAAAAAAATGGAGCATCCTTCCTCAGTGTGAATAATACAATCAGCACTTACTTTACTATTAATAAGAACATATGCTGAACTCACACTTCTGAGTTCTGAGCAAGTTGTAGGTGTTTTTAATTTACAAGCTATGCTTGTATTCCTACATTGTTGAGGGTTAGCATACAGCTCCTCTGCCCTGCTCCACCTGTACTGACATGACATATAAAATAGAAATAATAGCACTTCCCTACTTTACAACAGTATTGCCAGCATAAATACATACATACTGTTAACTATATCAGTATCGAAGATAAAAGGAAGGTAAGAGTTTAAGGTAGGTTTGGCTTAATGAGAAGAAATTTGGAAATGCTGAATAGATGCATTGGTTGGATGTTTCTGTTCGGGTCATCAGCAGTAAAGCAGTTGATGGTGCCGGGGGGTTTTCAGTGGGCATTTTGGAATTGTTAGAATGTTTAATTGCCTAAGCACCTTTGAAAAATCCCATCTTGTGCTGATATTTGAGCTATAACCAGGTTTAAAAAATGTGAGGCTCTATGATTTCACTAATGATCAGAGTAATCAGACTAAAATTTACAGTTTGTGTTCGACACATGAGAAATAGACATTAAAAAAGCCACATTACGATGTATTTTAAAGTAAGACTTTTAGCAAATGACCTATACATTACAAAGTAATACAATACAGTGTAACATATAGAACTAAATTGATATTCTGGCTGTGGTTGTTTGAGAAATGGAAATTTAGGCCTCCCCAATGTGCTTATAAATCATGGCATTGGTGTTAACAGATGGAGTAGCTTTTGCCTCATCTGTTTATAATTCCATGTGTGACTTTAGGAAATTTAAAGATTATATCTTCCAGGGTTCTGTGTGGAAATATGAAGGAAAAATATTACATTGGATGCTTGCATATGTTTGATTTACTATGTGCTCTACTTTTACCTCACTCCAAGCCATGCATCTCTGTGTAGCATCAGTCTCATGTAACTTGTTTCCTTAAGGTGGCTTTGACAACTGGGACCAGCTCCTGTCTTTGTTTTCTCTGGGCTCAGAGCCTCCTGCATGGCTTTTGTTTGGGGTTTAGAGGGAGTGATTGGGTGTGTTGGTTTTTTCTGTTTCAGAAATTAACTTCTATGATGATAAATCATAAAAATAAGGCTTTAACACTGAAAGCAGTTCAAGTTCAACACAGTAGCTTCAAATTCTTTTAAATATTCTTGGGAAGATGAGATGAATGGAAAGTATTGACAGTACGTTTCTGTTGAGTGAAGAGATGCTTCACCTGAAATAGATTTCAGGCTGTTCTGTTCTGCATGAATGGAACACACAATTCTTCAATACCTTGGTAACCGTTAAACAAAAATCTTTCTCTGTCTTCAGATGATCAAAAGAAGTGGTTTCTTTCTTGGGTCTGGAATTACTCATGTTTACCCTTGATTTCATTGTTGGTTTTATTTTCTACAGGTGATTTTTCTACAGATTCCAGTATCTGTATTTAGGTTCCTATTTCTTACCAAGACAACTACAAACCAATTCCTGTTGAATAAGCAAAAAGGTGAAACGATGCTCTAGGGAAGATACAGTTATCTAAAGTTTGTCTCTATTGCCTTTCTAGTTGATAGATTACTGGGAACAAGTGGTTACTGAACAGCTCTAATGGGAGGTGCAATTGAGGAATTCCACTTCTTGGGGCCACATACAAGCTTCCAGGTCTGTGTAGCTGGCCCAGGCCAGTAAGGCTATCAGCACCTCTTCCTGCCCTTCCTGTGTCCCCTGCCCAATTCTGAGCCTGTCATAGAATCATCATAGAATCATAGAATTAGCTGGGTTGGAAGGGACCTCAGAGATCATCAAGTCCAACCCTTGATCCACTCCCGCTGCGGTTACCAGACCATGGCACTGAGTGCCACATCCAGTTTCTTTTTAAATATCTCCAGGGATGGAGAATCCCCTACTTCCCTGGGCAGCCCATTCCAATGCCTGATCACCCTCTCGGTGAAGAAATTCTTTCTAATATCCAACCTAAACCTCCCCTGGCACAACTTAAGACCATGCCCTCTTGTCTTGCTGATAGTTGCCTGGAAAAGAGACCAACCCCCCCCTGGCTACACCCTCCTTTCAGGGAGTTGCAGAGAGTGATGAGGTCTCCCCTGAGCCTCCTCTTCTCCAGGCTGAACAGCCCCAGCTCCCTCAGCCTCTCCTCATAGGATCTGTGCTCCAGTCCCTTCACCAGCCTAGTTGCACTCCTTTGTCCCTGTATTCTGGTCTTTTGAAACCTTATGTAGTTTGAGATTTAAATTTTCAGGGATCCTTTAACCCTATAACTTAAAGTAGTAGTTTTCATAAGCAGGGAAAAACTCTCAATTTATTGGTTTGTGGCTGTAGCTAGAATTCTTTGTGACACAATATTCTTTATGGAAGGCTTAGTTTCTGCAACAGATTCGAGTGCTTCTTCAGTGCATGAAATTTTACAGAGCTTTACAGAGATAAGAAGTATTAGGAAGAAAAATCTTTTAATTCTGTAATTGCAATTAGATTCAGACCCTTGTGACTGAGCTTTTAATCTTGCAGCATCTTTTACTGAGCATTTTAAAGTGCATGAACTTGTGATTTATTTTTTTTTCCTTTTTTACAAAGCCAGTTCTTGAAAAGAAAAACATTGCTCACAGTTACTTTCAAATTCAAATGCTTAGAGTAGAAATACTTCAAAAATTGTTCTAAACCAGTAAGAAATATAAAAATTTCTAAACATTTTAAAACTGGTTTACAAATAAAGCTGTGCATTTAACAACTTGATGTAAGATCTGAAGTAAGGCTCTCAAAAAAAGAAAGCATGCTTTATTTTAGTTGTTTTGCAATAATTTTAGCAACATTTTAGTTTTAGCAGACATTTAATGAAGACACATACATGAACCTTTAACTATTCTGGAATCCTAATTCTGATCCAATGACTAGTTCAATGCTTAATTCTTCAGACAAACAGGAAGGAAAGGTCCTCGAATGGTTTGTTATGTATAACTTAAATAAGTAGTTCTTGAGTTTTCAAAGGTTTCCTGGAACTGTGGAGTGAAGTTGTAAAAAGTATAGCCAAGTCAAAGTGCCAAGTATGTAACTTCTGCATTTTTCTCAAGTTTTTATCATGTGGTCAACCTGCACTGCACTAAATTCTAACTGAAATGCAAGAGGCTTTAGGTTCATAGCCTGAATATACCTTTAAAAGATACAGTTTTAAAATAAAATGTTTGGTTTTTACTACTTGCATTCTACTTCAGCTGAAGAGAATCAACTTGAAACCTCTTATCAGTAGCACATGAAATTACTGTAAGCTTCATATAGTTAACTTTTTTCCCTTGATATTGGGGATAAAATAATTACTTATTTTAAAAGTCTTTGGTTGAAATTAGTCAATAGTAAGCATTGTACACTCATCAGATAAAAAACAATGTGTTTTTATACACTGTAATGTTCAGTCTCTTTCTTGGTTGGTCTCCTTTGTTGGTTAATGATTATTTATTGACATCCTTGCTTACTCTCATTTGTTTAAAATAGAATGTGCCCTTTAGTTCAAAATAAAAAATGGAGGAATTTAGAAGTATTTTCAGTTTTTAATTTCTTCATTTCAGTATGTGAAAACTATTTGTTTAAAACATTTCGAGTTGTCCCTAAGGAACTTGTGGGAGTTAGTTTTGTACAAAGGCATTTGGTAGATGTAAAATGTCTTTGATGGTGCACTCAGCTTTTGTCCAACCACCTGTGTGAGAAATGCAGGGATTTGTTGATTGGCGGATCTGCCTCTTCCTCCCCCCTCTCCCCCCCAGAAGTCATCTCCTTGATGAAATTGATTTGTCAGTTTGTTCCAGTCTAATGGTGTGATAGCCCAGCAGCTTTCAGTATGTTGAATAGTTAAAACTTGCTTTTGAGGTCAGTGTCAGCCACTCTGACCCCTGTGAACTGTCACCTGAGTCAGAATTGCAGGGATTAGGCCTTTGATATTGTGATGGCTTCGCCTATCAATTGACTTTTTCATTACTGAAGATGTTGGGCCTTTTGTTTCCCTTCTTAGTATGTAACCAAGCAAACTCCTAAGTAGAAGGAGCATTTGTTCTTGTTCTCGCTCTCTGCAAGTAATAGAAGTACTCATCTTTTGTGAAGCATACCTAATTACACACAGAAAAAAATTAAAAATAGAAAATACAACCTGATTGCAAGTATCATTTATGGGTAATTTTAGTTTGACAGACTTGCAAGAACTGGTAACTAATAAAATGTTGTATTTAGGCAGCAAAATGTCAGATTAGAAGTTACAGCCTTTCCTGTGTTTAGCTTTCTAAGCCTTTGTGTGTGTGAAATTCAAGTAGAAGCATTATTTGAATTCCGTAATTCAGAGCACTTAACTGTTATAATGTTTTAAAATATACCTGTTGTTTTTTGTGTGTCTTCTAGATATTAAGCTGTTCAGTTTGTTTAGTTTCTGCCTTACACACATACTTGCACTTAGACAGTTTGTTTTGATGCAGATCAAAACTTTACCTAGGGATAAAACAATTGCTACTGTAGCTCCCTGTTTGGTTCCCAACCTTCTTTCTTTAATTGTTAGGATTTCCTGAATTCTTCCTTGGTTTGTTTCCTCTGTGATCAAAATGAGTAAATCAAAGCATATCATAGATATGGAATAGTTAATTCCTGATGTATCAGGGTAAATTAGTCTAATTACACGTGGCAGTTTTATTTGCTTGTGATGTAATGTGAAATGAGGTCCTGCCTCCCTCCAAAAAGCCCGAGCCAATTAATAAAGCTTTTAAGCTCTTTGTCACAGGCCACCGTGGAGGTCTGCAGAGAAGAACTTTAATCCAATAAACATTTCATTTAGATCATGAAAAGAAAGCATGAGGAGAAGCTCCTACAAGAGAGGGTGTTACCAGCAATTCTAGCCATGAAGAGATGTGAGGAATTTGCCAAATTAACTATGAGGCCTTCATATTTCACACATAAATGTGTCAAAACTAATAATAGAATAATGTAATTTGAGTTGAACCTTATATTGTTAAAATTCTGAGAAGCCACAACTGTTTTCTTCAAAGACTTTGCTGTTGAGCTGGATGGACAGGGCAAGGGGAGGTTGTGAGAAACCCAGATAGCAAATAACACTAAAAAAAAAAGGAATAGATAATTAGGTGTAATTAGCGTGTATGAATTGTTGTCTCCCTGCCCTTGGCTTGAATAAATTTTGGAGAAAAAAAACCCCTAGTGGTGAAAACGCTTTGATGTAAGAAGAGTCATTGTGGTTTGTCAGCATAAAGGCAGTGTTTTATACTTCTTACATAATGGTTGTGATACAGAAGGAGTGAATGGACCCTGCACCCCCCAGCCTGCTTTACAGCAAGGACTTTTGGATTCCCTTGAAAAAAAAAATGCATCAGAAGTTTTCAGTTGTTGGTAATGAGGTAGTGGACCTCATCAGAGCTAAGCGTAAGCCATCTTTAGCCTTTGTTTAGATCTTAATCGCATTTTTTTTTTTATTCTGGGAAATCCAGTTTTGTAAATCAATACTACTTTTTTGTTGTTGTTTTTTTTTTCTTTTTTCCTGCCTGCCAACAGTTCTGGCAGGAGCAAAGGGTAGTACTGGGAAAAGAAATACAAATCAAATGTTAAAACGAAAAACAACAGCAAAAAAGCAATTTAGACAAATAACTTAATCTAGGGTGTAATTCCAATGAAGTACATGCATTAGGGGTGAATTTGACCCTTAGCATATGGAACATGGTGTTATAAATTTGGAGTGAACTCTTGGCATTTGTTTTTCACAGAACACTGTTTATTAGGAGATTACAAGTTACAGCCACTATCAGTTCTTTAGCAAAACTGAATGTTACACAGTGGTTTGTGGATTTGTTTTGGGTGTAGGGTTTTGTGTTTGTTTTTGTTTCGTTGATTTTGTTTTTTAAAAATTATTTATACCTATTCTATTAAATAATTTACCCTTATTCTACAAGGAAGATTTTTGCTTAAACGATGTAAAACTGGGAGACCCATTCAGTGTAATTCTTATTTTATAGAGGCTTATTCTGCCATTCTTCTGCTCCCTGACTGGAAAAAGTCGAGGCTACTTGTCTGTTACCCAGCACAGCCACATCTGTACCTCCTGAATTCTTTCACCTTTGTCTGAATATCTGAAATACTATTCACAGAACAGTACATTTTAGAAGTCTCTGTCTTTATTCATGCGCCATTATTTTACAAGTTAATTGTCTATTTTTCCTCTTCTTAGGGGGTAGCTGATTTGTAGCTAGACATTAAAATAAGTTATTGAGAAGTTGTACAATAGATCGTGTGGTCCTTGTGGCAGCAAGAATAGTGGGGTTTCTTAGTTGTTAAAGCTTGAAGACTATAATGTAAACTTGTACAACTTCCACTGAATTAATTTTACCTCTACATTCATCTTTTCCAGACTCTTAAGTTTTAAAGTTTTAAGTGTCACATGTGTAAGAGGCAGATTAATTTTGAAAATTATACTTGGCAGTACTTAATTCCCAGATTTCTGTGCTCCATTTAAAAATAATTTACAAAGAAAATTTTTGTCGTCCAAAATCAACCTGAGCATGATTAGTTTCACTGACATGGCACTGCATACTTGCATGACATTTTGCAATTTTTTTTCAAAATTTGTTTGTGTTTTTTTTCTGTATGTTTAAATCAGAACAAGCATGAAGTATCTCAGGCTATTGTATCAATTTTGTTACTGCAAGTAGCGAAGAATGTGGGGGAAAAGACAGACCTAAAAATAAATAAATTAACCCGTTAAAGCATAGCACTGTTTTGTAGAACAAATAGCCTTTTGTACTTGAAGTTGGTTTGATCTGTGAAAGGCAACACCTGAATATCATGCAAAACTAAGTAATTATGCCTGATTTTAAGGCTTTTTTTTCAGGTATAGGTCACAGGAAATTCAGTTAGGTTGGAGTATGTACAAAGCTAAGAAATATGCAGATATTCTGTTGTAAGATTGTGTAAAAATTATTTACAGTTAATACTTGCATAAAGGTTAGAAAGGTTGATGAAGTGATATTTAGTTTTGCTTTACTATTCACTGCATGTCAGAATGTAATTATGACTGATTCATGAAACTGTCTTAGCGATGAACCATCTTTATTAAAATGCTGATCAAGACAAGAGCTGACAGTAATAAAGAATAGAACATTTTAGTCTTGTTGCTTTTGAATGATTGCTAATTACCCCAGAGGTCATGTATAGTGCTTATGAGGATTCATTGACATTTTCTTTGAAGTCTACTGTTTCAACAATATCTGAACAGGGAGATGAAAACTGTATGCACATCCAACAATGCTTGGACCAAGTTTTTATCCTCCACCAAATACCTGATGATTCCCTCTCCTGACTCCCCCTGAATGCAACTCATTCCCATGGATCAGTGTAGCAGAAAGTTAGGAGTGTTACAAACTAGGTTGACTCTCTTGGGTTGTTTGGTTTCTTTTTTGTGTGTACGTGTGGGTTTTTTGGTGTTTTTTTTTGGTTGGTTGGTTGGTTGGTTTTTCTGTGGTGTTTTTTTTTGTGCGTGTGTGGGTTTTTTTGTTTGTTTTGGGGGTTTTTTGTTTTGTTTTTTTAACAAGGACAGCATTAGGAACGGATAAAAGCAGCAGTCCTTTGAAGGTCCTGCACCTGTAGCATGCTTGCCCGTGACTAAGGGTAGGGTTCATCTCCTTTCATGACTTAGTTTTTTAGGCTTCTCTCAGCAGGGGTCAGTGTGGACAGACCTGGCTCATGAATCCCTGACTGGACAGTTTCACACTCTGAAACATACTGATGATTGTCACTTGCTGATGAGTGTGAGAGCACCTCAAAGTTAAAGCCTGTGGCTTTGCTTTGTAGGTCAGAAATAACTTTTTAATGAAACACCATTTTTGTAGAAGAGGATTCTTGTTCTAACAGTTACGGATCATTTGGAAAAATGCCTATTGTAATGATATCCTTTGGATGAAGAATCCTCTTCTTGAAATCACTTAAGAAAATTTTTAAAAAAGAAGAAATGGTGTTCTATGCAATAATCTAACATTACATCAAGTCAAATAATGAAAAATAAAAATGGTTAATTCTAGTGAGCTCTATTTACCTGAGGAACGTTCCTCTGTTGCTGGCTGAAGGTTCTCATCGTGTCCCTCTGTTGTGTGGTACAGGAGTTTTTCTCTCCTAGGCTGCTTGTAAATGTATGAGAAGAATGTTTCCCAATGAACGAGCTCATTATTTTCTGGAGGGAAGGAGTATTAGTGATTCTCTGTATTGTTAATGGATACCAAGTCAACAGGATGGGTATGGTGAGTTTTTTAGTGGGGCAGGGTTTTTTTGGATGGAAGGTAATACATAAGAAATGCTTAGATACTGAGGATGCATTTGAAAAGGGAAAATGATACCTATGTGGAAGGTATGATTCCTTTTGCTCAGAGAGAGTGGTTACAAGTTGCACTTTTCAGTTATGGCGTGACTAGGTTACTAATATTAGGTATTCTTATGTTTGTTTTGAACTACCCCAGAGGCCAAAAGTATTAATTGTGCAGCTTTGGTTAACTAGGGATAGGTATCTGTGTTGCTCATATGGGAAGTGTGTTTGGTACAGCAGATGCAGTGCTACTGCTGCATTTCCAGGTGTCTGGTTTCACCTGGGTGTGAAAAGCTGAGGAAACTTAGCAGGTGTGGGAATTATGGTAATGATGATCCCAAGCTGAAGAACTCTTGCATCTCCCCTTACACCTTCTCTGCAAGTCCTCAGCTAGGGTTTGTCTGATCCTGTTGGCTGACAGGGTGATTTGTATAATTTTTTATGGGGTTTGTTTGTTTGGTTTTGTTTTGTTTGAGGGTTTTTTTGGTAATGCTATCAGAATTTAGAGCAGAGAATGACCATTGTGTTGACTTATGGAGGTCTGCAATAAGGTAAAGAAATATCTGCTCACTTGCATTATCGAGGGTCATGAGCTGATCACGGTATTTGAGCTCACATGGGGACATGTGGTACTTAGTATGTGT
Organism: Florisuga fusca; assembly: GCA_038090715.1. Lineage (NCBI taxonomy): Eukaryota > Metazoa > Chordata > Aves > Apodiformes > Trochilidae > Florisuga > Florisuga fusca. The sequence continues at coordinate 54,587,373 of JAAWXA010000001.1, read as the reverse complement.
TTTATTGTGGATCCCAAGGCCACCTAGTAGCATTTCAGGAGGTTTCATGATAGATGGGAAACACACATCTTGAGACCTTGCAGGTAATCCAGTTAACTTGGACTGCCTTTTGAAATTTTTTGAAACCTTTGTTCCTCTACTTAATCAATCACCTTGGGTACTTTAATGTTTTGATCAGTTATACATTTTAATAACTACCATTCTTAATTGAACCAACAAAGGAATATTATAGGTGCACACAAGAAGAAAAATGCATTTCTGTTAGTCTGCATCTTTCTACAGGAGGTATACTGAAAGTCTAATTTTATCTATTCTGAAGATTCTCCTTTTAGGTGTTCTGTCTCCCGTTGAGCCTTGACGCTTTGTCTTTTTTCCTTCTGGAATAAAGTTTTTCTGCCACTTCAGTGGAAATGAGTGCATGATCATGCTGTATTTTTAACTTACTAATTGTCTTTTCAGTTCTCTAATTGTATTTCTTCTTTGTATACATAAATACATAAATGACTTCAAAATAAATTGTATGACTAATTCATTTTATGCATTTGAATTGAATAGGGTAAGTCAGACTTGAAATATCTCAATAGAATAGAAAATCTGTTTGAAACTGGAGATGGTTCTACAAGATCAGACTATAGCTTCAATTTTAAGTATGTATTTCAAAAGAAAAGTAGAAGTTTAGTGCAAGTATTTGAAATTTGGAAGTTTAAATCTCCATCTGAAAAGATGGTAAACCCATAGTTAACTTGTTTCTTTGACAATTAAGTACGAACAATCTGATCTCTCCTGTAAGTTCTCTGTCTGTTGATTAAGATTCTGTGGTGGTTATTAGTGAGTGTGAGGATGCAATCATATCTGTAGGGTTTAATCAGTCCGTGCTGGAGAAGTTAGTCCAGAGACAGAGACTAGAACTTTTATGTGTAATCTTACTAGGGTTTTTCCCCATGCTGCAAAAAGAGGTAGGATTTTCATGGCTTGTAAATCACAGTCTGATTTTCTGAATCCATCATGCACAGATGTCATTGACACCTGTGAAGGGAAGAGAAGATGTGTGGTGGTACTCACATATGCACCCTCTCTGAGGTTCAGTATTTCACTCTTAAAGTTGTGAGCAGTATTTTTTTTTTTCCATACTGTGCAACCGTGTATCTGGTTTTCATTTTTGTAAGTCTGGTGTTTTAAGTGTTTAGTTTGTACTAAAATATGTATACAATATTTTAGTGTGCATAATTTTACTTTTATTGTATGTTCTGATTCTACAGTGTCTTTTTACCATTTAAGGCATTATTGTAAAATTATTTACAAATATTAACATTTTGCCCCCTGCATTCCTATGAAGCAGATAAGTGAACATTTTCATGTTTAGAAAGAAATAACCACAGTGGGTACCCTTGTTTATAAAGTAAACCCCTAAAGGAGAAACTTTGGGATCTCTGCTTAGCACACAGCTTTTCTGTGACCTTTCTGACTCTGGCTTTGAGTAAAGGTGGCCATGTGCTGAATCCCCCTTTGGAACAATCTCCATCTGTAAATACTTAACTTGGAGGAGATGCACTGTTGGTGCTGCCTGGCAGCACAAGTGTTCCTTCCATTACTGCCCTTCAGTTGACTGGTGCTGCTATCACACCCTTTCTCTGCTCTCCAGCATTGAGTTCAGTTTGTGTAAATACCATTGCCCGCACCAGTGCATGTTTGTATGCTGTTTTGTTGGCATTAATTTCTTCCACATTATAATTTATTATGTTTCTTTACACACAGTTATGTTTTGATTTTTTGTTTGTTTGTTTGTTTTTATTTTCCAGTATACCTATAGATCTATACTGGGATGTTGTATATTCACATAAGGAGAAGTTGTTCATACCTTACAAAGCTTATAGGCTAACAACAGCAATCATGTTTTGACAGAATGTTTTCTGGGAGCCTGTTGCTACAGAGATGATAATGTTGTTTTAATGCTGGGGGCCCATCCATTTTATGTATATTTATACAGTGCCTAACAGGTGTGAGTCAGCTTTGAAGTGTCTCAGTAAAAATAATTAATGACAAGCAGTGGTAGGTATTCATTTGCGTGAATAGAAGGGTTAGGAAATTCTTGTGGCTGTTTGATTTTTATTTAGAATGCAGGCTCTAAATGGCTGGATTACCTTGCTGGAGAAGAGAGCATCAGTCTGGAGAGGATTAAAAAAAGAATAAATAATAAATAGATAAATAATAATAAATAATAAATAAATAAACTGGCTTCAAGGTTCAATCCAGTGGTTCTTGAGACAGCAATAGGTGAAAAATATGCTAGAGATTCAAATACCATATAAACCAGAATTTGACTGAGAATGTTGGTTTGAAAAATAGGAAACAAAACTATTTTGGAAAGATAGTACAGAATTAAGCCAAAAAGCACAAGCAAGCAAACAAAACCAAACTCAGGAATTAATTAGGAATATTTGAGGAGCAGGACAGTAAAATGCCAAGTGTTTTCCAAAGGACTAAGTATCTTTGTTCCTGTTAACTGGTCCCTACTTCTGTGCTTGTATCAGGTGTTACAGAAAACTGATGTCTCAGAATTCTCTTTTTCTGTTTTGCTTATGTTTGCAGTTGACTTTCACATTGTAAGGAAGAAAAAAATCAGTAGAACTGTAATAGCTGTATTTTATATATCTCTGAACAGGATACTGCTCTTGCCTTTCTGGCTGAAGGGTCCTGTAGCCCAGAAGACCTAACAGATATTGTTGAAATCAACAGTGTAATGTTATATTAAAATCAATAGTAATATGTTACTGTAAGCAGAAAAGACAAGGCTTATAGGGAAGAAGTATTTTTCAGCAGCTGTAGTTTAAGAAGGACCCAAAACTGTAAATAAACTTTGGAGCACACAAGCTCTTAACTACCCCAACCGTACCACACACTGAGGTATATGTAGTTCTGTGTTCTTTCTTCAGAACACAGCACCCTGAAAGGTAGAGTTCATAAACCCATCTCAAAAGCCAAAAAGATGGGGCTGAATTAATGCAGAAATTTTCTGTCTTTGTTTTTTCCAGGAAACAAACTCAAAACAATAAGCCCTGTTACTAAATATCTGAGTGTCTAAAGTTAATCTAAGTAATCTCATAGTCTGCATAACTGTAGTAATGTGATTTATTTTTTTCCCCTACTAACATGAAGAAAATAATACTTGAGCTAATCTAATACTTTTAAAAACTAAAACATTAGGCAGAAAGTTGCTGAACATCAGTGCATGCCAGAGAAGAGCTAAGTATACCAGCTTCGCTCTGAAATTTCAGGAATCTTCCTTTTAGCTTTGACTGCCACACTGATGCTGAAGAAAAGCTTAAACATCCTCCCTCCCTTGTGCATATTATTACATGTCTCTGGAACTTTTTTCTTCGGCTCTGTTATTCTCTTTCTTTGTAAGCTTTCATGAAAAGAAAGGGAATAGATTATAATAATATTGTAGCACCAATGCTATTGTGTTTTCAGTAGCCTTAGTCCAAGATAATGATTTGATTAGCATGGCTTTTTCACTTACCAGAATTAAAGACACATGGACTTTTCTGGGATTTTGTGTTTTCGGGTTGACTTTCCCCCCCCCACCCACCTTTTTTCTTCAGTTCTATATCTTTGCAGAGAGGTTGGAAGTTTAAAATACATTTAGAGCCTTCAGTAACAGCTATGGGCAAAAAAAAAAAATAGTGCAGTGAGTCATCACAGTCACTCCTGCAGATATTTCTAATCTATGTCCTATGCAAGGCATTTGTTCAAAAGGCCATTGCTCCTTAAATCACTGATGATAGTTCTTCTAAAATTTAAGGGTTTTTTCCTTCTGCAATGTCGTTGCTATAAATGAGATTTGACATTTCCAATTCTGATATTAGAATGGCCTCAAGGAGGCTTTGAAAAATTTGACACACAGAATGTGAAATGCTTAATGAGAGTACTAAGGATAAACTCCTAGTTCATAGTGGAGTGAAGAAGCAGCATAATTTAGTGGATTCTAGCAATCCAAAGAATTTTAATGGTGTTGAATTACCTACAAAAAAGGTTTTATTGCTTTAATTAAATTATTGATAGAAGTACATTTTCTAAAATAGTAAAACATTTTTATATCTTCTTTTGCTTCTAGCTGTATAACAACCAGAAGTTGTGCATGTTGCCAGTAGTAATGACAGATAAGCACAGGTATTGCATTTGCCAGAGGATGTAAAATCTTGGATCCCACTGAAGTTATTGAGAATTTTGCTCTCAGCCTCAGGCCTTGAATAAAAAAAAAACCCACTCTTTAGTACAGCTGGTTTTGAGTTTGGAGTACTCAAGAACATCTATATCACACTTGGAATCTTACAGGTTTTTTAAAGAGGGGAAAAAAAGATCTTTTTCCAAGTCATTTCCGATATTAAAAAAGTGAAACAAAACCTTATTGATACAGAGCTTTGTTTATTCCCCTTTATGCTTTGGTCCATTTTGCAGCAAGACTTTATATTGTTAATACATTTGATGTTTGACTCATAAAAATTTTAATCTTCCTAGTAGCAGGAAAAGATAAACTTAGTTTTAGCTTATAAAGTAGAAGTAATTCCATTTGTCTCTGTTGCTAGAATTTGAGCTCTGTTAAGCTTCTATTGCTCCTAATTTTCTATTTCTAATTTTCTTAATGTGAAAACAATTATTTTTTCACAGCCAACAAAGTAGTACCCAGAGGGAGTGAGTAATGCCCATCCTCGTTTCACTCCTCATGCTTCCAATCTGTTTTAATTTTCTAGTTGATGGATTTTTAAAAATGGTTACTTATTTGTTTGTGAATGTATTTCCAGCTCATTTCTTTGTTTTGTTAATTGTAAATAAGACCTTTTGTGATCAATTTTGTGATCCTGACTTTCAGTTTTGCAGATCTTACTCATGCTGATGTTTTACTGCAAAAGTGTGTCTTCTCTCTCGCAGAGATAATAGTAAATATAGCTTTGCCTTGAAGAAAGCTTTTGTTTGTTTGTTTTTGTAGAAATACTGCAGCACAGTCCAGCTTGATTCTGGAATAGACTACAGGAAACAAGTGCTTCCTGCTGCTGGAAAACTTTACTACCTGTGAGTTTATAATTTGCCTTCTTATTAGCTAATAATTTCCTAGTCAGCGGGAAATGAAAAATGTATGGTAGAATTAGCAGAGTGTGACTTTTCCTTTCTTTGCCTTCTGGTCCATTTTGTTCAGCAAACCGCCTTCCATTATGCCTTGATATTAACTTCATTAAACTACATATTCAGTATCCACACTAGCATCATTTATAATGTGTGACTGAATAAAAACTAATTAGATTTTTGGGGAGGTGTGGTATTTGGAGAACTGAAGTGACAGATGGTTAGAAAGTAATGAATATCCTCTTGTAAAAGATTGCACAATTCTCTTATAATAGAAGAACATCCTTATTGTATTTAAGTAATTAAGTATTTATAGAAATCCAATGACAAGAATTCATTTAATGTTGGGTGTTTCCAGTACTTTGGAATGAAAAAAACCCCACGACACCCTCCTATTTGACAGATTGTTTCTGTTTATCATGACATTTCTTCAGCACTTTATTCTGTATTTGCAAATCCATATATTTTAAATTATGTTCACAGTTGTGCTTGTTGTTGCAGCATGTATCTGCCTAATAGAAACATCCTCCCTTTTAAAAATTCTTTAAAACCTTTGCATTGTAGACATTTTTTATACTGTATTTCCTCTTACAGTGTTATTAAATAACTTAAAAACCTGAACGTTAGCTTAAAATGCAATGTATAGCCATTGTATCTTTCAAGCCAACATACAATGTAGATTTAAAAATCATGTTTCCATTAAGAATTGTGCAGTATTTTCAGTGGTGTGACAGATAATTGAATCAAAATATCTGGATCATTTTATTATAAAGTTAGAAATGGTAGTTTTCTGTCCAGGAGAAGTATCACTTAGTAGAATTGCTAGAAGTAACTTTGTTTTTTTGCTTCTGGAGGGAAGTGACAGAATTTTACACACAGAAACAGGTGTGTAAAATTCTGTATCTTCAGACAAAGTGTGACTGTGTGATCTCAAGCAAAGAAACTCTTGTTCTGTATTCTTGCCGGACTCCACTTTCTTTAAGCTTTGCAGTGTCTGCTTGGAAATACTTTTTTAGTCACCCCTGTTACCTCAGCCTTGCTGATTGTGGCTCCTTTCCTGTGTCTATGTAGCTGTCTTATACAGCTGTCTTACAATGAGCTCTTCTTATTCTGCCTGTTGCACTGTCTTTGTGTCTGATAATTGGGGAGAGCACCCAGCATGGTCTTTTCTTGCTGTCCATACACTGATGAAATGATGAGCACGTACTGGCTGAACACAGTGCCCATGGCATCAGCTCTTGGAGAAAAAATACTAACAAGCCCCAGAAGTAGTACCCAGACAAAGTCTTTCATGGTATTCTGCTGTAAAACTTGGGATCAAATGAGTGGCAGGGATTCTGCTAAGTCTGTATCACGGGAAAGATCTTGGTTTCCTCTAGAACTTATCATGTAAATTGTTAGGAAGCTGTAAGGGAAACTGTAGATGCCAATGGGAATAAGGTATTTATTTCATCATCCTGTATTTTTTTTCTGAGGGAATCTCATTCATTCTTGTGTTTGAACTTGTTCATTGGAGTTTTCAACCTGCAGAGCTAGCATAGTATGCAGGGACTTTTTTTGTTTTGCTGTCTTTTAAAACTAGGCACTGGCCCAGTATTTTGCTACAGGTTTTTGAAATTTATTCAGAAGTCTTGCCCCCAAACCAAAATATTCTTGTCCAATATGTTTATATTCCCCTATTAATGGTTATAGTATCATTATGACTTTTTTTTTTAAATCCTCTTTTTGATGCTTCATAATTTAAGTAGTCTTCTTTATTTAAAATATGCAACTGGGTTTCTTAAAGCTGGTTCATACTCATCTGAAAGCAATCAATATAACAGAATTACACAAGTTGTGATAAAAGCAACTTCCTTGATCTCAGTCTCAGGTGTCTGTTCTCAGTACAAACATTCTTGACAGTTAAGTGCAAATATCCATTTTGTTTGTAGACTTTTTATCAAACTTTTTGATAGTAACATGCACACATTTGCATAATCTGATATATATGCACTCCTTCTCCCCCCTTTTTTTTTCTGGTTTCATCTGTTCCTTTTCATTCGTCATTTTGTAAGAGTAAAGCAGCATACAAATAGCAAAGTTGAGAGAAACTTCTTTTTTTTTTAAGTTAGAATTTTATGTAGCCTCCTATTCAGAAGAGGCTTTTTAAAGTGTTTGAAATTACTCTTAGAGAAGTTTGTGGGGATTTTTTTTCCCCAAATTCTTTGTATTTACAAGTAGACTTTTCACACCAAATGAGATTATACAAACTTTAGTGAAGTATTCTATATGCTAGTTCTAGTTTATTGTCTACCATGTCAATAATTTGGTATTCTCGGCTTTCAAACTAGTTGAGAAAAAACAAACCACTAGAAATATTTTCTGTTTTCTTTAAGAATGAAACACAGAGAAGTTGCTTGTTTAACCCACTCAGGGACGCAAATACTCACTGTTCAGACTGATCTATAATCCTTGTGGCATCCAGAAGATTAATACAAACTTTACTTCAACTCTCAGCACAGGTACTTCGCATTTTCACTGGGGACAAAGGAGAGAAACAGATAAAATTATTTTGAATTTCATAGTTTCATTTAGCAAATTGTCTCATCAATACAATCAGTTGACTTGATTTCCCTCCCCCCTCCCCCAAAAGCTGCTCCAGTATTTTATTTCACAAAGTCCCCTCTCAGAAATTTCAAAGGATGCTTCTTTAGGTGCTTGACTGCCTTGCCTTGTCTATTTGCTCTTATTTTGCATGCGAGAGAGAGCCAGAAGCCTTTTTTCTCATTGTGTATACATAGTGTTAATGGATCTGCTCTGCCTGTATTGCCTCATTACTGGAAACAGCTCAAAACACAGAAGTCTTTCAGTGTATGCAAATCAAGCAGAATCATCTACCTGAGAGTTAATATTCTCTGCTTTTAAGTGTATTCTAAATCTAATGTTTGTATTTAGAGCAAAACATCCTGTTCTCTTTTTTATGGGCAAAAAGCTAAGCAGGCTCAGGCAGCTGTTTGATGTTGGCTTCAAGTGTTATTAATTTCATATTCTATTATTCTTTTCACTGTAGCACAAGTGAAGCTGATGTGGAGGCTGTCATGGATAAGTTGTTTGATGAGCTGGCTCAGAAACAAAATGATTGTACGTAAGTTAATTTCTCTTGAAAGAGAATACATTTAGAACACAATGCCCAATCTCCACTGACCAATTAATAAGTTCCATTGCTGTATATGGGTTGATGCCACACTCAAGTGGCAGTCATTGTATCAGCATTTTGTCTAATTTATGTGTTGAATCATGTGCTATTATTCATCAAGCTATGCATTTCCTATCTGTAAGAGATGAATTTTATAGTAATTATCCAGAGAAGATTGAGTCTTTGTTCATGTTCCCATAGTAACTAGACCAAGGATTCTAAAAGTGCAAGGCAGAGAGCTGAAGCTGAATAAAGCGTGTGGAACCATTGCAGACTTCACGTTTGAAGAGCTGTGTGACAGAGTGAGTACCCAGTCAATTCTAGATCAGTTAATGCTCAGACTTTTCAGTTTAAAGGAAAATAAAAAAAACAAAACCCAAACACAAAAACTTGTTATTTTCCCAAGTCATACTAAATTGAAAGGACCTTCTGTTAACTGGACAGCAAGATTTTTAATTTAGCATGAAAAAAAAAAAAAGAAAGAAAGAAAGAAAAAGAGAAAAAAAGACTCCCCAAGAAAACAATAACTTTTATTTAAATGATGCAGTAAATTCACTCTTAAGTGTATCACATAATGTCTTTAAATATCCTAATGCAATATTGTGCCTGGGCTAATATCATTGGGTTAAATCTGGGGTTTAGTTTGATATGTATGCAAAGGAATAATAATCCTGGTATCGCTACAGTATGGGTGTTGTTGCGTGCCATATTTGTATCTTAGTAGTACAAGTCTATTTAATACCAAGCCTTATCAAAATTTGCCAAATTTTGATAGCTACTTCCAGATCCTCTGCTGAACATGTGGGGTGTCATTCCTGAAAAGCTGTCCTTGTATATGACCTCCAGTGAGTTTGAAGACAGCCCCCCCAGAAGTTGTGTTGTACTTTCTGTGATCTCTCTGCTGACACCTGAACTTATTGTTAAATGGTCACAGCTCTAAAGCAGGCTGATAGCACCTTTAATTCGGGATGCTGACCAGTCCTTTAGTTATAACATTATGCTTTCACTTCCTTGTAGCTACCAGGTTGATAACTATTTGGACAGGAATTTCTCTGGTTATGTTTCAGATAAAACCAGTGAGCCATTTGTGAGAATGGAGCTGTGTCATGGGTAAATTAGCTTGCTTTTCAGTAAAACTTTTGAGACTTTTTCTTCACTGTGCCTCTTAATGTATAGGGAAACTATGCTGGCAGCAAAACCTTGTAAAGTTCTTTAGTCCAGTAAATGCTTTATCTACTTAAAAGGGATAATAAATTTCTTCTGATGAGAAGTGTTCTGGTAGCTTACGTGGCAGTGGCCACTACTTCGGGTCTGCAGGTTCTGATCATATTAAGTAATTATGTGGGGTTCAGACCATCTTGCTGCAGTGGAGCTGAGGTTCCTGTTTTCTGTTCAGAACAAGTAAAGAGAATCCTTATAGACAGAAAACATTTTAACAGTATCGTTGTTCACCCAGAAATTGGGAAGTCATGCTGGATCAATTCAGATGCCTTCTGCAGTTGTGTTATGGTAGCCTCTAATGGAATAATCACATGCTTAAAACCAAAACAACACATCAGACAATGAATGTTTTTCCTTGACAGCTTCTTTTGTCATCACTTAATTTCTTTGCATTTGCCTCCATTAATTTTTACCTATAATTGTTACACACAATTTTTTATTTTATCAAGATTTTTCTCTTCAGATCACTGATGTACCTTCATAAACATTACACTAGTGTATTGGTAAGGTGGTATCACTATATTCTCTTCATAAGTAGAGGAGTATAGTCACAGACTTCAGAATAGTCCACTGAATTAGGATGAATGGCTGGAGTTGCCTCTAATACAATTTTTCTCACGAATGTAAACTGTCATTGGGCTTCATAGCAACAGTAATAAATTCAAATTGCTAAAAGGCAAAACAAAAATTCAGAGTTCAAACCATGAAACCAAGTTCCCGTTTTTCATTAAATCTCTTAACTCTTTGATGGAAAAATTTATACACGCAGTATCCTTTTTAATGGTGAAAATGAGAAGTTGTTCCCACTGATGCCACAGAAGAAAAGGAAAAATAGGTAGAAGAGTGCACTCATGGCTCATAGCCAAGTTCCCTCCCCCTAAAGTAAGGAGACATTCAGCATGACAGGAAGTATTATTCATATATATTCCAGTACGGTGGTTAATAGTGGGAACTCTACATGGAGGGATAAAGCAGAACACTGTAGAAGACATAGCTGCAAGGTATTTGGTACTGCTTGTGGTACCAGCTGACAGGTAAGTTGACAGGCATCACAAATGCAACTGTTAAGAAAAAGGAAACTAGGAGGCTGAGAAGGATGTGATGACAAGAAAGATCTATAGAAGAAAATAGTGGAGGAGAAGGTGTTGTGTTTGGCTAGAGTGGATCTGCAGGTTTCTTTGTGCAGAACATGGGAACCAGGTCCCATGGGAAGGTAGATTGAAACTTTGTGGGACAATTCCTAAAACAGGGTTGTGAAATTAGTGCTTACAAGTTAACTGGAAGGGGGAAGTGTAAACAACAACAAAAAAGAACAAGAAGGGCTTTCTGACAAAAAATATAGAAGTACATCCTGTGTCACTGTCAAGACAAAATCAAATAGTATAAAACAGAGTGAATGACAATTAGTTATTAAGCGTGGGGAAATTAAAGAGATACTAGAGATCGTGGGCAAATGTCTGCTCAGTTAGCTCTAAGACTTGTTGAATAAAATGGGGGTTTCATTGTGGTTTATACTCTCTGAAAGTTATTGGCTTATTCTTAGAGCCCAAACCAGGACATGGTGATGGCTGAATTTTTAATAATGATGTGGAAAAAAAAGGAAAGGTTTTGAAAAAAATACTTGTTCTATTTGAAGTAGAGTGAAAATTATTTAAATAAAGAACAATAAAATAACTTTCACACTGTTTGTAGTTGGCATATGTTTAAAAATAGTCTGCAAATACATTTTGAATTATTTGAGTCCTGGAAAACAAGGTTGAGATCTGTGAACAGCTTAATTTTTTGATAAGTGTTGGAGTGCAAGAGAAATTCTAAAGCACTAGAAGAATGCTAGTATGTGCCCATATTAAAAAATAAACAAGCAAAAGTCACCCAAGCATAATGATTGGTGAAACTGCAGGCTGTCAGTCAGGTTTTAGTCCAGAAAGGGTGATGGAGAAGCTGGTTCTGGATTCACACAGCTACATAGCTAAAGAATGGAAATGAAATGAACTCCAGTCTCCCTGATTTTGTGGAAAAGGTTGAGTTTTGTAGATGCTATTTGTACTATGAAATAGGCATTGTGCAGAGTCAAGAAAGTATTTGCTAAATGCATTAAGTTAGTTACCTAGCATAGAAAGAGAATTATTATTGAAGGATTGCTGTTAAGTATAGGATTTCTAATGAGCACAGGTTTATACTAAGCCCAGTACAACAGTGTTTTTCCCTAACAGTTCTGAATGTAGTGTGGATCCTAACACAAATTTCCTGTAACCAGAATGCACTATGTGTGTATGGGGGAGCAATGAAACCAAGGATGTTGTATGCAATTTATTTCTCATCAGAACTGAAATTCTGGGGGAAGGAGGTAGAAGGGTATGTTTTGTTTGGGCTTTTTTAAGCAAACACAACATTTTACCTCTAGAAATTGGGAATACGAGTCATACCTAAAGGAGGAGGAGACTGTTTCCTAGATACAGTGACTTAGAAATAGATTTGAGTGTTTGGACAAGCAGCCCAAAAGGAGTTTCTGGTTCAATGTTTGAACATTTAGACCTAATTTCTTCTGGGATGGCTACGGTGGAAATAAACAGGGGGACAGAGAGATTGATTTTTAAGACATCTCTGATGGTATAGTTTTGACACCAGAATTTTAGAAAAGAGATTGAAAAGCATGAAGAGGCTGTTGAAAAAGCCACAGATAATATGAACTGAAGACTTTGTGCCCTCAGATGACAGCCTTACAGTTCAATTTGTTCAGCTTATCAAAAAGAGTACTGGAAGATGATTTTATAATGTACAGCCATGCTATTTTACCAGGAAAAGAAAGTATTAATGGCCTTCTAAAGCTAGCAGAATAAGGCATAATGAAGGACAGAAACTGCAGAGAGATTCATATTAAGGAAAAAAAAAAATTGAAACGGAGAAGGAAATGGCAAAGCCTCATTGTACTGTGTTTTGGGTAAAATCTGGATACCAGTTATTTAAGAAGAGGTGTTTTAGCTTGAGCTAAGTACTAGATCTTAAGCTGTCTCAGGAAATTGGAGCATCTCATGATCTCTGTTGGTCTTAAGGCTGTGAAGGTGGCGAGACACTGGAAGAGATTGCCCAGAGAGGTTTTCCAGGCATGTAACTTCATTGGATTTGAGCAGGGTTTCACATGATGTGTGTAAGAAAGGTATTTCCTTCTTAACAAGAAACCTTCCAAATTTAATGTTCAGGTCCACAGCATGGAAGCACTACAACTTCTTCCTGGGACATTGCTAAGAAGTGTCTAACTTGAGGAGCAAGGTCTGTAAATGGCCTCACTCTCAGGGAGACAGTAATTGACTGAAACATTTACAAATAAATATTAATGCATTCACACACACAGATGCCTCTTCATGTGAAGTCAGTGTGAAGCATCCATTCAGAGCCAGAAAGTTTTAAGATGAAAACTAGTTGTACAATGTGTTTTGGTTTGAGTTATGACAGATGTGATTTTCTTTTTAGTAATCTTACTTTTCAATTAAGTGTCTTCTAAGCCTTAAATGGTGGCATAATGGAAGGGAGAAATCAACTCTGTCTAAACTTTTGTGTACATGCTTCCCAGCCAGTTGATACAAGAGAGCAACAATTTTTTGTTGTGTGAAAAAGTTGACATTGTTAACATCTTCTGATGGAACAACACAAAATATCATATAATTTGATTTAGTTAATGCAATTATTTTGGTTAAACTTACTGTCTCTGTTAAATTTGGTCCATAATTCAAAAGACATTAGTTAATTTAAGGTAGAGGGGTGAATGTAATGAAGGAATCAATTGTTTGGGAAAGTAATTTTTTTGTTACACTGAATTGTTGCAATATTATCTTGGAAGATTTTTTTGAGTTTTCTAAAACTGTCACGTAGCAGTGCTCATGCAAATCTTGATAATAATTGCAGCACGAGCAGACAACATTGTGCTCAAAACTTGATGAATTGATTCCTTTGGCTATCAATAACCCTTAATGGTTCCAGAAAGAAGAATTTAGTTTTTCAAAAGCCAGTGTGTGAAACAGTGGATGCTTTTATTATGTTGGAGAAATTGGTTATGACCCCAATGACTCTGCTTTCACATCCTTGTGACACAATATCTTCTGGTCTGGTCTTAGATAACTGTTACAGTGCAGTCCAGAGGGATGAACATCTAGACCTAAAAACTTTCTTTACATTTGTTAGTGTAGGAGTAAGGAGGTGTGTTTGAAGTTTCTCAGACAGTTACTTATTTAGGCAGTAACTTCTGTAACATGATATTTATCTGAAGAGTCTGAAAATTTTTTTCTAATTCAGTGACGTTTCCTTTGACATAACATTAAAATTCTGTTTTAGAGGGAAGCAGTAAGACATTTTCCACTTTGGTATCACGTGATTTCAAGAAATGGCAGCCAATGCAGAACAGATGAAAACAGTTGGCAGTTGGTGACTTCTTACCATTGGGAACATCTGGTTTACCTGGCATTTGTTGTGGCTTGAAAGTAGTTTCCTGCACTCTAGAGTGGAGTCCTGTAAATGTGCTTCTCCAGTGTAGTTATACAGAAGAGCTATTATTGGTTTTCCTCAAAACATTTGTTTTGCAGGCCTGATACAAAATGAACAGATGTAGCCAGAGAAGGCTGGGAGAAGCATCAAGTAGCATACCCACATGTAGTTATTGAATTTTAATACTAATGTTATCTTCCCCCATTTCTTGTGGCCTTTAATTTCTTCTCATCAGTTTCTCCATCCATAGGAGGGATGCATTTACCAATGGAGCTAGACTGTTGCAAAGCATAATTAGTTAATTCTTTTTCTTTGACTTAATGTGTGAATGAAAAATTGCCATGATGGTGGGTTCTAAGGAGCTGGTTCTTGACAAGCAAATACAGTTTATATTTGTCCTTGACAAATTCTAGAGGGTTTGGATGGTTTGAACTCCATTTATTTACTTATTTATTAAAAGCTTTTTTCCCCTTATTCCTCTTCTCAGCAGTTGTATGTGTATCCCAAGTTCAGCTGAAAATACTTTGAAAAATAAAATGTACATGTGAACTTGATTTAAAAACCTCAGTATCCTACACTAGCAATCAGGCAAATGTAAGTCTTAGTACCCCATCAGAGAGGTTTCATTTCTTTGTATTTACACATAAAGGGCAGTGTTCATTGTGCTTTAGATAAATTACCCTCTGTTAGTCCTTCTTCTTCACTTCCCTTTTAACATTTTGTTTAAAAACTGGTAGTTGTGACAGTTTGGCTTGAATCTGGATGTGGTATAAATAATTTAACTGGCAGCGTATCCTGCATGTCATCTTCTGATGTCCTAAGGGAGTAAGGAGATGCAGTCCCCTTCAGTGTTGCCTTTTTAAGGGCTTCCTCTCACTTGTGCACAGCAACTGCTGCCCTCTGCTGGGAATGCTGCCTGCGTGATAAACTCTCACACATTTTAGCCTTTTCCTTACAAAGGCTGGATAACTCTTCTTTCATGGATCCTGTAGTATTTTCATTAGCTAATTAACTATATCCTGTGATCCGATTGCCAAGTACCAATGATCATAGTGTCCTAACAAGACAGGAATGTTTATCTATAACACTGATTTTGTGGATGGGTGAAGAACAAACTTTCATGTTAAATGCAAAATATATACACACACACACACACACACACACATATATATATATATATAAAAAATACAGAAATGCATGGAAGTTTATGAACAGCAAATCACTGGTGTCTGGGAAAGTATATCAGCAAAGTATTACCATATACATGTACTATGCTCATATTCACCCCTGAAAACTGCTTCTGGCCATTATTAGAGGATACGGGGCTAGATGAACCTGTGGCATTTATTATTAAAGTAATTTAAAATAAGGTCATGGTATCAGTTTGAGCTGGGAAAACAGAGCAAGGGAATTTGGGTTACTAAGCATTAGTAAGCATACTGCAGCAAAAAAAAGGTTAAGAAAATAAATTTAGTATCTGTTGTAAAAGGTTATCTTACTGTGATATTTATCTCCTAGGGGTTGTTTAACGTTTCTGTAATAGTCAAAATACAGTATTTGTGTGGATTAACACAACAAAGAAGTGGAAACAGGTTCTATTAGGTTATTGTTACCTATTGCAATAGGTAAATTCTACAGACCAGGGGGAAGATGTGGTTCCTAACTTGAATAGCTTACACATCAGAGATGTAATTAAACTTTTTTTTCCCCTTTTTTTCCTTTTTTTTTTTTCTAAGGAAAATTTTAAAAATTATAATTTTCAAAGGCAACAAATGGTTTAGGAATAAGACAATGGTCTGCCTTTAAGTCAATTGAATGTCTCCCCTGCATGATGACACAGCTCAGCTGCATTTGCCATTGAATGTTTCTGAATCATTTTGAGGGAATCACCTTAATTAAAAACTGCTAAATGTATCTCCTGTGTAACTTGATATTATCTTTAGGATTGTAGCATTTTTAGGTGTAGTTGTAAATAAACATCCCATGCAGAGAGGTTCATAATAGAGCACTATTTTCAATAACTTTTAAAATCATATTTTTCCTTAGTTTTATTTTGATCTTAGTTTTATTCCCAGTAGCAGATTAGTTTTTGCAATTTAAGCTCGTGACTGAGTCTGTCTTTCATTAGCTACATTTGCTTTAAGAATTTAATCAGTTTCTACACCTCCCAGAAAAGTTGCCTTACCTAACTCATTGATGTATTTTATCAAATACTCTTAAGAAATTTATTGCAGGTGAAAATATTCTAATGCAGCAATATTGGAAACCAAACTGCCTTTCTGTCTTACACGTTTTTGTATATATATTCGGCACTCACTCACCTGAAAGCTGCATAAACCTATAAACCTCGAGGCTTTAGATCCTGTACTTTATACACCAGGGAATATACAAAAACAAGATTTTAAAAGCTGATGATAGTTTTAAGGGTTTGCCTTTTTAATTCAATTTTTTATTGTTTAAATGCCCAAATATACTTTTAAAAATAGCTTTGTTGGACCATGATTTTGAAATCTTAACAGTGAGTGCTAATATTAAAATAGACCTATAAAGAGAATGACCTATAAACCTAATTCCCATGTTTTCTAGGTTCTTTTTAAAACTTAAAAATAAAAAAAGTAAAAATCAGAAGATCACTTAGATTGTCATCTAGTAGCTTATGTAAGGAGATTTTACATGTAATTTCTGTGTACCCTTCTTTCTTATCTTTCTTATGGCCTTTTTGTGCTTTTGTGTTTTACTACTTATGCCTATTGAAATTGTAGGCTTATTATTGTAGGCTTATTTGCTTATTGTACAAAGCAACAGAATATTTTTCTTTTTTTCTTTTTTCTTCCTTTTTTTTTAAGCCTGAACTATTTTTGGAGAACTTTTTGTTGACAAGTGCTGTACTTTGGAGCTGGAACTGGCAATTGGGCAGTGAGTGCTTTGGGAGCAGATGTATGCCTCGTGTTGTTCCTCCACTCTTTAGCCAGCTTTGAAAGGCTGGTAAGTCTTTGAGACATCTCACTTCTTACAGTTTCAGAATGGATGTCTGCTGCTATGGAGTAGACAAGCTCTTCTGAGGCAGGAGTGATTGTGCTGAATGATGAATAAACACAGGAGTATGCTGGAGTGAGACCAGCATTTCATCTTGGGACAAAATGGGCAAATGTCAGTGACTAAAGCAGTATTCATCTGTGTGCAAGAAAATTAACTCAAGCAGAGCAAGTGCAGAAAAGAGAGACTGGAGAGTTTGGGAGAGACTAGGCTAGAATGACACGTGTTCTCCCCACAGGAGAAAAACAAAATAAAAAAAGAGATGAACCTCATCTACATCAGTCACCCCAAATAAACACCAAGAATGGATAAGCACTATGTAGATAGCACTGTCATACACAAATATAAAATTGTTTATGAGTAAAATAAAAAGCCCTGGAAGTTACAAGCATCTTCTTAATCATTCTTTCCAAGATTCTGAGTTGAGGTAATCTGAGGTAGCAGAGGGCTGTACTTGATCCAGAATATATCTTCTACCCCAGGGTTTATAGACCTCAGATTCCTTCTATACCGATTGTTCATGTGGGTGTCAAAGCTGGAAAACAATGTACACAAAGGATGTGCAGTAGTCATAAGGTAAGGTGCTATCAACACCAAAATGCAGTTAAATAATTCCAGAATAACTGTTGCTTGTGTTATCTGAGATTGTTCCCCCCCCTTCCAGGTAGTCCCTACATTAATAATCATTGCTCTGTGATACTGTAATTACAGCTGAATGCTTCCTTGTATAATTGACTTCTGTCATGGTCTGCACCAGAGTTAATGGGTGATACTACTCTTGTTTAAAAAACAAGAAAACCACCCACAAACAACAAAAAAGCCTGCCTTATCACTGTTGGCAACTGTAATCGACTTTGAGGTCCTTAACATGGCATCGAGCTCTCATATGCTTCTAACTTTAGTTTCTCAGTCTTGCATTTATAAAATGGAAAGTGTAATTTTCTTGTGTCACAGCTGTGGTTTTGGAGAGAAATTCAGTACTGCAGGTGAAGTATCTAGCTGTTGTGGTAACAGAATCCAAAGAGGAAATGTTTAATTCTTCTTCCAAACAAGCATTTGAAAATCCATGAAAAATGGGATCTTGTGACATACCAGAAGTGAGGACAAAACACTTATTGCTGAGTGTGCATTGTTTGGGAATCGTTGTTCTGGGAAGTCAAGGGTCCTGGGAGACCCAGAAGCATCAGTTACTGAGTCAAGACTATAGTATATATCCAAGACATGGGGGATGCACAGACAGCTGCTGTCTTATCTGTGTCTGACTTTTCAGCTTTAATAATTTTTCTGAAATGTAGCTTTCAATACTGTGATTACTGCAGGAAACATCACTGGGCTGTTTATTTTTGGTGTCTTCCCTCTTAGTAACTAAAGCAGAAAGACTATCTTAAAAAAGAATAATTAGTGACTATTTTAACAAACAGGTTCTTCAAACAAGTTAAAATAATGATTTTAAAGTTGCAGGCCAACTCACAGTGCTTTAGTTAGGCAACTGTAAAACACTACTGTGCGTTATTTTAATCTTTAATCAATATGCCCTCTGATGTGATCTTCAATTACATGATGACATGCCACTTTTTTTTTTTGGTCACCAGAAAGCTTCAGTAAAACTTGGTAAGAAATTGCCTTCTTAATTAAATTCTCAGTTTAGTAATGCTTCAAATGAACTTCTCATCTTTGCCTGTAACTTAAAAAGCTTTCCAATAGACTTGCACTGCCCTCAGTGTCTTTAACTTCTAATATCAAGTAAGCTGTGCCCTAAGTACCTTACGTTTTTATTTAAACTTCAGCATGCAGCTGCATCACAGACCATGCCTTAGGTTTTTCTGTTCCTTTCTTGAATTATGATCTGGAAATAGTACCTCAGTGCTCTCTTCTACCTAGAGTGTGACTCCTTTGGAAACAACAGAAAGAGCTTTATAATTTTTTGTTATTGCTTACTGTCATAAGTTGTAAATATTATCTAGTCTTAAAATGTATTTTGATTTTAGGAAATTTTGTCTGCACTAAATGGTAGTTTTTGTCAATCACAGTTCTTCAGGATGTTATTGGAACTGACCCTGGAATATCATTCAGTATCAACAAAATATAAATGAAATGTCTTTTCCTAAGATATGTAAAGCGTTCTGTATTCTTCAGACAATCTCCAACAGATGAGCTACTTTGTCATTGATGAGTCAACAAAGAAGAAGAAGGCTGCTTTATACTTTAATTAAATGGAGTATATAATAGAAACAGGAGATGACTAAGTCTTGAAACAGTCCACAGAGCGCTCCAGATAATAAACACCCTATTTGAACTGAGATGATGATAGCTGAAAATGCATTAAGTAGACAGAGAAACAAAAACAAATGAAGGTGAGAACTCAGTCAAGCAGGCTAAAGTGGAGTAAACATTTTGTCAGTGGTGTAGCCCACAGCAGTGCTAATGCGTTTTGCATTAGGATGATGCCTATAAAATACTGACTCCTGGCATCACAGTTAATGACAAAAACCTACGACAGTTTCATCTTGTATACCCATGTGAGAACAGTAATAGTGGAAGAAAGATTCTGATCTCTTAATGCTTTTTTCTATATATATGTACACACACAGACACATATATATATATATATTGCAGCATGTGAAAGAGCTGGTAACAAATGGTGAATGAGAATTGTTTCACAGATGTGTTATTGTGTGGAAGTTGAGTTTTGGTTGATAATTGATGAAACAGAAAAAGATCAGAGAGTACCAGAAACACACTAAATCAAGTAGTTATTTTTAGGATAGTTGTTCAGAGTAGCAGATTAATCAAGCTAAACTTTTAATAAGAGGATTACATAGGTATGTGTCAATATTAGGAGGATTTGGAGCTTCATTAGCAATGGCAGAGGAAGTAATACCTTCATGTGTGCAGCTGACCACAACGAATACTTTCTGTGACTAGTTGAGGTTCCTAAAATGAATTTCAGCCCTGGAGAATTACATAGAGTACAATAGTAAATATCTAAGAACATTTGCCACTAAACTTGTCATCTTGTCCCAAGTCTATATTGTTGGCAGTCAGGACTAAGCCAGTACTTGCTGCAAGGTGAGAGAAAAGGGCTTGTAGGCAGTACTACCAGGGGGAGGGAGGTGGTGGTGGCTCCTCAGTGGAGCTTCAGCATACAGACTGTGTAGACAGGATCTCTAGCAGTGATGTCATCTGGGCTTGAACCCATTTTTTCTTGCTTACTTTTATGTGTGGCACAGAGTTGGTATGTGGGTGCTTGAGCCAGTCTCATGCCAGTTTTGCAAGGGCAAAAGACCAGTGCCAATGTGCTGTGAGAAGCCAGGGTGCCCCTCATCACACTCTCTGGCATTAGGAGCATTTTGAACATAGCTGGGGTGTTGGAAAAGCTTTGAGACACTTGCAGGCAGCATGGAAATTGGACCAGTACCAAAGGTAGAGGAATACAAACAGGGCTTTAAACTGTCTCCAGAGCATTTACAAATTTGCTGGTTGTTCCTTCTTTTTACAGTAAGTAGAAAAAGGTGGAAGAAAATCAAAGGAGTTGTCCACATGAGAGTAAGTCATGTTGAGAACAAGGATTTTCATCTCCAGTGCTATATCTCTCTGAACTGTAAAACAAGAGGACTTGAGAACTTTTCCATGTTAAAACCAGCTGATGCCAGCTGAGCCATATATAACAGCACGCTGAGTTTCGGTTGTGTTTCACCAGACTGGAGTCTTGGCAGGGAGGTACAAATTTACTCTATTAAAATATTTATTGCTGCTAGTCTCAGATCTTTCTGGTCACAAGATTTTGGTGTCTCCAAAGGCATGTTTCTGCCAGCATTTACAGAACATTATCACTTACTGCTGGTATAGGTGTTTAAGAAATTCTTGTTAGACAATGATCAAATGATCTGCCCCAAGTCTTTCTCCTCAGGCCTGTCCTCAATCTGTTCTCCTCCCAACCTGTGTTTGTGCATGGGATTACCTCAACCTAAGTGCAGAACCTTGCACTTGGCCTTACTGAACTTCATGGAATTTGCACGAGCCCACTTCTCAAGCCTGTTAACGTTCCTCTGGATGGAATCCCTTCCCTCCAGTGTCTTGACTTCCCCTCACAGTTTGGTGTCATCAGCAAACTTGCTGCGGGTGCTTCTGATTCCACTGTCTGTGTCCCTGACAAAGATGTTAAACAGACTGGTCTGAGTACTGACCCTTGAGGAACACCACTTGTCACACATCTCCATTTGGACACTGATCCATTGATCACAACTCTTTGTGAGAGGCCAGCCAGCCAGATCCTTATCCAACGAGGGGTCCATCCATTTAATTCTTCAAGTTTAGAGCTCAGGATGTCACACAGGACAGTGTGGAATGCTTTGCACAGGTCCATGCAGGTGACATCTGTTCCTCTGCCTTTGTTCACAGAGGCATTACATGACCCCATCATAAAAGGCCACCAAATCAGCCAGGCAGGACTTGCCCCTAGTGAAGCCGTGTTGGCTGTCACCAATCATCCCTTTGCTACCTGCTTGCCTTAGACAGATGACACTCACTGGCCTATGGTTCTCTGTGTCTCCCTTTTTTCCATTTTTGAAACTGGGGGTTATGTTTCCCCTTTTCCAGTCAGCAGAAACTTCACCAGACTGCCATGACTTTTCCAATGTGATGAACAGTGGCCATGGTAATTACCATTACCTAAAGCCTTTAGTGCTTCCATTGTTTTCTTGGTAAGACTTGTCCAGCTGGCTGTTACTTGTGTCTAATGGTGAGGCATGCAGAGTTCCTTTCACTTTTTCTTTTTATTAGATCAAAACATTTCAAGTTCAGCTACTCTTTGTCCAGATGAGATTGTTTTTCAGAGGGGATGCATAAAGCTGTTGCTGGTGGCCATCATGATGATTAGTTTCTTGGTTTCTTAAGTCTGTAATAGTGGCTGAGTAGCTGAAAAGGAGGGAGAAAATAATATATATGACTTCGAGGAGAGGATATACTGCTCTTAAACACTGCTAAAAACACTTGAAAGTTTTGTGTAGTAATTCTTTTCCATAAATGCCACAGAGAAGTTGTGTGGTTGTGAAAGGGAAAGCAGCACTATTTATCAGGCTGCAAATGGAGGAACTGGCTTAGAGTCAGAGACTTTAATACCTGCCTGGAGGTTTAGCTGGTAAGAAGCTCTAGCTTATTTCCATTAATTTTGAAAAGAGTTTTTGGAATACCATCAGGGCATATCATCTGTATTCTTGTATAGACTATTTCTGTGGGGTTTTCATTCTTGCATCTACATAAAACTGAAAGTCGTGGTCATGAAGAGCCATTAATAATTGCTCAAAACAATTTCTTGCAGAAGGGTTCTAGTTAAGCAGTTACACTTAGCCTACAGCAAATTTGTCCAGTTATTTCAGTTAGAGAAAATATTTTTATTTCCTGTTTTTAAGATCTTAGCAATATTGTAGTGCTTTATGACCATGTTATACTGTTGGTACAGCACATTTCATTAGCTGGGAAGGGAGTTGTGACATTATGCAAAATGCTGCTGAGCTTGCTCTGTGAAGTAGTTGCATCCAAGATGCTGAAGTAGTCATGTAAGTAGAGCTAACGGGACAAGTTTTGGGGGTATGAGGTTTTTCTCCTAAATATGATGACTTAACAGCTCAAGATAAAGTACTGCCTATGGTACTGATAGGGTAGATCTGCAGAAAAAATTACCTTCCATGTAATGAAAAGGTAACTTTAAATTACTATATTTGAATGACTACTTGAATGAGCTACTACAGTTTGTGCATATCTTCTGTTGATGGTTTAGATAGGCAAATAGCAACAATTAAGTTCTTACTACAGATTTTTATTTCATCATTGCAGGTGAAACCATGAACAAAGGAAATGTTACAGAATTGTATTTTTGTCTGTTTCCTGTTGCTTTCAGTATTTAGAATATAAGATTTTTATTCAGATTTTAATTTATTGGGTTAGTCTTGGGTGAATTAAATGCAGGTCTACTTATGATTTAGTAACTAACCTATGCATTTGCATTTGAAAATCTTGCTGCTGGAAAGCATCCTGATAGCTGTTCAAATTATTTGTGCTCTATGTTGATTTCATAGCTGAACCATGTTTTTTCTTTTCTGCTATGGATTCTGGTTTATAGTGACCATTTTGTTTGCAGTTTTCAGAGAGATCATAACATTGTCAGGATGCAGAAGAGCCACATTTTTAACTATTGAACACTGTTCAGGTAAAGCCAGCAGGGTAATAAGATCTGAAGCAAGAAAAATAAGAATATGATCAGAACATCACATGCTCACTTCTGTAATTGTAGTATTTCAAGATACAATGTTTATGTATCATTCTCTCATGGGTTTCCACTTGTTTTGTTTTATTTTGTTTCAGCCTCTTGGGGCCAGTGACTACTTGGAAATATCAAAGCATTTTGATACGGTCTTTGTTCGTGACATACCACTTCTTACAATGGCAAAAAGGACACAAGCTCGTCGTTTCATTACTCTTATTGATACTTTTTATGAGCATAAGGTGAGAAGCAAGCCTTTCCTTTACGTACAGGAATAATATTGGGAGCCCTAAAACCTGACTCTGACAATTGGTGCAAAGTAAAGCTTTTTGTATAATAACTTGGAATAATAAGCAGAATGAACTAGCACTGCAAAGACACATCATTCAAGCTTTGCAAAAAAGGCCCTATTGCACTAAGGGAAAATAAGCAGATATTTAGGTTGGTTTGTTTTTTTTTTAAATTTCTGAAACATAGCCATAAATCTAAGCCTGAGCTTACCTGCCTGTCTTGAATAGAGATATTACTCTATTCCTAACCAAGGAGAACCACAGAAGCCATGTTGCCATTTTAATAATGGAAGATTGCATTGCCAGCTGCGCTGCAGTAAATTGAAATTTTGTAAATTTTAAATCTGTATGGGCAGTCAGTTGGGAATTGGTGCCTTCCTGAACAGAGTACTGAGAAGTCATAGTATAGTTACAATATCAAGTTGAAAGGAAACAGTCATTGTAGGCTTTGCCTTAGGTTGCAGAATGGCTAATGGAATAGTAATGATAAATGCTGGATTCGTGGAGGTTTCAATCATGGAAGCAAAATCAACACTGCTAAAACAAAGAAAACTCCATGGTAAAGATTATTTTTAAAAAGCAGTACAAGATACAAACCCCTTTCCTATGTGTAATGACATATGCATAAACTTAGATACAATTTATGCAATCAGGAAATATCAGTTGATGTTGTGTTTTTTTAAAGAATGTCCTGAAAAGATGATCAGAAAGGCCCTGATTCAGTAAGGTGTTGAACTAAGCATATTTGTAGTCTTACTTAAGTCAGACATATTTTTGTGCTTTGGAAAGGGACAGTATAAGAGAATATGTTAATATTTATAAGCTAATAACAGTGTGTTAGATACAGTGATTAAGAATGGGATTGGTGGAGACCTTCCCACAATGGAAACATTTTGCTTGTGATCTCTGAACAGGCATCTCCTCCTGTGATGATATTTCTGTGTTCATCGCAGACCCCCAGAGATCCTGTATCTCACAGAGTCATAAAATCATTAAGGTTGGAAAAAAATCCTCTAAAATCAAGTCCAACCATCAGCCAAACACCACCATACCAACTAAACCACGTCCTGAAGTCTCACTGTACATTCTGTCTCCTCCCAGCAGACATGAAAACAGCATAATTATTGTTACTAGCAAATGATGTGCACTTGAGTAGCATAAGTGAAAGCAAGAGTGCTCAACTCAGCCTTTTGGGAAATTTGGAAATAAAGAGTCCTTAGGAGACTAAGAAAGAGATATGTGTGCAGTACACCTGCCTGCTCAGAGGAATCTATCCATGGGAGGAAAGAAAGTGTTGCTAACTAATAATTCATAGCTGCTATTTTAGAAAGTGAACTTGTTTGTGACCTCATTTGCTGTAGAGCAGATATTCTGAGTATTTAACAGAACTGTTATGCTGTTCTCTAAGTAAAAGTTACAGGAGTTATTAATGAGAAATCCTGTTTTGTTATCATATGGATGTCATGGGCTTCCAATTGTTTTGTTTTACAGAAAACCTGTAAGGCAATATTCCAAATGACTAAGTCAGGTAAATCTGTATCAGCAGTGCTAATAAGGGAGAGGGAAAATACCTGGAAAAAACCCAGAGTCGTAATTTGAAGTTTGATTTTCATAAAGCCTGTATTTTACCCCTTTTCTGTGAAGCCCAAGTGATGATACTGTTGCATGTTTTCCTTCTCCCAGGTGCGCATTATTTGTTCTGCAGTGACTCCTCTCCAGAGCTTGTTCCTGGTAGAACATGACAGTGGTGAGCTACAGGACAACAGAGTGTTGATGGATGATCTGGACTTGAGCCAGGTACATGATATGAACGTCATCTCCCTTTTGTATCAAAATTGGTTTTAGTCTCATAATTACAGCAGCACTTTAAGAAAAGGAATCAAGTAAACATTTAACTAGTGATTTGCTGCTTTTTCTGCAGTGTATCTGTCACTGTTTTAATTGCATGTTATGCTGTTTATTCATAGTCAAAATGTCAAAATATATTTTGGGTAAGCTTTAGGGTCATTTTGATTGTTAATGATTATATCTGTTCAATCACCTGTAAAAATACTGATTTAAGCTCCTACATTTAAAATACAGAAATGTTGTGTGAAAGTATATAAAATGTGTATAAAATACAGAGATGGTCTGCTGTATTTCTTTGTAGACTATACAGGGCTGCCTCACAAATCCTCACAGTCAGTATTATTTTGCATGTTGCTTATTCTGTTTTTCCTTTTCCCTCTGACTTAGCTGTTGTTAATGAATTTTTAAATTACTTCTCTAAATCAGTATACAGTAGTCAACAGAGTAGGCAACGTGTCACCATGTTGTTTTAAATCCAAATTATTACTTTGCTTTGTCCCTTCAGAGGATTACCTAGATGAAATGTCTTTTTCTTTCATATCTGGAGGTTAATTCTGTTTTTCCTTGCCATGCTGCTGTCTTGTATTGTCCAAGCCTGTCAAGCTTCCAGCCCTAGGTGTTAGATAGGACATGCTGCAGTTCAGTTGTCTCTCACACTTTTGTGGTGTTCTTTTTGTGTGTTAATGTAGGATTCTGCCAAAGGACTCTCCATGTTTACAGGAGAAGAGGAAGTCTTTGCCTTTCACCGTACTGTCTCACGGCTCACAGAAATGCAAACTGAACAGTACTGGAAAGATGGGGATAGAAGCAAAAGAAATGATTAAAAGTAATTAAAAGTTGAGTAAAATAACCAAGAAATAAAACTATGGAACTGGAAAGTTTTTAGCACAGCAGAAATAATTGCACTTTATCATATGGATATATGTTTTCATTTCACATGCTTTCTTTCGTTGGTTGGTTTTTTGTGCTTAAGCATGAAGACTCAGTGATTTTTATGTAAAGCCTAACTTTGATGCTAAGGAAGTTTAACAGGATTAGAACTTTTCTGGAGAATTGGTCTAGAGATAAAGTTTTCAGCAGCAGATTTATGATGTCACGTGAGAGGGCACTTTGTGGTTCATGCACTGCTTCCTTCACATACCATGCAGTTTGCACAACAGAAAAATCAAAATGCTTGCTTTGTGAAACTCCTGATGTTGTATAGGTCCTTGCTAGAGTCCTGAAACTCTTTTGTAGTGTACTCTGGCCTCTCTTTTTTTTCTTTTTTCCTTTTTTTCTGTCTTTTTTTCTTTTTCTCTTTTTCCCTTTTTTTCTTTTTCTTCTTCTTTTTCTTTTTTTCTTTTTTCTGTGTGCAGCCATCTGCTGACTTTCAGGCTCTAAGATTTTATTGTACTCAGATTGTTGTTCAGTCTGGCTCGTTGAAAACTTGTGGTTTGAACTGAGAATCTTGAGGGGGAGCTTGAAGACACTTGAAACCACAGAGGATTAAGATCTAAGTAAGCATGGTTGGGAAAAGAAACTATGATAAAACAGGGTACACTGTAACATGTAAGTGCAAGTTAATACTCTTCATAAATTTTTCTGCATATTTATGAAAAATCCAATCAGAATACATTGCTTACACTTAAGAATATCCAAATAATTGATGTGTATTTTCAGAGATTTTTCTAAAGTTTCTCAACAGACGGACTATTGAGATTCATGCATGTGTGTCTATATATAGACACGTATACTTAATTTATATGTGTATATAAATACAGATAAAGCTAATATATATAATTTGAGGATGTGTGGTTCTATATTTATATGTGGCAGTCTGTACTCAATCAGCCCGGGCCAGGGCCCATAACTGTCCTGAAGCTTCAGCCTTGAGTGTTTTTCTGGTAGCATTCAGATGACTGCTGCCTTGTCTTAACCAGAATGTATTATGGGGAAATGGGAGGTGCTGGTAGATATCCTAAAAGCATTTTGCATCTGGGTGTTTATTTGCATTATTTTAAAAACTGTTTATATATTTAGCCTTCATGTCCTTCTTCTCCATCATGCAGTGCAGGGGAAATGCATAATCTTGCAGAACACAGGGTGAGGTGCTTGGGACGTGTGAGAGAGGAGGTTCTGGCAGGTTCTGCATTCCCACAGGGACTGTCTCAGGCCAGGGAAGTGACATGTTTCTCCACAGCCCGTGTGGGTGTTGATGACCTCATTTAACCAAAGGAGCCCTGGAGCCCCCTGGGCAGGTCTGTTCGTGTCCAAACTGGTGCAACTTTGCCTGTTGGTATTTGAGGCTTTTCTACAATTACAGCACCCATCCCAAACTCAGGTTTCTGGAAGCTCCTAAATACAGCAGGAGTGGGGAATCATCGTAAGCCTCCTGAGATGTTGGTGAGTTCTCTTAAACCAGAGGAGGGAAGTTTCCAGAAGCTTCCAGACCTAGTACTGCTTCCAGCTGTGTGCTGGGAGTCATTGGAAGCAGTAATCAAGAAGACATGGGGAAAATTCCAGATGGGTTTGGGGGCTGAAAGAGGATTTAAGTGAGAAAAGCTGCTTAAATCAGTGTGCAGTGTTTGTGATTGCACTGCACACTGTGGATTGCCACTTTTAGGACAGGATTACAAGGAGAGTTTGGCCACTGTGTCAGCCATCCCACAGGAATGACAGAAGGAGCATACTTGTGTCCATCCTCTTCCTTGAAGAAAGTGAGGTCCTACATGCTTGTTTTACAACGCTCCTAATAATGCTCTATCACACGCCAAGTCTCTTTCCCATAGGGAATTTGGAGGGGCTTTTTCTGAGGCCAACTTTCAGGCAACTGGCGCTGGCCAGAATCTGTCACTGGGGCACGATGGACGCGACTGGGTGTCCTGTGATGGCCCTGAGTCTCCTACGCTCCCATCCGTCCCGTCCCCTGCTGCCTGCTATGCTCCTCAATGACTTTTTATTCCCACTTTAAGATACTTTAGTGCCAAAACATAAGCAGTGAGAGGGCTGTGAATAAATTACGCACACACCTTAATGGCCTTAAAATTGCTGGATTTCTGCCTGATGCTTCTATCCCAAGTTCAAGTATTGGCTTTTTAGGTTTTTTTTTATCTTCCAAATTCATGTCGTCTCAGATCTGCAACAGATCAGATCTGTTTTGTTTCCCTTTTAGCCATTCAGCAAAAATTATTGCAGAGTTATTTTTAAAAGGCCTTTAGGGTTACCCTGTCTATGTGGTATGGTATTTTGGTGTCGCAAACTAAAATTAGTGTGATTATGGACCATGTGAAACATTTCATGTTGGTTTACAAAGGCCATGGTCTGGATGAGAACCTCTCAGCTAACTTGTTTTCAAGTACTTACTTTGATGAAGGGGAATGTTCCCAGTGCACAAAAATTTAAATTACAACTTCTGTGAGCATAGGGGTACTCTATCCATACAGACATTTTATCTTTAAATCTGTATTTTCATTTCACATTCTTATGCAGTAGCTCTTACATTTTTTTATAAATAATGCAGTTCTGTCTTTCAAAGCTGCTGGGTTTATGTATTTATCTGTGCACAAATCAAGGGAACAATTGCAGTATTTTGGATATAACAAGACAGACTTCACAATATCTTCAGAGGGACGGAAGATGCAGCTCTTGCTACAGAAGGAAAACTATTAATGTAATTTTTTCAGTAAAGGTGATTGCAGTGACACTATAGTTGGATAGATGTTGATGATTTTGCAGCAATTTAAACATGAAAAAAAATTACCAGGTTTCAAACAGTACTCATCTCATTCACCAGCCATCTAACAAAGAGGAAGACTAGGTCTCTCCATCAGGATCTGTCTAAGAGGATCAAGAGCCAGGAATTTTCTTTCTGCAGCTACCTGAATCTGAGTAATTCTACTGCCTCAGTTTCCCTGGTGCTAAAATGGGAATGACATTACTTACTTATTTGCTGCCAGGCTTCACTCATTAATATTCTAAGATGGTTGCTGAGGGTCTAGGATGAAGACACTTCAGTGAAGTATGTAAATTGTACAAAAAATAATTTAGCTACTTAAAGCGGATGTGTTTCCTTGTTTGGGTTGCAGAACTAATGCTGTCAACTAAACACCATGTGCCTCTTTCTAGTGACTTGTTTCTTTTTGTATAATGCATCTATTTGAAAGAAAGAAAGAAAAAAAAGGTTTGTTATTAAACACCTAACCAATTCATGCAGCTTTTCTTATACCTGTAATGACACATTTGCTGTATGATTCATTACAGCCTTAGCTCCTGTACTTGTAACCTACAGTGGCTTTATAAATTCTGGTGGGATTTTCCTTGTACTGAGAATTTAAAAAAAAGCAACACAAACAACTTAATTAGGAGTCTAATATATAACAAAATGAACACTGTTAAATTCCTCTTAAATTTAAGAAAAATTAATGTTGTAATAAAGAAAAATTAATAAATCCAGATTTCGTAAAGATTTTACTTGTTATCCATGCTATTTTTAGGTATGGTGTTCTGAATAGACAGGCCTGGTGTTAATTACTTCATGAGATAGTGTTTTTTCTCTCTCTCTTCAGGAGGCAGCCCTGGATGAGCTGTACCATCAGTTTTGATTGGCTGGATGAGCTGTAGCACCACAGAGCATTGTACTACACATGGCTCAGCTTTTGGTAGGTGTATCCAGGGCTTGTCAGAAACATCCTTCCACCTCCAGAGGCAGATTAGATTTGTCCTCCTTGGTCACTGCTGCCAGCAGCCCCAATTCTGGGAGTTGGAATCTTTTTCCCACATCTCTGACTCATTTCTCCAGCAACATGAGGGTGGAACTCTCCATCTGAGTGCAAACCCCAATAAAGTGCTCTTTTTTTTCCTGTTAGTTTGGGATTCTTACTGTTCAAGATCTGTTTTTGCTGTTAGCCCATCAGACCCTTGGGCTTAGAATTTGCTGCTGCTTTGCTCTGGGCCTGGAGAGCTCTGGCACATATGCAATACAGAGTGTGGGGTCTGGGGGTGCATCTGTGCCCCCACAGGGTGGGAGATGTTTCTGACCTGTAGGCTGGGGAACTGCCTGCCTTTGCCTTTCTGTCAGCTGAGAAGCAGGACTTGCAGTGGCAGTTCCTTGCACAAGAGTAGAGGGAGGATGGAGCAGATGGAGGGATGCAGGCCACTTGCTCCCTCTCCAGCCTTCTGCATTCTCCACATATTTGTAAAACAACTTTTGTTTTAAATTGAATTGAATTCTAAGAGCACCATTAAAATACAGAAATGCTTCTCGCTGACCTATTACTCTGCATTCATGTTGGTAAAATTTTGGATGAGTTTCTATAGTCCCCCGCCAGTTCTTTGTCAGGGTGAAGGGTTTAGTTGGCTCTGTTAATCCACTCTCTAGCTGAAATTGTTCATTTAAATTGTTATAAAAATCCACTCTTTTCCAATGCGAATCCTATATTCCCAGATTCAAGTACTGCTGCCAGTGCAAAGACTTCAAATTCTTTGAGTGCAAGCACACTGTGTCAGTCCAAAGCCAAATTGCAAACACTTATCCACAGTTCCCCTTACTCAGCTTTAAGCTAATTTTTCCAGCAGGCAACAATGGCCATGGAAGTATAGGGAAAGATTATTAGAAGAGCTTGAGAAATAGTTGATCAGTTCTTACAAAAACTGGGGTTTGATGCTATCACATCCTCTTCTTGCAGGAAGCAAAACCTTTCATTCTGTTACTTCATATATTTTTAGCGTGCTGCTCTTGAGTGTCACGGCAATTAAGAGCGATCACAGTGGCTGAAAGGTGAAGCACAGAACAAAAGATCAAGTGATTGTTTAAGCTGAAGTTAACTGAACCAAGAAAAGTAAGCTCAATGACATGAGGTGAAAGCTTTCTTTGTATCCTCTGGTCTTTTACAATTAGTAAAGCCAAACACAGTTGTGTAACTTTTTCTACCTACAGTGATGGATAATGTTCAGGTCACAACATGATGTACTGGGTGAGGTTGTTTTTTTTCCCTGCAGGCTTGTTAAGAGCATCTCTCCCATCAGGTCTTCTCTGTAGCTGAGGTGTGATGTGCCCAACAATGCTTTCCTCTTAGTTGAGATTCAAACAAACTGCAGACAGCTAACAAAGTTGGGGTGAGGGGGACAAAGTTTGTTGAAAATATAGGCAGAAGACCAGTCTCCTCCAGTTGTGGTTGATATCTCCCAAAAAGTACCATTTCAGAGGCCAGTGGAGAGAGGAGCAATTACTGTCCAGCAAAATTACAATCTGAATGAGCTGCCATTTTCAGCTCTTCACTAGGACAGCCGTGATTGCTATAGAAACTTCCGAGAGTGAGACAGCAAGGTTTTCCAGCACTGGAAACTGCGAATGGAGAAGGTTAGACTGGGTGCAAAGCCCATTCAGTCAGGCAGCTGCCAGTTGAGCCTCTTTGCCAAGTAGATTGTAGGAAATGCTGATTAAAACGTCCACTGAACACACCAGGCAAATTAAATTTCAGCCACAGGCGCCCAGCCAGTTTCAGTGGGAAGATGGCTCCAGCGCGTGGTGCACCTGGGCCCGCTCTCCTCCCGCAGCCTCTCCTGTGGACACTCGCCCCCTGCTCAGGGGTTCAGCAGTGATGCTGTTGCCCTGGCAGCCAAAGGACACAGTTGAGATGAGGGTTGTGGGGAAAGGTGATAGTGGTTGGCCTAACAAGGGACGTCTGTGGGGAAAAACAAAAAATTCAGGTGTTGTTCCAGGTGGAGGAGGCAGTGTCCATCCCCCCCCTGGCTTTGCTGGCTCTCCCAGGGCATGAGCTGACAAGATGAGGGCTGCTGCCATGTTCAACTCCCTCTGACTGCGTGGGCTCGCCCACGTTGTCTCCCCCAGCCCTCTCCCTGTGTTGGTATCAACAGGACTACTCTCTCTGAACGCGTTGCCAGACACCCCCTCGCCCTCCAAAGAGCCTGTGATGGGCAGCTGAAACTGTCCCTTCCCTTTGGGGCAGGACAGACAGAGGTGCCATTGAAAGCCCAGAGCTGTGGGATGTCTTGATGCTCAGGGCTTCACCCTCATCACCTCTCCAGCAGCTTGGACAAACCCCTGAAATGCCACCTCCCCCCCCGGAGCCCATTGGTTCCTGGGGGACAGAAGCTTCCAGTAATGGCTCTCGTGAAGAGGCTGCTCTTCCTTCCTTTCCACAACCCCACTCCACAGTCCTTTCATCTGTGCTGGAGGAGGGTTTGATATCCTTTGTCTTCAAAAGGGGCTGTTTAGTCTGGAGAAGACTGCGAGGGGAAACTTCTTAATGTTTATAAATATCTAAAGGGTGGGTGTCAAGAAGAAGGGGCCAGTCTCTTTTCAGTGGTACCCTGTGATAGGATGAGGGACAAAAGACACAAACTGGAACACAGGAAGTTCCTCCTCAACATGAGGAAAAACTCTTTTACTGTGAGGGTGACAGAGCACTGGAACAGTTGCCCAGAGAGGTTGTGGAAGCTCCTTCTCTAGAAACTTTCAAGACTTGTCTGGATGTATTTCTGTGTGACATGCCCTAGGTGATCCTGCTTTGGCAGAAGGTTGGACTCGATGATCTCCAGAGGTCCCTTCCAACCCATAACATTCCGTGATTCTATGATTCATCACTGGCCCTGGAAAAACAGCCTCTCACCCTTCTGAAGGCAGCAGGCTGGCAGCAGTTACTCCAGCACCTCACTCCCCACAGATCCCCTGAGGAACCATCAGTATTATTAGAATTTATTGCCATCACTGTTTCATTTCCCCCCCTCTCCTGTCTCTCCTCGGCCTCCTTTGATTTCACTTGGGTAAGCTCAGACACACACAGTGCTGTGTCACTTTAACACAGCCATTTCCTTTCTCCTTCACAAGCTGGCTGCAGCTGGTATGCCAACTTGGGCACCAAAACCTTCAGTGCTGCACCCCTTTACAGCAGCTCTGCTCAGGACAGGTGCTTTTCCAGTCATGCTTGGCTTTGAGACTAAACAATAAAACCATTTTGTGAATCAGTGGGATTTCCTACCTACCTATATTGCAGTTTCCAAATACTTTTACATGGGCTGCACTTGGAAAAAATTGTTTAAGTGCAAAAAAATTCTATGGCCTGTATTAATAGGAGCAATGAGATTTGTCTTACAGAGCAAGTCACATCCTATAAAATCCATGAAATTGTTGCTGTGTGGAATATACATTTTTTTTTTTCAGAAAAAATTGTTATGCACTTTTGGTGGTAAATATAATTGGTATTTTGGTCTGCTTTTGATTCTGTTCCTTTACAATTTCTCAATACACAGTTCTTTAAAAGCAGACCGACTTCCCCTCGGCTATAGACAGTGTCCTAGTATCAAGGTACCTGCTCAAAACAATGTCTGTCGTTGTCTAATTAGGCTTTTTATATGCATTTGTTATTTATATTACTGATTGCTAACGCCAAGCTATTACAGTAGTGTGTACATATATATATGTGTACACTCAAGGACCTATCAATGATTTTTGCAGTCCTTGTGGCCCTGTGGCAGCTACCATAGAGCAATGGTTAGGACTTGGTTAATGGATGCCAATCTGTCAATTTTTGAACAATTTAGAAAATTAGTTATTGACTTAACGGAGACATTATCTGAGTGTATCACAGCAGCTCATACTTGAGGACACTTCAGTCTGCTAAGGTTGACCCTAATAATTAACAGCCTTACCCAGTGCCCCAGAAGAGCTTTATAAGGCACAAGGCTGAAGGTTAAACAGCCTCTGTGCATCAGACGTGCTCATTACACCAGTATGTCTGTGATGGCTTTCCTGAAGACACAGCAGCTTGTTACCTGATTGTTCTCATTTTACAGTCTTTCCAGGGGTCCCTGGTAACATGACAAAGCTGTGCCCTTGTCCTTGCCAGATTGCCTTTTCCTGTTCAGCCTGAGAACTCACCAATTGGAGACCCACCTTCTAACCCGTTGCCTGCCCTTGGTCAGCTGTACAGCGCTGCTTGGGCACCCTCCATTCCTCTTCCCCCATCCCCACTCCTCCATCTCAGCTCTTCCTTCTGTGAGACATAAAGGCTCGCTAGCCAGCTGCCTCCTCTTCAGACACCCGCCACCACATTTAGCACTTTCAGCATCCAGGCAGTCCTGCAGTCAACCTCTGTTTGCTCCAGGATTTATTTAACCTGAAAAGCAATGAGAAATCAGAGGCTGGGTGTCACTAGTGACTTGGTGTGCAAGAAGGACAAGCTTTGCAAGGAGAGTACAACCACCTCAAAACCCTCCTGCTTCTCTGATCAACTGCTACAGCTAGGAAGGAAACAGTAAAAGATTTCTGGGACAAAAACACCTTCACCAGCCCATTTGGAGCTGAAGTCGCTGAACTGTTGATGCCACGTGCTCCTGCCTATGTCTCAAGTGAGAAATGACCTGCAAAAGCCTCAGTCCTTGGGTCTAAATCTAAATCCTTCAATGTACTTTGGTACCTTACCTTGGGTAAGTTCTTGCAAAGGATGAGCTGGGGTTCAGCACATCCTATCTTTTAAACAGGAAGATGAGTGTATTATTTTCTTGCTAACAGATTATTTTCTTGTAAACAGATGCTAAAAGCAGGGAGAAGAGAATTACAGCAGAGGCTCCCATTTCTTGGCTTAAAAACAGACAAACTTCTGCCTTTCCATCACCTTCACTCCACAGTCATACAAGAGGGATGCACAAAACCCTGGAGGGCTATGGCTCCTGGAGAGATTTTACCATCTCACTTGGGCTGAAATGCTCCTGATGGAGAGGTTAGGCAATGCCACCAGGGTTTGTGGCTCCCTGTCCCCTAACTTATCTGCATTTACAATCAGTGGCAACACACAAGTTCAATTCTGTACTTTAAATGACTTGGAGCGCCACTGTTCCATCATCTAGGCGAGATGGAGAACCCAGGATAAGACAAGATAAGCAGTACATTAGCATGGAAGGCTGTCTCTGAGAAGAGCAAACTGGTGTCTAATCCTGTTTTGTAGGTGTATCTTTGGGCACATCATCCACATGTGGAGGAGCTCCACCATGTGTTAGGATCACTCCTCTTGCCACAGGGGAAAGACTTTTTTTTTTTTTTTTCCTTACCTTTTCCCATAGCAATGCTCTTCAGCTGGGTTTTTCAACAGTACCAAGTAGGCAATTTCACGTAAAAACACCCTTATTATTTGTGTGCTCCAGTAATGCTTCAAATTGAAATGCATTCCCTGTGCTCTCTCCTGGGCTTGTCCTCTCCAGAGCATGCACGCTCCGTCCTCTCAGACAGTAAAAAAACAAGTGAGATGGGGCTATAAAGTTCTAGATTGGCAAAGGTATATTGGGACACCTGTCCTTGGGATAAGAGGAGGAGACACCCACAAAGATTGCAGCTACCAGGGCTCTGACAGCTCCTCCACTTGCTCCGTGGGCAGCCATTTCCCTGAGCACGAAACACTGCGTGACCCAGGACAGTGCCTCAGCCTTCCTAATTTTAAAATTTCTTTCAATTTTTTAAAACCGCTTTGGCAAAATTACGGGGAGAGGGGGGGTGGTGTGTGAAATAAACAAACAAAAGCCACCCCAACCCCCTGTCCAAGCGTTCGCCTGGGAGCTCTAAAGCCCGGCGCGACGCGGCCTGCAAGGCAGCCGAAACCCCACAAGATGGCAGAGCCGCACCGCGCCACACGGGCCCGGCCCCGCCGCTGTCCAGGGGACGGGAGCCGCTGCGTCTGACGATAGCTTCCCACCAAAGGGGAACTCTAAAAATAAGTGGGTAAAATACACCCGCTTTCAAGGAATAGAGTAAAATAAATACACTCTACTAGCCTGGGCAGAGAGTCCGTTCAGAAAGAGATGGGAAAATAAAATAAAATTAAAAATAAAAAACAAATGGAGACTCCAAATACGCTCGCTCCTGGCATGGAATAAAACTTGGGGGTGCCCTGCATCACCTGTCAGGCAGGGCCATCACGAAAAGAGGGGTGCAGAGAGGCCGCATGGGGCTGTTGAGGGGCTACTGTGTGGGGCAGCCAGGCAGCAGAGCCCCATGCAGGACTGGGACCCTCACCAAGACACGGAATTTTTATGTTTTCAATGCACAGCAGTTTTGGTTTTGGGAAGCGAGGGCTTCGTTGGAACCAAAGCTATATTATGGTCAGGTAAGTATGGTATTTCACAGCACTTGATTCTGTCACAGCCCTCTCCTCCTTCCTCCCCCCCCCCTAGATTCTGCCTCGCAATGTCTCCAGCAGAATCCTCCAGCTGCACCACCAGAGAACCCCTTGGTGTGGGCTACCAGGCATAGAACCATAGAATCATTTTGGTTGGAAAAGACCTTTAAGATCATCAAGTCCAACCTTTAACACCTAGCACTGCCAAGGCCATCACTAAACCACGTCCCCACACGTCTTGTAAATACCTCCAGGGACTGTGACTTGACCACCTCTCTGGGCAGCCTGTTGCAGTGCCTGACAACGCTTTTGGCAAAGATTTTTTTTCCCCAATATCCAATTTCAACTTCTCCTGGCACAACTTGAGGCCATCTTTATACATGATCCTGAGTGAAGCAGGAGCCCCTGAAAGTGGGAAAGCCCAGGGCTTCTGCATGGCTACCTCACAGCTTCTCAGGCAGGCATATCCCCATGTGGGTCACTGTCTCCAGCCTACCCTTTTAAACTTATGTTGGTACCATGTTGGCTTGGTGCTTGGAGGCCTTCTCCACTATGTGCTTCAGAAGATCTTTGGAGGAGTCATTACTGGCCCTGCATGTGGGGATTTTTTTGGCAACTGCAGCTGGTGCCATCCATACCTGGGATAGCAATTTTGTGATCCTCATTGCACATACAGCTGGCCTTGTCAAAAAGGGCAACTCACCCAACTGTGAGTTATCCAACCTCAAGAGCAGCTGTGATGACAAGATACTCTTTGTGTTTCAGTGAGTAAATCTCCTCAGTGTCATGGCGTCTTCTTCATCTACTGGGATCCTGACTTTGCTCTCAAAAACTCATGACACCTGGAACAAATTTGGTGTTTATACAGCCTCATTTGTGACCCAATAGTCTAAGTCAGTGCCTCTCAAGCTAGAGGAAGCTGGCTTTTGAAAAAAAGCCTTTTGAAACCCCCATGCTCTGAGATCCAGAGTATTTGTAGGATTTGGCCCATGGTGGACTCCTCAAAGAAAACCCTGTCACTGCCTCTATAAAAAGAAATGGCCCTTGCTTAGGCTTACTGTGGTAAGAGCTTTAGGAAGCTCCCCAGTCCTGTTCTGCCACCCCTTCATCATCACTGTCTCTTTACTCCTCCCAGGTGGTTCAGCTTGCAGCAATCATCTCCACAGCCAGTATCCTGAAGAGAACATGCAGGCTGTATCCTCTCCAAAACATTGGAAAAGAAATGTGAAAGATACCAAAGAAGGTGGGTCAACATCTGGGTAACATTTCACATTTTGCTTTTGTTTTTTTTAATTTTTAAAATTACTTTTTAAATGTGAGCAGCTCTTGACTGTATGGGATTCCATGCAGGTCTTCCCCTTCCAGGCTCATATACTCTTCTGGCTGGTGCAACCAGCTCCTTGCCAGAAAGATCCCTGCTGTTTTGAGGCATGTGACTCTCCTCATATAGAGTTCAAGCACCCAACATGGTGTTCAATGACCCAAGCATGTAAATGCTGACCATTCCGGCACATTTAAGTATGTTTTAGGCTTTATCTCTTAATCCTCAAGCTCTAAAAAATGCTAAATTCAAGTGTGAAGTATAGATGAACTTATTACGCACTGGTCCTGCTGTGGCTTGCCTAGAGGCAGAAATGAAGTTGAGACTTTTTCAAGTCAAGCAGTTGTACAAATATGTCAAAGGGATGAATGTAGGAAGAGACTTTTACTGGAAAGCTTCACTCCTATAGTGAACCTGATGGAACAGAAATCTGGGAACATGTAGAAAAAACTGCCCCAGTGTTTCAAGAAACAAGAATGATCAGTCCCAGGCAGAGTTAAAAAGAAACAAGGAAAAAAAAAGATCAGCTCCAGTCAAGCATGCCAGGGCATAACCCTCTCTGCATATTTCTTCTCGTAAGGGTCGAAGCCCATGAAAGAACTTGCAAAGAATGGATGCTGGAGTCTACTGAAGGAGCAAGCAGGCCATTAATGTAACAAGTCAATGAACTTTGACCAAGCTGACTTTTCTGGAAAATTAGCTGGATTGCCAGGGTAACCAAATCACAAAAGGACACAGGACACAGTCACACATGGAAAGGCACAGGCATTTGCTGAGGAGTTCTATGGGCATGACAAAAATCAAATTAAACTGGATGTCCTAGAAAACCATTTTCACTTTCATCATGTCTCTTGGCTGGATTCCATGGCATCACAGAAACATTTCTACAAGAATTGATTACTTCTCACATTCTGGGCCCTGGAGAGCTTCCCACACAGCTCAGAATAGGTAGTTCTTTTTGAGTACAGGCTTAGAGGTGAGGTCTAAGCCAGCTGGGCAAAGCCACCAACCTTCAATTACACCTTACTATGCATATGACTGAATCCTGCAATCAACAAGCTGAAAGGAACACGAGTAAAGGACTAGCCATGTATTTTACCCACATTTAGCAGCAGGATATAGATATGAAAGCAAGAAAAACTGGGGAGGCAACAGTAAGCTAACCTGAGCAAGAGAATAAAGGTAGATCTTTTTCTGGCACTGAGAGTAACCTTTATGTGGCTAGTGACTAAGCAAATGTATCCAAGCTACAGAGTGAGGTCAAAAGCAACATCTCCCCCAAAATTTTGAAGCAGTTTAGACACATGGGTTCAGTTCAGTCTAAACCATGGGTTGTTCAGTTTCAAAACTGGATGTCTTGCAAAGGCTGGGAATAGTCTGGACCAGCTCCTGTCTGGGTCTCTTTTCAGCTGCAGTCTTTGCAAATATGATCAGCCATAGCTGAACTTCACCTGGTGTCACAACTAAGCCATATCCACCACTCCACTTTCCTGTGCTGGATCTCTTTCCTCATGCTGATACTTATACTGCTTTCCAGAGGCATGAGGGCCTCTGGAAAACTGCATGGAAGACTGCTTGCATTTCCTCAAAAACAAAAGATTTTTAAAATATTTCTTATTCTTAAAATGTCCCCTTTTGCCCAAAAAAAAAAAAAAAGAAACAAAAAAAGCTCAGGGCTCTCACTCTGTATTTGGAGATCTCTGTTCAAACATGCTCTGCTTCTAACCTCCCATGTTTCAGAGAGTCCATGCATCAGGTTAATGGCTTGAGGGTATTGATGACAACTAGACAACTCCACCCCTTCATTTGACTTGTTTCAGCTCCAACTTTGTACAGAATTACCCTCAGGAGCAAGAAGAAGCCAGCAGACTTGACTTAGGTTTTGAAAGAATAAAATTCTTGCATCGTCCCAAGCAGATGAAGAGGAAGCAGGAACGCCGTGGGTCCCAGGAAAAAGGGAATGGGAAATTTTTTATTTTCATCATCAACTGGTTTTCCAGGGGAGAAATCTTGGGTTTAAAGTGAGATTAGAGTACTTTTCTAGACACAGATTGCAGGTATTTTGCAAAGATACCTCAGTGTGTTGCAGTCAAGAGCATCTGCAACAGCATCTACAAATTGATACTTCTGGGTGAAAGGTATTTTATCAAAAGTTCCTGCTTACCAACGAAGCACATGACTGATGTACCCTTCCCATGTGAAAGAAAGACAGGGTTCATTTTTTTCAAATTATGAAGAATAAATTGTGCCAGACTGCATAAGAAGAGGCCTCCAAGTTCTGGCTATAGAGTTCACAGAAGTCACAAAGTTACCCTCATTGGAAAAGACCTTCAAGATCATCAAGTCCAACCCTAACCTGACACTGACAAGACCTTAACTAAGCCATATCTCTAAGCACTATGTCTACATGACTCCTAAATACCTCCAGGGATGGTTCTAGTGTACCAGAGATTATCAACGCAGCACAGAGCCCAGTGGCAGGAGCAACACAAGAAAATGGGTGCAAGGAAAGTAGGAGGCATGGACAGTAGAGGAATCCAGAGCTCGAGAAGACAAAATAACAACAACAACAAAAAGTAAACAACTTACTTGAGCTATTGTGTGAGGTCCTGCACATCATGGGTTTTTACTCATGCTCTCCTAAGATGAAAGCCACCGATGCTGATCTCTACAGAGGGCTTCTGGACTGGAGAGAGATCAGGCTTGCAATGGGTGTTGAGAACACATTAGTAAAGCCCCAGGTGAAAAATACAGCAAGTGAAAAATACATCCCTCTTAGAAACAGAGGACACAGCAGTGTGCTAGTGACTGGGCTGTCATTTTGATTCTCCCCTTCCACTTTCTGCTCAGTGCTGTTTTGCTCAGTCTCTCTGAGGTTAAGGACAGATGGGAGCCATTAGATCTTTGAGGCTCCTTTGGGAACTCTTAGTCAGACCTCTTGTATATCACAGCCCTTTAAATCTCACCTGCTTGCCTTGCCTGAGACTTGAGTACAGTGTCACTCATGCTTTTAGCTGTGGTTAGAGCACATCCATCAGAAACATGCCCATCTTGGCTCAGACACATCTGGAAAATGTGCCAACCACCCGACAGCTTGTTAGAGTGATTAATCACCTTCATTCCAATAAATTTGCGCCTGGTTTTTCATAGGAATTTATCTGGTTTCAGCTTGCTGCTACATATCGCTATAATTTACTAGATTAAAGAGCCTTTCAGTACCTGAAATTTTTCTCCCAAGCAAATTCCTTCACCATCATAATAAATTCCCTGCTCAGTCTTTTTTGATAAGCTACACAGAGTGAGTGCTTCACATCTCCTGTTGCAAAGCATTTTCTTCAGGTTCTGAATCATTTTGTGTGCCTCTAATGCTCCACCACCCATTTTTCAACATCAGTTTAAAACATGCAAGCCATCCCAGTGCCAGTCTCAGAAATACTGTATGTGTTAATATCCAGTTGCTTGTCTCCCAGGACTGAAAAAAAAAAAATAATCTTTTCAGAGTCTTAGGCAGGCTCAAGTCTGCTTCCTTCTGGCTGGCAAATGGAGCAACCAAAAAACAGCCATCGGTCACCTTCACTGGTGCTGGCATCTCAACAGGTAAAGAGAAAGCATGACAAGGCTGTCCCCCAGCTTGTTCACCATGACATGATTCAGTATCTTGAAGCAAGGCTGCTCCTGTGCAGGTTGATGCTCTCAGCACAGATTGCAGCTGGCATACCCAGACCACATCCATAGGGATAAACTACCCAAGAGGCAAGAGCAGCTGTGCCCAGCCTGTTAAACCCTTTTACCCATCAAAATGGGACTGGCCACAGCCAGATTTTTTACATCTATACCTGTGAACTGTTTGGGGAAGTGGTAGCAGCCTGGGCCAACACTGTTCCAGGGAGCATTTTGCAGTGTTGCTGTGGAATGAGCTGAGCTCCAGTACCTGGGAATGCTCCCCACCACCACCCCCTTACCAAAAGAGATTAACTGTCTTAACATGGGACCAGCCTCCAAAGAGGCTCCTTCACTTTCTCCTTCCCAGCTCCCTTTCCTGACAAGTCTGCAGGGCTTCAGATCAGAGATGGCAACAGGTTGGGACATCCTTCTCCTGCCCAGTGAAGGTCTGCAGGGCTCATGTTTACACAGGAGAGGCAAGATTTCCATCAGAGCAGAGCCTCCAGCAGGCACTGCAGACCTCCCAGCACAGCCCTGTGTGTCTCAGCAAGAGGAAGGACACAGGAAGGTGAGAAATAAGGGGAAAAAAGGCAGTAAAGGAACTTCTGCATAAGCTCGGAGAGGAGGAGGGCTCAAGTCTGAGGTCTTGCATCACTGCACACTCAGGACCAAACCCAGGCTGGCAACCTCACACAGACTGATGCTTTAGCCCTGGGGAGTCCCTGAGCTGCCCATCCTGCATCAAACATCCACCCAGGACCATCACCCTCAAGCTTTCACGTGGCAGGCGTGTCCTGCAGTCACTTGTCAGAGCTGAAACAGCAGCACCCCAGGTATTCAATGCCAGTAACCCTGGTGGCACACTCATTACAGGTAGGTGAGGCATCCAGGCTGAGCCTAAATGCCACTTTTTCTACCATTCCAGGGTTACAAGATCAGGAGGTTGAGGGAAAAATTATTTGGGAAAAAAGATAAACAGTTCCCTTCCCCCATCTCAACAGAAGGAAGCAAAAATACTTGATGGAAATATTTTATTAGATTTTGACAAGAACAATAGGAATGTCTCTTTTTCACAGAATTTTCTCTTTATGTTGTCAGTGGCAGAAAATGCTGAATCATAAACCTGGAACTTAAAAAAACCAAAAACCCCAAAGTATTTCATATGCAGAAGAAACATATATTACATCATTTCATGCTTCCTGCTCTGCTCTCTGGTGCCACGATCCTCATTTTCAGGCTATTTTAAAGGTCAGCTTCACAGAACAAATCCTGACCTCAGACATGGGAAATATGCTGCCTCATCACTCCAGGATTCTTTTCTCACATGGTTATTCCCAACATTCCTGCAAGCAGAACAGCCCCCATCACCACTGCTTAATTCCTCCCCTCTCACTCCTCCAGAGAAAAAAAAAAAAAAAAAAAAAAAAAAAAAAAGAAAGGCAAGATAGTGTTTGGGGGCTCATTAGTTTTGGTTTGGTTTGGTTTTTTACTTTCCCAAGTTAATAGTTACCACCATCACGGCTCCATTTCATAGGCTGGGGGCTACTTCAGCAGTGTAATGCTATTGCCATCTATGGGCAAGTAATAGCCTTACCAGCAATAACTACGAGTTGGAATACATACCTAAACTGACAACTACTCTCAGGAAAGTTTAAGAAGTTTAAAGGGGTTGTTGTTTAAAATTTTCCAATGGCTAAGGTATAGGATCTGGACAAAAGTTGATCAAAGAGAGTAATTACCTTTCATGGCATTTGTTTTAACCTGTATTATGTATTCATTCAACTGGATTCATTTTGCCTGAAGAATTTTATTTTGATACCATAATTTGAGCAGGTAGGAGAGGTCATATTAAGCTCTTGATTCAGAAGAAGTATGCATGCTCTTTGTGTCTTAAACAAAAGACAGGAAGTAATTTGAAATTATTGCTATTGATTTTTAAATGTTTAAAGAATGATGGAAGGCAGAACAGTGATGAACAGGCCTCAGTGCTACAGGAAAGCTGAAGGTTCATTTATTTGCTTAATAACTCTTCTAAAAATGAAAGATTTCAACCCTAATAGAAGAATCAGTCAATTACTGGCTATTTATGACAAAAATTTACTGACAAAACAGTTTGATTGAGATATAAAATTTATTTCAAATTCATTTTAGCTTGCTTATGCCTCCAAGAATGAA
The DNA here is from genome assembly GCA_038090715.1 of Florisuga fusca. Classification (NCBI taxonomy): domain Eukaryota; kingdom Metazoa; phylum Chordata; class Aves; order Apodiformes; family Trochilidae; genus Florisuga; species Florisuga fusca. The sequence goes on along the minus strand of JAAWXA010000001.1, from coordinate 54,543,674 downwards.
TCTGGGTTTTTTTGAGTGGATCATGTTCAGATGGAAAAGTTTTTCTCAGTATCTGTAAGAAATACAAAGCAAAACTGAAACTGCCACTCACTGGGAGACTATACAGATGATATTTAAAAGAAAGCACACCACAACAGCAAGATGAAAAATGGGGTTTCTGTTAAATGATAGCTAGCCAGATGGTTATACTGCTCTCAGGTTCATGATAAAGGCATAAAGACTGTCTCCCATGCCTGCAGAGCTCATTGCCAGGTGGCACGAACAACACATGGTTAACTTGTCAGTCTCAGTGTCTTCTTGTTGGTCCCTGCTGAACCAGTGAAACAAAAATACCCAGGCCCTGAAAGTAAAGACTGCCCCACAGCTTGTCATGCAGGAAAAGTAATAATAATAATAACAACAACAAAATTAAAGCTAAGGCATCAGAACCTATCTCAGCCCCTTGCCAAAGGAAGGTCAGCGTAAGACTGAACCTCATAGAAATCATACAAAAACAACTGAAGCACACAGTCCTCTCCTAACAAAGTCAGAACAAAGACGTTTGGATAGCATTTCTGGAAGAAAGAGCCAGAGGTGTTTGTGAATAAGCACAAGAATAGGCACTTCCAGTGACCGCAGAACTATAAACAAAAGAACTTTTGTGCACTCCTGGATTACTTGTGCTTATTCTCTCCTACAGTCACATGCTTATGTGGGCCAGTACTGTCTGAAAACATGATTAATTAAGACGTCTTAAATTGCAACCAAGTATTGTACTATTAACACTGACTTATGTTTTAACTTCCCTGTTACTTAGTAGAATTTATTTCATAACTCTGTCTCTTATGTGACCAATTCCCCACTGAATCCTTTAGAAGTTTTGGTTGATACATGCACTCCATTTCCAGAGCATTCCAGATTTATGGGCTCCTGCCTCTCCCCATCATTGTTTCACTGGTTCAGGGACACCCCCTTCTTTTCAGCAGATTGAAACATCCAGTAATCTGAAACAGATTTGGTGACCCTATAGCATTAAATCATGCTTTGTGGTGCTTTATTCCTGCTCCAAAAGACTTTATGCATTAGCGGGTACATAAAATTGCACCAGAGACTGAATACATATTGAAAAGTAATAAATGATTCCATATGGCCTCAATTTTTCAAAGCAGTGCACCACTGTTTTAAAGCAATAGTGTTTAATTTTCCAATTAGGAAGATTTTTAAATAGCCCTTCTAACCCACAGCTATGACAATACTCTCACTTCAAATATTCTTCCAAGCTGAGAGATTTGGGTGCACCAAGAGTTTTCACAGTCAAATGGTGTCCTTGGTTAGCTAGCTGGCAAGGGTACAATTAGCCGAGGCAGTTAATTTCTTCCTTTTATTCAAAAAAGCTTGTGTCATCATTACTGCAAAGACACAGGTCACAAAGCCTCTGTGAGCAAACTGAATAGCATACGTTCCTCTTGAACATCTGTCAGAACTCAGCTACACTACCTCCCCAGTTTTCCCTGTTTACTTCCAAGAAAAAAAAAAAAATCCATTTTGGTAAAAAAAAAAAAAAAGGCTTATAATACCTCTACTTAGATATGCTTTAAGCTTATTATGAAGAGTAGCTACTGTATTTAGAAACTGCAAGCTCTTCAGCAGATCACTTCTCTGTATGTATTCAATTATGTGTGCTCACTTAAATAGTACCCCCCCAAAAAAAAATTAAAAATAAAAGCAGGTCTCACTTTCACTGTCATTGGCTCCTCACAGGTAAAACAGACTTAAGATGCCCACCTTTAACACAGCTGTTAGGTAAACCAAAGGAAATTATTTTGCAGGGTAGGCAAGAGTGCATACAAATGGAAGAATTCAACTTCTAGATTCCAAGAGAAGCTTACAGGGCAGTTAGCTGTAACTGCATCTCCTGAGCACATTTACGTGACATTCACATGAGCCACAAGAAATATAAGGCCTTTGACACCAAAAGCAGGACCAGGGCAGAACTGAGGCATTAAAGTTCAGAACCACCCTCCCAAAAGCTCCTGCTCACTTGATGCCTAATCCTAGAGGCTCTGGAGTCCTATTTTTAGGCTGTCAGCATCTCAAGATACAGGACATTCTCCTTTTGGCACACCCAGAACCACCCCACGCTGGGCAGCTCCGTGCCTCTCTTCCTCATGGTTCCAGCACTGGAATTCGGAGCTCAGACACATCTCCATGTAAGATGAGACCCGTGGCCCCAGCTGCACAGCTTCCTCTGAGCAGACCCAACACATACCAGCGAGCTCCAGCTCCTCAGAGCACACTGCTGTGATGGCTCTCCCAAGACGGGGCAGCAGGGAGGAGGTGTCCCTTGCCACCCCATCGCTCACTGCATCACGTCTCAGGCACTCGGGAAATGTGACCTCCCTCCCATTCCTCCCATCTTGATGCAGCTCCTGAGTCAGCAGCCACCCAGTTCCTCCAGGGTGGGAGAGCGAACCAGCTGCAAATGCTTATTATCAACTTCCCCACCATGTGCTGAGCTGCTGACTGCCTTTGCTTAACACTTCAGCTGCCCCTTTGAACCTTTTCTCAACTCCTCAGGGCGGGACTTCCTTCCCCGTGTGTGCCCTGCAGTGTCCTCCAGGCCAGGAGACCCAAGGTCAACTTCTTGCCACTTCTGCTCGATGGCATTCAGATGCCTCCCCCTCTGACCTTCCAAAACCTTCCTGAAGCTTATTAAACCCACCTGGAGGGAGGTAGGGTAGCCTAACACACACACTCAATTTTCAGCCAGCCTGTTGAACCCGTACTGCTGCCTGGGGGAGAGGGTGGGGACTCAGGATTCATGGCAGCAATAAAGGAGAGGCCATGACCTAGCAATAATAACATTGCCATGGGGAAGGGAGGGAACGGCCTTGGATTTTAATCCCCTTTTCCAGGTCTGCTCTGTGTACTTTACATGGAAGGTCTGTCAGAGGACAAAACACAAAGTTCTGGGAAAAAGACCAGGAACCACATCTCCAGCTCCTAAGGAAGTGCTCTGATTGTTGGAGATACAGAATGACAGAGGGAGGGAGGTGCTTGGACTTCTTCCTCCAAAGCCCACATAATGAAGAAAATAATTAATTCTTTGAAGGAACCAAAATAGGTCGGAGATAGGCACCTGCTCTCAAAAGGAGAGGCCAGGCAGTGAGCCTCAGCGAAGGGAAACCCTTTCCTGCAGCCCCCTTTCTCTTTGCCTGGTCCCTGCCTGAAGCCCCTGCTCTCAAGCGTGCCTCACATTTGCAGGCAGAGGGAAGCAGGACTGTGAAATGTGGTTATCTGAGGGATGCGGTGCGCAAGCACTGCTACAGCAAACCGAGGATGGAAGCTGCACCTCTCCGCACAGCACCATGCGGACAGGATAGCCACCTCACAGGGACGTTTTCTGTCCCATGCAGACAACCAACACCATCAGTTTCAGAGGCATAGCTGGCAAGTCTCCCTGTGGGTGCCCGACCTCCAGGCACTGGGTGCACTGGATCCAGCTGCTGGACAGGTGCCTGGTGCCTTTCCCTCGCATCACACGCATCCCTCCCGCTGCCTTATGCGGGGCTGCGAGTTCCCCCCCAGGGGAGGGCTTCAACCCAGCTAAGACAGGGGGAACGAAGCAATCCGCGGGTCCGCCCTGCCTGACCCTGGGTGCAACCGGAGCTCCTGGCTGACGGCAATTTTTAGTGCACGGTACCTTCAGGAAAGGCTTTTCTCCCAGCGCCGCTGCAGGCGGTGCCCGCAGCCTGTCCCCTTCATGCGACGGGGCCCATCCAGAGCTTGCAGGACCGGAGCCCCCCGCTCCATATAGCGTACCAGCGGCCGCCCCAGGCCAGCCGGGGCCTGGCGACCGCCGCTCCCTAAGGGCCAGGCCGGCAGCCAGGAGCTCCGGTTGCACCCAGGGTCAGGCAGGGCGGACCCGCGGATTGCTTCGTTCCCCCTGTCTTAGCTGGGTTGAAGCCCTCCCNCAGCGCCTCAGGGGCAGCGCTGCCCGGCGGGCGCCCAACCGCCGGTTTGCGCCCTGCTGAGGTAACCCCGCCTGGGCCGCTGCCCCCCCGGTGCGTTGTGGGCAAAGAAAGGTGTGAAGTTATAATAATGGAGTAATTAAGAGATAAGTGGGTATAATTAAGCCGGTGTGAGGTAACCGAAACGGGTTAAGTGAGATGCCCGGGTTGCACAACGAGTTGGTGGCCGGGGAGAGCGGCGTTTGGCCGCTCGGACCAGCCCGAGCACAGCGGGGAGCTGTCTGTCTGTCTGTCTGTCTGTCTGTCTGTCTGTCTGTCTGTCTGTCTGTCTGCAGGTACCGGAAAGGTCCGTGGAGGTGTCCTGGTGGAGCAGGAGGCAGGGGGGGATGATTAAGTGCCTCCTTGATTAATTAGCAGAAACTGCTGTTGAGAAGATTAAATCCTTTCATACCATAGAAATTAAATAAAAATGAATAAGATAAATAAAAGTGGAGTTTCTTATCATATCATAGTAGGTTGACTCATTTCACCCTAATGATATAAATGCAATAAGTGCATGTATTCCCAGATATTCAAAAATTATGATGCAAGCTTTTGAGTAGTGTAATGTAATTCTAAAAATCTGGTTTTAAAATGTTTTAAAATACGCAATTAGGAGTTGGGGTTTATTCCTATTTTCTTTCTGGCCCTGAAAGTATACTTGGATCACATCTATGTTGCATCAGGAACTTGGCTGTTGGCTTAAAATGGATGCTGAGATGCTCCTTTAATGGGACTTTTAGGAACAGAGATCTCAGGAAAACACCAATATTGCAGGACTCGCAAATACAGCTGAGAGAGCTGGCAACACTGCTATGCCCTGCTAGTTGTGGCTGTTATTAAATGTATGAAACACTGTCAGAAACCTACTCCTGTCCAGAAGAAGCTGAGAGTATATCTCGGCCTGCAAAGCGTAGCTTTTTGCCACAGTGCAGGACCTTGGTGATGCAGCTTCAGTAGACATAAGGTCACTTTTAATGACAATTTGAAGCTATATGGTTGAATTTCTGACTTCTTCAGCTTCCCAGCTCCTTACTTGACCAGGTTTTTTAGAGTTTTATGGCGACCCAGTTTTCTGATGTGTGTGACTGTAATAACCATACTCCACACAGAACAGAAGTGGGCCCAGAACTCCTCAGTTACGGGTGCTGAAGTTTAGGTGTAATGTAATGTCACCATTTCCTTCTGCTACTGCACTTCTCTTCCTCCTCCCCCCTCTCTCTTACAGCTCTCAGTCAGACACTTCACAGGCTGAAGTCCAACTTCAGTTGATCTTTAAATTGCTGTTCATCACTTCGAGGAAAATTTTATAGTCAGAACTCTGTAGCCTCCTGTGGCAAACCCCTCACGTCTCCATGGCACAATTTGGACCCTTGCTCTGTGTCTATCTGTCAGTCAATCTCTCCTTGATAATTGTGCGACCATTTGCCTTTTCCAGCCAAATTGGGCAGAAAGGTTAAAGTCTCATAGTATGAAGTTGGCTAGCTTATAGATGACATTTTTTTCTAATCAGCACACAGGTTGCTCTGAAGCAGCCACAAAACCGATTGCCCTTTGCCCAGTCTGTGTTTGAAGAACATAGTAGGGAACTGCGGGAAGAACAAAAAATACACCAAGGGAGCCGCTCTCTCATGGGGTGGATAGGAGGGATAGTCAAGGTTATTGCAGTGGACACAAACCTCTCAAGAAACCAGGGTGCAGGTGGCTAACAGAACAACTTGTCATATATTTGTTTGTGTGAAGTCCATGAGGACAAAGCAACCATTGTTTAATAACGTAACTGCAACATAGTTTTATTGAGGAACAGTACACTTTACATAGAATCACAGAATGGGGGGGGGGTTGGACGGGACCTTTGAAGATCCTCTAGTCCAGCCCCCTCTGCTAGGGCAGGATCACCTAGAGCAGATCACCAAGACCACCACCACACGGGTTTTGAATGTCTCTGGAGATGGAGACGCCACAACATTTCTAGGCAGCCTGTTCCTGTGCTCTGCCACCCTCACAGTAAAGAAATTTCTCCTTATGTTTAGGTTGAACCTCCTGTGTTCCAGTTTGTGACCACTGCTTCTTGTCCTGTCACGGGACACCACTGAGAAGAATCTGGTTCCATCCTCCTGACACTTGCCCTTTAGATTTTTATAAGCATGTACAAGATGCCCCCTCAGTCTCCTCCAGGCTAAACGTGCTCAGGTCTCTCATTCCTTCCTCGTACAGTAGATGCTCCACTCCCTAATAATCTAATCAGTCTCCTATAGATTTCTAGAGTGATGTAATAATGAAATGTTCCAAGTCCCCCCATCCTCTGTGCAACTTTAGCTCCCACCATGCTTCTTCAGTAAAAAATCTGTGTGAGAGAGGTGAAGCCAAAAATGTGACTGGCACTTCCCTAGCTACCAGCATGGGAGAATGTAGGTTATGGCAGCATGAAGGAGTGGATCACATCTGGGTTACCACCCTAAACTGGTACGCTCTTATATGACAGGAAGCTGATGCTCTGGATTGGAAGGATGGAATGGGAGGATGAGAATGAAAGCTGAGCTGAAGGTACCCTGCTGTAGTTGGATGCAGAAGCTGAAAGGAGTTAATCTCAATACAAAAATTACTTATGAGGATTCCCCACATAGAGTCCTGTTAACGGTACTTTCCCAAAGGCTCCATGTTTCACTGGTCTTCTTTTGCTGTGTGTGGCTGTGATCACCCAGAGACAACTCAGAGCTACAAAGTAACTGCGACCTATATAATCAGGTATCACGGCAGCTACATGTCTTCTCAATATAAACTTGTGCAGGGATAGTAGATAAAAGGAGATGCAGAGGAAGACGCAGCACTGCCCTGAAACACTCACAGTGAGTGAGTGAGTGAGTGAGGCTTTCAAATGGCCTCAGGGCCGGCCTAACTGTATTCCTGCTGAAGTCTGCGATAAAACGCACATAAATGGAGCCTTTTTGAAAATCCCACCCTTGAGGCAATAAAGTACTTAAAGGAAGAGACTGGAAATTGTGCAGACTTTAGATTCAATTTTCGTCAGTTTTTATACGTATTTCAGTGGGCACAACCACAGAATGGCGATATGAAGTGCTCCTCTGTCTTCCTGTTTCACTTGTGCACATTTGGTAAGTAAAATGTGTAGGAATGATTATACCATGATTTTAACTCCACCTCTAAAACTGCAATATCACAGGCACACAAGTTTTTTGTGGATCTGTGAAGAATGGGCAACATGACTTGCATGAGGAAGGGTGTATGGCTGATATACCATAGCATTCTGAAGAGGGCGGATGATCTTGCAGTAAAGGCCCAGGGCTGGCACTCAGGAGATCTAGTTTTATTTCTCAGTTCTGACATGGGCTTCCTGTATGACCTCAGCACAGTCACGTAATTGCTTGATGCCTCCGTCCATCATCTCTTTAATAAGGTTACTACTTATTTATTTCCTTTCTCCCGCCCTGGCCTGCCTTACTTAGACTGCAATTCTGCCAGGGAGTGGACCATTTTTTACCACGTGCAGGGCCTTCACCCAGGACAATGAGACCTAATGGCAATGGCTGTGGAGTAATACAATGCCAATTAAATAAATAAATGAAGATGATGATGATATCATTTAGGACTAGATTTGCAGCTTTTAATCCAGCCTGAGGTATAAGTGCTGCATTTCCCTAGAACCTTGGGACCGGGAGTAATACTCTGTGAGGAGGTTTCTGCATTGGTCAAAATCATCTTCAAGCAGTGTCAGGTTTTGGGAAGGGTCTGAGTGCCAGTCACAGCTTTGCAGCTTGCCTCCTCTGGCTACCAGCTGAAACCCACAAGTAGAGAGTAGGCTCTTCAGAGATGCAGTGTTGGGCTACAAAATCTCTCATCATGCACGGCTTTGTCTGATCTTGGCTCCTGGCTCTTCAACGCTACTGCGGTTCTCCTCCCCTACCAACTGCCAAATCATACCCATGAATGCCAGTATCACAATCCCAGAGGAGCTGGTGTCTTTTTGAGCTGCCTTGCACTCTCACGAGGGGCCGGGTTACAACACAAAACAGGGCAGAGCACACAATGTCATGACCCAAAATGGAGCTCCAGTGAAAATTATGTACATTACTCAAACTTGCATTCATTCTGATTAATTCAGTGTCTCCTATTATATTTAGGTATCTGAGGATTAATTGCATGCATGCTGAAAATGCTGTCCCTTGTAATAATATTATGCTGAACTATTCCTAACTTGAGTGCAGCTTGAATTTGAAACCTAACTGGACCCTGAAGGCCTTGGCCCTTACTTTGCAGGATGTGTAAGCCATGCAGGGTATCAGGAAATATCAGGATATCGCGCATATCAGGAAATCACTTTATTTGCTAATTCTACACAGCAATGCTTCAGAGGCACACCTGCTTCTCAACATGTGCAGTTGTCTTTATCTGGTATCAGAGACAGCACTACTTCTGTACTAAATCTCCTCCATAGCCTAGGTTGATGTAAGTCTAGGTGAAAACTGAACATACACATTGCTGTGCAATGTATTTACAGCTACCTCTACATTAATAGCTTTATGTTCCTTGGTTTTGTGGGTGATCCTGTTTTCCAATAACTAACTGTGTCTTCAAATGAGCTACTTTGGTGGGCTTTCTGCTAGGGCATGGCCTCCATGGAGGAAGTACAGTGGGATATATTGACCAGTTAACATGCCTGAATGTGCTGCATCACCCGCAGGTGGAACGAATAAAATTATTAAACTGGACTCCATATCTAAAGTTTACCAGAATAATTCGTGCACCAATAATTCATGACCAGCAGAAAGAACTCAGAAAAGAAATAGGCTATTCCCCCACCATGACCGGCAGCCAGAGCCGATTTTAGGGTGAAGTACAGGCAGCAAGTGCTGAGTCTGTGCTACTCCCTGGCCAGGTGGGCCTGACAGAGAGGAGGTATGGAAACGTAAGCTGCCTGCCTCTGGTTTTGCCGTTTCAATTCTGCTTAGCGCAGAGAACCTGGGCTAATGCAACCCTCGGAAAGAGTTACCGTGTGCTGCCAGAGCCTTCAGAGCTTACCGCGGCCCGGGCAGCGCGGTCAGGCCCTGGGAGCGGGGGAGCGGGGGAGATTCAGCCGCAGCGGTTCGGAGGAGGTGCCGTTCCGCAGCCGCAGGCAAGGCGAAGGGGCAAGCTCCCACCCCTCCGGGCACCCTCCAGCTTCTCCAGCCCGCCTTCCTCCGGCGGCTCCCCCCGACCCGGCCCGGCCCGGNGGGGCGGCCCCTGCGCGGCACCGCCCGCCGCCCGCCCCTGGGCGGTCCGTGCCGTGCAGTGCGGTTAGGTTGAGGCTCCCTGCGTGTGTCTATAACTTTGTGTTGCTGCCGGTGGTTGTTAGGAGGAGGGATGTGGAAGTCGGCGGTGAGCTGGGTGACAGGCTGCTCGGGCGGGCTGCGGCAGGCGGGCTCGGCGCGGGCGGATCGCTTGCCTCTCGCCGGCTGCTCGCAGAGGGAGCGGGCGGGTTGCCGCTTTTCCCTCCTTCGCCTTTAAAGGGAAGGCTTCTCGGAGCTGAAGGCGCAGGAGCAGCAGGAATCATGCAGCAGCTCTGCTTCTTCCTCCGGTGAATTCGGATCTCGATTTCTGCCGGTGTGGAGGTGGCTGTTGATTCTCTCCCCCACCCCGCCTCCCTCCTTTCCCGATGTGTCTCTCCCTGCCTCTTCTGCCTGCGCTTTTTAAATGACTTGAGTGAAGGGGGGAAAAACTGTCAAGATGGCAGCAGCAGGAGCAAGGAGGTTATGAATGTGGTGTTGATGCTGGAACAAAACCTATTCTCTTTGGCAGCCCTAGGGAGGGCTTAAAGCTTCTGGACCTGTTGGAAGACTGGCGATTTGATTTGTTCCTGTACTGCTTGCTTTTTCTCTGCGAGAAGAAGGATTTTTTCTTTTTTTTTTTCCTTTTTTTTTTTTCTTCCTTTTAAGAAATTTTTTTTTTTAATTTTTAATCGACCAGCCCTCGGGGTGGCCTTCTCACGGCCCCAGCACCGTCGGCAGTGGGATTTTGAGGGGCTGCTTGTGTGTGGCTTGGGGGGCACCGCAAAGTGACAGGCTTACGCTAGTATGCAGTAGGATGTATTCTAAGACTTCGTCTCCCTTTAGGGCGTTCTGAAGAAGGAAAAAGTCGTCGGCGTTATCTGAAGGACTCCTCTCCCTGCCCTCCTGCTGAAGAAGGGGGCAAAGGATCACCCCTCCTCTCTAAAAAGGGAAGATATCCCCGGAAGCGACGAGAAGCGAGCTCGGAGCTGCCGGGGGCAGAAGGGGGGTCCTCTCCCGGCTGGATACAGCGCGGTTCCCGCTGGAGCTACTTCTGCATCCGCATGGAGTGAAACATAAACAAACGCACACACGCACGGCGGGAGAGGACCCCCCTT
>JAAWXA010000001.1:54418598-54533291 GCA_038090715.1 Florisuga fusca | reverse complement strand
CAGGCCCGGCGGCGACGGCGCCGAGGAAGTGCTCGTCGCGGCGCAACGCGTGGGGCAACCTCTCCTACGCCGACCTCATCACCCGCGCCATCGAGAGCTCCCCGGAGAAGCGCCTCACCCTCTCCCAGATCTACGACTGGATGGTCCGCTGCGTGCCCTACTTCAAGGACAAGGGCGACAGCAACAGCTCGGCTGGCTGGAAGGTAAGGCGGGTCCCGGGGCCGCGGCGGACCCACCGCGCCTCCCCGACGGATGGACGGGTTGCTCCCGGGGGGAGCGGTCGCGAATGGTGGGTGCCGGCAGCTTTCCCCGACGGCAGCCGGCCGGGCAGTGGTACTTGGCTGCCCTGTCGCCTTTGCTTATTTTTGCTGGGGTTTTTTTGTTTGTTTGTTTTGTGTGGTGTGTTTTTTTTTTTTTTTGTGGGTTTTTTTTTGGTTTTTTTTTTTTTTGGGTGGGGAAGAAAAGTTTTGGCTCTTCTCTGTTGCAAGCTGTGAACGCTCCTAACTCTGGGAGAAAGGGAGACGCTGGAACGGAGTTGGCTTTTCTGGTGTGTAAGCACATTATTAAGGAAAAGAAAAAAAAGAGGGGTAAAAAAAAGGGAAAAATATTTTTAAGGATATGTTTGGTTTCATAAGGTATAGATACCTTTGACGTAACCCATAATAGAAATAGATAGAATTGCTTTTATGAAGGATCTGAGTCTCAAAGCTCAAATGCAAAACAACCCTATTATTCTTGTAAAAAACAAAACAAAACCCTGTGGTTTCCCACACGTTCCTCAAAAGCAATAGAGGGAAATTCGGGTCTTGACATTTCTTTATAAAGTTAATCAAAGCGTGGCATTATTGGCTGCTGAGCCACGGGAACGCTTGGTTTGCATTTCCTTCGGTCATGGTGTATGAGGGTGCTGTCAGTTGATAAATCCTGTATATCCAAGCATTTTCTGCCCGGCGTTGTGACAGTTAGCAGCTAAGATTACTAATACCTGAATAAGTGAGAAAAAAATATTAACTGGTTTTCGGCTTGTTTACTTAGTCCGTGCAGAAGCACGTTGCAGCAGGCAGGGTTTTGCTCTCAGTTAATAACTGAGTCTAATAAGGCCTACCAGGAGCTGGGACTGCACGTAAAAGTACATTTGAAGTGATTTCCAGAACTGCTTTTTTCTCTCCATTTGCCTTGTCTGTTCTATTAGTGCTTGTCAGCTGTGGAAATGTCACATATGTGCAGCTATACAGGAATGCAGGTCCTGCTTGGTGTTGATACTGTTTGCAGAAGGAAATCCCTGTATGGTTCAGCTGCTGCTGCGGGCTGATGCTGGCAGCATCCGAGACTGAGTTTTTTGAAGGGATAGCTGAAGGCAAATTTGCCGGAAAGTTTTACTGTATTACAGAGAAATTAAATTTCCTCTTCGAATCTCTTTAGCTTTGGATCAGAGGAGAAGTTACAATAGACAAATTGGTCAGAAATACTGTATGGATGAAACATTCCTGTGTCAGTCTTTACATTAGCAGCCCTGCCTTCTATTTTGGTGCCCGAGTAGGACTTGCTGCTAGGAACTAAAGTGCAACTGTACGATTTTTACCTTCCGAATGGAGCACTGTAGAGGAAGCACTGCACTGACAGACGTGTCTTAAGCTGTGGAAAACATACACACAAAGTTTATTGGTAGCATTGTTAAATCAAGACAAGGCTTTTAAGAGCACAGATCCTTTTTACAGCTTTTGCCTCTGTGTTTGGTGTTGAATTTTGATCTGACTTGTCAAGTGCAACACCGAAATATGATAAAGGGTTACATCTTCTGATGACAGCCTGTGCCTTCGTAAGTTGTTTTCACACAGAAGCAGTGGCTTTAGATGTCAGCTGCTATGACAAATCCAGACTTTTTATCTGATACTTTGAATTTTCAGTAAAGTCTCAGTACTCTATTCAAAGGAAGACTTAGTGGACAATGGGACTGATACTGTTCTGGCTCAGTTTGGTGGCAAAACTCCCATTTGCTTCAGCAGAAGCAGGATCTGGGCCATAAGGCAAAGTGCTGACATTGATTACTATGCTTAATACAGTCACAATTTTTCTGACGATTTATACTGTTAATTTGATATCGATTCCTTTGCTGAGCAGCATTAACTGGTACTTGGAGCTAATTAAAATGTTAGAAACTTGGATCCCTTGAGATTCCTCTTGATATAATTTAGTTCAGAAGTTTCTCACAAGCCTTTAAGATGACCTTTTTCAGGAGCTGCAAGCACACTGGTAGCAGAAAAATTCTGCCTCTTTAATGACTGTGAGCTGTCTCTGGAAGTTAGGGTAAAGCATTCAGTTGTGTTAGCAGTGGGTGCAGTTGTGTGTGGGTGTTGGGGGCATACTGAAAGGGACAAAAGAGAGGCCAGGAGCTAATAATTTGCCAGGCATCCAGAACAGCAAAATTTAATTCCTTATCAAGTCTAGAGTTTCTTCTAATGCATGCATATACATTCAGAAGAGGACTATTTCCAAAGAGAACTATTGCAGTTTCTTGGCTGGAAAATAAATTAGTTTGTCTCTTAGATAGATACTCCATTTTAGTCTCCCTGTGATAAAACATGTTATATGTTATTATTGTCTTTGTTTCCCTCACAGGTAATGAATACAACTCTTCAGGAACTAATGTCAGCTTTTCACATCAGACTTTTTTATATTGCTGGTTACACTGAGAATTTAAATGAACAAAAGATAGTACTGAATCAGGAGGCTTTTATCTTAAATTAGAATATTTTTACACAGCCAAGTTCATCTTTGAAGGCAGCAAGCCCATTTTGCAATATTACGCTCTGGTACTGAGTGGGAAAATTGTCATTTTAAACAAAAGGAAGACGAGAACTTGGTTTTCTTATCTTAGGTATTATTATGTATCAAATATTACCATTGAGATGTGCTGAATACCATAATCTGTAAACATAGTTGGTATTACACTCCTCAAAACAATTATTTTAAGAGCTATAAATTAAAGTTACAACTATCACTTTTTTGTTGTTGGGTTTTGGGTTGGGTTTTTGGTTGTTTTTTTTTTTTTTTTGCCTAGAGCATTTAAGCAGAAGTGAGTATTTCAGATGTGGTTAGGGAGGCATATATTACGTTTCCGTTAATTCAGATAAGGTTTGCCCAATACCCCACCACCACCCCCAACAATCTTTGTTGCTTTCCCCGTCCCCCTGTCCCCGATGGATGTTAGCTAACCTAACACTGCTTGGCAGCTAAGCAGGGCAGTAGTTTATGGAGCATTGCTGTAAAGCTGGTACGCTGCAAATACTGTTGAGTGCCACCAGGCAGCCAGATCTGATACAATCCTGTACACTTCGTAATCACCAGGAAGGGTTTAGGTGCATGTTTCAATGTTCACTTACTGTCTTGAATACTTACAGAAGGTTGATACTTATATTTAACACCTCTGGAGAGGGGAAAGGTCTGAGGGTGAGCTGGTTTCTCCCTTGTGAAGTGCACTGCACAGGAGGTTGTTTCAGGTACTTCCAGAGAGCTTGATGACTGTATTTGCCCATCTTTACAAATTCAGGCAGCCATTGCCCCATCGATGCACTGCAGTTACAAAAACTAGTGTGCTGACTTAAAAAAAAAAAAAAATTCCCCCCAATATTTAGAATGCAGTAACTCACTTCACTCAACAATCTTGCGATAAGAAACCGAAACACCTTTGTCTCCACGTATATAATAGAATTGCCCGTCTTCACTATAGCTTACATACTTTCATACTCTCTTTCTATAATATTATTTTGTGATTTCTTGTAGCATTATCTTGTGAAACAGTCTTTTCTACATGAAGAGTACACTAGGGGGACTATTTTCCTTTGTTGAGTGGTATGGCAAGACTATGAATTTGGTCCTTAGTACGCAGATAGCAGCAATTCCCAAATTTAAATGCAGTTGATAGGCTTTTGTTTATTTTTTATACCAGCAGCCTATTTGTTTTACACCTGTTGCATTCAGCTTCCTCATGAAAGATAAATACTAGCTGCTGGGATATTTACTTTGAGGCAGAGATTTTTGTAAACTTTGTGCATGGACAAATTTCATCATTCCTTCTCATGATTTATTGACTGGTAAGTACCAAAGGGCTGCAGTCCCTTCAGTGTAGCAAACACACAAGTCTAATCATTGAGACCTGAGAAGACTTGAGAAATTTGCCAGCAATGTAGGCAGATGTCTAAATCTGTTAGCCAGATGCTGATATGCAAGATGTGTCAGTCCTTTTTTCTGATTTTTTTTTTTTTTTTCAAAGGATGTGGGAAGGAAGCAGCACCACTCTCTGTTCTTATTTCTCCTTCCTCAGAGTGGCACACAGCATCTATCAGGAGCAGCAGCATAAAATTGGAGTTTGCATCAGTTTATTCTTTTTACTCCACTGCCTTTTTTTCTGTTTTGTTTTGTTTTTGAGCTGTGTTTCACGGTTAACAGCTAGCATGGATATTTTTTCCAGCCTTATATTGTGTTCTGAGTTGTTTTTTTTTTTTTTTTTCTTTCAAAATTTTGAGCTGTCCTTGTTCCTCTGTGCAGAAGGGTTTGGGTTACAAACTGTAGCCTGATTATTTGAAGTTTTGATCTACTGAAGCGAGCAGGGGTTTAAGCATGTGAATGGATCCTTGGGACTTCACTGGGATTACTCGTGTGCTTAAACTTACTGTTTAAGCATCTTACCTGATCAAAGCCTTACTACGTTTTGCTTTAACCAAATACTTAGGAACATTTTTAAGTGAATTTGATGCTGAGCAATGTAGAGAGATGTGTGGTTCCAGCCCCGAAGTTGAAAATTTTGGATAGCTAGCTTCTTGCATCAAAGAGCAGTATACTTTAGTACCAGAGTAACAAATGACTTTTTAAACTTTCCAGTAGAAACCAGATGTAGGTATTCATGCACATTATTATTTTATATCTGTAACATACATTAGAGAGCTCACTTTTTCCCATCTCATGCAGGCAGATGACAGCTATTAGAGGAGAGACGCACACGGAATAGCTCTCCCAGAATCATTGACATTGTTTGATCCACAGTGTGACAGTGAGGAGTACCTCCACTGAAGGAGCTGTTAAATGCAGATACAAACGCATCATCTTGGTGAATGTCACTAGCTGCAAAGAGTTACAGGCTCTGGTAAACTTAACTTTTGATGTGAATAAGAAGCCTCCAGTGATTAATGCTGCATAGTATTGCTGTCAGGTAGGCCTGTGAGATAAATGCTTGAATCAATGTTCCTCTGTTCTTTAGAGGCAGAAGGTCACCTAAAACAGTCACGCAGCACCGGCGTTGTCTGTCTTAGGTTATTAGTGCCAATATTTGAGCATATTTAAAATAGGAAGCTTGAGAGTCAGAGGTTGGCTCCTACACTTACCTGTGTGTTTGAAATTTCATAGTTAATGCTAACAAGAATTAAATCGCCTTAGTGGCTTTTATATCCTCTGTATTTTATTGGCTTGAACAAACACTGTCTGAGACTCTCAGGCTGGGACATGCCCTGGTGCTCCTGCTCTGGGATGTTCTCCTTCCGCTCGCTTTTCTCCTGGTAAAACCAGTGGTGTCTTACACACGAGGCCATTTTGTATTCGGGTCATTTTGGTGGTGCTGCACCACTTCCCTGTAATCCTGGGAGATTAGGGGAGGCTGGGCACGTGCTGGTGCATTGAGAAAGGCGAGTGATTAGGGTTAGCCGGGTGGTTTTGTGAAAGCTCTTTGTGCTGACACGGGTGAAGTATGAGCTGGGCGTGGGTGGTGTCCCCTGCAGAAGGCAGGCAGCACTGGGGTGGCTGCAGCCCCCACCTACCCCCTTGTAGCTCCCAGGCTGTTTTCAGCCAGCTTGCTTGGGGTCGATGGGGAGCATGAATATGAAATCACCCCAGAAAATATTGGTGGGTGTGCTGTGTTCAAAGGGAGGCCGAAGGGATTGCCTTGGAGATACGATACTGAGGATAACAGCCAGAGTGTTTCTCTAGGTGGTGGCCTCCTGAAGGTGCCCTGCAACATTTTGGCAGCCAGCTGTTTTGTGTGGAAGTACGGAAAAATCTTTTGTGAGGATTGTTTCTTACTTGCCATGCAATTACAGCAGGTCTTAGCGTAGTGGCGGCTTGCCAAGGGAGAAACTGAAAGTGTTTCCTAATGCAGGTTGTTACTTAGACTAAAATCTTTGTGTATTCTTGTTTCTCTCCCACTTTTTGAAAAGCCTTACTATTATCTCTCTCACAGAAAACCGTGCCCAAGGGCAGGGTTATAAAATGGCAGCATTAGTTTCTTTTAAAGGCAGGAGGCCCTCCGTGTTTCGAGGCAGACTCTCTGGAGGAGGACGAGCTCTGAGCATCTTCCTGCTGCTGTTTCATTTCCCCTAAAATGAAAAACTGTGATTCCCAAGTTGGCACTGGAAAAGGGATCACAGCCTCTCCAGGTCCCAAGGCAGGAGGCACATCCAGGTCCCACAATACAGAGTGAGCATCCTGATGAGGGCCTGCCTGATAACACAGTGCTCTAGGAGCTGCCTTTTTGATGTGGCTTTTCTTAGGGCTGATAAGGCAGTGGTTTGGGAGTAAAATAAAATGTTCACATAATGTACACATTCATTCAGGTTTTGGTAGTGCTAGTTCAGCACACCATGAGTTAAGAGAAGATTATGATTAACCTTTTATTTGCTCCTTTTTTGTGCTTCTGCAAACTTAGACTATTCCTTTCTGTTACAGTTTCCTGAGCATTGCCACACACTAAGCTTGGAAAATGAGGTGCATTTAGCCAATTTATGGCCTGACATATGTTAATTAACATTAATTACCTGCTTGAATAGTCCATTTAGCACTTATTATTAAAAAGTGGCTTGCCTACAGAAGGGGATTTTCCTTCAGAGTGAGGTGTTTTGTTCTAACTTGTTTCTGACAAAGTCAGGATAGGGTATCCTGTGCTTCTCTGCACAACTATACCAGTTGTGTGTGTAGGATCCTGTTGCACTGTGAGACATCAAGTCCTTACCATGTCTATTTGACATTTGTTTCACATCAGCTTAGCTTTCCCAAGCAAATCAGTGTGGTTCCAAGTGGTTTCTGCTAGTGATGGGTACAGCTCTTGCTCCTTTAATTGAGGAGAAAAGAACCTTTCTTCTCAGCTTGCCAGGAGCTGCAAGGAGATCTGGAGGTCTGTGCTGAAATGGCCCCAGCACCTGTTTGGGATGGAGAAGCTCTGGTGAAAGACTCAGATGTGCAAGACTAGAGGGGGTGCATAGGGGTTTCTGGGATGCACTGTGTTACCCTGCAAAGACAGTGTCTCCAGCTCTGTGTGGCTGAGGATAGTGGACCTTGAGGCTTCCAGCAGGCTTTGAGAGCAGGCCACAGAGCACAGCATAATCTCCAGCTGCTGTAGGTTTGGTCTTGCTGTATTCATCATCTATGTTACCTCAGTTATCTCCTGAGCAATGCATTGGGCAAGGGTTATCACAGGTCATTGATTTAAAACCTGTCAGATGTGGAGAGTAATGTGCAGAGAGCACTCAATTTCCAAATACCGATTTAAAAAAAAACCAAAAAAACCAAAAAACCCCACCATTCCTCAATTCCCTTCCCTGTTTCTCATTTCTTTCTTGGGAGACTCTGGGGACTTTATGTCCTACTTCACCTTCTCCATCCTTCCCTTTGTAACAACATCTAGGAGGGTTGCATGGGACATGGGGTGCCTGTGTGGGAGATGGAGGGCTGGCTTCTAACTGTGCATCTTGCAGAGCGTAGCTGCGTTTCGGTTTGCGGTGCAGCCTTTCAGTGGGGCTGAGGAGGAAGAGCACCACTGTGTTGCCTTTGCTTTTTGCCAGAGTGGTTCCTGCTGGTGCTGCACCTACCAGTGAGGTCTGGGAGAAGCTGGTCTTGCCCTGCAAAGGCAGAGTCCTTTCTCTGGGCCAAGGACTGACATGCTTGTGATGCTGTTTTGAAGGGAATTTGATATAGGTTGGGGGTTAACAGCATTGGTGTCTTGTCAGTAACAATCTGTGTATGTCCCACCTGGACTGTGCTTATTGGAGCTGTTCTCTTTATCTGTACCTGTTAAAAATAAAGGCTATTTGAATACCTCTAATGATATAAAACACCTTTGTAAGATTCCGACTGGTGAAGAAATGAAAATTAGCTCATATAACAGACTTGCTCTAATGAATTGAATGGATTGCTTGCTCCATTGCAATGTAGTATGTACTTATGAGCTTTTCCTTATTATTTTCCCCCTGCTGGTTAAGTTGCCTCTTGCTACGTGTAATGGGATGTGCAAGGCAGACATGCACTGGGACAGGAGGGCAGATGCAGCCAGTGGATGATTGTTTGAGGAAAACCCACTTGGAAACGAGAAGGGTGGTGTGTGACACTGACAGCTTCTCATCAGTGCCTGTGCTTCCAGGTCTTACACAGAATGCTACCTGCTGGTTTTGGGGGGCAGGAGGCTGCTGGCACTGCCCGTGCCAATCTCTGACTGCCACCCAGCTGAGTGCTGCCGCCAGCCCAGGTGTGTTTCTGTGGGCTGAGTCACTGTGTCATGCCACTTCTGTGTCCCTTCACCCACTGCCCATGCCGAGGTGAAGGGTGGGTCTGTGCTGACATCTCCATGCGAAAATGGTGTTGAGAGCTCTGGAATGAGGGCAAGGGGCAGGAGCACTGCAAGGTGCTGTTTTTCTGCTTTGACACCTCTGAAGTTGCTTTCGTGATTTGTGTTGTGCTGTGGGTCTGCTTGGAGGCTGCTCTTAGCTCATCCCTCAGCCTTACAGTACCCTCAGGACATTCCACCTCCCCATCCCTGGCTTTCTGAGACCTTCAGCTCTCCCTAGGGAGCAGCGGAGGCCAGGGAGACACCCAGGACTGTGACCAGCTGGTGGGATGCAGTCCTAGGAAAAAAAGGGGTTTTGGTAGGTTTGCTGGCTCCTGAGTCTCCTGAGCAGAAAAGGGAAGGTCTGGGCTGGATGCCAGCAATTCATCAGGGAGGTAACATCTGCTTATCCTGACCCCATGGGAGGCAGCAGATAAGTGGTAAGGCTGATGGGGACAGGGAGTGTTCTGCTGGGGGAGGACAGATAGGGGAGCACCCGAACACATCAGCACACGTCCACTTTGGCTTCACCCTGCCTCCTGGCTGCTGCAGCCACTCAATCCAAAGTAGTTCATAGTGGGAATGAAAACTGGTTTGTGTGGATTCAGCCCAGTTTGTGGTCCTGCAACTTTCATGGGTAGATGAAGTAGAGAGCTTGGGTCTGACTCTTGTCTCTGCTAAAGGCCATGTTAAAGCAGCAGAGTGGGGCTCTCCTAATGTGCTGCGGCAGCATGCATTTGCATTAATGTAAGTAAGACTTGAGCCAGCAGTGCTTAAAATCCTGGTTGCAGCTAAGCCTGGACTCCCAGTGAGGACTGAGCATAATCAGTGTTAGTAACATAATCATGTGTTAGTAACAGTGCTGCCTTTTAGTAAACAAAGCTTTGTTAAAAACATTAATTGCCAAATAACATTCTAATACAAACTGCTCTCCTAATCTAGACAGCAAGCACCTCTGACATGGTAGATGATTTGCCCTTATAACAATGTTTTCTCTTGCTGTACCATGCTGGTTTCTTCATTTTGTCCAACAGGATGAAGAAGAATAAATACATTATTCTAAATAAGTTATTTAAGGACATGACTTCCAGGGTCATAGTCATTTTATCTAGAATATGGGCTGAATTATCTTGGTACATAGTCTGGTTATGTGTCAGCACTCTTAAAACCTGCTGTATTTATTGTTTTGGCTTTTTTTTTTTTCCCCCTCTTCATGCTAGGTCTTGAAGCAGATATTTCAGCTCTCCAAAGACATGTTATGAAGAAAGTTAGCCCTACTTTCTCACATGAAATTTGCAGTGTAAACATACCTTAAAATGCGAGACTTAATCCAGATCAAAAGTTCCTGAGTTTGTGGGTTTTTGTAAAGTTCGTCAGTGACCCCTATCTTGAGTAAATATGTTTGCTAGCACTTCATGGAGGATTTATCAGTTTCATATATAAAGTCCTAGATATGCTTAGCACATAAAATTTGGCGTCTGATAAGTGAGAACAGTGCTCAACAAAGAATGTCTTTGTGTGAGGCTCTTACAGACTCCCACATTATCACCTTTTTTGCTGATTGGTTTTGTGCTGAGAGCAGCGATGTGGTTTCCTGAAAGCCTATAACCTACTGTTTGTTCTGCAAAACTCCTCTGTACCTTAACTAATTTTCAGAGAATGTTTTTTTTCCAGGAATTCGTAGGAGAAGGTGACGCCAGTTCAAGTCATGTCCTGAGATGCTTGTAAGCTGAGATACTTAAGAGCTGCTGTCCCTGTTCTTGTGCAACATGATCTGTTGTGTTTAAAAGTTTCACTGTATGGGGGAACTCAAAACCATTTGTCTGAGATGTCAGGTTTCAGAGTGAATGGTGCTTCTTTAAGTATTCATCAAGACCTACAATGGGAGGCTGCTGGTCTTACGATGCCTTTATAGTATGGAGAACAGTGTTGGCACTAACAGTGTTGTTGCCACTGAGGAACTGTAAAAACTCTGAAGCATTTTGTTAATCTTATGCAAGCAGCGTCTGTGTTTGCGTAGTCTGAGCCATATATGTCACCTAAATAAATGGGCCACATCTGAAATAATCAGTTTTAAAATGAAAATCATATCAGAGCTCTGCATGTGTTGGGCCAGAGATTTCCAGTCTAGTTTGTGTGGCAGCCAAAAGCACCAAACCTAGTATTATTCTCATCACTATGTTGACAGTATAATTCCCACTCCCCATAATGTGTTGAGATTTATTTCTTGCCCCATTGCTCTTCTGTATGTTCATGCATGGCAAAAATACTTTTGATTGCAATGTGCTAGAAGGTTTGCACACATAGGGTAGGTAAGAAATCCTTTATGAGGAGTTTTTTTTTTTAGAGATCTCTGAGGAAGGGAACAGTCTGTTTAAGAAGGTATTTGAAAATCAAGTGTGAGGCCATTTTACACATACACACACACACAAAAACAAAAAAGAGGGAGATTGTGTAAGCCATGCAGTAGTAGCATACAGGGCTGGAAGGAGGAAGGATTCTGTGACCTAGTAGTAGGGAGTAAATCAGCCTGTGGTATGTTCACAGACATCTGATGTCTGCAGGGTTTAGTTGGGGTAGCTTGGAGCAGGTTGAGGAAGCATACTGTTTACCTAATTAGAAACATAAATAAAATCTTTCCAACATTTTTTTTCTGAATTAAAATGCATTTGAAGTATATGTCAGACTTCTCACATCCAGGAAGGATCTCTAAAACCCTGCTGTTGCACAGGGAGGCTGTTTCTAGCCCACCTTCTTCAGGGCTCTACCAGATGGCAAGTCCTCCTGGTTGGAGGATGGAGTGGGACATGCTAATATTAGCAGTTGGAGATGTTTGGGCTCTTCCTGAGTGCATCCATACTCCTCTTCAACCATCAGGAAAAGGCTTGTCATTTGAGGCCACAGTCCAGGAAACTGAAAGAAACAAAGAAAACTATCATAGATTAAATTACTGAATAGGATTGCACCTCTGTGTATTTACTTAGAAGGAGGTGATGTTGGGAAGCAGGGCCTGGGCTGCTGTACAGTCAGAGCAGTTCCATATCTCCAGTGTATTTGAGACACTGAGGAGTCAAAGATGATGCTAATTGCAAAAGAAACTACTTAACTGCTTTGTATTATGTTTGAAATGAAGGGGGAATATAATGCTGATTGGATGACCTATTTTGACTTTCTCAGTATAATATGTTTAATGTTTTAGTCTTTTTCTGGACATGGAACTATAATTTTATCAAATCCTGCTGGAAATTATTATGTTGCTGGGCAGAATATTTTATCCTTACCATTTTAACCATAGAGTTACATCTTGCCACTTGACTCCATGGCACAAGTTTTCTCTTTTGTCTGGAAAGGTCTTTTGCTATGCAACACAGTGACAGCAGGTTTTTTTTAAATACAAAATAGAGACCTGTCAGAAAGCATATAAAATTGGGGACTGAAGGAGTCTAATTTAGAAAGAGAAAGGGCATGAATATCCACCCCTCTCTGAAGATACAAGGTCAAAGTACAGGAGGAGTATTTTCCTGCTTGTAAAATGCTGGTCCTGATACCAGAGAAGTTGTTCTGTTAAAGGCACAGCTGTTTCTATCCTCCTTACAAGTTTTTCAACATTGTTTTTTGTACATCACTGGATGTTGCATAAGGGCATCCTTACATGATGAAGTAGCTCTGTTAGGGTCTTCTCTGCTTATTGTGCTGTTACAGAAATGGTTTGCTGTTTTGGACTGGTGTAAGGCAGAATGATACTGAAGAAGTTCCAGATGAGTGTGGGTGGTAAAGGGAGAAAAATTACTTAAAATAAAGAGGGGTATTATCAACTGAGTAGCCAGTGTGGATCCTATGGTGCTTAAAAATGAAAGGAGAAAAAAATAGTATCTTTTTTTAAAGATGGAAAATCTTAGCTGAAAAATCCATCCTGACCAGAGTTTGGTACCCTGCTTAAATTCAAAGCAAATTGGCATCGGTGCGGCAGCACTGCAAAGTATTGAGGGAGAACAGAAGTACAAACAAGCCTCCAAAACTTGAGAGCATCTTTGGATTCTTTGTCCATTTAGGACAACATGACCTGTAGTATCACTTGCAGATGCTGGATACACGAGTATAAATAGTGAAAAGAACACTGATTTGGCCAGCATAAAATGTTCATTTTGGGTTTTTCCAGCAGCTGTGCTGGGACTTAACCCTGGCAAAAGCTTCTCGTGTAATTTTTTATTCAGGCTCATACAAAGCATGTGGAATGATCATGTTTTCTAATTGAAGAAAAAAAAAGAGAAAAGTAGTAAAATGAGAAATAGTCTGGATTTGGTGTTATCTCAGACTGAAGGAAAACCATTTTGCTTGCTGTATGATAGCAGTTGTTCGAGAAATTAAGTGTGGATTTCCTTTGACTGTAGTTGAATCATGACATCTCACTGAAGTTATCCAGTGTTGGGTGCCTGGTTTCTGGCCTGACATTTTTATTGGACATTTGTTGGTTGGTTTGGGTTTTTTTTGTTTCCAAAGCTCTGCATGGGCTGAGAGGTGATAGTTTCCTTATTTTCTGTAGGAAATCAACCACTGATTCTTCCAGGTGGGTACGATTGGGGGGGGGAACACAACAGATTTCTCTACAGAGGCACCATGATACAGCATGTAGGCTCAAGCAATGTCAGTAATGTGCATTTTCCCTTTTCCAGGAACAGACAAGGAGTGGAAAAACTGCATTTTGCATGGCTTGACCATTAGCTGCAAGTTGCTGGAGTGTCTCTGTGGATAGGGAACACTGTTGAGCAAAGTACCAAGCAGAAGTGCTAAATAAGAGCGTACTTCATTTGTACGAAAATGAAGAAAATATTTTTAAATATAAAAGCCAGGTGCTTGGGAAAGACAAAATGTCAGAATTAAAGTTGCCTATAACACTTGAAATTGCTTCTCATGCTGCCTATGACACCGTCATTATTAATTTGTTCAGTCTATCCACCCTTCTTGGTCTGGATGCTTCAGGGGGTATTCAGGGTTTTGGCTCACCCCTGTGATCTCTGTGTGGGCCCTGTGCTGTACTTGTTGCATTCAGCTCTGAGTAAAGAAATACACCCATCCTGGTGTGCTCATGTGTGTCATTCACCTCCTCAGTGTTCTGTGGGCTTCCCTGACAGGCAGTGTCCCAGCCCTGCATCCTCTTCTTCCCACCTCCTCAGTCCTTACCTGTTCCACCTCCCCTCATCTCCTGTCCCGGTCTCCTTTCTTGCAGTTCCCAGTCCTGCTTCATGCACCCTACCTTCCTTTTCTGTCATCTCCCACTCCTCTGCCCACCTTCCCTGGTTTCCAGATCTGTTCTCCCTGTCCAGCTTCCTTTTTTTTCTTTTTTTTTTTTTTTTTAAAATGTGTCTAACTCCTCATTCCAGAATTTCAGCCTGCCCCGGGACTCCCTATTTCCCTTGTCTTGCTTATCCCAGGCCACTTATCCTGTTTCTAATCCCGGTTTCAGTTCAGGTTTGCAAAGCTCTTAGCAATGAGGAACAGGGTTTTATAATAGGAAGTATTGGACAATAAGAGGTGTAGGTGGGGCTCAGAGCACCACCTATAATTTACAACACTTTAGATTTTTTTTTAAGTAATCCACCCTTAGGTAAGGAGTCCTAGTGCTGTCAGTGTGCAAATCCTTAGTCATTTGGGTAGTTTTGTTCTCTCTGCTGATACTGCACACAGGGGGTTCCTTACTTGTGTAAGAGATGGGAGGATCCAGCCTTAGAGAGATTTTGATCTCTGTTGTTGTGGGGCCTGAACTAGACAGTAGTGTCTGAGATTATACAGGTCACGGGGCTACTGAGCTGTCCCTAAAATAGTTAATGGTACGTGTAGTAATTGCTCTCATTTCCATGGTGAGGGGCTATTCCTTTTTCCTTCCCTATTGATGAGAAGAGAGGATACATACAAGTTGCTCACTGACAGTATGTAAGGCATGAAATTGCACTGTCTATAGTCACACCATATTCTGCATCCTCTAGTAGGTGCCCTCTGACTTGGTGTGTTTAGACTAGAAAATACTATTTTTTCTAAAGAGACTATTCCTTCCATAGCTCCCTGGTTTTCTTGTATCTTCTGCCTCTGCCACTAACTTTATGCCTTTAATGATTCTGGTAAATGCCTCCACATCTGGGTGGGGAAGCTGATAGCAGGTGGATTTTTTTCTTTTTTAAATCAGATTTAGACTGAGTAACACATGCTAAATTGATGCTTAGAACTTGAAGGTGATACCTTGGAGTGCGGGGTGGATGCCTTTGCTGCTTTCATTGTGTGTGTCAGCTTCTGCCAGAGCAAGTAGGCAGCTTCCAGTGGACTTGGTGCTAAGTGAAGCCATTCAATGGTCTCAGTAACCTTATACTGACCTTTTAAAGAGCTTATGCGTAGAGTATGCAGTTTACGAGTCCCTTGTTCCTTCATGATAAAGTTCAAAACTTTAATCAGGTAACAGGATGGCCTCTCCTCTTCCCATCACAATAAAGTGCGTGCAAACATGCCTTGCAACAAGTAGTGCAGTGGCAAATTTGGCATGCCCTGCTTCCTCTCCTGCAACAGAAATCTCTTTTATTTTCCGCCACTGCTCCTCGAGCTGTTTCAGCAAGTCAGTCGGCTTGGGCTTTTGCTGGTGGTGGTTGATGCCTTTCAGATACCACACTTCAGTTTCCCAGGCTCTTGGTAACAGCTGTTTAGTCACAGCTCTCTGGGTCACGATGCACAGGGATTTTCTGATGGTTGTGGTGACCTTGGGGGGGAATTAGACTGGATGTAATGTTTCCAAGAATTGGAGACGCCTGTGCCATTGAGCTGGTGCATGTTACTGAATCAATTACTAGCATTGGCAGGATTTTGCTTTAGGGGAATCTCACAGCTACATCACAGTCTTGTTATTAGTAGATTATTGTTAATTGGTTTTAATGTAGAGCCAGATATTTGCAGGGAGAAGGGACCTGAAATAGTTGGTTTCTGTGAAGTATTTTCCTTACATGCAGCACTGTTGCAGGGCATGTCCTGGCACTGTACATCGTTGTAATTTTTGGAAATGTTTTGTCAGCTCCTTTGTGGAAGTGCACATTTGGTGCAGAATAGTTGTCCTCAGGTGAGGAATCGCTGGGCTGTGCCCCAACCTTCTTCAAAGTGGTGATGACAACTAAAACTCTGCATGGAGGTTTTGTAACTTTTTTTTGCAAGGTGTTGAATCATTCTAAGAGGACTCAGTACTTCTGTAACTTGGGCTGCTGTGGCATAGCCCTCCCAGTGAGCTTTTGCAGAGGGGCTTCCCAGCAAACCTCTCAGTCTTTGTGTCTGCTGCCAGTCCCTTGTTTACTGTGTTGGGTAGCTGACTCCCAGAGCGTTGTCTTTAATTCAAGTGCTGGTAGGGTTTTTCCTCAGAACACCTGTGTAGCGTTAAGCTAGTTAGCAGATACAAATGTAAACATGTTTGCACCAAAGTGAGGAATGCGTGAAAGCTGGCATTGCTTAAGCAGCCAAAAGCAGCGTGGTTATATGCTAGAGGGACAGTGAAAATGTAGGTTGCTGGAGTGTGCGCCTCCAGAAGTAAATCCCAACCAGGAGCAGCTCCTGCCTTCTAATGCACTGTCTGTCTGCTACGGCTGGTGAGGCAACGTGGGGGGGAGGGAGGGCTCAGGACTCCTTTGGGCATCCTCACAGAGTTTTATAGGAAGGTCTGAAAGGCTCGAGAGAAGAGTTGGCTGTAGCTAAACAGGTCCTTGTTTTAGATTTTCCTGTGTGGTAGCAATAGAGCTGGCACTGGGGGAACCTCCGATGCTCGTGTTTCATAACTGAAAGTTAAGCATTTTTCACAGGCTGTCCTATTTCGGGTTGTGAGCTCGGGCACTCGCACACCCCTCGCACACCCCCCACACACCCCCCACACACCCCCCCCAGCACACTGTTTACTTCCTCTGTAAGTTCTGGGACATTCAGTACTAAGGAGCATGATACGCTTGCATAAACACCCCAGCCAGATTTATCTCTCAAGCCTATCTTTCCTTTCCCGTCTTGGAAAGTGATTAATCTGCAGCACGCATTTTGTTCTTTGATTGTAGAGCATTATTCTGTAATCATTTACAGTTTTGTAGAGCCGTAGCGCCGGCTTGATGGAGTAATTTTGTCATGTAGTCTGCACTGCTGACTGAAGCTGTGTAACACAGAGGCAGCATTACTGTACAACTCTCAGTCAGGTTAACATTGTTTTATTTTACTTTGTGTGCTTGCTGTTCATTCAAAAAATTGAATGTGCATATTTAAAGTGCAGGTAAGTGTCTGCACAGCAATACATGCAGAAGACTGGCTTGCAAGTTTTAGGAACAGAACAAATCAAGAACAAATTTAGGAATGCTGGCTTCCAGTAGAGGCTTTCCTATGCATTTGTAGAGGGTGGAGAAATTTAAGTAACTTCTGTTTTTTGTGCTGTGCATTGAAGCCTACATCAGTTAAAAACTTGCAGCTTACAAGTACCTGTACATATCACCTCACGTCTGAGGAAAACAGAAAGGTGAAGGGATTGAAGGTGAAATCAGAAAATCTGTCCTATCTGTACTGCATTGAGGCTTTTCCATGTGCCCTTTGTGGGTTTTGTTTTCCAGCATGTGAGAAAAGGAGTTAAAAGAGGTAACAACATTCTGTGGGCTGAGATTAGGCTATCAAGCAGTTTTGTTTGATGCAGGCGCCCTAGCTGCTAACCACTTCTTCTTTCAGTTCAAAAGTGTGCGAAGTAGGTAGAAAAAATTCAAAGAACACTATATAACTTTAGGTTCTGATGTGTAAGTTTATTTTTGTGGTATATGTACGTCTTTCTCTCCTACAAAGAAAAAGGTTTCAGCAGACCTGAAATTGATGGGTCTAGACCAGTCAGCTGCATTGCCAAGCCTAGTCTTTGACAGCAGACAAGCAGTGAGTGGTTCTGAAGGGTGCACAGAGATCTGGCTGGGCAGTCCCACACACCACATTGGACAAAACACACTTGTTTTACCTTAAGACAAATCAAAGCCCCATAGTTAAAATGCAGAAGCCACAACACTAATGTATTGTGTGCAAAGACCAGAGGAAACTGGGGGCATTGCAGGTGCGGAGTCTCTTTTAAATGAGATATCTAGAGGGTCCCATGCCAGAAGTCAGGACAAAAATCTTCCAGCAGCTTTGCCTGTAAGTCTGATCTTGAGGACAAGGCAGGGCAAAGGAGTGAGGTTTCCTCTTACTATGAATCTGGCAGTTGTTTTAAATGGGCAGGTGCCAGAAGAGCACCCCCTGCTCTGCCTCAGGGACCTAAGAGCACTGGGCCAAGAGGGGCACAAGTTTCACATCTCCAGCGATGGGCTTTGGAGCAGGGAGAAGAGGAAGATCAGACAAGTAGTGATATGATATTTTTCTTCTAACCCCTGCTCCCTGATTTACTGGTGTATGGGGGTTATCTTAAGCATCGGATCACAGATACCACTTCTCCATTCGAGAAGTTCAAATTTCTATAAAGTTCTTGTGCAAGTTCCTTAATTATAAATAAAGAGGGACTTAAAAGCAGGGAGAAGGAAGACTAAGGCTTTTGTGAAATGAGCTGTTTAGGAAAACTACCAAGTTGTGTGTATTTATTTAAGTATCTGACTGGTTGGTAGGGCTCAACCCCATAATTAGGGTTGCTGCCCTGTGGTTGTCAGAGGGGAATGTGCTGCTTAGGACTGTAAGTTTGCATTGTCTCCACTCCAGTGGGATGAGGCCCTTGGTTAGACTGTGTTTGAGAAAGGGGCAGGTAAATAGGGTTTTTCTGTGGTTTTGAATTAGTGGCAATGACAAGGACCTTAGCAATAGGTAACTTTTCTTAGCATCCAAGAAAGACCAAAAGTACATGAATGAGTGCCATCCACTTCCTGTACTCTGTGTTCCTCCGAAACCAAATGGAGCTGGTGCTTACCTTGCTATGTGACTTTAGTTGTGCAGCTCATGGTGCAGCACTGGTGCATAAGTGGAAGTGACTCCACACAGGAGGCAGAGCAGACCTCAGCCTTGCATGGCCAGGGTCTGTGCCCACTGCTGGGACCTCCTTGGGCAGGTTTAGCTCAGCTTCAGGAACTGAATGGGTTGTATCCAGTGTCCTGAGGGAGGGGCATCCTCTTGGTGTGCTTGAACGTGTGTCACAGGATCACCGAGTCTGGGTTCAGCAATGCTCACCCCAAATCCCTTACCACCTCAGAATGGTTTGTAACAGTTTTGTTTTCCTTTCATGGCAAGATATGAACCCCGTTGATCTCTCCTGTTTGTATCACTGCTTGTGATCTGCAAGCTCAGAGTACAGCTTGCGCATGGAAAGATTTCTAGAACATACTGGCTTCAGTGCAAAAGAACTTCATGCTGAAAACTTGAGGCCCCATCCCATCAGGCAGAAAAAGGAGCTTTTGCCTCAGTGTGGGTTAATTATTTGTTAATATCTGGCTGAGTCAGCGGGATAGTCCTGGACAAGGCATGAGGCAGCTCAACTGTGTCCAGAATAATGTTTCTAAGAGTTAGGAGGGGTTTTCCTTAGCCCTCCAGAAGTGTTAGAGCTAGTGTCACGCTGAAGTTACAAAGTGCGCAAAAATGTTTGGAGGGAAAGAAGCTTTGTGCTTGAACGTGTTCAATGGTGGAAGAATACATACCCCAAGAGCAGGATTCTCTTGTGGACTGGGTACCTGTAAGGGACGTTTTGGAGAAGGATCAGGTGCTGGAAACATCTGTCTCAACATTCCAACCACTTGCTGGCTGAGTGCAGGAAAGAGCTGCTGCTTGGAGCTCAGCTAAAAACAGCGTGACCAAGGTGGTGGAGGTGTCTGTTCCTGTTTTCCCCTTAGCTCTGTAACTGTGTTGTTAATACTTTTACCTCCACACTTGCCTGGTGTGAGGATGGGTGGAAACAAGATGTATTCGCTTGAGGAAGACCCATTGCCAAACTGGACGGGTGAGTTTGGGAGGTGATGCTGTGGGTTTCAGTGCGGAGAAGACATCTTCCAGGAGCAGGAGAGCCACTGACTCCTTGTCAAGGACCACATCAGTGGAAAACTCCTGAGCCGTGAAAGTGGCCCAGAAAAATGGAAGAGCCTTAAATTGCACAGTACCACTTTATCCTCTTCCAGTGTAGCCACATAGCATGTGTGTTCTTCTTCATCCAAGGAGTTTCAGACAGTGCAGCATCCATCCCTGCTAAGTGTAGCTGTTGTGCAGCTGTGCAGTTTTTGGCTGTGAAGGCTGCAGTTGGGTCACATCTTTAGGGAAGACAATGTGCGAGCCCCAATAAGACATGCATTAAATCCATCAGTGACTGGAATCTACACTGGTGGTGTCTGAGGGGAGAGCATCTGACCAGCAGCTCACTTCCATCACCAGCCCCAGCCTACTGCTCATGTTCAATCCTGTCTTTTCCTTTAACCGTGAAGTGTCAGAAATCACCTGTGAAGTGTCAGAAGTCACCCATATGGAAAACCGGACTTTAAATTCTGTGTTTCTAACTGGGCTAACGCTATTTCTTTATTTCATGCTACAGGCTGGTTCTGGGTGCAGTCTTGAAAGCACCTTCTGTGCAATTGAGAGTGGGACCTGGTGAGAGGAAGTGAAATCAGAAACGGAGAAAAGTTATTTTAACCGCAAATAGCTGCGGTAGGAAGGTAGATGTTTATATGTGCAATAGTACAGTACCTACTGTGTGTATTTTGGGAGAACCTGAGAATAGCAGCTGCACTGAAATGCT
This sequence comes from Florisuga fusca, assembly GCA_038090715.1. Lineage (NCBI taxonomy): Eukaryota > Metazoa > Chordata > Aves > Apodiformes > Trochilidae > Florisuga > Florisuga fusca. The sequence continues at coordinate 54,512,976 of JAAWXA010000001.1, read as the reverse complement.
CGACAGCAAAGTCAAATATAGTTTAGGTTAAAAAAAAAAAAGTTGCTGGGGAAGGATGGATTTGGAGGGTGAAGGCTGTCGGTGTTATCTCGGTCACACAACACAGAACAGTCCGTGACTCTGGAGCTTGTTTGCGAACACACAGTTCCCGAAATGGGACACATCTTGCTCTCATCACTGTAGTATTGTGCCCAGGTAGATGCTCTCCTGCTTCCAGGAACTGCAGGATCTGACAGTTTTCTCTCTCTGAAGGCTGACTTTTCTGAAGTGTCGCTGGTTTTGCAGACAGTGGACCTGTTGAGTTTTAGATCTTTAAAGCTTGGGAGCAGTGAATCTGCAGGCACTAAAACCAGAGCTCTTGCTAACGCAATGAGGTCAAAAAGATCAAAATCTAAATTAAAGTTGTCCCTGAAATTTGGCTCTGAATCACAAATTCAGGAAGTTGCATATGAAAATCAGTCTGGGCACTGTTTCTTTCTTAAGAATTCTTCAGCTAAAAATAATGTCTTGCGCTATAGTTATAAATAATACGGGTGCCTTTTTTTTTTTTTTTTTTCCTTCCCCCATCTAATTAAATTGTTACTCTTGCTACAAGGAAGGGAAAGGGAAAAGATAATAACATGAATCTGGTAGAACAAGTATGTAGCTTGCAGGTTTCAGCTAGAGTGTTTGCAGCTGCAGCCCATGCTGAACCTTAGGCTAATGCATTTAATTGTCAAAATTAAAAGAAGGTGCTCTGGAGAGATTAGCAGTGGTTTCTCTGTGTCCATCATTTGGGAAACCCTCAAGAAAGCTCACCCCAAGTGTTTTTTTTTCCCTCTGCAGTCAAAATACAGAAGAAAAGGATCTTTATCTTATGATTTTTTTTTTTTTTTAAGGAAAATTCTGTATTTCTTTTTGGAAAGTATGGTTGAACTGTATGGTAAGATGTTTTCATGGTTGCTGGTATCCTTTGCTACCTTGCTAAAATGACAAGCAGTGGCCATGGATAGCTCTCCCATTATGAAGAGCAGCACTCAGCAGGTTTGCTGCAGTGGTAAAGGAACTGTGAAATAGTGAAAAAAGGAACTTTTCTGCATCATGATCACAGTACCAAGGTGCTTTTTGAAAGTCATGTGGGCAACCTGGCTGTGGCTGTGCAGTAGTGAAGGGCAGCAGCCTGGTGAGGCGGTACTTACCACACTTACTGCAGTTTTTGTGTTTATGCTGAGAAAACTTCCATGTGTTTTGCTGCTGAGATTTGTTAGTGGCTGCTGGGGCCTTTTAGCAGCGTTTGGGGTTTGCAGTGGATTGCAAGGGCCATCGGAGAGGCCATTTAACATGGTGTAGCTCCTGGGAACATGCCGATAATGGTTAGTGAAAGCCGTAATCCCAGAGGCCTAAGGGGATAATGAGAGGCAATAACATGGCTGCCAATCTTTAAGCTTAATCATGACATCTTTCAGGTGGTGAGAGGGTTATTCTTCCCAAGTGAGGCCATGGCAGGGGAAAAAGAAGTGTCCTACAAAGCAGGGCATGGTGGTGAAGCTGACCTGCATGGGTGATAGAGCTGGGCACAGCCTCAGAGTTTTGTTGCGTCGAAATTTGCTGTCACTTAAACAAAAAAAAAAAGTGTCGAGGCAGCTGCGTTATTTCACTGACAGTGATGCAATGCCTGTGACACACGAGGACGGGAGGGACCAGGACATTTTGTGACAGCACAGCATGTACATGGTGTCAGCCAAGCAGCACCCCACCAGCCGACAGCTTTAACTCACGCTGGCACTTTGTCCAGGGCTTCACTTTCAAGCCAATATTTGTACATAACAGCTGGAAGCATGTTTTTGGAAGTAACACATAGTTACTGCAAGTGTGCAATTTCCACAACACCCCCTTGGTCCCTCCTATTTGCTTTGCTTTACGGGGTTTAAGACTTGTAATGAAATAATTTATTTTTTAAAAGGCAGACAAGGCATGTACTAATTTCTCACTCACTTGTCAAGGGCTCTGCGAGAGTGAAAACCTCACAGGAAAATGCCGTGCTCTGATAAGGCTGCAAACAGAAGGCAGATATCTTAGGATTCTTTTTAATGGCTTACTCCATCGGCTAGAAGTCATCTTCTGCCCTCCAAAACTTAGTGATGACACAGGCAAAAATAATATATTGAACTATATATATATGAAATTAAATATTGAAACTGAAGACCCGAAAAGAAGAAACAAGTTTTTTTATTTTTAAGAAAAAATGCAAAGAGGGTGAAGGAGAAAGCTGGTGCGTAAGTGCTTGTGTTTGTTTAAGGAACTGAATGGGTAGCGAATACTTTTCCATGTGTATGTGGAAAATATGAGTTGGCTTTTGCAATAGCATTTTATGGGAAGAAAGATCAAGGGTTCAGGAGATGAAATACTTATTCATAAAACGTAGGGAGCAAAGACAAGCTGCTTGTTGTGCTTCTACCCATTTGCTGTAAATCCAGGCTAGCTGAATCATTTCTAGGAATGGAGTGGGTAACTGGGTTTCCAGCCTCCGCTCCCTCCTTGGCTTCTCCTCTGCGTGGCTGCTGTTGATTAGTCCTGGTCATGAGTACTGAGCTTTGTGGGGTGAGTATGTGCCTGTCCACTTGATTGCTAAAGCTTCTACCACCTTGACATCTAAGCACAATCCACTTGAAACTGGGTTAAAACAGCCAACTTGTTTTATGGAGGTTTTTTAAAAGCTATCAAGCAGCAAGCAGAAGCTGCCCCAGGTGTGATTTTGATTTGATACTGGAGAAATGAAAGGCTTTTCCCCTTCAGCAGTCCCATCGCTGCACTGTGGGTGGTTTCTGACAAAAGCAAACCCAACCCAAGCATCTCCCATGGTGCCTGAGGTCTTATGAAAAGCTGAAGATGTATGGTCGGCCACGTGAATCCAAGCTGCACTGCAAGAGTGATGTTTTTCAGTTGTCATCTTTAAGTGGATCTTCAAAGAAATGTGGGTTTGGGTTGCATGGGGTGCTCACCCCCAGCTTTTTTCTGGATGCTTCCTCTCCCCCATGCTGGCCAGATGATATAAGCTCCTCTGAGCTGTCAGGATGGGAATACAGGTCAGTACAATAACTTGGGCTTGGCTGCCACGCTGTCCCACCTCCCATCTGTGTTTAATCTGGTGCTTTCCCAGCTCTCCTTAAATCTTGGTGGGGCTTGGCAAGGCTGAGCCACAGAGGGACAAGGTTCTATGTTTTGTCTTCTTTTAAGTGAGTGAAATGGGGATGAGGGGGGATTAAAGCCAGTAAAAGAACATTTTTGGGACCTCAGGTGTGAGGCTACTTACTCACATACACATGAGCAGTTCAATACTACTACTGAAGACTGTTCAAGTTTGATAATTTTGGGGTTTATTTGTTGACAGCAGAAAAGCAGAAAGCTCAGGATCTGCTTTTTGAGAAAGCATGAGCCCCTGTGCCATCCATCTGTGGGTTTCAGGAGTCCTTCATCCAAGGACTTGGTTTATGCATCTGTTGGGAGAAGGGGCTGGCCAGCATTGCAAAGGTTGAATTTGTCTCAGTTTGGTTAGAAAAGGCAGGCTTGCTTATCTGCCTGATCAATATAAACCCTTTTGGGTGTTACCTAGCAAGTTTTAGTATTTAGTATTTTTTGAAATTTAATTCCAAGAGAGGCAGAATTTGGAACTTGTGTTCTCCCAGAAGTGGTTTTTTAAGGGTGGTCTTGGTCTGAAGTGCAAATTGCTTTTTAGCAGCAAGTGAAGGAGTTTTCCAAAGCAAAAAGATTCTTGGTAAAACTGTCACCTCTGTGTTCTGCTGTTATTCTACACTTAAATTACTTGGGAAGGTTAACAAAGTTTGTTTACCTAAACAGAACCTGTGCAAAAATGCCATCACTAGAAGGACTCAAAACCTTCTAATGGTGAATTTTAGTTTGGGTTTTTTTGTTTTTTTTTTTAACTAAAATGGGATTCCCCTTTGTCCCTGGCTTTTCTAGCACTGCACCCATGAGTGTGTTTACACCCGTGTAGTTATCAGCCCACATGTGGTTCCAAGTCCCCTGGGGCAGCAGCCTTGCCTTGCCTTATGGCTCTGAGAGGGCTCCACACAGCCAAAAAGATTGTGGTGCTTTATGGTTACCACCCTGTTTTTATTGCATGCCTCACACAGGCTTCTCTGCTGAGGTGATGCTGGACTAGATAAGAGACTTTTCTCCTGTTGTGGGGCAGCTGTTGTACCTCAGGGGTATTCCTGCTGCCAGGGGCCATGGGGGAAGATCCTGGCAGCTTTAGCTTTTCACCCTCTCTGATGGGTTCTCCCCACTTCTGCTAAGGGCACCTAAAGGAAAAGGGTCAGTACTCCCAGGATGTTGTTGCAAACACAAACACAGGCATGTGAGCAGCCAGCATATACTCACTTCTTTATGTCCTGCTCTGTCGTGGTAGCGTATGAAGTATGCACTCTGACAATGAAACAGGTTGCCCGGAGACACTGTGCCTGCCCCCGTCCTGGAAATGTTCAGCGCCAGGTTGGATGGGGCTTTGAGCAACCTGGTCTAGCAGAAGGTGTCCTTGTCCATGCAGGGGGTTTGGAACTAGATGATCTTTAAGGTCTCTTCCAACCCAAACCATTCCGTGATTCCTCTTTCCATAGGTGCTTCCTTCCCTTGCTGGCTGCCTCCTGACCAGCCCTGTCTGCAGGGTATTTTGGGTCTCAGCCAGCTGCCATTCCTACCAGCAGCACAATGAGCAGACTTAGCTTCAGCATGGCTTGGGTAGCACTCTGTGAGGCTGAGGGTCTCGCTGTTTCTGCAAAGGATGGCAAATTGTAAAGAGAAGACAGTGACCAGCCTTTGGGGTGTGAGGGTGAAGGTGTCTTGGGCTGTCATGCTTCTGACACAGTTTCTCGCACGGCAAGGCTTTTTTGGATGTTGGCTCTACACCTTATCAGCCAAAGCCAAGGAAATATTTCACCCTGCCCTTACTGCTCACCTTGGTGAACTTCTGTCCTTCCCTGTTCAAATCAGCAGGAATTAATGTAAAAATTGTCCAAATCAATGCCATAAGGTTCATGATGGCAAAATGATAATTAGTGGCTGCTGTCTCTTTCCTTCTTGTAGGCAAAGGACCCCCTGCCCTGAGCTATCAGGACAACCTGGTCCAGCCATGTAAAACACCAGCATGTATGCTGGAGTTGGGGTGCACATAGCATGAGAGCTGTGTGCAGCCTTTTGTAAGGCCTGGTGGTGGGGACTTCCCATCTTCCTCAGGATTCCCCTATACCTGTGGGGAGATGTTGGAGTCAGGGTCTGGGAAGCCATAAAGAGAAGTTTGTAAATGCATGTGATACTTTTATCTGATAACATGTTTGCATTTAAATACCTTTTTGGCTGCAGGAACTAGCCTCTCCTACCTAACTCTGCCTTTTAAAGGAATAAATAACAAGACAAGGGACTGAATTGGTTTTGAAGTATTTTAAAGCTAGCCAAGTTATAGATGCTTCTGAGACCTCTGGCAAAAATAAATTAAATTATTTTTAATCTAGTGAATTAAGAGGATTAAAGGCAACCTGTCTTTTAGGAACTTTCTGTCTCTTTTCCCCCAGCCATCTGGGGAAAGCAAACCTCTTTCTCTAGAAATAAGTATTTCTTTATGGTGCTGCTACACAGTTGGTCTTCTCACCTTTGCCTGCCTTTGCCACCTTCAGTTAATATTTTATTTAGGCAGTTGTGTTTATTCTTTTCAGCACGAGACTTCACTTTAAATTAGTGCTATGTGTCAACATAGAGTCAACTCAGATCCTTTGCTGTTATCTCCAATTCATGAAGCAATTAGCATTGTTCAGTATTCTGCAAGACAAGCAAAACCAAAGATGTTCCACTCTCCTCCCATCCTCTTTCGCGTTGTGCAAGTGGTTTCACTCAGAGGCTGTGCGTTTCAGGAGGTTTTTCTGCCTTCCTTCCTTGCATGTTGGGCCAGCAAAATTTAAATCCTGAAGGTTGAGAGGCAACTGCGTACGTGACCTTGCAAGTGTTTCCAGGTATGGGGTGATCCTACCAGGCCATTTGAGGATGGATGTTGACACTGTCTCGCAGGGTGTGATTTACAGCTACCCTCCCTCAGGTGAGAGGTACCAGGATAAGGCCTAATTTTTACTTGGCTCCATTTGCTGCAGAGTCCAGGCAGGTAACTCAAAACCATGAACATTTTCCTTTGCAGTATCTTAAAAATGTCATTCTGTCATAGCAGTTGAGAACATAAAACCCACCCCATATTTCATGCATCGTTTTTCTATAGCAAATATTCTTAGGTTTACATTATAATTGGGTCATCCTTTTGGTCATGAACTACTTCTCCATACCAGAATGAAGATGTATTAATGATTACATCAGTGTACAATATGCTAGGAGAAATAGTTCCTCCTCAGCAGACGTATTCAGATTCAGATCTAATAGAATGGGCTTGAGAACAGTTTTGCTAATCCCTTGCTTATTTTAGGTACTCCTCAGTGGTCAGGTTTATTTGCCCTCCAGTAACCTCTCCCTTTTCTTTGTCTCCAGTGATTATTCTTGTGTGGGTTTTTTTCATTAGCCCTGCATGTGTGGTGGTCATAGTTTGCTGCTCAATGAGAATTACTTGGATTCTAAGCAGGAAAAAAGGAAATTTAATTTGTAATTGCATATTTATAATTTTGATTTTATCTAAATACAGATGCAGGATTATGCCAGAGAAGTCTTACATGTACCTAATATTGCATAGATTTTTTGTTTAATTCAGGGTGTTCTTCTGTGTGTTCTGAGTCAGAAAGGAGGGAATGAAAATTGAATTAATGTTGTAATGTGACACTAATTTTGGACTACAATGCTGTTTTTCCGCAGACTCTTAAGGAACAGTGCAAACAACTTTCCCAGACAATAAACGAACTTACTGAAAAATTTGTCTTTTTTTTCTTTTCCTTTAGTTACTGCATTTAGGCATCGTTTTACAAAATCTTTAGCATGACAGTTGCTCCCTCAGAGTCAGTGGAGCTGGTTATGGAGAGAGAGTTTAGGCTGTATTAAACAAATTCTGTCCAAAATGCTGGGCAATTTCCCAGATGCATCCTCATCTTGAGGACGAGATGGGGTAAGGCAAGGGGATGCCACTGTGACTTAGGGTGGTTCTACAGGCAAGCAGGACACATCTGTTCCTGGATAAAGTTCATGTTAAGGCAGCATGGAAAGTTGCCTCGTTTGGTATCTAAAGGCTCTGCTGCCTTCCTCTCTGGATTGGGAGCCTCTCAAGAAGAACATCATTTGGGAGTTGGACTTCTATTATTATTGTTTTCAGTCTGGCTCTGCATGTGGTTGGAAAGTAACTCAGACCTTCAATGTGTTATGACAAGCTGACTGAAATGAATACCATATTTTTACATTGTTTCAGAGAGTGACCTCTCCTCACTTGGGAAACATAAAGGATTTCTTATTATTTCCTTAGCACCTCTTTCTAAATCTATTTTAATTTCCCCTTGGTTGGGCTGAATTTATAACTCTGGAAACAGTCAAATGCAGAAGATTTAAAAGAGCTGGTTCTTGAACTTTAAAAGTTTCCCTGAATAGATTGTGCACTTACAAATGTCTCCTTATTTACAACTGCTTTTTTAGTTTATTTTCTTTCTTTCTTTTCCTTTCTGGAATTCCTGAGTCAGTTGGAGGAGATTTTCAGCAATATTGGGCTGGAAATTTAGCTGTTCTTTCCATGATACTTCAACAAAAAAGATCACAAAAAAACACCAATCCACTCCAAAGCTGCTTTTCTTTCCTTTTGCATTCCTAATCTTATTATTTTAGTGTAATCTCAAGACAGCTGACAATCAGAATATAAAAACTCATTTTGTTCAATTTTTTGAATGGCACTGCATTTCTCAATCACAAGTCTGGCACCTGGATGAAGGACACAGGTCTGACTTAGCAGCAGTTGCCTTCCATCTTCCTTTACTTGAAGGATGGGTGGTAGTTGTAACCTGTAACCTAAACCCTCTTCTCTAGGTATTTGTTACAATAAATTTGCAAAGTGTTTTTTTATTGTTGTTGGTTTTTTTAGAAATTACAAGCAGCAGACTAGAATTTAATGCAGGAACTGGTATACTTTATCAAATTATTATGCATGGATATGATTTGTTGGACAGGGATGAGGGACGTGCTTGTATTTTCCACTCAGTTGCCTCGCATTGTTCAAATCTGTTTAGGACCACATTAGATTTTTTTTTTTTTTTGGCTTACCAAAAGCACTTTTTAAAAAACAAGCAAATAAACAATAAAAAAACCCCAAACCTGAAGGACCTGGTACATTCTCTCACTGGTGATCTAACCAGCAACTTTTTGGTTAGAACTTGTGGTGGACTCATTGGATGAATACATTTTTTTCTCTAGCAAGGTTGACACAGAGATGGGAGCTTTTGGATCCAAATTTTCTCAATACTGATGTACTTTCTGAGATTCAAAGGCAGGAGTCCTCACAGGCTTTCATGATTCCTGAGAAACCTCATCTATTTTTTTGATGTCTATGCCCCTCACAGTGTTTTGTACCCATCTTTATGACATTCTATGCACTGCAAGCCTGGATCTGATGGACAGAAAGGTGACTTCTTGACTGATTTATGTGGTCTATAAGCAAAGTGTTCATTGAAGAGATGAGATCTTCATCCAGCCTGTCTAAAAGCTTTTTGAACATGGCCAGTCTTTGCCTCTATTAGCAGATCTGTGATTAGTGCCTATGGGTACCTTCCTCATTTTGTTTATTTTCACTAGGAGGCCATGTCTGGTGTAGCTCCACTGTGGTTGTAGTTTCACTGCAATCTACCAAAATAAAAATTATTCCTTTTTTGCTGGGTGAGAATTTAAAACTATTTGTTAATAAGGAAAAGAAAGTGCCAGATCTTTCTCCTTCCTGTCTCCCTGTATGTGTGGGCATGTGAAGGGTATTGGTCTTGCTTTTGTTCATCTATCCCCCCATCAACAGGCTTTCCAGTATTATTCAAAATTAGTAGGTTTCTAAAGCAAGGTGTGACAGAAATGGCTTTAATTTAAATACCTTTTAGTTTAAAGTAATTCTTGCTTTCTGGTGTTTCCATTTATATGTAAAGATGAGACTTCCAGGTGTAGTAGAAGAGTCAGTCTCTCAACTTTTGTTGGCTTTTACTGGGTTATGAAGAAAAAAGGTGTTGCTACTGTCCTTGAAAAAATCTCTCTAAATGCCTCGCATTTTGTGATGAGGTGGTGTTTCTCTTTGGGAGTCTTTGAAGATGGTATTTTCCTGAACTTCTTACCAGAATTACCAAGCAAAGCTTTGTATTACAATATTTAAAAGATTGTAATTGCTTTAATTAAAAAAAAAAACACAAAACATGCACACACCTGTATTTGATTTATATTACAAATACCTCTATTATCAGGTTGTATTTGCCAGAGTAAATACCTGAAAGGTTTTAAGAAACTCATTACATTGAAGCTCATGGACTGAGCTGGCCTGTTTCTCAGGTTTCACAAGGTTTTGTCCTATCTTCCTAGGTGTACGCATGTTTATACGGGTGGATATGTGTCCTTGCCTTAACCCTACCAATAAGCAGCCTAAAGAACTGTAATCATCCTTGGTCAGGATAAATACACATTGCCATGTTTTCTAGAACTACTGGAAGCACTGGTAAAATTGTCTTGGACTGAGAGACAAGATTTGGTTTGCTCCCATGTTGGCAGTCTGAGTCTCTCTGCCATGTAAACTAAAGCAAAGTGGAAAAACCTTTGCTGCAAGAGAGAGCCAGGCCTGGGGTCACCAACCCTTTCTGCCTAGGAGCCTGTGTTCTCCTCAGTAATGTCACACACAGCCACGTGAGAATTGCTGGCATGAACAAGAGGTGTGCAGGTGACCTTCTGCTACGTTGCAATTTTATTTTATTTCCTCCCCTCTGTGGAGTTATATTGGTTGCTTCTGCTCCCACTTAAAAATTGGTGTTGGAAGGGAATGCTGGGTAGGACACAAAATGTTTTAAGCTGTTCTGCAAGGGATTTAATGCCCACTTCATTGAGGGATGTACCTTACTACCTATGTCCTTTAGGATATCTGTAGCATATATTTCTGAAGCCTTATGTAATGGTGCATCAAAAAATGATGTGGGGAGTATGGGGAGATTCAGCTTGTGCCTGCACTTGAGCTGGGGGCCAGCGTGAGCCAGTTACTCCCAACTTATCCTGTCAGGAGCCAAGGTCAAGGCAGGGATTCTTGCACTAAACTAAACTTCAGGAAACCTTAGGAATTCTGAAGTTAAATTCCACTGAGAAGTAAGTAATGTAAACCATATAAAGGGCAAATATATATTTTTTTCCCCTCAGAACAATACAACAGACCTGTTACATGTGCCTTAAATCTGAAAATGGGAGGGGAGGCTCTGAATAACAAGGGTGAGGAGAAGAGGAAAGGGAAGGGAGTGGGAAGGTAGGAGCCTCTTTTTTCCTCACCTTTTTTCTCACTTTTGTCCATGAAGTGGAGCTGTAAAGGAGGCTCTCACTGGGTAGGTAGAGGGCTTGGAAGATACATGTGGAAAATCTTGAACAGGCTTTCAGTTTTGGGTGCAAAAAAGCCATCTTTGTTTGAAAGTGGTCTTGGGAAGGAGCAGAGCAAATAACGCTATCATAATGCATCTTCTCTTCCTTGGCGTGCAGTTGTCACGAGAGATTTGTAACTCTTTTCTTGGTTCATTGTTCCCTGGCTAGTGTGTACTCTCCATTCAGTAGTGCCAGAATTAAGATGAAGCCTGCCTGTTTCAATAAGGCAGCTTTGTTGTCCAAATGGCAGCACTTGTATAGAAATTGGATTGACTCCAACAACAGAGCTTGCACGATACACTGCAAAACTGTTGTCATATGATCCTTTTTATTACTTAGAAAAAGCCTGTTCTCAAAAAAAGACAGACTAGCCTTTTTTTTTTTTTCCCCTTCCTGTTTTGTTAAGGAGAAAAAAAAATCATTAGAAAATTAATTCTATTAATAATTAGCTGCAAATTAGAAAACTATGCATAATGATTGAGTTTAATAAAGAGAGTAGATTAAGTGAAGTGACATTTATGTAGAAATATGATGGAACCTTATCTACTTCATTCTATGTAGCATCAGCCTTGATTAATCAACTCACAAGTGTAAGTAAGCATGTACCATTCAACCTTGCTAGCAAAAAAGTGATGGGAGGTGATGGCACAAAGGGGAAGGGAAGGATGCTGTTGTGATGAAAAGTGCCTCTGTGATTTCTGAAAAGTGTGTTTCTCTCACCTACCTGCTTTTCTTCAAGGTGTGGAAAAGGAACAACTTGCTCTAAATATGCTGTTTGAGAGAGTGAGCATCTCTTGGTATTCTGCATTCGTACAGCACCTAACACTACGAGTGTCTCATCCAGGCCAGCCACAAAGTAGGATGCATCCTTATGATGCTAATGTCTGCTGATGCTAATAATGGAAATTGCTGCTTCAACTAAAAGTGTTTTGTTCTCTAAGATTTTTTTTTTTCATTCTGGAATAAAGCATTTGTAAAGAGAGCACTTCTTATCAACTGAGGTCCAGGTGGTGGATTTGAAAAGAGAATTCTCCTTCCTTTATTCTTCTTTTTTTCCCATTCATGTCAAGAAAATAGGTAACCCATTTTGTTTTAATTATTGATACTGATTGTTAACCAAGAAATGTTGTTTAAAAAGTTGTGTTGCCACCGGAATTATGTGAAGAGAAATTGCTTTAGATCTAGATGCCTTTTTTTGTTGTTGTTACTGCATTTTTGTCTTAAGATGCTCTAAGAAGCCTCTTTTAGCAATGCTTTGTGACTTTTAAATGTTTTTTTCTTTAGCTTGTGTTTTGCAGCAACATGATAATATTTATATAGGTTTTCCTAGCTACAAAATGTAATTGAGTTCCTAGCATGTACAGAGTGGAATTAATAGATTTGAGAGCTGGAGGGACTCATTGTGCTCATTGTCTGAGGTCTGTGTGACATACAGGACATGGAACTTCATTTAATAATTCCTGCATCAAACCTACAAATTCTGGCTGAGCTTGAGGGTACTTTAAAGGCATCTTGTCCTGATTTAAATATTTGACATGATAAAGCTCTTTAAATTTTTTCCAGTGGTTAATTACCTTTTTTAAATAATAAGTTTGGTACTGCTTTTCCACTCTCAATTTGTAAAGATACTGTTTGTTGTTTGTTTTTTCCATTTTTGTGTGCTAACTTTTCCTGATGTATGGTAGTAGAGATACTTGCATAGTCAGAAGGTGGTACCTATGACCAGGTCAGTCTGCTCTTAGATAATCTAAATGAATTGGACTCGTCCTGTCCTCCCTGAAAGATGTGTCTTTTAGAGCTTTACTCTGATAGTCCTTACTCTTAGTATCGCTTGTTTTAAGTTTTGCACATTACAGGTTTTTTGTTTGTTTTGTTTTGTTTTCTATCATGGACACTGAGCTTTTTGAAATAATGGAATTTTCTGAAACTCTATTGTCCTGTTAAGTACTAGTTCCACACCCATCTGCAGGCACTAACAAAGTATTATTTGTATTCAAGAGGTGTGGAGGGTAAGTGTTGGTGACTATTTGTGCATTGCGTGTCTGCAGGATTGTCTATTTTTAGCTGTTTCAAGAGTTGGGAGGGTTGTATGCTAGATAGGTGTGCCAGGTGATGTGATGAGAGACAAATATGTCACGTTTTAAAAAATTCTCTCTAACTTCTCTCCTCTGTCCCTTCCCTGACTGTTAATAATTATATGGAGATTGATACCAGTCTCAGGATTCGGGATGTTGCTGTGCAGGTCAGTCGGTGAAACAGTGGAAGGAGCCTTGCCATGCAGGAGCATCCTGCTGGTGGGGTTGTCCTGTAGCATTTTCTAGGGATGAAGGGGGGTGAGGAGTACAAATCAGCATTTCACTGGGAGCTTAGGGTTTGACATTTTTGCGTTGACTCTGGGGAAAAAAAGTGGAAGCACTAGAATTTTCAGTCCAGTGAAAAGAACAAAAGCTGCTGTTTTTAAATGCTTCAGCATTTTCACCAAAATAAAAAACTGGGGAGATCAGTTAAAATGACGATACTGAGGGGGAGCTCTAGGAGGAAATCTGAATCTTGATCTGCTCTCCCGGAGCAGAGAAAACAAAAGTGGACCTTGGCTTACCAAATGATGGGGAAGGTGTTTCACAAAGTGCTGATCTCTCAGAAACAGCTGTGGACTGGGGACAGCCATCATTAGGTGTGAAACTTCCATGTGGATGTTACAGTGATGGTAAGCAGTCTAGTCAGGATTTCTCAAACCCAAGGAATTTTTTTGGGAAGAAAGTATATAAAGGAGTAGAAGAAGACAGGAAATAAGCTAGTTCACTATAAACTGTAGATCTAACAAATAATTATGTATAGTGAAGGCCAGTCAAGCTGTCCTCTGTAGTGTCAGCTGTTGTATGCACCGGATGATGAATAAATTGCTTCTCACAGCTGGAGACTCAGGGTCTTTGTATTCAGTTTCATTGTGAAACTAAAGGTATGAATGAGCTTTCCTTTTGCTCAATAGCCTGCTCCACACATTACCAGAGCATTTTTGCAGTCTTGATGGGAAAATTAGCTCTTATCTACAAATTATTTCTTTCTCCTAATTGTGACTTTTATTTTTCTTCAAAGAATTTTGTTTACATGGGACATAAAGGAACAAATATTATATAATACAGTTAGTAGAATCCAGTAGGCAGAGATTAATGGAGCAAGCTTGATAGGTGGGTTCTTTAGAACAGGAAAATCTCACCTCTGCTTTCCAATGTCCCTGAGCTGCTGGCAGCAGGAGGGGACACCCTGTGCCATCCCTCCTCTTGGCCTCTTCCCCAGACACCTGTTGTGGACCACTTCTGAGTGCTGGGCTAGAGGGACTGCTAGTCCCACTGAGTGTGTGGGGGAATTTGTCATATGATGGTCCTATATCACAAGTAAAAACTGATCACAGGTTGTATTTACTGTTGGATAAACCAGCCTGTTCGAGTGTGAACTGTGAGACTCAGTGCTATTGGTCATGTCTTGTAACAGTTTATTCAAGAGAATTAAGTGCTTTAACAGTGTTCAGAAAGGACTTACAAGGATGGGTATGTCACTGAACAGAGACATTAGGGATAAATATATTACTGAACAGAAAAATTTCTACATTAGCCATTCTTTTGGACACGCACTGTCCTTTCTAGTTCACATTTAATTGCAAGGCTAGGAGCATCCTGTTGCTACACAGCAACACCGAGGTCAAGTCTGTTTTCTAATTTCCCATACCTTTAGCAGCCATGGGGTGGGCATCAAGTCCGAATGGATAATCAGTGTAAGGAGAGACAGGGGGAGATTCCTTATACCCCTTATTGTCAGCCAAGGCAGTCATGACCACTGGCTTTGCATGGTCACTTGACTCCAGGTGGCTGAAGCTGCTGGTAGGAGAGGACCTTTTCCCATGTTTGGGAGTTTTGTGGGAGCAGAGCCCTTTTTGTGTACCTGCTTATGCACAGCTGCACACTGCAGAATTGTGGACAGGAGCTCTCCTCTGCCTTATTTTCTCTCTTACTTATTCCAACATCTCCTGAAAAGTGTTTGCAAAGATACTTCATAGTAGTTGAACCTCTTTTGCTCCACAGCTACAATAAAAGTATCTGTCTTAGTACCCACTAGGTTTGTTTATGTGGGGTTTTTTGTTTGGTTGGGCTTTGTTTGTTTGTTTTTTAAAATTGAATTTGCTTTGTGTGGTTTTGTTTGCTTGGCATTGTAATTGAATATATGCCTTATGTCAGAGTTCTAAAATCTCCACCTTCCTCTCTAGAATTCTCTGTAGGGAAAGATAGATTTCTTTACCTAATCAGTTATGCTAAGTGTTTTGTTTTGTTTAATTTAATTGCAAGTAATGTGGGTCTTTCTGCTCTGCTATGGTGTGCTGGAAAAATCAGCTTTTTCTTACGTTACAGGTTGGTCATTGCATTTGTAAAGGATAGAGCCTTACAAAATAACTTCAAACATACACCTCACAAACCATTTTCTTGGCAGGAATATTGGTACCTTATGATGGTTTGTAGATGCAGGAAATGCAGCTCTTCTAAAACTGTTAAAGCTCCAGTCTCCCATTTCCCGCTGCTTTTTATTTACCTGCTGCTTTGCTGGGCAGTTTGCATGAGGAAGGAATGTTGAAGCTCATGAAGAAAAGGGAAGCAGTGAGCTCTAATGTGTCAGAGCTGGTTGCAGGGGGCTGAAAGCCCTTTTACCAGCAAGGACAGCAGTATGTTGGGAACCTCTGCTGTCTGCACAAGAGTTTTAAAAAGTCAGAGAAGACAGAATGTAGAAGAATGTGATTTTTTTTTTTTTTTTTTTTCGATGTTGATGAGGGAGCTGCTTTTTGTCATGTCTGGCTTCTGTTCCTTGAAGGTTAGCCAGGAACAGGGAGGTGCTTGCATTCAGTGATGGTCACAGCACTGTCTCCATTCAGAGAAAGGTGTAGACAGCTTCTCTCATTGGCAGGCCTGTGGAAGCTCCATGACAACTTTGGTTACCTTCTGTTTTAATCCAGATCCACAGCTTTCCAAGTACGTGGCACATGGGCAGGTTACTATGGGTCACGTAGCTGGTTCTGAGTTCTGTGAAGCTGCCATGTAGTGCTTACTAAGGGGATGGGAGTGTAGCAGGTAAGCCGAGTAAATGGATTAGCTTTAAGCAGTCCTATTGTTGGCACCGCCTGGAGATGGGTTGTGAACCAAGTAGTTGTGTCTTGCAAGTGATATTCTTTCATCCCCTGATTACAGAAGAGCAGCATAAATAGAGTGGCCTACATTGAAGTGATTCCTGGAGGAAAGAGGCATTTAAAGCTACGGATGGTTACGGGTACTTGGAACAAAGTGTTCAACTATAATACCCTTTCCAAGAAGGAGGGGAGAGGAGAGGGGAAGGAGCATTAAGCCAAGCGTCTCTCAGTCCATCTCTCTCTGAATGCTTGAGATGTTATGGACAAATGATTCCTTCAAGGCATGCAGGGCTGCTGTCGTCTTTAGGACCTTCATGGAGCAGCTTTTATTTTGAACTATTTATAGTTGTTGGCTGCTGTTGGCTTGAGGGGAGTTACATGAGGAAGGTTGCTTAGGAGGACGCCTTTGTGTTTTATTAAGAAGGCTGCTTGGGGAGGGGTGGAAGCATAGTATGCTTCTAATGGTGCACGTTGTCACTTTTAGAGAAAGCACTGGTCTGCAGCACAGGATTGCTAATAATAATCATGGTTTTTCCCTGTCATCCCTGCCTAGCAAGGGTATTTAGCCTTTGAGTCCTCTTTGCCTTAAACATGAGAGAACATGGTGGTGTCGTGGCAGCTGGGGCCTGTGTGGGACAGGAATGCTGGCCGGCTGGTGCATGTCTCCAGGCAGAGCACCAGCTCTGGGGTCAAGCTCTCCTTTCCCCCACTCTGTGGCTTGTTTTGCAGCACAGCAGCTGGTGCAGATGAGTTTTCACTGAGATGTGGCATAGTATGCTTGGTGATGTGTTCTTAGTGCCTCCCCCCAGCCTTCTGGCAAGGTTTGCAGCACTGTACAAGTGTCTGATGGAATGGCTCACCATGATCAAACTTGGTTAGGAGGCTTAAAGTTGGATGTTTGTGCATTTGTTGCTGTGGGCACCCATGCCTGTCTATGCCCAAGGTGCTCTCTCCAGGTGAGGGAGGAGAGTATCTTCCACCTCACAGCTCCCATCTCTGGTGGGTTGAATTGTGCTCTTAAGGAAAATTGCTCTTCTCCCCACTCTTCCCATTCTGGCACTTAGGTACCACAGGTATCTTAGTCTGCTCTTTTTAGGTAAGCAAAAGACTCTTCTTAATCTTAGCATCAATCTCAGCTTTCTACTTGGGTATAAAGAAGGTCTTTCAGGTGGCCTGGATGGAACTATAAATACAGAAGAGGTTCTGGTCAGTTCCTGTGCCATCCCTCTAATGTCGTTTCAAGCTGATAGCAATTCTATGATGAAGATAAAAAGATACTGGCTATTGTGTTCATTAAAGCCTTTTGAGCCTTTTGTAAGGTTAATGTCTTCCACAAAAACTGCATAGTTTGAAATGTCCTGATGTTTCTCCCTGGTGGAATTGCAGGAATTAACATAGTTTTATCACCTAGAAACAAATTTCTGTATCTGCAGGCAAAAAAAAGTTTCTGAAAGATAGAATGAAAACTCAGGTGGTTTGTGTGTGGAGACCAAGGCTGTTGAGAGAACATCTGAAACATTAAAGGATCACAGGGACAGCTTCTTTCTGCAACTTCTCCTTCTCAGTTTTACCCCTTTTCTCTAAAGACTTGGGCAAACCTGTGAATTGGTTTGAGGCTCAGGGGGAGAAGCATCCAGAAGACACACATATTTGAGATAAGCTTTTCCTCTCCGTCACTCACTGTTTGTGTCCATTGTCAGGACTCCAGAGCGACCTGGGTTTGTGGCAGATTTGTTTTCACATGTAAGTGGAACAAATTTTGCAATTTCTTAAGTCTGTTTCTATCTTTTGGTATTTCTCCCACTGAGGAATAGGATTGAAAATCCCACTAGCAACTGAAGCCAAGTTAGAAACAGGTCCCCCTTCTGACACATTTCTGTCCCAGACCAGTGACCTGGGTTGCTGTCTTCCACGGTCACTGCTGCAGGAGGTAACAGGCTCCTTCAGCAGCTCACGTTAGTGAAACTCCCTAAGAAAGCTCTCTGTTGATTCTGGGGGGATGGCAACAGGCTGGGTGTTTTCTAGTTTAGGTGCTAGCACAAACAGATCTAAGGATCCGGAAGGCCCATGTAGCTGTGTTCCTGTATCAGGTTGGACTCTATTGGAAGTACAGCATGTTTTTCAGAAAGACACTGACTTTAAACAATTGGTCTAATAGGATTACTAGTTTTCTGATGCATTTGATTTTAAATCTTTGTAAATCTCCACATGGCTCATTTCCCCTTCAATATTATTCTTTTTCCACATGAAATATTTTGCAGTTATACTGAACCGAATTCATATTTAACATAGCATGGAAATAATGTAATTCGAGTATGTCAAATTTTGATTTGATTTCTTTTTTAATTGAAGGGATTTCTATTAATGCAGTTCTTAAAATACCATGCAACATTGTCTGCAAATACAGGCATGAAATGACCGTGCCACTGAGCTGCCTGCAATTCACCAACAAGGCTGAAGAGCTTTCTCAATGCCTTGCAGCAGGTCAGACAAACTACTTCAGCCGCATTCTTCTGCTGCCATTTCTGTGATTACACATTGCTTCCACCATAGGAATGATGAAGTGGTATTTCACATAATTTTGCTCCTTTGGCACTTCTTCACAGAGAACTTTGTGAAGCTGCAATGATCCATTTAAACTCCACTTGAAGCATTGAGCGTGTCAAAGAGTGGGTATGTGCCATCAGTTTTGGCCTTGTTTTATGTGGAGAATTGATGAGTTTCATTTCAGGAATGTTAATCAAGCCATTTGAGTTCAGGTATGAACTCTTTGCATAACTAACTGCCTTTCGTTGAGGGAGTGGATTCATGTGACCCTGGCCTGTCCCTCCTCACTTGTGACATTTCTTTTTCACACCGCAGCCCTGCTTCTGGTTTATTCCATAATCTAGATTATGGCCAAAGGCAAGACCTACATAAGCATATGGTACACGTTGCACGTTGCATTATCTGTAGTCATGAGGGTGTGATTAATGGGCTTAGGGTTTTAATTTGGCCTGTCTTGTGCTCGTGTCTCTCTCCAGCGAGGCTGCAAAGCCTGACGGGTGACTGCTGGGTGCACACACCAAGTGGTGAGGTGACACTAATTTCCTTGAAGCACTGGGCAGCTACCAGAGGTAAACCTCTCCTGAGAAGAGGAGAAGGAGGACTTGCTTCAGGCTGGCCATCCAGTTTTAGAGAGCATTGTTCTGATGAATCCTGGTGTTTCAAAGCAGCTTGGTCCCTGCCTTCTGTGCTGCAGTGGAGAGAGCTGGTGGTCTAATTCATGAGTCACCAGTTATGGCAGTTCCCTTTCAGATGTCACTCATCCCTCTGGAGCAGGGTGGATGCTGCAGGTTTGTAGGAGGGAACTGCTACAGTGGGGTTCAGCAGATGCACTAATCCTGACAAATAGGAGCAAATATGAGCTGGAGCAGGGCATAAAATCCTCCCTGCACTGTCAGCACTGTTAAACCGGAAGTCCAGCCTGCCTTGTGAATTTGTCATCTGGAGTTTGAAGGTCAGTTGTACCTTCTTCATCAAATATACTGCATAAAAGGATTTGTTAGTGAAATACATGTCTGTCCAGGGAAAAATACTGTAGGTGCCTGTCTTGAACTAATAGCAAGAGGCCCTGGCTGGCCTGGCAGCTCTCTGTGCCAGAGATGGGGACTTTATCGCCCTGTTTGGCACAGTGGGAGAGGATAAGTAGATCAAAGCAGCAGGTGCAGAGACTTCTGTATCTACGAGCATTTATTCCAGACTAGATTTAGTCTGGTGCTTTGGACCAAATGTCCCCACTGCATATCTATGCTGAATCTTCCTGAGGAGGGAAAGTGGATAGAGAAGTGCTGAACTCTTCTTCCTGGTATCCAGTGATAGAACACATGGGCTATGTGTTTCAGAGCTATTCCAGGTAAGGTTTAGACTGGACTTCAAGGAAGCATTTCTTTACTGAGAAGGTGGTCAGCTGGAATGGCCTTCCTGGGGTGGTGGTCGATGCCCCAGGCCTGTGACTGTTTAAGAGGCACTTGGACAATGCCCTTAATAATATCCTTTAAATTTTGGTTAGTCCTGAATTGGTCAGGCAGTTGGATTAGAGTCCATAAAATCTCAGATGTGTAGCTCTGAGTATGAGAAATGCTTGTCAAGGTGTTGTTTGCCATCAGCCATGCTACCTCAGTTGTATTTCAATGGCAATAAAAGATTTGGGTTTACTTGTAGTAACTCATCTTAGAAGGAAAAAAAGGTGAAGCTTCAGTTTCCAGCCATCTCACTTCAGGTAGTCAAATTAGAGAATTACAGAAATTGAAGCTGTATGTATTTTATCCATGATGTGGTGTTCAAACAAAATAAATTAGGAGCTTTGTTTGTGGACTGATAGTCAAAATTCGAAGTTTTTATTTATCTTGGAAAGATCTAATGATTTGTTTTTAGTAATAACAATTCTGCTAATTTTTATGTTAGGCAGCCAAATGTTGTTGGCTTAGATATCTGTGTCCCTCAGAACTGCTGTTTTTAATTTTTGTATTTGGAACAAACCCAGCATCCTAAGTTAAAAGCAAAACTTTTCTCAGCAGGTCGAGACAAAAAAGAAAGATTGTATCAGAGAATATATGTATTTAACAGCCAAGGTTTTTGATTGCGTGTTTGCAATAACAAAACAAAAAAAACCCCCACACATATAGCCAGTTGGTGATTTTATTGAATCGGATGGCCTTTCTTAAAATGAATTTTAATGGACAAGGAAGAAAGAATGTATTGCTGTACTTGTGCAACTGAAGTTTATGAAATAGGATTGGAAAAATACACAGAATAATTGGGCACATCCTGTACTTAGTGAATCACCGAGCCAGTGCAATAAACATTGCTGCGTTCAGGAATTTAGATCTGCACCCTGCTTTTGCCAAGAACATGGGGAATTGCTTGGGATCACAGATAATCTGCAGTATGGACTACCTGAACTCTGTGCAAAGTTTTTCTTCTGTATATGTTTCATGTTCTGAGGTAATTTTTGGTTTCATGACAAAGGCATTAGTCCAATTCTGTGACATCTCGTGTCTGCTTAGACTAACTCGGTGGCACCTAGGAGCCATACGTAGCAGGACTTCTCCAGGCATTGGTGTGGTAAGGGAAAAGGGTTTCTGAGCAGTAGTGTGCATGGTCTAACCAACATCTTTCCTCAGAGAAACAGTCTTTTGTTGTCAAACATAAAAACAAAACCCACAGATGCCTGAATGCAGCCCTGTGTAATGTGCTCAAGGTGATCCTGCTTTAGTGGGAGAGTTGGGCTGGGTGATCTCTAGAGGTCTCTTCCAACTCTGATAATTCTGTCATTCTGTAATTTGATAGCTTCAATTTTGTTTGCCAGATAAGAGGGGTAAATTTGTGAACATGTTTAAGAAATTACTAAATTTCCAGAAAACAGGCTGTTATTTAAGGGACGTGAGTACTATTATGAAGCCAGAAACAAATCCAACATCCAAATCTGCTCCTGAATACACACGTGGCTCTTGCAAATTCTGAGAGCTGCACATGCACAGGCTTAATGGGATCCTGATGGAAACCATCCAGGGCTGGAGTCTGGCTCCTGGTGAAACTAGGACTGCTGTCTGGCTAGGACTGACATTCAGGTCTCAGGCAAACTGATGGAGATGTTTTCCTCCCTCAAGGAAATCTGTGTTTAATCATCAGCCAGAAAGACAGGATGGCTTGTGTGCAAGGCTTTTGCAGTGTTGTTTAGTGTTAGCTCTGGGCTTCTTGCATCTTCTTTACTTCCCCAAACCACAGCAGTCCTTTTAAATGGGAAATTTTACTGGTTTTCTCAATAGCAGAGAAAGTGAAGCAGGTGTAAACTGAAGGTTGTGCTCCTGTTCTTTCACCCTGCAAGGACTGCCATCCAGGAGATGCAAATGTCATGCATTTCTGTTCCCTTTGAACCAAATGGCAGAATTTAAGTTTTCTGTCAAAGCAATGAGTATTTTCATCCAGTGTCTGCAAACATGGATTGGTAAGTCTCCAAAGGGTCTTTTACAGTTCTGCCTCATCTAGGAAACAAAAGCCAAGAAAGTAGGAATTTGTCAGAAAAGTCTCACTAGACCCACAGAAATGCTTCTTCTGGAGTAAGGGGACAGACAGAAAGAAATGGCATCACCTCAGTTTCTCTGTTTGAATTTCTGAAGGTTAAACTTTAAAAGCATAACTTTTTAAATTAAAGATGTAGCTTCTCTTGAGGAAAGAGAGAAATGGATTTAAGTAGCAGAAAATGCCTGCTGGTCTTCTTGTCCTCCTGGACAAAAGCTGTAACAGTTCAGGATGTTCCTGGGGAGGGAAATCAATTTTCTGCACTCCTCAATGCAACGCAGATGCAGCCGTGACCGTAGAGTAAGTGACTCATTCTGTGGCCATCTTTTTAATGAACAAACTATTATGTGCTACATCGCCCATTCAGGCATTTTGTTTTCTAATTCTCTCCCCCTGGTTCCCAGAAACATGAATAACAAGGCTTTTAGCAGAGAGGTGGAAATGCTCCCTGAGACACATTGCCAGGGTAGGACATGCTGTTGGTTGATGCTGTGGATAATATTAGGGATACAGGGGCATAATTGGCTTGAACTTTTGCTCACCCCTAAAATGAAATCCCAAGCTTTTTTATCAAGTTCAGATAAGGTCCCTGCCTCTATGTAACTCCTATTAGTGCTCTGTCCTTCTGTGTAGCTCCTGGTGGTGTCTCTTTCGGTCTGTTTGGGGCTTCAGGTGGGAACAGGAGCAAGTTGCCAATGCAGTAGTTGAACCCAGCAAGCTCAGATGATAAGGAAAGACAGTTTATTACTCCGAGAGCTGCCTTTCCCACATCAAGTAGATTTGCATCAGGTAATTGCATGAATCAGATCTTGATCTTCAGTACCATAAAATACAGCAAGGAAAATCCCCTTTCTAAGAGTCTTTCTACTGTACACAGATCCAGATGTAAAGCACTGCTCTGTGCACAGCAAACGGTACTCCTATGTATTTTATTAATGTAAGTGTAATGTAATTATTCTCTTGTCCATCTGGCAGGTGGTGTTTTCATTAAGAAGTGAATAATCTAAGCTATAGGCTCTGTAAGGGGGGATGAGTATGGAGGAGATTCAGGTCATCTGCTGTGGGACCATAAATAGAAGCTAACAAGGGAGCCCTCGCTGTCCTTGTCTACTAAAACTGAGAATCTGTTGCATTTATTTTTTCTTCGGCAGACTGCTTGCAAACTTAGAAGCCAGTCAATTCATGAAATCTTGTCACCATAATGCAGTTTAACTCCTCATTTATGGTAGTGGCTCAAGTCACAGTGAGAAAAAAACAGGTGTTACATAAGAAAATGAAAATCAAGTCTTTAGATAAGCCACTATGCATAGGAAGATGAAATTTAAATCACACTTCCAGAGGTGCCCAGTACATCTCGGGGTGCAAAGTGCTATTTAAAAAAGAAACATGGATTACTTAAGGATTTGTATTCATATAGAAGGTCCCAATTAAAAAAAAACCAAAACAACCCACAAAAACCAAACCAAAACAAAAATCCACACACAGAATATCAACAAGCCTGAACCATCCTCAAAAATTTTTTTGAGAAGCATGGTGCATGGAACTTTCTGAAGGAAATCTGATTGCTCTCTGGCCATCTGTGTGGTGTTCTCTGCTTCCAGACAAAGTTTTCTGATGTCCACATGGAAACAGGAGCAATTTCCTCTTTCCATGTCCTAGCAAGACTTTTCTTGGCACAAGTGATAGCGCAAGGCCTAGTTTGAGTTTTGCCCTGGGAAGATATAAATATCCTGGCCCAGTCCCAGGAACATTCAAGCAAGTATTAGGTTTTATTTATCTGGTAACACTCAAGGAAAAAACTATCAGGGTGACCAGGCTGGGAGGGGTGTTCATTTAGTAAAGTCTGTAAGTCAAGAAGAAAATTGAGCTTTTAATTTTTTATTTATTTATTTATTTATTTATTTTATTCCAGCACTCTTAAGTTTAGGGGGAAATCCTGAAATTAGTCTGAGTGTCTTTTCTTTGTGTCTGATGTCGATATTGCCAGACAGAAGATGAGAGATTGTTGTTGCCCTTTTGTGAGGGCACAGGTTTCCATTCAGATGGGCTGGCTTATTTTCCTTCCCAGTAAAGCTCAGGTTCAGTTGCTGTTCAGCCAGGGTGGAGCACGGAGGCTGCCACACCGCCACTCCAGGGAAACACCTCCAAGGGTGCTCCTCACCCTGGCTGCAGATAATGGGAAGCTGAACCCAAACCTGAGCAACAGCCCCTTGAAAGAGCTTTAGAAGCTGGGTGCCAAACAGTTTAGCACTGTCTGGAGGTGCTGGTGTGATCCCTTCTCATTAAGGATGCTGCTGAGCTGCTTTCTTTGTGGCTGTTGAGAATACTTGAAAGAGGAGGTATCGAACTACTGCAGTAGGAACAGTAGGAGTAAGAAGAGTAAATAGAGTATCCCAGGCAAATGGTGAGCTAGAGCTTTGACAGGCTGTAATAAAGCACTGGTGACCCTTTGCTAGATATGCTCTTTTCCTCACTATTTAAAGATGGTATTTATCCCCCAGGCATCACGAGGTGTTATCTGGAAAGGCTCTCTGTTCCAGTCAGTTTTTACCCAAAGCCTCCTCTGATATACTTTACTCAGGAGTAGGTTCTCAGTTTCTGCAGGAGTCTGGATCTGTGTTTAACAGTTTTATTGTTTCATGTGAGAATCTGTTTCTCTGAATGCATCAAGCCTCAGTCATTTGTATGTATGTGTGAAGGTCAGTGGGCTTGTCAAATACCCTATTGTAAGTCCTGTCACTAAATCAATTTTTTTTAATTAAAAAACCCACGCTGCTCTGCAGAAGAAGTGCACTCTTTCATCTGGACAAAACCCATTGTATCCCAACACAAATACAATAGCTGTGAGCTCTCTGCTAGCAGTCTCATGTTGGCTGCTTGTCTCAGCTGGTAAATTTGTGGTTTGGAAATCTTGGTGGTCGGGGAGGCTGTGTTTCCCCTTCCTTTGGAGGAAATGACTGCTGTTACTACTCCATCATCATCTAACTTTGCAATATCAAAAGCAGAAAAAGCCAACAGCAGTAAACAGGTAGCCAACAGGTAAGAGATGTTGAAGCCCCTTCCTCACTTCCCCCATGTCTGCACTAGCAGCATGCAGAAATCTGACACAAGAGTTAAGAGCAGGACAGGATTTTGCATTCATTTAGTAATTCCCTTGGGGTTATACTCTTAGATGACTTAATGACTTAGTGTATACCCTGTCTGGAAGATAAGCAGGCATAATTCATTGCAGGCAGGTCATTCATCCTTTGAGATAACCAGCAACTACACACCATAGGGAGCAGGGAGATAAAGATACTATACATCAGCAACAGTAGTTCAAGGTTTCAACCTCTCCGCCTCCTCCCGTGACCCAGAAGTCATTTGCAGTTGATTATTCAGCCATTTGCTTTCTTTAGAGAGAAATACACTGGCAGCAGTTGGTTGGAGTGAATACATTTGCCATTCTGCCCGTGCCTTTCAGCGCAGCCATAGCATATCTCGATCTGGGAGTATGCATCCTCGTGTTGCTTAGAGGCTTTATAGCTACATTAAATGCTGGGTTTGAAAACGTAATGTAAATTGATTCCAGCTTTTCTGATGTTATTTAAATGGGATTGTTGTTCGCCTGCTGCTTGGGATGCTTGTACATTGTGAATTTTCAGTTTCAGACCAAGAAAAGCTTTTAGGCATCCGGTTTATGTGTTAGCATGTCCAAACTGAGGCACAAAGAGAGCAAGAGTGTGTATATAATAGATTATATTATATTTCTTTATTTTCTTGTAAAAATAAAATTGCTTTGAGTATTGGCAGGTACGTTTTAAAACAGAACAGGTCACACAAAACCATGCTGCTCCTAAGCCAACAAATCAAACACGCAGTGTTGACCTCTCCCTAGTTAATATTGCCTCCTCCAAAAATCTGCAGTCCAGAAGCATAAATCTTGAGATATCCAGCATTACAAAGAGAAATTATTGACTCAGCAGGTACTTTATTATGACTAATTCTCGGTGAAACATTTTTCTCTTGTCTACACGCACAGCAAAGAAATAGCAAGTACGAGGCTTCTGATACGAACATATGATGGCTGCAGTGGGATTCACAGTCTGTGATGTTGCTTTACTTGAGGAGGAGGGGAGGGAGAGAAAGAAAAGTCTATTTTTGTTTGTTTGTTTTCTAATTACTAGAGCTATTTTTTTCTTTGACTCAGCAGCTCTGAACAGTACATACTGTACTACTGTAACCAGTAGGCAGGGCTGGGAAATTGAACAATGGTGATGACAAAAGTAAATATCCTGCACTCTCAGAGGGATTAGGAGGAAATGGAAGAATTAGAATGGTTTTGTGTAGTGTCACAGACCCTTTCTGCATCAGTGCTGTCCTGTATGTAATCCTTAGGCCTGTATTTCTCAAGTGAAGTGCTAAAAACAAGAAATCAGAACAGTTCTATTGTCACATTTGTTTCATTTACAAAACGTGCTTGTTTAAGTGGTGAGAACATTCACCTTGCACAAGAAATCATGCTGCAAAGAAAATTAAGCAGTCCTCTTGTTTTCAGTAGTGTTTATGGACTGTTTGGAGAGTTTCTTAAGAATGGAGTGGTAATTTTGATGGACAGTAAAGAATTTGGTTGACATTAAATACTTCATACATCATGATGCTTTTCTGTCACAGCCTGCATGCCACACAGTAAGAGCTGTGCTCATCATGGCACACCTTGGCTTGGTTGTGTCATTTAAAACAGTTTTAATACCAGCTTCCAAGGTGAGCTTTTGCTACTTTTAAAGGTGTTAAGTTGAATGTGTGTTTTCACATAAGGAAACACTCAAGCCTGTAATGGATTACAGGGGCTTCCGTCTGCAAGGGGAAGAAGTGCAGCCCATGGACTGCTTTGCGCTAGAAGGGATGCTCAGTGATGCACTTGTCATCTTCATGTTCTGTGCCAACCTGCTTCATTAATGCAAGACATCCATGTGTGAGAATGTGTTTAGCACAAGACTTTCTGGCTCCTTGGAGGAAGGCAGTTGTTCACTAGTGTTAGTTGGGTGTGAATTTTAAGTGGGATATTGGATTTTAAGTGGGATATCCAGACAGAAGAGTTAGTGTCAATGGTCAGTGTAGAGCAGATTCCAGAGATCTTCTTTCAAAGATGCACCGTCCCTCAAGAACTGATTATTGAAAACTGTTTCTTACTCTATCTTACCAACTAAAAGCCCTACAAAGTGAGTTACTCCCTTTCCTAATGTGCTCTTCTGAGAAGTTTCTAGGAAGAAACTCTAGTATGAGGGTGGTGAGACACTAGACCAGGTTGCCCAGGGAAGTTGTGGCTGCCCCCTCCCTGGATGTGTTCAGGGCCAGGCTGGATGGCGCTTTGAGCAACTTGGTCTAGTGAGAGGTGTCCCTGCCCATGCAGGGGCATTAGAAGTAGTTAATCTTTAAGGTCTTTTCCAACCCAAACCATTCTACGATTCAACCAATGTGACTTTGTGGAATGACAATAGGGTTCTTAGGAAGGATGGACTTCCCACCCAGGTTCTTACATGAGTAGTAGCTCCCGTCTGGTTCTTTCCTAGAAGCTGCTGTGTAGATTTTTAATTCTGTATTCCATGTTCTTATTTCCGATGTTCCTCATAGTACAGAAAACCTAAGTGTGTTCATTTTAAAGCATATTGTTTTTTCTAGACAGAGCGACCACTGAATGGCATTCTCTTGCAAAGAAGTAGAACTTCATATTTACTGTTGCTGGCTTTCCCTTCTTCTCTGTTCCTTAGCATATTTTTTTCAGATTGAAATGGTTCTCTGTGATTGTAATTGCACTAAGTACATTCAGTAATGCAGAAGTGACCTATTTTGTGCACAGTTTAGCTGATTCTGCTGTTGCCTGTAGGGTTTCCTAGCAATGTTCTTCAGCTGCTCCTTGACTTACAAAAGCCTGGTAAGTTAAGCGTGGCCAGCAAAACATACTGGAGGCAAGCAAAGTTCAAGGTAGCCATACAAGCGTGAATGGGTTGGACCAAGTGTTTTATAAACTCTTCCAAAGCTGGCAAGGCTTCTGGAATGGATTGGGAGGACCAAAATAGATGTCATTAACCGTTTTAAACTGTTGGAGGTCCTTTGTACAAGTTTGTTAATACTCCAGTGACGTGTCCGGATACTGTGCCCCCGTAGGCTCAGCAGTTAATGTATGATACTTCTGCCATCTGAGGTAAGTACTCAGCTATAAAAAAATAGATGAGCTGGGACCCATTACCATAAACACTGTCTGCAGCACCAGTCCTGGTAACAGATTGTTCTGTGCCTCATTAAAAAGGCGATAGCACTGTCAGAGGAGTCAGTGCTTCATTTTGCCATGTTTGCTACATAATCAGTTAATTTTGCTTAATAGTGCACTGCGTTGCAGATGTGCAGAGGGGTAGAGTTGCTTCACTTTCTGCATAAAACCTCCACTCCGGTGCAGCTGAAATTTGCATGGAGTCTGTTAGCAGGCAAGCTGACCTCACCCTTACCCCTATCCTGGTTGTCCCAACAGTGAGGAGGCCAAGCTTCCAGCTTGGAAAGATTCAAGGTACAAGTAACCTCTGACTCTAACTTAGACAGTGATACATTTGTGTGCATGTGTTTGTTGGTGGTTTTTTTTTTTAATCTTGAATTTTTTTAATCTTCCCCACTTCTCACTGGGAAATATTTTAGTGCTTGTCTTTCCATCTAAGCATTTCTTGGAATATGAAAGTTAGCATTACTGATTTCTAACGAGATGAATCCAAGTATGTCTATCCTAACGTAGATCTTTACTTTTTGCTACCCTTTGAGTACAGTTTTTAGAAAGATTATTCAACAAGCCAAGTACTGTTGGGACAAAATATGTGGAGAAGTGGAATTTAGACCACTGTTTAGGGACAGATTGTTAAATATTGCAGCTCAAGGTTTTAGAAGATCAGCATATGATCAGCATTTCAGTAATATGCCATATCCAACAATTAGTGCTAATCATATAGTACTTAAATTTCTGGTGAAACTGGACATGTGTAAATGGTTTTCTTCAGATGATAATTAATATATTCAAAATAAGTAAGTACATTCTGTACTCACATATCCCAGTTCAAGAGTATTATAAAGGATCTAAAAATAACTGGGTTTATAAACTCCATAGTGTGGTGTGAACATCTTGTTTTTTTTAAAAAAAGTGCAGAAATTAATACTAGATGTGTGAAGGGCTCCTGTTTAGAAAAACAGACGTGATTAAATTCAGTTTTCAGAAAAGCAGGTAAACACCTGCTTAAATCTAAATGTGCTTAAGTTGTGTTTACTTCAAAAAACACTTAAGCAGGTTTGAAGTGAATCATCCACACAAAAGATTTTCTCCAATAAAGACTTGCATACACACAAAGGGAGAAAGGTGCTTCAGAACTTCAGTATGATTATAGGTGTAAGTAAAGAGGTTGATTTTAGAAGAACCCAAAGAAAGTGCACAAACCTAATTAGAATTCAATGAGCCTGGAGCATCTAATTGTCTTGGGTCCTTCTGAAAGCTTTGACCTCTTTTAAATGCTAACAGGTGAGCAAGGTGCTGGCTCTTATAATCTGATTCCACATTAACAACCCAGCACCTTGTTCAGTGTGAGAACTTAGCTCTCTGTGTTTGGCTTCTCCACTATTGCCAAATGCTGGTGTTGCTTTGAATATTTTTGTGGACTAAAAGACCACATCAAAATCCCAGTGTGTTTACAAACTTTAGTATATATCATCCAGGAAGAACTGCAGAAGATAAAGGGGGTGATGGTGATTCAGTTGCAGTGCTATGAAGTTATGAGCAGAAAAGCCTTTTGGAAAGTAGAAGGGTCAAGGTGAGACTTTTAGTTAGTAGGTGTCTCACCTGTACCCTGGGTTCTATGCAGGAAGATTTTAATCTAAATTTTGCAAATTGCTCTTGCTCTGCTTTTGAAAGATGAACCAAAACTTTAAAGCAAATCCTTGAATTTGGGGCGCTTGGTCAGACTGATTCCATCCAAAGCAGTGGGTGGCTTCAACTCCCTAGGGGATGTTCCCATGGGCACAGAGAGAAGCACTGCTTCTGACAGCTGTATCTTCCATGGCAATGGTAGCTGACCCTAAGAAGGGCTTTGGTTGTCCTGCATCCTCCCTTTTCTGTCTGCATCTCCCATGGTTTCCTGCCTTTCTCCACCAGCATCAATTCAGGCCAGTTCAGAGAGCTTATCTGGCCCAAGTCTATTCGGAAGAATGAAAAAAAAAAGGACTGTGGGAGCCCTGTTTGCACCACTGCCACCCAACATGAGCCTGCACCACATTGTGGTGGTGGAACTCTGTGTAGGCAGGCAGCTCTCTACACAGGGGAACTGCTAAAGGTGGGAAATTATATACCAGGAGAAAATCAAGAGTGCTTTTATTTTGTACTAGTTACCCACTTGTGCAACCACCTAAGCATCTCCAAGCCATTCTGAGGGCTAGTTGCAGGGATGGGTGTGGGCAGTGGGAGAAGAGACCTGCTTGAGGCATTGTTGCCTCTGGAAGATGCGTTCCTCAAAGCACAGCTTTCTCCTTGCTTGGCTGGTACGCAGTGCACAGCTGTAGCAGCAGAGGCACAGTACTGCTGCAAACAGATGCATTGGGTCATGAATGCCTGTAGTGAGAAAAAGGAAGGTTTGGGAGTGACTGGCAGTAGCTCTTAAGACAGCTGGAGGGGAGTCTCATCAGTGCACTCTGCCCAGCAAGGGAGGTCAGCCCCGATGCTTGAGCGGTGTGGCCCATGGTGTCCATGGCCAGGAGTAGGCACTACTTCCAAGCTGCAGACTGCTGAAGTCAAGGGGTCTTGTGTAACAGGATGGATGCCTTTTATAAAAAAATAAATTTTTTTTTAAAAAAAATGACTGGCAGCAATATAGCCTTCTAAAGTTGTCATACTTCTCCATTTGCTCTTCCGCTTGCACGTAGGAACATGGGGTCAGACTCGCGCGGCAGCCTGTCACGTGCAATTTGTATTCTTTGAGAAGCAGCCTATAGACAAAACCTGTTTGCTTCTCCCTTCTTTGCATTAAGCTATTACTGAGGGGATTTTGGAGGCGCGGATGGGTTAGACACCTGATTTCTGCTGACTTGAGTAGGAATCAAGGCACCTACTACTGCCTCTGGTGACTGAAAAATCTCCCCACACGTTTTGGCTTGCTGAAAGCTTAATTTTGTTTAGAAAAGGATGAATAAGTCTTTGAATAAGGAACCCGTGCTCTTTGGGAGTGAAGGTCATGTCTTGTTAAAGCCCTTAATATACAAGCTAAATAAAAAGAAGCCTTAAATACTAGGGCTTGTAGCAGCTTTGTTACATGACTTTTTTAGGCATATATTTCCACTGCAGGGAGTGAGGCACATAGCCAGGACTTTCTGCTGCCCTGCCTGGTTCCTTCTTTTGTCAAATACAGTGATGGTGGACAGGGGGTCCACAGAGCTGCTACACCAGGCTGGCTTTGAGCATGGATTGTGATCACTGGAGCTTTGGGTGAGAGGCTTGCAGAAAGGAGGTTTTATATGAGTACTTTAAAGCTGGTTTGTGCCTGTGCCCAACGCGCGATGGTTGCTCCTTGGGATCTCTTTTGGAGCCTCACGCCATGCACCTTTTTCCAGGTTGTCTCCTGCAACACCAAGGTGCAGTTTCTTAGTTAATTTTTGTCTCGATTAATGGATCAAACCTGGTGGTTATTGTATTTATCAAATGGGCACAGACTGTTAGATGCATGAAGAGTTTGCAACTTCTAGAGAATTAACATCACACAGATAATAGCTGGTTTTGCATAGTTAATGGTTTTCAAAAGCTTGCACTGGAGTCTGGTTTTAAATGGGGAACCACGTTGAAACAAACCAAAAACCATCTCATGTAGTGCAGATGTGAGATTTTTATCTCAAATCTTTTCCTGTCTCTTTGCAGTAAGCAGTCCTTGGTATAGCATAAGCACCATAAAAACTTAATTTTCCCTAGATGCTATTCTGTTTAAATCAGAGTAAGTTAAACATTTAATAATTTAAAATGGCATGTGCAGTATAATTGCACTTCTGTTTTCCTGTCTGTGGCTGGGTTTAACGCCCAGGTATTTATTTACAATAATCCTCTGCATCATGGGGCATGTCCTGCTCTCGCTTTGCTTGCCGAGCTCCCGCTGGTCTGAGACTGAGGTCCTGTTAGAGCCACGGTAGATTCCAGGAGCGTACTTTTTTCTTTAATTAATTCTTTTTTTTCTAAGGTGGAAGGTTGGATTTCCCAGTGCTGACAGGGAGGTTGATGGCCAGGATCCCAATCAGCACCGGGCGACCGCTTCTGCACCCACTGCCCAGGGTGGTGGGGTGGGAACAGTACGTTCTACCCACAACGCCGACAGAGTCCATCTGCTTGTGTGCTTGTTTGCTCTCCCTTTTTGAACAATGTATGCTGTGTGCATTGTTTTGGGATTTTTTTTTTCTCCCCCCCCGACTTTTAGTGAAGCAGAAAGGCAACGTTTTACGCTTTACTTTATGCCAAAGCAATGGAAATATTTTCCGCAAGTTCATAATTGAACTCAGTAAAGAGATTAACCCTTTAATTCCAGTTGTAAAGTAAGCTCAAGGAAAGAGTTTAAAAATTGTTAGAATTCAGGTGTCTACTAAAATATATTTACTGCAGCTTTACCATGAGTTGCACAGATATTATGGGCAGTAAGAAATAAAGGGGAGCTTGCAGTGAAATCTTAGGCAATCTTAGGCATGGATGATTTTGATATGTAGATTATTATCCAAAAAAGAATACATGTTCTAGTTTTTCAGCCAAGGCTATAATTCAGTTTACATGTTTGATATAGTAAAAATGAAGGTAAGATCAAAACTCTCTCTCTTCTCCTTTATTCTGACCACTTTTCTAACCTTTCTTCAAGTTCTTTGTTGGGCTCCCTGACAAAGTCAGTGAAAAAATGTAAAAGGCAGTGGACATAACCTCTTATTTTCATGTAATTCTACCTATTTCTGTGTGGTTTTTTCACCATTCTGTATGCCTTCAGTGGAAGGGAGCTAGCAGCACTACTGTGAGTCCCAGGAAAGGTGCTTCCATTTTTTGGTTAAGAGAGCAATGCAATACTAAAGAGCGTATTACAGCCGTGGAATATCCCTTATTACAGTCACAAGTATTAAGATTAATGTCATAATGTGAATAATTTTGCAGTCCCAGTCACTACAAGCATCTTCTGTTGCGCTAAATGTAAGGAGCAACACATTAGGTTGGGACAATAGATTATCTGAAGGGGGTAAAATGCAAAGTGCAGTGTTTCCTGTAACATATTGTTTATTTTCACCACTTGCCCAGACTGACCTTTTCTGGCAAAAGCCCAGCACCTACACCTGAGGACTCTGTGCCAAGCTTGGTAGATCTGACAAAAACAGTAGAGCAATGCAGATATTTTTTTTTCTGAGATTTTTTTCTGTAGGAAAGGGCAGCATGAAGGCTCTTCACCAGGATTGGTAATGACAGGGTGCAACAGCCTCACCTCTGCCTTATTAGTGCAGTATTAAGTGCTTGTTTCATGGAGTCTCCATCAATAGCATTGTCAGATTTCAATATATGGCAGGAGGAGCAAGATCTCCATTAAGACCTTGACTCACAGGGTGGTGGGGTGAAGCTCATGTCTTCTTCATGCTGAGCCGCAGTGCTTTGCTGATGGAGGCTGACCCTGGAGGGAAGGCAGGCAGCGTTGGTCCTGCCAGCCTTGCCCCAAGGGCTGTGTCGGGGATAGATGGCTTCATCTTGTGGATAAAGCAGGAGACGTAGCCTGATCCCGTGGGTGGGGACAACAGCCAGAGGCTGCTGAAGGAGTGTACTGAGTGAGTTCATATCCCAGCTGTGTGCCCTGCTGGCCAGTGGCACCCTTTTGGGAAACACCAGTGGACTTCCCATCCTGACAGTCCAGGGCTACACTTGTAGGGTGCTGACTGCATGCTCCAGGCAGGCTTTCCCTGTCTTCTGCACACAGCTCATGCTCCTGGACCTCAGGTCTTTCCCCAGCCTGAGCCTTCATGTGAGCATCAGAATATCCTTTTCCTTGCATCTCATGAGAGAGACACATTTTGGGATCCCCCTTGCTGCCACAGCAGCCCCAAGGAACAAGCACTTGTGGGGGGGAGGGATATTGCCAGGGGAGTGGGTACAGAGCCTGAGCCGTGGCTGATGGGCAGCACCCCTGGCATGGCCTGAGCATGGTTGGGTGTCGGTTGTTGCAGCTCTCATGCTTGCTTGCATCCCCTTGGATCTGGGCACTAATCCTGGCTTGAAATTTTAAATATTGTCAGAGTTAATTCCTGGCTGCTTCAGACTGCAGAAACCAGTCTCTGATAAGGCTGTGTTTAATAAGGATATTTGTGGTAAAGAGCTTTGTTGGCTAGACAGAGCTTTACCTTGCCAAGCTCCGCTTCGGCTGGCAAGGAAGAGGATGTCCCCCCTCCCCATGGTGCTCCCTTCTTGCATCCTGGCAGCGTGGTGGAATATGAGACACTGGAGGGTGATGCATCTTTCTTCCCCCCATGTATTAGTCCACAAAATACTTCTACACAGTTGGCTGCAAGCAGCCCAAGGAGCCAGAGTAAATATACTGCTGCAGTAAGCCCAAACTCTTAAACAAATGCCAAAAATAAAAGCAGCCTACCTTACTTTTTCCACCTTACATAGCAGTTTCCAACCACATCAAGTAAAAAGTCTAGGTGGGTGTATCGTGTTGATCATCACTGAGTAATACATTAGCTGGGGTGTTTGTTTTGTTCCTGACTACCGGTTTTGAAATGGGTTTAGTGAGGGCCGGAAAAATTATTTAAGTTTATATTTTCTCCTAAGAGATAGCAGAGTGATCCTGATTTGGAGAGGAAAGGTGGGAATGTAAGTAATACTGCTTTTTTTCTTTTTTTTTCTCCACTACAACAGTAAGTCGATTGAAAAGCAGACAGTGGAGTGCAGAATCCAGCAATGCAAGATTGTTTTCTGTAAGAGATGGTGTCAGAGTGGTTTCTCTGATCACATTCCTCTGCAGCAACTGTGTCCTTCAGTATTTGAAAATTTTTTACATAGGTGTCAGCAAAATTTTCTGTCCAGAGCAACAAAAAATTAGAAACGGGTCCACATCTGAAACTGCACTTTTTTTTTTTTTTCCTCCCCTGTAGTATCTCTTGTATGAAGTAGTGCAAACCTCTTTCCAGGGAGACTTGACCCTCTCTGAATTGCACCCAAAGGCAAGCACTAACCAGTGCAGGGAGGAGGGCTCGCTGCAATGTGGGAGGCAGGTGATGGGGCAGCATCTTTGACCCGGGGGTGGCACTTCGGGAGCGTGGGTGTCACTTGAGACACGGTGCATGTCATGGTGATGGAAGAGAGCAGGTTTTGTCAGCCCTGCTTGGGCCCAGGGCTCAAAACAGCAAAAGGGCAGATCATGGTCTGCAGAAGTTTTGTGACTTGTGTCTTCCCAACAGTGGTGGTGTGATGCCTGGGGCTGAACAGGCTGTGGGGGGATGTCCCTGGCATGTTTGGGTGGGGGGATGGATTGAGAAAGTCTTTGAAAGCAGAGTGAGAGGCAAAGGCTGAATCTACAAACTTTTTACTGGCTCTGAAAGTCAGAAACACAGCAAATACAGACTCAGCGTGTATGTAAGAGCTGGAGTAAAGGGAATGCTGTTGTATCTGGAAGTGCTGGACAAAGAAAACTTTGTTACCTTGTGGGGCTGTAGTCTTTGATGCAGTCATTTCAGTCACAGGATGTTCAAGTTTAGCCAGGAGCTGGCAGACAGATGGACCGCAAGGCAGTTCACAGGGTGACTCAGTCTAGGCGAGCATGGAGAGGCATCCACATGAAGGTAACCTATTGCAGTATTTTCACAGAAACTCCTTCTTTTCCCCTGGCTTTTCGTGTTTTTGTGGTTATGCTTGGGTTTTCATTTATGGTACTTTTTTCAGTTGATGCATTGCTTCCCGCCTGCTCTGTCACCTGGTCACACCTCCACAGAATGCAGATAGAGAGCTTTTGTTTGCCTGACTCATTGCCTGGCCAGTGTCTGTGGCCAGATGGTCTTGCCTTTTCAAGGACCTATCAGGCAGAAGTAAAGTCAGTGTAAAAATTGTGGCAGCATCCCTATACCCTCCCTTGTCTCCTTTGCTGGCCACAGCAGTTGCACTTCCCTATGTTAGCTTCCTGGAGGACCGAGAAGCATCCGTGATGTGTGATTCAAGGCACTCGTTGGGCTGCTCGTTGCTTGGTGTGACCCTGTTTCTGTAGTTAGGCAAACTCTTTAGGAATAACTGTTCCACTTGGCCTTTCTTTCTAGGATGCTGTGGCTTTGAGGCCACGTCACATGGTGGCAGTGATTTTTTTTTTTCTTTTCCTAAATGAAGAGGGTAGGAAAAGCATTGTATCTATTGATGCTGGATTTTCTCAGAGGGAGTTGAATAGAAAAGTGTCTGCTGTGAATGAGGGTAGAGAGATTTCTCCTTTTGGATTGAGGTTTATTAGTTTGTTATCTTGTCATTTGATGCCTGTTAAATTGCTGTGGAAGCACCAGAGTGAGAAGCTAGTTATCTTTTCAGAAGTAAAAGAAATTTAAAAAATGAAGGATTAAACAGTTTACTCTCTGGGGCTAAGACTACAGGTATTGAGTGCTTTGCCTGTTTTATTGTTAGAGAAACCTTTATTGTTTGTTGAAAGTCATTTACTTGAGAAGGGCAAGAAGGAAGTCTTCTGCTCCTTTCTCTTGGTTCGAATAAATTATGTATCCCTAATTCCATTTCCTACACTTCCCTGCTTGCCTGCCTTCCCTCCCATTTGGGGCATAAGTGCTGTGCCTCTGGTCACTTTAGTAAAAACACCGTGGTCTTGAGACAAATTTCTCCTTTTTCCTATGCTATTATTATCACTTGGTTTAGTTCTCTGGGCAAGCAAAGATTGCAGAGACTTTGCAATTTTAGCAATGAAAAGGGAGAAGCTAAAGGAAGAAGTAACTTCGGGGACAGAGGAGAAAATCATCACAGTCTAACTTCAGGTGCCTCTGTGCCTCTCACATGACCAGTAGTGCAGTTTTGATTTTGGGTGCTCTGAAACAAGCCTCAGGACTCAGGATGCCTCAGGAGCCTCAGTTCTCATCTTGGACATTTAAAGGTGGGCAGTGGGTCTTATCCCCCTTCTCCAGTGTGGTGCACATCTCCTGCCAGGGATGGAGAGGGTGGACATCTCCCTATTGGGATGTTTACTGTAGGGCTGTGTAGGGTTGGTTTAATATGAAAGTCATTTTAAAAACAACCAGACAGGCTAGACAGTGGCTGCTGGTAAAATGACTCTGGGAAGATGCCTCAGGGGGGATTAAGATACAATGCCAAAGCTATTAACAGGGAAGATTCTACCTCCTCAGCTCCAGTTTGTTTTGCCAATGTTATGAAGGAACAGATCAGAGGAACTATAAACAGTTAAAAAAAACCAAACAAAACTCTTCAGGCAGAAAGGACAGAAAGGAGGCAGTTTGGGAGCTGCTCACTGAGGGCAGACACCTGCCTGCGAGTTTACAGGAATCTCTGCTTCTCAACAGCTCCCCAAACATGTGGTGGGACCAAGCTAGGATACACATCTATCCTCTTTTGTGTTGAATTTAGTAAACATATACTACTTCTGTTAGTAGTAAACCATATTTTAATTTGAGAAATCTCTCTTGGGGGGCTGCTGAGGGGGGCTGGAGGGCTGTCAGCCCCTGAAGTTCCTTGAGTGTTGACCACAGAGCTGTGGTCCCTGAGCCCTGGCAAAGGTTTTGGAGAGCAATAAGGGATGTAGGCATGCTAGGGAGTGCATCCATCACTGCCTGCTGCTCTGCTGTGCACTGACCACGGCACACCAGGGGGGCATTAAATCCCTGTTGGCTCTTGAGGAGGAGGATGGGATGGAGACTTGGGCAAGTAAGGTCATGCACCTCCCAGCCCTCCAGCAGCAGTGCCACATCCTCTGAGAGGCATTATGGCCACAGGTACCAGCAAAGCCTTCAGCTTATGGCGTGTAGCTCAAGGAAGCCTGAGCTTTTTGAACAGGCTCTTTTTCAGTCTGCCTTGCCTCCTCTGAGGGTTTTTAAAATCTACTTTTCCAGTAAACAAGAGTCTCAGCATTTCCCCTTGCACTTCCTTTCCTATCACACTCCAGGAAAAGGAGTCTTTTGGCCTCACTGGCAGACAACCTCTGATAAATCTCCATGAGCTGGGTGGTTTGTAATTTATTGCCCACCTACCCCACCAAATATTTTCAAATTACTCATGTTAGTTGCTGGCCTGTCTTTTACCATATATCTTCCCCTTCTTTCCTTCCAGCAAAGTGTTTGTCTGAGGCCTTTCACACACATGAAAATCTTCAGTTTAAATGCATCAGTTCTAAAGAAGTCCATCTCCTATGCTTTGGGTATGGTTTGTCCCTCTTGACTTTGATTTCCCCATAATAGGAACCTCTGTTGTGGAAGAATCTGTGGGTATTGGACTGCCTCATGCATCTGCTAGAGGTGTTACTTGAAGCAACAGCCTCTGAATTTAGGAGATTTAAAGCATGTCCTTTCCTGGATCTCTCCTGCCACATGTCATTTCTTGTATGTGAAGTTGTTTATTTGGCGAGATGGTGGCAGCGTCTGGCTTTTGCTATCTCTGCAGACGCATATGGTCCTGCTGATAGAAAGCCCTGTGTGTCTGCCTCAGATTTGCGGGTGACAGTGGCATGTGCAGAAAGAAATGGGTGGAGTTGGCTGCACTGTACGGTGTGCAAGGCTCTGCAAAATCCCTATCTGTGGGAATTGCTAGTCAGCTCTTATCGGTCACGTCCCGACGCACTGAGTTGTAGAAATCAAATTAGCAGACAAGTCAATTGCTTACGTCAGTCAGAAGTTTTGCACTGGGGATGATGTGATAGCCCAGGGCCCCTCGCTGGGTAGTGTTCCTAGGTTTGATTACGAGGGCTGTAACAAAATGAAAACCTGACAGTGCAGTTTTGTTTCTGTCTTGCTTTTTCCCCCTCCCCCCCTCTTCTTTCTTGCGCAAAACATTTTTTCTTGCTGTCATTTGGGTCAAGCAGAGTAGAGAATTTGTCCGTGCTATGAAAGCAGAGAAAGCTTTGCCCTTCGGTTTTATAAAACAAGTTGTTGTGACATACCACACAGTTCCTCATATCACTCAGTAGTTCATTAGTCTGTCACTGTACAAGCATATTAAATGACAAGCTAAAAAACACAAGACAGTACAACGGTCCATTAAAATTCATAAAGGAGATCAAATATTCAAAGTGAGTGCTGTAAAAAGAAGCCATTTGTTGTAAATACTAATACCTGGAGGTGCATAAACATAATGAAGAAGTGCTGTGTGCCAGCAAGCAGCGGATTGCTGCTGACAAACCCCCATCTGCCTGGAAATCCCTGTAGTTATTTATTTCCAGAGAACTGCTATCGCTTCAGAAAAAGGTCTCCTTCAGAAGCTCCAGCATGTCATGTGAACCTCTTCTCCTAAACAAACACCACGGCTAACTTGAAATCGGAGGCAAGATCAATTACTTTCAAGCTCTCAGTGGCATGGAGTAACAAGACGTGATGTTGTTAATATCTCATGTCTGAGGCAAAAGCAATGGACCTCTGGCTTAATATTTTGGAGGGCTTTTTTTTTTCCACCCCTGTACTTCTTCCCCTGAAGTATTTACATCATATGTCAGGATATTCTCTAGTGATTCTTAACTTTCTGCGTGACTGCAAACTCCTGTATTAGCAAAGCAGAATTGAACTGTACAGGCAGCAGGCAAACTTCAAGGTTTTAAGGACAGGCCTTCTGAATAAAAGCTTCAGAGCTCCCATCAGTTCTTTCAAGAGCAAATCCCAAATTCAGTTTCTACTTTGTCCCACCTTTTGGAAGAATGTCTGACTTTAAATGTGAAAACTTAAAGCAATGGACGATCCACCCCGATTTTTAAGTGGGTGTTTCAGAAGGTTAATTACCTTCATTGCTAATATGTGCATGTTATTTCTGCTGCGGTTTCAGTCCCCAAATACTTGGGCCTTGTGTGCTAGTAATACAGTCCCCAGTCTCCTCTACCCAAATCTCTAATAAATAGGTTTTTGAGGCTTTTGTCTGTAGTGATTCTAAAAGTAATTTCATATTGGAATCTGGTTGAATCTGGGAAAAGAGAGGTGATAATAAAATGATGTCACTCTCACATCTTGCACTGCATCTCACCACCTGCCAAAACTAGCAACTGTTGCTATGTACCCAGGGGAAGGTGATACTCCCAGCCTTTCCTTGGTGCAGGAAAGCACTCCTTTCCAGGGCTTGTCAGGCCCCTGAGAGCTGCTGACACCTCTGCCAGGCTTTTAATTTTACCCTTACTTGTTGGGATGGGCATGGAGGGACTTGGATCATGGCCTTTAGGATGCTTTGAATTTATCTTGTTCCTGAAGAAGGCTATTTCTCAAAATCACAGCCAGTCTGGAGGACTGATGTAATTTAGCCCATGAAGTGCCTGTATTGCAGTGCTTGGTCTCTGGGGTGGAGACCTCACTGCAGTGTGTGTGGCAATGTCAAAAAATCCATCCATCAGGATAATAGAATCACACCATGATGTATCCAGGTCAGTTTATTTCCTTTTCTCAGTGGCACCTCTACAGACTTGGCTGATAGTGGGACTCTCCCCCTGCTTTTCTCTGTGTACTTCTAAAAGAGAAAATAAACCCCACCAAAACAGCAGGGCTTGTAGGGCTTGTGTTTGCCTGGAGTCACCAAAGGCAGTGCCCTCCTCTGGCTCTGCCAGCTGGCCCCTTCCCCAGCAGGAGGGGAGCTGCAGGTGTGGGGCTGTCCTGTGCCCACTGGTGTCCCCAGATGACTTCTACCCACCTGGAACTTCAGGTGGAAGCCTGGGGTTGAAATAAGTCAAGTGTTCATGAGGTCCCTGTACATGCCAGGGCATCTTGGCAGCTGCTTCCTGCCCTGTCTGCATTAAAAAAGGGGTTGCTTACAGTTTTTGTCTTCATTTTGCTACAGTTCTTACCTACGTGTGCAAGCTAAGCTCCATCTGTGTGGTTTTGGGCAGTGTAAGGGTGATGGATCTCAGCAGCTTAGATACAATATTGGGTTTGTACAGGACTTTTTTTTTTTTTTTTCTTTCTAATTTGGATGGTTGCAAACAGGATTGTACCCAGTTCCAGCAATGTCCTAATTCTGGGGATGCAGCAGGGGGTGGAGAAAGAGCATGACAAAAGAAAGCAGCACTCTGTGTTCACTGGCCAGTGTACCAGAGTAATGGGGTAGGGCTGAAGTACTGAGGCATTTTATGGCATAATTCCCAGGGACTCTTCCAAGCATGCATGCCACCCCAACATACAGCAGCAATCCAGAGCTAATTGATGTGTAAGTGCCCAGAGATGGTGGTTATTTAAAATTATATAAAGTTATTTTGCTTTTTACCAAATGAAAAAAATGAAGTGAGCTAGGTGGAAAAAAGGAGAGGAGGAAAAAAACAGCTGAGTACCAAACTGATTTGTTTAAAGCAGCTTGTGAAAGTATCTTGAGGTCATCTTTCCTGAAAGCCTTTGAAATTCAAAGACTGTAGACTCTTGCCTCTTGGCACATGGACCGATTCCTTCCCCTTATCCTGGCAGATTCTGCCTAACAGTTTTCCTTTTTTTCCTCTGTTAAATGCCCCTGAATCACAGAGCATGCTCAATCTGTTTTCTTCATTCAGGTCTGAAGCCTGAAGAACTGTATTGAAGTAGTGAAGGGGACAGTGTGTACTGGATGCTAGAGCCAAGGGAGAGGGGGTGGGCAGAGGGAAGAGTTGACCCTGTCTTCAGGCTTCAGTCCTAATCCTACAAACTTTTCTTCTCACGAAGAGCCCTGCAGAGGTCAGCCAGACTTCTTGCATAAATACCAATGACTTGCTAGTCAGCATCATCCTAGTATTATGCTTAATCATAACATGGCCAGACTTTCTGATAAGGCATGGATGGGGTCCTTTAAGCCAATTTAAGGGAAAGGCTGCTGAAGGCATGCATGGGATTAGTTAAATATAAAGTTGGCTTGTTTGGCAAGCAGGCCTGAGCTAGGCCAAATTGTGGAACTCAGAAAAGCACATAATAAATGCAGTACCACCGGTTTTTAATGTGCCCACCCTGGCATCAGCTCCAAGGAGGAAAGTTAGTCCAAGCACACCTGATCTTTCCAGGAATTACCTGCCCAGTTGGCCGGTTCCCTGTGTGCTGGCTTCTGTGTAAGGCAGTGCTCACAAATGAGAAGGCAGTGTTTCAAACCACCTCACGCTCCCATTGCATTTATGACAACGTTATTGGCTCTTGCAGCAGAAACCATTTGTTAGGGCCTGGAGCTGCAGAGCAGCTCACCCCGTGCAGCCCTGAGCTGGGTCCCTTGGTTACACGTGTGGCACTGGAGCAGCAGGAGATAGGTGAAAATGAGCAAACATTTCACCCGGTTGCGCCAGAATGCCTTATGAGTACATTTGGTTTCCTAGTACAGAAGGCCTGTCAGGTTGGTGTAGCTGGTTTCCTGGAAAATCAGCTTCATAGGACGGTCTGGGTTGGAAGGGCCCTTAAAGACCATCTATGTCCAACCCCTCTGCCATGGGCAGGGACACCTCCCACCAGACCAGGCTGCCCAAAGCCCCATCCAGCCTGGCCTCAGTCAGTCCTTACTGTTCTGCTGGACAGATATTTTTAGGCATATACATCTATTAAGCTACTTCACTAAAATGCAACTTATTAAATGCAACTTATGACTGACATGGAGTCCAAAGCGCCCAACGCTTCCGCGGTGTTGGAAAAATTATGTTTCTCTCTATATTTTTAAGGTTTCTTGCTGTCCTGACTTTCATCTGCTTTTGACATGCTCATTTAATAGCAGTTGGGTGGGGTGGCTGACTTTTCAGCCTGAGTTAAACAAGAGGAGCCCAAGTGCTGCCTGCTCTTGCCTGTTTAGGCAGAGTGCCATGGGGGCAACAGCTGATGAAGATGGCAGCTGCTGCAGATGTCAGGAAAGAGAGGTACCCCCTCTGTTCCCTCCCACTGTCTTCCCCTCCGTTGATAGTATTGCTGTTTGTCCTGCCAACCCCTTGTGTTGCTTTTGCTACCCATCTTCACAAACACCCCAAGTATGGTGAAAGGCTGTGCTGCCTTCTAGCCTCTCCCTCCTTATTTATGTGTCACAGGGGGAAAAAAACCTAGACGACAATAGGTTGTCAGGGTTCATATCCTATTGCAGTTAAGGTGATGGCAACAATTCATAGCTAAAGCATTTGATTTGTTAACCTTACAAAAAGGTGCCATTAAATACTGTATTTAGCTCCTCAGGGGAAGTAGCCTAGTTTCTTTTTCATTTTCCTTTTCTCATCCCTGTTTTAACAGTAGTGACTCAGCTGTCACTCTGCTTCAGAAGGGCCGCTGGGGTTATAGCTGTGATTGGACGGCACCAAGAACCCATTTCTGCTGAAAATAATTAATATGGTGCAATTTCACCTCAAAAGAAGCCTGAGACAAAACTACCAAGAGGTTTTCATTACCTTTTGTGAGGTTTGAAACCTGCCTGTGAAGGAAATAGGGAATTTCTGGATGTCTTCTCTTATTTATCTCTGTTCACAAAGCAAAGTTTGGCAAAGGCTGGTGCATATCTAACCCTACACAATGAGGAAAAAGTTCGTGTTCAAGTCCACAAAGTAGCTTTCAAGGGTATGCATATACTCACATGCAGAAGCCTTTGCAGGTTTAGAATCTCACTTTGTGACAGGGCACATGGTCAGAACCTACAAACAAAACGAGTTTCCACCAGCTCTGAAAAAAGTCTGACTATACACAAGGGTGCACTCTTCCATCTTGATTTTTCCTCACTTTGCTGATCTTAACCAAAACGTACCCCAGTTCATTTTTGTTTTTCTAGATAACACATCTCCTCTAAACTTCAATCACAGGAGAAAAAAAGAAAAAAAAAAGAAAAATTAACAAAAAACCCCAACAAAAACCATAAGCCAAGTTTGTGTAGACCATTTTATATTTTGCATATCAGCTCATATTCTAAAAGTATTAGCATATCTGCTGTAATGTATACTCAT
This sequence comes from Florisuga fusca, assembly GCA_038090715.1. Taxonomy (NCBI): domain Eukaryota; kingdom Metazoa; phylum Chordata; class Aves; order Apodiformes; family Trochilidae; genus Florisuga; species Florisuga fusca. The sequence continues at coordinate 54,469,110 of JAAWXA010000001.1, read as the reverse complement.
ACACATTGCTTGGGGTGCTTGGTACTGGGTCCCCTCCTTTTCCCATAAGAGTGAATATTCCCACCACCATTTGCCAGCACTCCTTTATTTGTGTCTTCCTCTGTTCAGCTGCAACTTGAAGGTGCTTGTTTCTTGGTCTACCTTTGTTATGAAAATGATACTTGGCATACTCAGGAGGGTTGGCATTCTTGAGCTATGAATACTTGAACAGTGTCATAAAATAACAGGTGATGTACAAAGGCACCATCATTTAGATCTTCCTTTAAAATTTACCTTTGTGTCTTGGCCATGTAGGTGTTGAAAAAGGACATTTCAAGTAGTGTAGATCCAAATGTCTTATGTATCAATCCAACCCACCTGGGGTCTGTGACCAGTTTCTCTGAGGAGCAAGGTCTTTTCCAACCAAAATTTTGTTTCTGCAGGGGTTATGGGGCCATCTCAGAGTACATAGAGCTACTGCAACCCAAAGAGTCATAAATTTTGATTCAGCGAGTCAATATACAATTTTCCAGAGCAGGGGATGGTATGTCTGAAATGACACCATCTCAGGGTACCAAGAGGTTGCCTCGATGCTTGTTCTGAAGTGCAAGTAAGGTAAGGTTGGTTTGTACGAGCACATGATACCAAAGCAACCCCCTCAATTTTATGTTCTGTAGCATCTTGTAGCATCTTTATTGAATTAAGTCTTTGCCTTTTGAGGCTGTAAACTTCCCGGTGCAAATGTCTTCTGCTTGGGCAGTCCTGCAATGGGAGCTCAACCAGACTGTAACCTACAGGGTAGGTAATTCTTTTCCTGGTACATGGTGATGACCTTGTCTGTTGGCACAGTCAAGGTCCTGACCGTGGCCAGAGTGTTGGCTTCAAGAAGGATTACTCACGTGTACAGGTTCAAACCAGGAACATGAAAGGGCTTCTCCACTCATCATTCTGCTATGTGGGCGCCGGTGTCAGGGTGGGGTGCTAACAAAGCACCGGAAAGCACCAGAACATTTTGACACAGTCTAGCTTTAGGGTCAACATTTAGCACTTGTGATTGTGATTGTATCAATAATAGTGACCTTAGTTTCTCAGACTAGGTAAACAGTTGGAAAGAAAAAACAAAAAAACCTTTCATACTTGTGCATTCACCTGGGTTGTTAGGTTTCTGGGATGGTGCTGCTGCCAGTTGCATGCGAAACTGGAATGTCCTGCTTGATGTAGCAAAGGGCTGATTCACTGTCAGCATATTAGGTGTCATCTTCCCTTTTGTCAGCTCTGTGGTATATTTTACCCCTGCAGTGAACAGAAAATAAATTTTTAAAAATCCAGTAAAACCAGCAACATTTAAGTCGTCTGAGTGAGATGAGGGGAAAACTACAGCAGTTCGGAAATGGGGTGAGGTGAAGCTGAGGTTAATCCAGGGGGGCAGATGGGGAGTTTGGTGAGTGCCTATGGGGTAAGCTTTCTGAAGCCACCATACTCTGGGATCCTGTGATGTGTTGGGAGTGACTGCCCCGAAATAGCTACAGTCTCAAAGCCTCCCTGTGCAAAGGGTGTGATCCACCTTCACCAGAGGTGAAGAGGGAGAGGTGGTGGGGCACTTGCAGAGGAAGATGGGCTGGTGGGCTCGTTTCCCTGAAGTTCCCATTGCTCCCCCTGACTGCCAAGGAGGGACTGACATTGGTGTCTCACACATTGAGGTTTGATCTGGAGCTGCCCAGGCTGGATGAGGAGTTAAAATTTAAGGCCGTATAAAGCTTTCTCCATAGAAAGATAAAAAAATCCAGTGCTGTCAACTTGGAGCTTGCAGCCAGGGCATCACACCATGGAAACTAAAGCCATGTGCCTTGGTGGTGAGTCTGTGGGCAGGGCTGTTTTTTGAGGCTGGATGTCCCAATGCAATGGTCTTGTCAAAGAGAGATTAAAGAATAGGTTGTGGAAAGACTCCTGAAGTAAACCCACCTACACTGTTTGTTTAAAAATGGGGAGGAGATGGGTGTTTGTGTCCACCCATGTTATCTGGTGTGTGAGTTTGGTTTGTGTACATGGAAAGCAAGTCTGTATGGTTTTTCAAATATGTTCCCAAATGCTGAAGGAAAATGTAGAAAACCATAAGAAGGTGAGAGGGAAGAGGCTAAGAGGATCCACATGTTACTCTCAGGGCGAAAGCAGAATATGCATCCGAATACATCCAAAGGAAAACTGATCACTTTCTACTTTCAAAAGGCATTAATATATTACAGCTACCATTGCATTTTGAAGACCATGAATGTATTTATTGGTAGTGCCATAGCTACCCAGTCCCGAACTGTGAAGGAGGAGTTATACCTGTTTTTCAAGTTGTTCTGTTTGCTCATCCCTCGTCTCCTTAATTCACACCCTGTACCCACCAGCACTGCAGTAACTTGGTGAATACCCGGAGCTGCGGTTGTGCATTCCCACCTCAGCTGCCCTTCCGTGAGGCTCACAAGGATTTTTTTGCTCTTAAAAGCCAGTGGGTCAGACCCACTGACAGTCACACTCAGGGGCATCCCTGGTGCTCAGGACCTTGCAGCAGGACCATTCCCTTTGCCACATCAGCTGCTGACTGAAGCACATCATATTTTAAAATGCAGTTATTTATTTCATTTAAAAAAAATAAATCAGGCATTATCTTCTGGTTCAATAATAAACTAATTATGTGCTTAAAATAGCAGAGGAGAGGGGTTCTGTTTCAGATTAGTCTACATAGCAGAAATGCTGGGGGCTGTTTTGGAGGTTGCTTGAAGGCTTTCTCACAAGAAGGTCTCAGGTGCCTGTGCTGCCTTTTGAAGGGCTTGCTCAGGCCTGATCAAACTCAGCCAAGCCACAGCGTATCAGATCTGTTCTCATCAGTCACATATCAGCCCTGGCTGTCACCAGGTTTGCAATCTAATGCATGCAGGTCAACACTTCCAATTAATCCAACTCGGGTATTTAACAATCTCTCACTTCAGAGCTAGAACTTTACGGAGCCACGTGCAAAGCAGCCTTGCACTTCAGGAAGGCAGCAACCCTGGAAGTCATTCTTCATGCACACAGATTTTACACTTGCCCTGCCACTGTGCAGTAGAAGTTATTTCTGGTTTAGCTGTGTTTAATGGATTTCAGGAAGTATTTAAAAAATCAGCGCACGTGACCACAAAAAATTTCAAAAAATAAAGATTGATAATAGGTGATTTAGCAATGAGAGGCTTTTGTGATCATCCGTGGGAAGCTAATATTTTTAGTGAATTATTATAAGCAGTAGAATCACATTTATTTATAAAGGCATGAAAGAACACCCGTATGTATTTCTAAATAATCAATGTATAGTAACAGCCGTACGCTGAGAAAGAGTGGAAACAGAACTGAGCACTCTGGTTTTCACAACACCATGGGAAAGTTGTGCTGGGATCTTTGCAACTAAGAAACAAAAAAGAGGGGATTTTTTTTTTCTTCTAGTTCTTGTTTCTAGCAAAAAACAAACCCAAAGCCTTCAGGGTGAAAGTCTGCCTCGCAGTAAGACTGCATTGTTTTCATTGAGGTCTAACTGGGTGACCACTGAGGTTTTTGAGGACTCTTCCAGTAGCTTTAGCAGCTGGTGGATTAGGGTTGTGCTGACAGTGGTAGCTATTTTTATGAGAGTTACTGTATGTATAATACTCGAGTTGATGAGTTATCTGTGCCTGCACTTCTCTTGGGACTCCGTGGCACAGAGGAAGATGACAAATGTGGTGGTGCCCCGCTGAAGAGGCTCCATCAGTACAGCATGTTGGCATTTTCAAAGTTCCTGCAGTGGAAATGCTTTAAATGCTGTGGCTGGACATGAAGAAAAAACAAAATAAATCCAGATGTTTTCTGCTGGTGACACCACTCCTGAACAGAAATTAGAACTGTTTTGATTTGTCTCTGCAAGACCCAGCCATGTGCATCCAGTTTTTTGTAGGCAGCTCCTTCGGCTTTAAGTCCAGAAAGGGGCAACATCCTCTGCTCTCTCTCTGTTTGTGTTCATGTTCCAGTCAAGCCTGTGCTGAGGTGCCCTGGGATTTTCAGGAATTCAGCATCTTGCAAGAGCAATGCCTTAAATTCCTACTCTTAAGTTAAATCCTTTGATCGAAATGAATTGTGTTCTTGAATTTTGGGCAGCCGTGATATAAAGCGTGTGGAAGGGAGTGAAAAAGGTGGCTCTTGCCAAAGTGCCTTTAGCAGATTCCCAATGATGGTGCCCGCCTCCTGATTCCCAAGTCCTCTTTTAACATGGAAAAGCATTGGCATAGAATGCAGAGGCTAACTCTTTCTTTTCGGGGAGCATCATATAGCAAAGGGTGACAGGGTACATGACTCCCGATGCCAGAAGAAGTTGCTGGAGAGCCAAACCTTGTTCTTGCTCCACAACTGCAGTACTTTAAAAGTATCAGCATTTTCCTTGCTCTCTGCTTCCCATCTTCCAACACACAGTGGAAAAAAAAATAAATTATGAAGGGTGTGCTCTACTCACAGCAAAACAAATGTTATTTATTAGAGTCCTCCTGTGGTCAGAGGACATCTGACTGTAAAATAGCTGGAGATTTTTCTGCTAACGGGAAGCATGATGCTCTGAGACAATTTCCAGGCAGTGTATATTTTCAGCTAAGTTTTATTTACGTCAGCATAGGGATTTGCAGTATCACTGTTTGCAAAGAGTGAGGCAGCAGTTGATTTGGCTAGAATTAATTTTTAATTTATTTGTTAGGAAAAACTTTTGTTTAGCTTGTAACTCAGTTCCCATAGCTCTTTGAGCAACCTGGTCTAGAGAGGGGTGTCCCTGCCCATGCAGGGGGCTTTGAACTAGATGATCTTGAAGATCACTTCCAACCCAAACCATTCTGTGATTCTGTTGTATAGCTTGAGATGGTTTTCTTTGCAAAAGGGAGAGCACGAACCTCCTTAGTGGGCACACAGAGGAGACAAGGAGCGGACGGGGTGATGGGGAGCAAGGCTCGTGTTGTTAGGGAGGGTTTGTTTTCCCTGTGCTAATCATCTTCTCCTGCTGTAATTTGGCACAGCACCCTGCGTGCAGGACGGAGGCAGACTCGTGTACTGCTCTGCTATCTGAGCCAGCAAATTTTGGAGGATAAATCTTTGCTGGACTTAAATGTTCTTTCAGCAAGCTCGAAAAGCCCTCGAGGATTTCTGCACTTCCTAGGGGTGAGGATGACAAGCAGAGGTGCAGGGAGAGAGCTAGTAACAGTGGGGAGACCTCTTCTACTTATTCCCCTACCACTAACGTCAGAAATACTCCTTTGAAGAGATGATGAGGAGGGGAATCCACAGAGCCACCCTTCAGATTCTGAACGGACTTTTCCCCACTAAATCTGTGGGTTTTTTTCCCTTCCTTTTCCTGCAGGAGGGCATGCTTGGGTAGGGCTGAGCCTGTGTCATCCCCCTTATCCTTTCCAGGGCTGTGAGGAGTGTGGGCTTTGCCAGCCCAGTGGGAAGGGATGTACACTGCTGGACCCTGGTGTGCTCTTGCTGCCTGCTTCTGCTGAACATCTGGTGGAATTTGTAGGAGCTGCCTTAGGAACTTACAGATGACACCAAACATCAAGCATAGAAAACATTTGGGCGTCGGGAAAGATTTATTTTTTTTGTGTGTAATTTGCTTAATGCTTTTTTCCCCCCCCTGCAACGTCCATAATTTAGGGCTATATGTAACAATCTGGATACATAATATCAGGATCTAGATGGAAAAAATATGCATATCAATACAAAATGGCTGTGTGGAAAGACTTCCTTATGGTTTAGTCTTTGCTTCTCTACTTTATTAAATGATAGATATTTTTCTGGTTTGGAAAAATAGGAAAAGGATAAATTCTGAGACCTCTTTGGACTGAGGATTTCAGAGTTCTTTGAGCAGTGCTGCAGCTGTACAGAGCTAGGCAGAAGATGACTTGAGAAGATCTTCTTGTTGAGACTAGCAACTCCCTTTCACCAGAAATTCCTACAGCACACAATTGGCAACTTTATTTATTCCTCATTTTGGAGTCTCTGTATCTGTTTGGGTTTTTTGTTACTGTTGTTTGTTTACTTGCAATTGAATCTCATTGGAGACTTTAAAGCAAACAAATTGTAAAACTGGTCCAAGCAAATTTCGAATTACTTTGTGGGAAGGCACAGCCACTGTTCTGGACAGGTGTGCAAAATGTGTTGGATTATTCACAACCTTCTGTTTCAGCAACAGCTGAATGCAACGAAAGTAGCTTGTTTTATTTTGCCTTCCTTAAAAAAACAATTTTTTAGCAGAGGCCCTCTGTAGGGGTGTTCATCCCAAAGGAGATTTGTGCTACCACATTTTGACCGAGGTGACAGGCTGGAAACTGAAATTCAAGTGAGCAAGCAATGCCATGGAGAAGCAGAGCTGAGAAGCTGAAGCTCTTTCGTGGTATCTTTTCAGTAATATTAGATCTGAAGCATTCTTCTACTGCATGGTTACCAGACAACTTCAAATGGTAAAGTTAGAACATTAAATTTGTTAATACAGTATAATATAAAGTGTAATTCTCCCAAGTGAGCATGAGCAACTTTTATGGGCCTGCAGATAGCATTTGCTTTTCTCCCATCATATCGTACTATCCCAGTTGTTAAAATAAACAACTGCTTTTGATTTGTAGCCCTGCCTTTACAGTTTGGGAGCCTGTGTCTGAAATAAAGAATTAGCCACTCACTACAAAACACTGAAATAAAAACAGACCAGTGTGTAACTTGGACTCGACAGCCACCAGCTGCACCTCATCTTGCTAATCTTCAGGCTTTTTTTTTTTTTTTAAAGCAGGGGCTCTTAAGAGTTAAGTTACACAACTCTCTTTTTATTTTTAAAGTGAGTGGATTCCTTGTTGCGTTGTTGAGGATGATAAATTGATACCACATGTTGCTCCCAGACAAAAAAGACTCTGTGCTGCAGTGGAAGCACTTGCAGCTGGTGTCTGAGTTAATGGACGGGCTCCACAAGGTAAACATGGGTTGGAAGACTCCGAAACAGGCGCGGGGAGGGGGAATTTTCTCCATTTAAAGGCTAGAGCATTTGCTGCTGTTGGCATACCAGCATGGAGTGTTGAAATCACACACCGTTCAGCCTTTCTGGGAGACCCATTCAGTTGTTATTATCAAATCAGGTATACAGCTGTTTGGAAATATTTGAGTGTCCTCTCTGGGAGCATGGCCATTTGCAGTCTTATCAAAATATCCAGACACACATGTAATTACAACATGGTAGCCTAATTTTTCATCGGTAGTAACCGAACAAAATGTGACACAGTGGACTGACATTTCTGCAAGCTGAGAGCATGGCCCTGAGTTTGGGGGAAGTGCTGTCACCCCACATGTTGCTGCCCTGGCTTACTTGTGTGCACCCAGCTGCACCCCTTCTCCTGATACTGTCAGCCTAAGCCAGGGTAGCAGTGCTGCTTGCACCCCTCTGCTCACATTATATCTGACCTGCTTTGTGTGTTTGTTTGCCCTGAGTCTTCCTTGTCTCCCGGGCTGGTCACTCTTCCTGGCAGGACCACTTCCCTGGGGGGCCAGGACCTGGCTGGGCTGGGCTCAATGCCATACGGGATGCTCTTGATCTTATCTGCAGGAACCTCAGTCTCCTGGCTCTTACTGGAGTGCATTGCGTTCTTCAAGTCCGATATAAATAGTAACACTAATAAAGGGAGCTCATCATGTTTCTCTTCTACTCTGCTCTTGTACAGTCCGTATGTTGTACCCATCGGTGGTATCTGAGCTCTTTCCAAGGTGCCTGCAGCCTGGCTAGCATCTGTCCCTTCTACATATGGTCTCCAGGACAGATTGATGGAAGTTCCTTTATAGATCTTTTAAAGTTTCTCAGTGCATTTTGGCATGGAAAAATGTGTTATGTTTCCATCATCATGACCTAATCCATCTCACACATAAGTCAAAGACAAATCACCAATTTGATCAGCAGTGGATTTAAATGGTAAACTGTGTTTTGTTTGCTTACCCACCTCCTTTGTGGTTTGTCCCACGATCATTATACTACTAACGCCCATGGTTGTGAGCAAAGATTGTCCCGTGGTATTTTCCTATGTTATAAGCAGTTAAGAACATTTTTTAATGTCTTAGAAACCAGGTAAAAAATCCAATTATTTCCCTCCAGTTTGGATCCTGGTAGCACAGTGCAATAGCCTCTACTGATGTGAGTTGTCAATCCCTGTGACTTCGGCTGCAAAAACTGCATGTGAAAGGATAATAGGATCCAGCCCTAATTTGATTTGGCAGAGCATCCAACGCAAGGAGAAACCATGGAACTTAGATACTGTTGCTGAAGAGGTTAGCAGGGGAGGTTATGTGAAAGAAGTGGGTTTTAAGACCGTGTTTGAACTGAGGGTGGAGATGGGGTACACTAAAATAAATTGGCCATAATTATGCTTCAGAAAACAATCTTCCTACAGAAGAAAAGTAAAGAAAAACAGAAGCTAGAGTCTAAGTGGCATATTGCGTAATGTAAAGGAAAACAAACTGCTTGGATTTTTTATAACCACCAATTTTCAACACAAATGTGTTATTACATTCCTTTATTATTTGTGTAATGCCAACACTGAGCAAAAAGATGTAACAAGGAGAAAATTACACATGTGCACGCACATATCCATGCATGGAAGAGCCCTCATCCTGAAAGGTGCCTCAATCTCAATTTTACCATTTAGGATTTTTCATGGTTTTAGGCCATGAAGGGTTAGCAGGGTTTTAGGATAATTCATACTATGATTATCACCAGCAGAAATGAGCTGTTTGATGAGAATACCATAGGTTGATAACTGCTAGTTTCTGGCTCCTACGGTGAGTAGTTTTTTATTTGAAGCTATGTGGTATTCTGCATTTGCCACCTTGGGTTTTTCTTTGCTGTGTTTTCTAAGATTTTTTTTTTTTTCATTAGCAAGAGTCCTGTTGCTGTGTATTCTTTTATCTAGCATTTTTTATGTAGGGAATAGTGTAGCTTGTATGGCTTCTGTACCCTGGCTTGGTGGTCTAGCTCTGGTTGTCACTGTCCTGCCGCCAGCTCTTTGTGAAGAGAGATCCCTGTTCAGATGTTCTCAGAAGTGGCTGTCCCTGAAAGTGACAGGGGATGAATGTGAGAGCTTCCTGCATTGATTCAGTACAGGCTGGAATATCAACAAAGGCTATTTTTCAAAAAAACAACAGTCCTCCAGCCAGATGTGAGAAACCCGAGGAAGTAAGCAGTGACACCTAGTTATTAGAAGTTAGAAGCAGACCATTGCCAGACTCAAAATATAGTTAAAATGTCATCAGTTCAATAATTAAAAACTCTTTCCTTCCTTAGACTGAAGAACTATTATGGCGCAACTCAATCCACCATATTTTGATGGCATGATAGTCCCTTAGAAGTGGAGAACTTTATAGCTGAGGCACTGACCCAAACTTCTCTTGAGTATGACTGCAAAGTCTGGTCTGCTGTTTTGTGCAAATTGTTTGAAACATAACAGTTGCTATTTTGAACTGTAGTCCATATGATTTCTCTTTTCATTAAGTGATAATCACAACCGCGTCTGCTGTCTGCATGCGAAAAGAACTTCAGGCATGTTTTCTATTTCACAATCTGACAAAACCCACAACACTTAGCAGGGGAAAAAAAGGCATTTTATACTGAAAAGAATTGTTTTTAAAAAGCTGGCTGTATTTCTTTATATGTCAAAGGTATCTCCAGTTCACTTAAGTCAAACAACTATTTTTTATAAGGATGCAAATGTCAAGGTGCTGGTGGATGATTTGCTTATTGATTAATTCTGTGCAAATTTAAATCTGGAATTTATTCAGTGTTTGTAAATGCAGGACACTTATCCAGGATGGTTTGATTATGCTAGGATGCTGTTGACTTTGTTTTTTTAAAGCATGCTGCTAGAACAAATGTGATATTATCCTCTTTATAGATACACCTGGTAATCTCTAAAACGTAAGAAAAAAGAACTGAACTTTTTCACAACTGTTTTGTCAAAGGGATATGGAATAGCTCCAAAAATCTTTTGACTTGCTTATAGGAAAGAACCCCAATGAAACCTGGAAGCATCCTCACTAACAAATACTGCTTGCTTGTCCTTCCTTTGAACCATGTTTTCAGCCCAAGATCAGCAGGATGAGTGGAGTGGGGTTTTCGTCTTGGTTATTTTTGCATAAATCTGAAGTAATTTCACTAGGGGTTACTGTTGGCTGGTTTTCTCACCCTCTTTTTCTTCAGTGATTGCATCTGTTCAAACTAGCATGGGTTTTGGGTGGTACCTGTTGCTGAGTAGTGAAAGCAGGTAATATGCAAATGCAGACATTGCATGAGTTCCCCTGAAAGTCCTGTGTTTTGTAGCATCCTCTACTGCATGGGGTGTAGTATATACAGCAGCTTTGTACGACTCCGCATCTAGCAACTTAAAGGGACAGGGATATCATCTTGTACTGTGTCACATCATGTTTTGAAGACTGCAAGGATCGTATAGCAAGGGGACAGCTGGCCAGCTACTGCAGTATGAGCGTAATTCTGGTGCCTGTAATCGAGACAAAAAGTACAGCTTAGTCATGCACAGAGTGCCTGTGGGAGAGGAGCAACAGCACTTGCAGTTTTCTTAAGAATTATTGTAACAAATACACAACACACATGCTCATGAAGAATTAAAAAGACATTTGCAGAGGCTGAGATGAGTATGACTACCCCTCCAGTCGGATTCTTGCAGTGTTTATTTCAAGGAGCTGATGGCAAGATTGGTGATAGTATAGAGGTTTGTCTTGAGTCAAGAGTAAAGGAGAAACATCTAGCGCCTTACTAGCAGGAATGGAGCTGTTTCACACTCCTTTCCTTAGGATGCAGCTTTTGAAGGTATAGAGTTGGGCACCAAGAACACACAGCTAGTGCAGGCATAGGGCTTACTTTACAGCAGCATGCTGGCACTCTGCGGTCAAGTTCCAGCCCTCTCATATCCACCACCCAAGAAATCCATGATTAAGAATCACAGAATTATTGAGGCTGGAAAAGACCTCTGAGATCATCAAGTCCATCCTAATGATGATGTCCAAGAGGGCCCAATGCTTTTATTCACATTGCTGCTTTCACATGATGTTGATTTGATGATTGAGGTTTGGGTAGCAAAAGTCACGGGGTGCTGGTCTTGATGTTTTTCTTTGTTCCTTTCCCGCAGAATTCGATCCGGCACAACTTGTCACTCCACAGCCGATTCGTCAGGGTGCAAAATGAAGGCACCGGAAAAAGCTCTTGGTGGATGATCAACCCAGATGGTGGGAAAGGCGGGAAGGCGCCCCGGAGGCGTGCCGTGTCGATGGACAACAGCAACAAGTACACAAAGAGCAGAGGGCGAGCAGCTAAGAAGAAGGCAGCCCTGCAGACTGCCCAGGAGACGAGCGAGGACAGCCCTTCTCAGCTCTCCAAGTGGCCAGGGAGTCCCACCTCCCGCAGCAGCGACGAGCTGGATGCCTGGACGGATTTCCGCTCCCGTACAAATTCGAATGCCAGTACAATCAGTGGCCGCTTGTCACCGATTTTGGCGAGCACTGAGCTAGATGATGTGCAAGATGATGACGCTCCGCTTTCTCCCATGCTCTACAGTAGTCCGTCGAGCTTGTCCCCGTCGGTCAACAAGCCGTGTACTGTGGAGTTGCCCAGGTTGACTGACATGGCTGGGACAATGAATTTGAACGATGGACTGACAGATAACCTCATGGATGATCTCTTAGACAATATAACACTCCCTCCCTCCCAGCAGTCGCCCACGGGAGGGATAATGCAGAGAAGCTCCAGTTTTCCGTATGGTTCCAAAGGTTCAGGGCTGGGTTCCCCATCAAGTAGTTTTAACAACGCTGTGTTCGGGCCATCGTCCCTGAACTCCCTGCGCCAGTCGCCCATGCAGACCATCCAGGAGAACAAGCCGGCCACCTTCTCTTCCATTTCTCATTACAACAACCAGACGCTGCAGGATCTCCTCGCCTCCGATGCCCTTAGTCACAGCGACGTCATGATGACACAGTCTGACCCGCTCATGTCACAAGCCAGCACAGCTGTGTCCGCCCAGAATTCCCGCAGGAATATAATGCTCCGCAACGACCCCATGATGTCGTTCGCCGCGCAGTCCAGCCAGGGGGGTCTGGTCAATCAGAGCCTGCCTCATCACCAGCACCAGTCCCACAGCTCCTCTCTTAGTGGCAGCCGTGCCTTGTCCAGTTCCATCAGTAACATAGGCTTGAGTGACTCGAACAGCTTGGGATCCACCAAACATCAGCAGTCACCTGTCAATCAGTCTATGCAAACACTTTCTGACCCGCTCTCAGGCTCCTCTTTGTACTCCTCTAGCGTGAACCTCCCGGTCATGGGACACGAGAAATTCCCAAGTGACTTGGACCTGGATATTTTCAATGGGAGCCTGGAGTGTGACATGGAGTCCATTATCCGCAGTGAACTCATGGATGCAGATGGGCTGGATTTTAACTTTGATTCCCTCATCTCAGCTCAGAACGTTGTCAGTCTGAATGTGGGGAACTTCAGTGGTGCTAAACAGGCTTCATCACAGAGTTGGGTACCAGGCTGAAGGATCTTTGAGAACAGGGAAAATGGGCAAACAGGTCAGTGCCCTGTAGATGTGGTAAAATACCTGGTTCCTTAGTTTTATTGGGATTCACACCAAACACTTAATAGTTAGTGCACACTTGTAATATTAATTTGGCTCGTGATGGCTTGCTGTGTGTTGGTATGCAAGAGGAGCAACCAAGAAACATTTGGAGGTGTGGAGGAAAACGAGGCTAAGCTATCCGGCTGCAACACTGTCAGCACACATGTGATGCTATGCGTCCTTCTTAATTTAGGCATGAGCAATGTTAATGACAAATCAGGCAAACCAAGATGGAATATTTGTGGGTTTTAGGAATCGCAGAGCTCTAACTTGTCTTCTTTGAAGTCACAACAGATGGATTCTTCTCCGCAGTCGATGCTGCACATAGCCAAGCTGTCTTACATAGGGATGGGGCAAGGAGCTCTGCAGTTGATGGAGAAACAGCACAGCCAGGGAGGAGGAAGAGTGTCTTGACAGGACCAGTGCACACACTGAGGATCAAGTGTGTGGGTCAGATCTGGACTGAATTAGAGTTGTATTGCTGCTGTCATACAGCAGCACTAGTGAAGTTTGTTGTTTGGTTGGTTTTTTTCCTTAATTATGTTTCTTGGCCAAAAATGTAGCAAATGGAGGAAATATATATTTTAATAGCAAAGGTGGGATATGGGTCATAGGAATGTCCTGGGTTTAATCTTCTAAATATGCAAAAAATTTTCACCCCCTGGCCCAGGACCAGGGTGTGTGTAATTTTCTTTTGGACTCAACCAAGAGAATATCTGTAGGTTTGAGTTCTGACATAGATGCTTTTCAAAGGTTAGCCTCTTCAGATGAATTTTTTCCAGATTGATGTGGTTTTTCCATTGCTTCTTTTCCACAGCTGAGGGCACTGAACTTGTAAACATTGTTTCTGTCATCCTTTTGTGATTCTGCAGGCTCCTGCCCATACCTCTGCCTGCTTACATGTACATATTCACTGACTCATAGGGTAGGTGCTGCACAAAGTGCCTTTTCTCCTGGTTTTATTTATTAGTGTAAGCTAGTAGATTTCAAAATATAGTAGGATAAAAGGTTAGCTATAAATTATTGAAAGTGTTCTATTAACTTCAGAGTATTATGTAGAGTATCCCAGTGGTGAGGTTAAATGAGGCTTTCATTCTATTTGCAGCTTACTTCCAACTTTCTTATTTTCTGGATGAAGGATGGAAAGACAGAGTCAGTGTTGTTTGACTTTGCAGTGTATAATGTGCCCCTTTCATCTTTAATTGAGTTTTCATTCTCTGTTTCACAGTTAAACGTTCAAGGGGAAGCATTGCACTAGGTGAGCAGCAGTGGTGAACCTCCTGAATGTCTCCCTGTGTGTATGGAGTAGCACAGGAAATGTGATCTGCTGTCTCTGAGGGAGAACATGACTGCACTAGAGTCCTCTTTTCAGTTTCAGCCTTGCTGTAGTGGAGCAAGTGGTTGGTTTGCACGGTCCTTTCTCTGTTGGTGGAGGATTTCCTCTTGGTTCTTTCACATCTTCATGCTCAAAGTGAGAGGGCTGCAGTACACAGCCAGGAGACAGGCTGTAGAGGTGGACTGTAGAGGATGCTGTGTCCCACTGACCATGCATGGGATGGGCAGCTTGGCAAGGCCAGTGCCAGAGCTGAATTCTACTTCAGTTCTAGTGCTGGAGCATTTAAGAACTGAAAGGGAAGCAAAGAAGAATTGACTCATGAACCAGGAAGCAAAAACTCGGAAAAGGTCACTCTTGCTGATCAGTTCTCTCTTTCTCCAGGTGCATGAGTTGTTTGGATCTAGAAACTTTTTTGTATGGGGTGAAAAGAAAACAGTGGTAGGAACATTGGCACTGGGAGCCATTGTACAATCTGCCAAATGGGGCCTAAAAAAATAGATGTTATTGACAGCTTTGCTTGACACAGGCAAACAGGGCAGCCTTCTGCTTTCATGTCTTCCTTTGCTGCATGTAGGTAGAAGATGCCTGGGGGGAGACCTTCCCAGGCACCACGACACCTCCTCACTGGTGCCTGCTGCTGCCTCGTCACCCCAGCCTGTGCCATTCACAGAAAGCCCAACTGCTGTGATCTCTTTCAGGCTGATCCCTCCGAATAAAGGAACTGACACATCTGTGTGAGCAGAGTCTCATTGCAGAGGACAGATTTATTAACGAGGCAGCTCTCTCCTTGGCAGATTATTGTCCAGTCATCTGTGGAAGCCTCTTTCCCTCTCTCTGACAAGTGGACCGGCTGCTGCGGGGTGCCTCCAGTATCAGGTGCAATTGCAGATGATTTCTGCTGGGCTGGTTCATCATGCACCCTTCCTTGTCTGTTAAGCAGTGCTGTTGGAGAGGTTTCTTCCCTGTGAGCACCTGATGCTTTGATAGGGATGCCTCACATAACAGTCGGATGCAATTGTTCTGAATTGCTTTCTGGTTGCTTCTCCTCCTCTTGGCTGTCACAATAAGGACCCCTGAATTAAAATCTTCTCTCTGCACTGTTTGTGATCCCCAGAATCAATCTTTGCAGGCTTGAAGACTGGAGAATGCTTTCAGCAGAGCAGCTCGGTGCTTGCTTACTCGAAATCCATTTCACAAGAGTGGCCAGGTGCATTTAGGAGGGAGGCAGAAAAAGTTACAATGGCTTCTTGGCATACCTGGGAACAGTGAGTGCTGTGTTTTCTGTGAAAAATAAGAGAAAAGTTAGAGCCTTTTTGGGTGAAGAACAGAAAAGCTAAATACGTGGGTATTTAGTTTATACATACCCTAGGTAGAGAGGGGGGTTTACTTTGGAAAAAAATCAACTACAGTTTCTTCATTGGGGAAATGAAAAAAACCCCTTGCAGAAGACACCACCCTTGTGGGTTTAGTGGCTGAGCACATTTGTTGTACATAAACCTGTGCATAGCCACTGGAAAGGGCCTTGCCTGATCCCACCACACTGGCCCTGTGCCCTTGAGGCTGGCCATGCCCAGCCTTTCAGGGGGCCATAATTAAGGCTTATAAATTAATTTGTGTCTGTTTTGTTGTTTCTTTTCTCTTACAAGAAAGAAAGGAGAAAATCAATATGCTGTTTTCTTGCTTTATTCACTCAGCCATGATTTCCCCCTCTTAAGCTGACTGAGACCTCTGTTCCACTATGTCTGCCTGCTTCGCAGGAGCACTGGATATACTCTGCACCCACTCAGAAAATCATCACCCTGGTTTTTCAGCTTGTTTATCAATAAATAAAGACATCCCTGTTCCCTTGTCTGTCTCTAGATTACCTTTTCTTTTGAAATTAGTGGGTTCTTTCTCAGCCTGGGCTTCCCACAGCTCCATGGTCCTTCTCCATGGGTGAGTCCCAAGGGATTTGGCATTTGTCAAGAGCAGTCACAGACTGGCAGGGCAGACTATTCAGGGCATTTACTGCTGCCTGGAAAGTCAAGAGCTGGTAATCAACTACTGCTTGAGCAAACATTTCCTCTGGCATCAAAACCTCAATTTTTTACCTCAGTTTCAATGATCAAGTTTCCAATGGTGCAACACAGGCAGCAATGCTGGCAGGGCTTGGGCAGCAGGTGATAGATGGTTTAGTCCAAACAGGGCAGGAGCATCTTCAGCTGGCTTCACCATTTGAAAAACTCTTGTAGCTGCATCTTCTGAAAGAGATTTATTTCAATGTGCCATTTAGCAGGAGGCTCTGTAACAGAGATGTGCTGGAATTACATTGACTTGTTTGAAAATTGCAGGTAAAATACTGCACAGATCAGTTGAAGTCACTCGTTTTGCCCTAGCATCATCTAGGTCCCGTGTCATCTTATTGTAGCAGTAGAGTGCACAAGCTACTAATAGCAACAGCACATGTAACATTCACAGAGTTTGATGATTAACATCTCAGATAATACAAAATCTATGAAGCATAACCTCTTGGTATTTCATTAGTCCATATCACTTTATACTACTTGCCAATTTGTTACATGACATTCAGCCTGTTCTGGGTGAAATTTATACCAAAGATGAGAATGCATAGGTCTGAGGATGACCTGCTGTTCACTACAACACCAGCTTAAAAGTTGAAGTATATAGTGAAATGATCTCCATTTGGATGGAGTTTCAAATCAGAGACTTCTGGAAATTATGCCATGAGGAAGATGATTTTTATTCTTTATCCAAAAGCTTGTTTTCTTTTCCTTAAAGCTCAAACGTGGAAACCAGAATGAGTGGACCCCTTGCTTGAGGATGGTGACAGCCTCAGGGCCCTAGTTACTCTTCCTGCTCCCTTGTTTTAAAAAATGAGGTCTTAGGGGTAGGACTGGCAGGTTTCTTACACAGAGCCAAGATGGGGCTGGCTGCTTTTAAAAAAAATCTAAAGGAAATCCAGGAGCAGCAAATTCTTCTGCTCCAGTTCTAAGAGGTCAATGGTTAAGGCAGTGGCACACTTTGGATGTTTAAGTGTTGTTTCAGCCAGACCAGTTTTTGAAAAGTGGTTTTGTAATTAGCAGAACATCACACGTGCTAGGGTTCATCTTTGAACAAAAAAATCTATGTAGAAAAGTATTTTGCTGGGAACAGGGATCCCGTTAACTTCAAATAGGTCCTGCCCTGAGCAGGCTTCTTGCTCTCTGGGCACACACCGGCAGCAGGGGAGCAAACTTGGAGCTTGTGGCCACTGGGGAGGAGGAGAGGGGAAATCTGCAAACCCCACTGGGGCTGTCCCCCATGTGGTCCAGCTGGCTGCAGTGCCCCTCAAAGCTCCTTGCACTTAGAAGCCACTCCTATGCATGTCAGGATGCTGTGGCTTCTGCTACTTGGAGACACACAGAAACCTGATAAATTGCTCACTCCTGGAAGTAAGGCTTTTTGGTTTTGGTGGTTTTTCAATGTGGGTTTATATTTTGGGGTTTTATTAACCAAGGAAAAAGACCTATAAAAAACAGGATTGCTTCCGTAGGCTTGTTTAGTGAGTGTACAGCAGCTGCAGCCAGGACAGTGGTCTGATCCTGTGGTTTGGATGTTCTTCTGTCGGTGTTTTATATAGATATATTTTTTAGTACCTCATGCTTTGTCATGTGATTCAGCAGCAATAATTAGGCAGAAACTTGCTGTCCCTGCAGATGCCAAGATTACAGGATGACATACTCTCACCAGATGACAGCACAGACTGATATTTTTAGAGCAGCCCGCATCAACTGGTCTCCCCAGTGCTTTCCTCCCTGGATCAGCACCACGCAGGTTTTATTACAGAATGAGTCTTGGCAAATTGTTTTTGTGAAGACAATTCACATGTGAATGAGCTCTAATGATTGTTTAGAGCTGCAGATCAGTGTTGGTCCCCAGACGTGCTGTTGCCTGATAGGTGGGATGGTTACAGGTGTTTGGGGTATTTTTTTCCTTTCCTTCTTTTGAGGCAGACTTTTAAATAGCCCTCTTAAAAACATATTTTCTTGAAGAAGTGCGTAATAAGAGATCCTTTTTTAGAAAGATAGCGTCATGCAGCTGAGGAAAGGTTGAGATCTTTTTTTCATAGCTATTCAGAACTCAGCCAAGGTGATGAACTGACAGCTGCCGAGGTTTAAGTCTTGTGTTGGTGACAACCAAAGAGCAGAGGCATAGCATGGGCAGTAGGAGTGCACATATTGGAGTAGTCACATATGTAAATAGCTGGCCCTTCTCTCCTGGCCTGGGGAAGGGAGGATGAAGGAAGGATGCTCATGCCATGCCTCCCTGCCCTCCTGATGCTGCTACTGCAGAGTCTCCTGCAGGATGCTCCCATCAGCACTGCCCCTGATCAAATCCCACACGATGTGTGGGGACACTGACCCCGTTCAATCGGGTACCTGCAGCTGGGGGTTGGGAATGTGCCACTCTGGTCCAGTCTATGGGGGCTGATTAATCAGCTTTTCCACTCAGATTACCACGCAGGGTGGCAGTTGTTGGAGTCTGGCAGAGCAGACATCTGCTGAGTGGTGACGGGACCAAGATGCAGCTCGGCTAACGGAGGCTGCTGTGCAGCCAGGGTTCTCTCTGGTTACTCCAGGAAAAGAGCTACTTTCCCCATGGAGCAATGGGGAACATGCTCACAATTGCACACTTCTGCTGCTGAGCTGATTAACTTGCCCATTGTTTTTCCCTTGCACTGTCTGCTTTTGCAAACTGCTTCTCCTGGCTTTTGTGGGTAATTTATTTCATACAGATATAGAGACAGTTTGGTTTTGTGGCAGGACCCTCCCTCTCTTGCCTTGTCTACTACTTGTAAGTCACGATAGAGGTTGTCCTGTCTTATATCAACATGGTGGAAGTTGTTTGTGTGACCTGTGTGAGCATTATTTTCCTGCCCTTTTCAACTTACTGCAGAGGAAAATGAGAAAACTCCATAGCACGGAGGATGTTTTTAAAATAGGCCTGGTGTCTGGCAGAGAAAAAGAAACTCTCTATAAGGACATTCAGAATAAAGAGTACATGGCACGTTTCCATAGCACTACAAACCCATAATTCAGGATGTTTCCAGCCTTGCAGGTACCTTTTTACTCTAAAAGGCAGCTCTTACTCCTCAGATTCAGAAATGCAAGCAAAAATCCTTCTCTCGTCTTGCACAGGTGTGGTAGTTATCCATCCTTTCCTAATCCACAGTAGAGGTCTCGTTTCTCCTGAACACCTAAAGAAAGCATTGTTATTCCAGCTGAGGTACCTTACCCCAACAGAAGATGCACGTTGCAAGGTTTTTTGGCTGCCTTCTAGTCCAGCAGCATCCTGCCTCAAAGATACCATGTTGAGCACCAGACTGATGGCTCTCAATCAATGGCAGTGTCACCGATGTCTGGCAGGGTTTCTACCCTACTCCTCAGGCCCCTGAACAGAATACAGGAGGTCAAATTTACCATAAGGTTGTCAAGTAAGAAGCCTGGAGATGCTGAGAGATGATGTCCTGTGTCTCAGCTCTTCCCTGTTGGCCCCAGGCAGCGGACTGAACCCAGCTAGATGTGATTGTTCTCAACAGCAAATGGATATCAGTAATGCTTGTGCTGGAAAGCTGACATTGTTGCACACTGCCATGTCTGTAGGTGTAAAAACAAGTGTGTCAGCATGTGGTCTTGTATGGGCAACAACACAGTGACATACGTAATGGAGTCTGCATGTGCGTGCTCCTCTTGCAATCAAGTGCAGAATTTCCTGTGAATTTGGTTGTTAGGGATCAGGTCCTGAAACGTTAGGAAAACCTCAATCTGTATTTCATTTTAAGTCTGTGAGCATGGGTGGAATAGTTTCTCTCTGGGTGCCTCCTTTTCACCTGTAAAATGGGTAGAAGGGAGATTACCCACCTTTGAGGGTAGGATGAACTGCCCAGAGGAGTGATAGACTCTCCCTGGCAGGAAATATTCCAAGCCAGATTTGGCTTGATGTGGCCCTGAATAAGGCCCCTAAACTAAGGCCCTGACTTCAACAGAAGGTAGGACCAGATAATGCTGAGTCCTTCCCAGTCTGGACTTTTCTGTGAATTAGTAGACAAGTGGGATATCAGAATAACACACGATAATTGTGGCACCTCGCTACAGTGCTGGGCAAGATTTTGTCCCAGGGAACTTACACAGGGTGGGAGAATGATCTGCTGTCTTTCGTTACATTTGCTTCCAAAATGCTTGGTTGTCTGCTGTGGTTTCTATTGTTTCTGCAACTGGAAGAGCAGCAATGAGAGGAAAAGAGACACTTCTGTGCTTTACATGCCTGCACAAATAACAGCACAGCAACTTTTTAGCACTAAGGCTTAGTTCTGTGCCAGTGTTCTTCCTCTTTCCATCCTTCTCCTTCACTCTCTCTGCCTCCGATTTTGAGCTGAAAAAGCTCTACTTTTTATGAGCAGAATAATGGAGAAAAAGTGAAGTTGCAACATGCAGTTCAGGCCTTAGAAATAAAATAAGTTGTTGCTAGCTCTTTTTTTTTCCCCTTGGGCTTCCCACCCTCAGCATTGTCTCTCAGCACAGAGCCATCCTAGTGCAGTGTACACCAAGCCTGTGGGGTGTCACTGTGACACACCTGCCATGGCATCAGGACTCCCAATTTTTATCTTGCTTGAACAACAAATCCCATGTTTCAGTTTTGTCATTGTAGGAGGGCTGGACACAATAGTTGGTTTTCTTATCTGTTGCTAAGAAAATACGGTGTTATATCCTTGTGAAAACCTCATGGAGAATTTTAACTTGTGCCCACACTGACCAAGTCTTGCTTTTTCAGCCTGCCCCCGTTTTGGAGCAGAAGTTATACTGCTGGTGGCAATGACAAATCAAGGGGCAGAGGCAGTGGATCAGATGTACATCTATCACTAAAAGACACAAGTTCAAATGTTCAAAACGTTTACATCCCCAATCTCTGGACAATAAAAGGAGTAATTTGGATTTCCTGTTCCTGAGAAGTCATACAGAGTGGTAGTGAGGGAAAATACATCTTTTATGGACCTTTGAGTGATATTTTTCAAAATGCAATCGACTCAATAATCGTTCCAGCCAAATCAGGAGATCTTAGGAAGCTGTAGTGCAGAGGAGGTGTGTGTCAATACATGCAATGCTACAGGCCAGGGGAAGAGTGGCTGGAAAGCTGCCAGGCAGAAAAGGACCTGGGGGTGTTGGTTGACACCTGGCTGAATGTGAGCCAGCAGTGTGCCCAGGTGGCCAAGAAGGCCAACAGCATCCTGGCTTGTATGAGAAGCTGTGTGGCCATCAGGAGAAGGGAAGTGATCGTGCCCCTGTATTTGGTACTTCAAGTACGGTGTTCAGGTCTTGGCCCCCACTACAAGAAAGACACTGAGGTGCTGGAGTGAGTTCAGAGAAGGGCAGCCAAGCTGGTGGAGTGTTTAGAGCACAAGTCTTGGGAGGATAGGCTGAGGGAACTGGGGTTGCTTAGCCTGGAGAAGAGGAGGCTGAGGGAGAACCTCATTGCTCTCTCCAACTACCTCAAAGGGTGTTGGTCTCTTCTCCCAAGTAACAAGCAATCAAACAAGAGGAAATGTCTTCAGGTTGTTCCAGGGGAGGTTTAGATTAGATATTAGGAAAAATTTCTTCACTAAAAGGTTGAATCTTCACTGAAGAAATGTTGAAACTTCACTGAAAGTTATTGAATCAGACTGTCCAGCGAGGTGGTGGAGTCACCCCTGAAGGCATTTAAAGACATGGTGCTTAGGGACCTGGTTTACTGGTGGATTTGCAGTGCTGGGTCGACAGTTGAACTTGATGATCTTTGATGAACCAAAACAGTTCTATGATTCTGTTCTATGAGAGTGCAGTTTTTCATACCATAGTTATGTAAAGGAGCACATAACTCTTAACAAAAACATGTCTGTGCTGATTGTTTTGTTAGCTTACTGATGAACTTATCACCAGTATACATTATCTGTGCCTCACTCCTGGGGACCATCAATGCTTCACCTTTCTATTTTGAAGAAATTTCTAGTGCTGGGTAATTGGCAGCAATGGGAATCAAAGGGAGAAAGCAACAGGCAGCTTATGATTCTTTGGAGGTGCTCTGACACAGCAAGAACTGGCATGGGGCTTAGGAGACAGCCGTGCTGTTAAGTGGCAGAATGATGTGAGAAAGGGGTGAGGAAATGTTGCTTGAAGAGAAATTGCAAACAACAGCTTGATCACAAAGCAAGAGTGGCATTTGTAACTGATCAGAAGAAAGGCAGAGGATAGGAGGGCTGAGAAAAGGACATAAGAAAGACATCTTGTCTTCCACATAATTGCTTGCAAGCTGAAGAAATTGGAAACATGAAAGTCTCTGCTTTTTGTTGTACTTTCTTCCACCAATTAGGATAAACAGATGCAGCACCTAGGGTTCAAAATGTCTGTAGAATGTGACAAAGTGGGAATTCATCCTCACCCTTCATTTAATACTTTTTCTGTTTCTGTTTTAAAGTCATTATTTTGATCACCCACATGCATAAGCTATGGTTTGATATAATGGTATGGATTCTTCTAATGTCCAGCAGATGTATCTTATTCCAACCTGCTGCACCCAGAGGGTCAAAACCAGCCATAGTGGCATCGCCTCTACTTTGTGCATGTGGCAGAGCCCAGGGATCAACTCAGTTGTGAGGACTTCACTTCAGGAGAAAGCCTCCCCTTTCTTCAGAAGAAGGTCTTAAGAAAAGACTGAGAATACAAAGTCGAAGAAACTTTGGGAGATGGTCTTAAAATTCTTCCTTTCTTTCCATTCCCTGATGGTTGAAAACCGGCTTCAGGTTGGGCAGAGGAGCTTTTCAAGGCAGAACTGGATCTTCCAGGGAGTGGCTTAAGAAATACAGGCAGAGGATGTTTACAGTAGTGCTGGTTTTGGAAGTTCCCCCAGCCTAAGAAACAAGAAACTATGCCACCTCTAAGAGGGGGCTCTGCAACTTTGCTGTGACCAGTTAGCAAATGCTGCTCTAACCCACTGGCCTTTCTAGAATTCAAGTATCCCTTCACCTCTGCTCTGAATATCTTTTGCATCACTCCATGTGTTCATACCTCTGCTGCTTTTATCCCCCAAAACAGGACCCAATAGTAAAAGCCAGGGAAAAGGGTAAAATACTTTACCAGGAGAGCCTCATGTTGCCCTTAGAGGACAGCATTTTCCTGGCTCACCAGAGGGGGAACCCCACCTGCCTTTGCAGCTTCAGCTTGACAATCCAGAGGATGAGCTTTTCTCACAGCCAGCAGGAAGATCTCATGGTGGCTCAGGATGCAGCTGGAGATAGTTGGGTGCAGGCAGAGAGGAATACTGGGGAGTTGTGGTTATGGACCACTGATAAACAGAGATGTGACTGGAGTGCTTTCTTCCCTGCCTGGTAGTTTTCTTTGCTATGAAGCAGAAGGTGCTCACTCAGGGTCAGCAGAGGCTTTTCGTGTTGAGACAGAAAGCGAGAGTGTGTGGGTCTCTTGCAGACTGCAACAGGGTAATTTGAAGGCAGGCAGGTTAAGACTTTGATCTACTTCTTTTCATTTTTTAATCCATTTGCAAAGTCTGTGTAAACAGAGCTGTGAAAATGGGGTGCGCTTTGGTTCTGCTGTGAGCAAAATTCACCTCAGCTGTGCTTCTGTCTCCTAAATGTTGGCACTGTCCAAAGGATGAGTGTCCTCAGGAAAAAAATACCATGCAGTGTCACTTCCACAAATGATGCTCATCATCATCCAGCCTCCAGTTTTTTCTCTTGTCAATTTGTTTCCTAGTATATTTCACAGACGTTTTCAATTTAAACACTACTCTGCTACTTCATCAGGAGTATTTGTACCCATTCACTTTTGATTAATGGCTCCATTCAAAGTCAGCAAGACCTCTTAAGTGTGCTGAGGCCTGTGCTCAGTGTAACTGGTGGCTGTGTAAGAGTGAGCCAGCTTGCTGGGCTGCGGCACACAGGGCCTGAGCCTTGAGATGAGATTGTCACCTGTTGCCAGATGCCCTTGGTGCTAAAGCTTTAAGGAGAAGTAGAGAGAAGGTCATGCACTCGTTTGAGCTGCATACAAGCCACCAGTGGTTTTACTGGGGGCTATGAGGCCTCTCTGGGTATCTTCTGCTGACCCTGTTACGGGCCATGAGGACACACTTACCAATTGGAGTTGTTGCCAGGCAGTCACATTAACGAATGGTAAGCGTTAATTTGCCCTTTGAAAATGGAGAAATCAATATGTTGATCCAGTCAGAAATCCTTTTATTCACAAAACAGTCTACCCCAAACCCCTCCATATAATTAAGGCTAAAGCCAAATTTTGTTTGGGTGAAATGCACAATCTGCTCCCTAAGCTGTGCTGAATGAAGTTCTCCCCTAATGGCTCAGGCAGCAGCTGTCATGCTGTTGCTCTAATAACCATGAGACAAAATGATTAAATTTCCATCAATCATTTAGCATTATCAGAATAGGTTATTTTAATAAAATGTTATCGTAGGATCAGTGCCTGGCACCTTAGAAAAGAGAGAGGCAGTGATGGAGTCATCTCGTGACAGCCTTTGAGTGATCCCCCTTGCAGGAGATGCAGGTCGAAATTAATCCAGCAGTTCCCCTAAATCCACCATTTTTCATGAGGGTGCCTGATGCCAAGGTCTTTTGAGAGTAAAGACATTCCTGTAATCAAATCAAATGGCTTTCCGCAAGTGTCCCCTCACTCTTGCACTGTATTAAAAAAAATAAAAATCAATCATTTATCTATGAGAAAATCCTCAACAGGTTTTAAGTGATGTGGGGGATTAAATCCTGGTTTCAGAAGCCATTTCAGAGCCAGAAGTTACTTGCTCATCAACACAGATGGCTACCAAATGGGCTTTCTGAAGATGTGAAAGGATTTCATGGGAATGTTTACATGTAAGTGTAGATGCACACTTTGCAACAGCCTACTTGGTGCCTGCCTTGAAGCCACTGAGTACCTTTAAAAACCTCTCCCCTTGGCCCCCTTGGTTGAAATGTTCATCTGGGTTTAGTGCTTTACCTACTTACCCTGTCTGTAGGCATCTCCATGCTGCATCCAAGGTATCTTTCTAGAGTCTTTCCCTCTGCAGGGAAGTTTCATGGTGAGTGAACTCTGTTTATGGTGTGTCAGACAAGCAGGAAAATGGAGAACCCCAAAGTCCAAAATGAAATTTGTAGCTTCTTGCTGCTTCTCTTGAGCAGCCTCCTTCAGCTGTGCTTCAAGGGGGGTGGTTGATGTCAAATGCTGATGGACGATTTATCCAGCTTTTTGGTGATGATGAGAAAGGGTGACTGTGAAAAATGGAGAAACACTGGAGGATCCTTCCATGCTTCACCTGGAAATATGCTTAACAAATAGCTGAAGCACTGCTTTACTGGAAATCAGACTTGGCCATTGTTTTTCTGTGGAGAGAGGGCTTTTTCTTTACTTATTGGGAGCAGCTATGCCAGCGAAGTACACTCAGACCTTGGCAAGAGAGAAACATTTTCAGGCAGGGTCATGATGCAACTTGTTCCCTCCTAAAAGTTTGAAGCTTCTGGGTGCAAACAGATCAAAATTGCTTGTCAGTGTAAGCTGTTGTTGGGTTTAGAGGTTTGCTTGTTCGCCTTTTCTGTTGTGGTTTTTCCTACATGCAGCAGTCTCACTGTCTTTTCTTCTTTTTTCTTCTCCCTCTACAGGCCCTCAAACTGACATGAGATGTAGAGAAGAGAACCCTTTGCCAAATCTGCTGTCAGCAAGTGGACAGTGATACTGTTTACAGCTTACAACCTTTGTGAACCCTGCATTATTTTCCTAACAAAGGAGACTGTTAATAGGCCTCATACTGGAGTGAAGATCCTCCTTTTTTTTTTTCTTTTTCTTTTTGTCTTTTTCTTTTTTTTCTTTTTCCTCTATTTTTTGGGGGGAGGATTGAACTTTTTCTGAAGTATGCAAGATCTTCCTTTTCTGGGATGGCTAAGCACCTGCTCTGGAGACAATGTTCAGCACCATCCTGTGGAGAACACACTGTGTAGCCTTTACAGTAGTTACTTGTCAATGAGTATGTGGTGTTTCAATATATTAATGGTTTATGGGATGTTTTTAGTTGGCTTTTCTTTTTGGAGGTTTTCCCCATCTGCCCACCCTCCCTCCTACAACCTCCAGTTTGATTTCCTTAGATTTTTGACCATTTTTGCTTTCTCTCCCTGGGGAATCTGAAGTACTGCACACACACAAGGAAACGACCATACCCCAGCACTGCTCAGACGTGAGGTTTTCCCAAACACGCAGCGTTTCTTACACCTATCAACCACCTGAATTCCGGGAAGAGGTGATGTGTGCGGTCTGTTGGTTTGTTGGGTTGATTTTGTTTCTTTCTTTCTTACTCTTTCCTTAAGTGTAATTGTACACCCGTTTGCCACAAGCGTGCAAACCTTGATTGCAAAACCGAGGGAAGGAGGTGATTTTGCCTCTTGGCTGGTGAGGAGGGGCTGACAGTGGGTGCCATTGCCTGCATGTGCGCCGAGGCGGGAGCCTGTTCGCTGCCCCGCTGGAGCAGGCTCCCCTCCTGCCTTGTGTTAGCAAAGCTGCCCCGACTGCAGCAGCAGCAAGCTGGGAAGGAGTCATAAGCTGAGCTGCCAGACAAGTTGAGCAGAGCAGCTTGGAAAGATGTGTTTGAACAAGTGAAAATGAAGGGAAATTGCGCCGCTTTGCAGAGAAGCTGAGCGTCGAGGCTGGGGATCAGCAGGCGACTCGCAGTGGCAGTGCTGGGGGTTGAGGCACAGGTTTTTGCAGGGTGTGTTACTGCATCAGTGATCCTTTTTTTGTTTTGTTTTGTTTTGGACATAGCCTTGATTATTTTTTCCTTCTCGTTATCTGTAGTCCGTTGTGGCAGAAGAAGCAGGAGAAGGAATGGCAAGGTGACAGTATCATGCAGATGGCTTTTCATACGAGCATAGATTTTAACAGGACAAATGACACTGAAAGACAAGGCAGTTTTATATATTTTGCTTCTAAGATTTTCTTTTGTAAAAATGAATAATGACTAATAATAACAATGAATAAAAGGTATGGTGCTGTATAGATCCTCTCTATAATCTGGGAAGTTTGATTACTTTTTATTAGTATATTGCGGGGGGAGGGACACAAAAAAAGAGGGGAAAACACCAATGGTACGTAGGAACTCGGTATGAAGAGGTTCTGAATAGGACAGTGTATACATAATTCTCCAAAGCGATATATGAAGTTTGGGGTTTTTTTTTTGCATAAAAAGCATTATGCATATAAATATATAAATATATTTTATTATGTACAGAAATGGATCATTATGCATGGATGTTAGGAAAACAAACTAGCATTTTAACCCAAAGTCTCAATGCATGAGTTCCCACTGACCCGTGTCCCATGCAATGTGGAGTGACTCCCTCTCGCCACTGCCACCGCACACGCACAGTCACACACACACACAGACACACACAGACACACACACAGACACACACACAGACACACACACACAGAACATCCATGGGCCTTTCCTTGCTCCTTACTTTTCAGGTCCCTGAGGTGATATTTGGTGAAACAACAGCTCCTAGTGTGATGGAAGCTTAGTTTTTCTCTCATAGCTCCCACGCTGTTCTCTCATGAAGATGCACCTCTTGGTTTCTCCCTGCAGTTATGACTGAGTAGACTCTGTGCAGTTGTGGTTATTGTAGCCCTGTAACATATCAACTCTTCCAAGCAGCCAAGGGTTTATCATTCGCCTTTAAAAAAAACTTCTCTTTTCTTTCTAGGCCAAGGTGGTCTATTTGTCAGCGTGGGGGCTAGTTTATTACATTTATTGGAGTTAGCTGATGCTCCTTGCCCATCTCTGTCAGCAGCCAGCTACCCAGGACACTTGTGTGGCACAGCAGTCACCTGGGCTAGAGGCCACTTTGCTTTTTGGAGTCCAGTTCTGAGCACCTTTTACCAGAACTAGTCAAGAGCTGTCTCATCAGCCTCCTCTGAGCGTGTAGCATTAGCTCTCAGCTCCCCAGTACACCCCAAAATGTGAGTGTCCTGTGCTGAAGAACTTCTCTCTGGTGCTCCTTTCACTGAAGCTCCTCCACGGCTGCTGCCCTGTGGTTGGGTTTGTCCCCCTGCCCTGTGGTTTTGGCTACCAGCAGAACTCACTCAGTTGCCCCCATGCTGGGGTGCAGCACTTGGTCCCTGCACAGATGACCTCTCTGTTGAGACCCAGAGTGCCTGCTCAAAGGACAGGTTGCTGACAGCACCAATAGGTGCTGACCTGATAGTATGGCCAAAGTGACCATAATACTTTTTTTTTTTTTAATTGGTAAGGATACAATTGTTGTCAAAAGCAAGGGAAGGCCCCTTAAGTTAACTTAAACCAAATGCTGGCAACTTCTGCCCCACGACAGCAGCCCACCCCCTTGAATTCAACAGAGCTCCCACTGGCAGAAATGAGAGAAAAAACTGTGGTCAGCTCTGTTCAGAAAATGGAGAAAAAGCACTTGATTTAGTGATAGCCCACCAATGGCAGAGAAGTGGGTTTTTGTGGGTTTTTGGGTTTTTTTTTGGTAAAATTAAAAGTATTACCATCTGAAAGGCTAACCTGCCTCCCAGCAATGTCAAGGAAAACATTTCCATTGGCTTGACTGGGATTCCTTGGGCCCCTGCTTTGGAGAACACGCCAGCACGTGCTGAAGAGGGGTGGACTTGGCCAACCTTTTCTGTTCAGTTTGGTTTCTGTTGCTCATTTTAGGGGCCAAAATTTTCAAATGAAAGTGCCTCTTGTTGGGGACTCCAGCATGGTAGCAAGGGGTGACCTACTCTGCCCTCACCCCTTCTAAAAGGAAGGAGAGGTCCTGGGTCCTCCCAGGCCCAGGGGAAGGCTCTACCCTGAATGCTTGCCAAGATACCCAGCAAGCACCCTCCTCTCCAGAGGTGCTAAATAAATCTTGCTGAATTCAAAGGGCCACTTACTTAGGTGTCAAAATACAGACTTGAATGGCTGATTTTGGGAGACCACCTTTTGAAAATTTGGCCTTTGAACATGTTTATGCCTAGAAGTTTTCCTTCTGAAACCATGTAAAACAGACAAAGGTCCAGAACAACTGTGTAGTTATCATATAAACACTTGGTTTAAATAAAAGGTCTAAAAAGGTGACATTTATGCAGTTCCTAGTCACAGGTTTGGGGTTTAATTTAATGATTTTGTAAAAAAATTTTCTCTTGAGAGTAATCGGATAGTGGAACACTGCTTAACTCCAGAAAATTTTTGTGCCACCACTTCAGAAAGTTACCTTTTAGGTCATTATTTCTCTCAAATTATGTCATTGCTTGGCAATCAGTGTCCTGTGTTTCTAGTACATGATATATACCTTAGGAACTGCCAACAGATGCAAAGAGGGACCAGGTACATTTCTTTACTATGGGTTGGAGACAATGGATTGTGCATTTGGCTTCACATGTTAAACTTTTTTTTAAAAAAAAAAGTTGCATGATTGGAAAAAAATATGTATACAGTATCTGTAAAACTGTTTTATCTGTTTTTGTTTCAAGCCATGTAAATTGGAAGAATATTAAATCCACAGCCTTATCGCGCATGGCCGTCTTGACATACCGAAGAGCTGAACAGTTTATACTTTTCATTTGGGCTATCTTGTACTTTCATTTGAAAGCAGACACTCTCATGTTGCAGTCTTACTGAGGATTTTGTATTTAAAAAAAAAAAAAAAAAAAAAAGGAAAAAGATGCTGCCCTGGAGGAATATACTACCTTACTACACAGAGGTTGGAAGGAAATTTGTTTTGGAGCAAAACCTGCCCCTTTCCAAACAAAGTAGAGATGCAGTGCTTACTCCACTTGGTGTTAGTAGATATTGCCTTGTGTATTCCATTTTAAATTGTAATCTAGTTTGTAAAAGAGATGGTGACGCATGTAAATAAAGCATAATGGATCTCTACATTGCACCTCTGCCTTTGCTGTGTTTTATTGTGCTGTAGACAGACTTCTAAAGGCAGGACCTAGGGGTGACTTCTGAGCAGCTGGTGGGGGGGATGAGGTCTGGGGAGGGGGACTGTTCCTGCACCTGCTGGAGTCTGTAAACACAGAATTAAATGGCTTTCTGCACTTCAACCCTACAGTCAACCCAGCATAGTTTTGGTGGCCAAATAAACCCCAATGGGGATGACTTACTAATGATAAAAATCATGAAAGCTAACGTGATTTTGGGGGGCAGGGGGATTGTCACCTGGGATGGTGGCTGCACCCTGAGGCTGCAGCCCATCTCACCCATCCTGGGGGGCGAGCAGCCTGACTGCAAATCAGGTGGGAGAAGAGCTGTGCCCCAGGTGGGCTTGGCTGGGTTTCAAACTGCCTTTGAAAAATGCCTGGAGTGCTTGAAACCCCCCACTGAGGATTTGGGATAAGAAAACCAGCAGCCTGACTCAGCAGAAAGCTATACCAAGGGCTCAGGCTGAGGCACAGGGCAGTGTGCTGAGAAACGTGAGACCTGTCAGCAAAAATACCTTCTCCCATCCTGCCACGAAGCCACAGATGTATAAGGTTTTTTGGAGTTGTTTCTCAAGACCAAATGCTGTTTTAAAAGAAAATAGGAGCCTTTATGCCCTGTAGGGAGGGGTTTCCCCATGACTCCAGAGGGACAGCTTCTGTGCTGTCCCTGCAAAGCCCACGGGAATGTTGTACTGAAGGTTTGCAGTGTGAAGAGCAGGTTGGGGATTGCCCTTGTTTAACATAGCAAGAGCTATCCAGGCTTTGTCCTTACTAGAGATAGCCTGAAAGATTGTGAGATCCAGTAAATAGCCTTTGGCCAGAATGAACTCTGTGTTTGTCAGAGTGAGAGCATGCTTGTCCTGCACCAATTACAGCTTCCCCTCAGAAACAAAGCTGTTTTGCTTCATTTTTCTGAAGGCTCCTTCAGAGTGCCCTGGCAGGGAAGGACATGTGTCCTCTGCCTTGTTGGCTTTGCCCCACTGGTATTTAGGACAAATGCTGTGAGCCTTTGGCCCGGTGAGGTGCCAGGTGGAAGGGCTTCAGCTTTGACCTGAATTTCAGCAGAGGCAGCAGCAGCAGCAGCAACGATGAGCTGATCAAATCCCAGGCAAGTTTTGTGCTGAACCAACTCGGTCATGTTGTGCAATGCCTTAGCTGTAACCTTCAGTTCACCCGGTCTTGGAATAGATCATTCTTATCTTCCAGAGTACTTTCAAAATACATCCAAACATTTTAAACTCCTCCAAGTTCTCCCAGGACACAGCAGTCTTTCCGAGCTGCTGCCGAGACTAGTGAGGCAACCCAGAGCTATTTTGGGAGCTCCCCACCACATATGCTGAGTTGCGAGTTTGACCAGACCAGGGAAAACAATGTTTTACAGCTTTTGGTTGGCTACTGCTGCCAAGGAAGTTATGGGTGCTTGCAAGAAGGTGGAGATAAGCAAATCTGGGAGGCTACCTCTTTTTCTGGTGGAGTCATTGTGACCCGTATCTCCCTGTTCAAAAGGAGGACTTCTTGGGTGAAGCAGAGCCCAAGCCAGATGGAGCAGATACAGCTCTTGCTGGTGCACTGGTTCATCCAGCTGCCAGCAACTCCTGCAGTGCCTCATCACTTCTTTGCTGGCCCAACCCAGCCCACAGAGCTTTTTTCCCACTGGCTCTCCCTGTGGAATTTTTTAAAATGAAATTACTTTTATCATGTAAACACATAGGAAATTCCATTAGAACAAAACAAAAAGAACACTAGGCTTGCTGGGTTTTTTCTTTTTTTTTTTTTTTTTTTTTTTTTTTTTTTTTTTATAAAACTTTAGAATTGTCTGGAAAAAAGTCAGAAGCTGTGTTTTGGATTTTTTATTTTTGCACTTGGAGTTTCTTTTCAAACTAATGGCAGCAGTAGTTTTGCATGTGCCACAACATTCACTTATTAGAACAAAATGTCTCTTTTCATTGTCTGATGCTTTGATGACAGACCAAGGAGCTGATTTAATCTAGAAAATGAGATAAAATGTCTTGATTCAGTAGGAACAATTGGCCTAAATGAGGGTAACTGTCGTAACTTTATTTTAATGTTACATTATGCCATGCAGGTTTAGAAATATCTATATCCTATAAATGATATTTGCTGGTGTGGCGAAAACAGTAAGAACATATGTCACATAATACAAATCTTTCCAACTTCCAAGACAAATATGATCCTGATCAGGATTTCCCCCCAAAATGCAGACATTTGCATTATTTTTTTCAGTTGACACCTTAAAAATTTGTTCTCTTGCTGAAATCCAAAGCTCAAGGGAATTCCCAAGTGCTGCCTTTCTGCAGGGATCAGTGTTGCACCACCCATCTTCGCACACCCTGATGGGCACCAAGGCTGCTGCCAGCACCAGTGGTGTGTGACACCAGAGCAATATCAGGCTTTGGACTGCTGCACAGCCTGGGGGACACCATGAGCCCTGAAATACCCTGTGGCTGGTACAGCTGAGGTGCCAAGGCAGGATAATGGGGTAGACAGTGGGAGTGAAGCATGGCAGATGCCAGCACCCTCCTCCGGTGTTCATGTGTTGCATGAGACATCTCTGAAGCTCCATCTGCTGCCTGGACAATGAATCCTTCTTCTGGATCTGACTTGTACCTTGGAAAAAGACAGCATGGGTTGGAAAGTGCTGATTAAGAAATATGATGGTGCTCTGACCTCCAGAGCAAAAGATGGAGGAAAACTGTGCATTGGTGTGGCCACCTTGAAGGTCCTTCCTGGGAAGTGGCAGGCATTGCTGTTCCTGACACCTTCCCTTCCAGGAGGGCAAGGTCCAGCCTTTCCTAGCCCCAGCTGTGAACAACAGACCTGGTGTCTGGGCAGCCTCTTCTATGGCATTTGTTGTTTCAGTAGAAAATCCCTACTTCACCAGCACTTTAAGAAAATCTCTATAGGCTCCTTTTATTCAAGGCTATCCAGGCTTGCACACCATTAACTGGTTCATGGATGAATGTCCTGGAAAACAGTCAGTGCTTAGAAAGCGATTCATAAAAGATATAAACTAATAAAAAACCCTTAAGTCCTTTTACTCATTAAATGAAACCCACTGTCATTCTCTCCTCTTGAGAGTCATACTTGCAATATGAAGCTGCATTGTCAACCTCGGTGTGCATCTGTTAAGCAAAATTCATGGTGAGGCTGTCTCATTTATACAGAATTTTTTTCTGTGCAGTCACTCAGCCTAGCAGACTCCCATGGAAAAGCCACAATTTAAGTCGAAACTTTACTATGCCTGAGCAGTTGTAAAATTATGGTGGCTCTCAGAGCTGGGAGATACCAAACTCTCTTCTTGGGGAAAGCAGCTACCTTCAGGTGTCTGCTCTGAAGCTTTTGCCCCTAGGACTACAGCTAGAAGGAGAAGGTAACTCACAGAAAGGTCAGGTGTGGAAGTACAGGGGGTCTTCACTCTGCAGCTGAGCTGTGTGTGCCCTGAAGTCTGGTGAGGTGGGACCTTTGGTCACCAAAGGCTCAGTGCAAGCAAGCTTATCACAGCGAAAAAGCAGGTAGGTGGGAAGGTGCCTTGGATAAATACCGAGCTTTGCTTCCCTTTCTCCCTCTCATCCATAGCTGGCACTACAGGCTGAACTCATTTCACTCTGTTTCTCAACAGAGGACATCAAGGTGACAAGGTGTCTGCAGAAAGTGCCCTGAATTCCTGGGTCTTGGGGGACTTGGCTGAGACGCTGTTGCTCCATTTCCAGCGTCTTAAAGCTCCTGCCTGAATATCTTTACTTTTCCACAATATCTTCACCTTACCTTGCCAAAGCTTTGTTCCCTTCTTTGAGTGGGGCCCTGGGGACAATGACATGATGTTGCTGTTAGCAGGAGCCTCCCTGGGTCTGGCTCTCCCCCACAAATATCCAGGGGGCTTGCTGCCACCTCCCTGGTCTCATGGACTTTGCCTCCAAGTGTGTGCATGCAGAGAAAACTGCAAGAGGTGGGAGCATACAGGAGTGATAAATAAGGCAACATGTGAAAAGAGCTTAATAAAACACTACCCTTTAAATGATACATTGCCATGGTGGCACCTGAACCATTCCTTCATGCCCTGCAGTCATTCTTCAATGCACATCTGAAGTCACAAGTGTTTCACACTGCTGTCAGCAGTTAGTCTTCCTAGCTTTTGATCCCCATAAGCATTTCTTTAAAGAAAACTCTTTATTTTATTTTATTTTATTTTATTTTATTTTATTTTATTTTATTTTATTTTATTTTATTTTATTTTATTTTATTTTATTTTATTTTTCTCTGACTTTTTTACATCCTTTTTTTTTTCTAAGGACATTAAAATGTTCATCAGTTGTGGATACAATAATTTTTAATGCTGTTTTTATAGAAGCAAGAGGCCAGGTAACAGTTAGCTGTCAAGAGCTCATGCAAGTACAGCTCCATTCCAGCTATGCTGACCAGAAGCATTTTTTTTTTTTCTGCTTCAAACTATATCTGAATCTAAAGATACAGTTTGTTGGTCTAGCCATGTCAGCTGCCTTTTCTACCATGGGCTTTCTACCACAGGCTAAACCTTCACAAGGAGTAGCAAGTTTGCAGCCAATGTGAATTGCTGGCTGTATTCCAAGGTTTGCTGAGGTCAGGAGATGTGGAGGTGAAAGTACAAATGGTTTGCAGACCTCTTACCAGGTCTGGCTGCTCCAAGGGACATGAGCACGCCACTTCAGAGCAAACCACTACAGCCAAAGGAATGGGGAAAAAAAGATTTTTAAAAGTATCTGTCTTTGTTCATGCTCTGCTGAGTCTCTCTGTGAGAAATGGATATTGTGAAGTAGTTTCATACAGCTTAGATGCAGCCTACAACAAGCATCTACAGCCACCTGTGGTGCCTGTCCTCCATGCTGCCACTTACGACCAGAGGAGCTTGGGCTGTAGTCTGCAAAATAAAATTGACAAACTGATTCTCTCCATTTCAGTGAGACAAGAATCCTCCTAACTTTTCCTCCTGAAGGTTAACAGAATTGGAACATTTCATGCTGATTGCCTCATCCATAAGCTAACAAAAGGTTTATGTGTTTTTTTTCCACTATAATTGACAGTCCTGTGTAGACGCATGTTCAGTATTTCAAGACCAACTTAAAGGTCAAATTTATCATACAAGCAGATGCATGAGCTCATAGTTGAGGAAAGACCATCTAAAGGTGACTGTCTAACATATCTGTACACACACAGAGCCCCCACACATTTCTTTTTGGTCTAGCCTTGTCTCAGACATCACCCACATGCCAAGAGTCTCAGGACAAAGCTGTGCTAGAAATGTTGCAGGTGGGTTGAATTTGGCAGCTGAAATATAAGGTAATAATAAGGGTTTGAAAAAAGGAGATGTATTCAGAAATGGATAAAGCATAATTTAATTCTTATGACCACTTCTATCTGAAATCTTAACTCGGCCAAACTGCTGGAGCACCTTGTTTGCATTTAAGCAGTTTACTTACAAATGTATGTCCAAGACTGGCTCTGTGCTGCACCAGGGAGATTGTACAGACCCCTACACCTCACTGCCCATATCTATGTTCAGCACAGGCACTGCAACAGCCCAGAACAGTACCCAAAACAAACCCTGGGGACCCTTGTACCCAACATGGGATAGGGGTGAGTGAGCAATGGCCTGTAACACCATGCACCTGGGCATGTGATAAGCTCCTGGTGCAAGTACTGCATGTGCTTGGCTTCTTCACACAAAATTCACCTATGAAATTCAACAATAAGATACAGCTGTAAGTCGTGGCTGAAAGCATGAACTGAGTAGGAGAGGTGAGTAACTTCTCCCAGTTAAAATCAGTGTCTTCAGCATCATGCCCTCTGCCCGATTTGGTCAGACATTATGGGACTCTCCTGGAGGGAAATGGTAATCAGCTAAATGTCCCTTTTCCATGGGGATTTCCCATCTGTATCCCACAGGCTTTTTAGCCAAATGTCAGCTTTCAGCTTTCTCCTTCTCCTGGCAGAACCACAGGTGGTGACTATAGAAGAGGAGTTTGGAAACCACTTCTCCACCTGACACTTCCAACAGCTATCAGCCCTTGCATGTGTGTTTCCAAAGCAAGACCTGCACCCTATCTGCCCTCCCACCTGGTCCTATCCTCCTCCTGTGAGCCCAATCTCCTGATTCACTTGTCCCCCAGCCCACATGCCACCTGCCCCACCCAGCCTTGGCTGGATGCCCACAGCCATGGGGCCCTGGGACCCTGAGAGCTGGCAGCAGCCTCTGACTGCCGGGGTGTCATGCAGCCCAGAAGCTGGGGGACACGTGCCCTGCAACCTAGGCAAGGCCCTTGCTGTCTCCATTTAGTGGTCAGGGCAAACCAAATCAGAGATAACAGAATTGCTTTCTATTACTCCCCTCCACCCTCCCCGGGGAAGATAAAAGGGGAATAAGGAAGAGAGACTTCAAGGCTCTTCAAGCTAAAACTAGAACAGGTTTACTGGATGGGAAAGGGAAAATAATGTGAGATAATAAAGAAAAATTCACAAATATATACAAAACCTGATTTAAATGGCCACTGATATGTGTCCAAATGTCCTTCGTGGCAGAACCAACTTGGGAAAAGGTGCCGGGGCTCTTCCCTGCAACTCATAGTGTTGGATCCTGCAGACCAGGAGTTGGCAAGCTGAAGAGCAAAAGCATGAGCCTCTCTCCAAGATGTCCCCCCAGACAAGTGAAAAGAGGCAGGAAGAAAGAAGGGCCAGACTTTTCCACGCTCCTGGATTTTATCAAGTATAATAGGAGATGGGAAAGAATACTGATCCCTCTCTGTTCTACCCCCTACTGAAAAAAATGCCCTCCTGGTCAGCAAAGAGAGGGCATAGCTGTGTTTCCTTTGCAGCAAATATAGTTATATCCTCTTAGCTCTGAGGGCAATTAACACATTTCCTGTGTTAATTGAGGTGTGGACTTCTCTTTGTCAAGGGTGTTTTGGGAGCAAAATATTTGACTGGGTTTTCATTGAGCAGCAGGATGAGCTGCTGAGGTCCCTTCTAACCTCACGCTCCAATGACTTGCCTTAAAGAGTTAAAACAGCTTTCAGACCAAAACAGAATGAAGCACAGAGGCTTCTGCTCTTTCCTACCTGAGGCACAGGTCTCTATGTACAGTTTCAAATTGTTATCTTTTCCTCCTGTTTGAACGTAACAGGTATTGGGTAATGTTGTCCTGATGTGTTGATGCATGAGCCAGGGTGTGTCCCAGATCCTGGAGGGGCACTGATGCAGTGCAACCTCCTGCTACAAGTCTGGTGCTTGGATTCATTCTGGGCCCCTCAGTTCAAGAAGGAGACTGAGGTGCTGGAGCAGGTCCAGAGAAAAGCAAGGAGGCTGTGAAGGGACTCTAGCACAAGTCCTGTGAGGAAGGGCTGAGGGAGCTGGGGCTGTTCAGTCTGGAGAAGAGGAGGCTCAGGGGAGACCTCATCACTCTCTACAACTCCCTGAAAGGAGGGTGTAGCCAGGGGGGGGTCAGTCTCTTTTCCCAGGCAGCTATCAGTAAGACAAGAGGGCATGGACTTAAGCTCTGCCAGGGGAGGTTTAGTGTAGGTATTAGGAAGAAATTCTTTACAGAGAGGGTGATCAGGCATTGGAATGGGCTGCCCAGGGAGGTGGGGGATTCGCCGTCCCTGGAAGTTTTTAAGAAGTGCCAGGGTCTGGTAACCACAGTGGTGGTAGTGGAATGTCCTGGTTTGGGCCAGGATAAAGGTGATTTTCTGGTTTGTACTTTTGCTTTCTGGTTGACATGGATTAAGGGTTGGACTTGATGATCTCAGAGGTCCTTTCCAACCTGAATGATTCTGTGATTCTGTGATTATGCTCTCTAGTGTCTCCCTTTGCCCCTGGAGAAGTTACATATGGTACCAATTTGTTCTCCAGGCATGTATTGCTGCAAACAGAAGATGCTCTCTCCTGTTCCTGTTGAGACTTGAGGCTCTGGGAAGATGCCCTGCTCCATAAGTTTCCTCTTTTTTCTGATGGAAACCAGTTCAGGAAGTGCTCCTCTTGGGGCATCACATGCTCTGTCAACCCCTCTCATGGCTGGATGCCTGCAAATCTGACCAGAAGTGGACCAGAAGTATAAATGCAGATGAAAAGGCAGGTGTTCCTGCAGCAGATCAGGCTTGTTTCAGAGGTGGCCAGCTTTCCCTGCCAAGAGGACATGTTGGCCTTCCAAGGAGGGAGGACAGCTGGACCAAGAGAAGATGGAAACAGCAAAGCCCCATCAGCCATGAGCAGCAGGGATAGCATAGGCAGGGATGTGCGAGGCATGGCAGGGGGAGGCAGCTTTGAGTAAGCACTTGCTTGTCAGAAAAGCCAGGGCCCTGTAAAAAGGCACAGACTGAAGCTCTTTGTGGTGCCCCTGTCACTGCTGCCAGACCACCTAGGCTGGTGGCTGGGAGGGCATTCCTCTGGGTCAGGAGAAGCCAAAGAGCTCATCCAGAAACTGTGGGCAAAGCTCAGGCACCTGAGCCAGTGCTGGAGGGGCTGTGCCAAAGGACAGGGGGGATGCTCACAGTGGGATCACCCTCCTGTCCTGACAGCAAAGAAGAGAAGCTGCAGTCTCCTTACCCTGCAATGGGGCTACCAGTAACCCCTGCAACAGGGTCTTGGCACAGCCAGTCAGTAACTTGTCCCAGACTTGGGCTCCCAGACAGAAAAAACAAACCACTGCTTGTTGACGTTTACATTAGACATTTATTTTACAGT
This sequence comes from Florisuga fusca, assembly GCA_038090715.1. Lineage (NCBI taxonomy): Eukaryota > Metazoa > Chordata > Aves > Apodiformes > Trochilidae > Florisuga > Florisuga fusca. The sequence continues at coordinate 54,430,381 of JAAWXA010000001.1, read as the reverse complement.
TCATTTCACAATCCATTTCTCTTCTCCCTTTGCCATGAATTGATTTATGGTGCTGCAGATGCTATCTGCTTGCCCTGCCCAGAGCATGGTCTTGGAGGAAAATCTGTCAGGGGTCTTCCCTTCTTGTTGTTCTTTTGTCTAAAATTGCCCTACCTTGTGATTAGTCTAGAGCAGTTTCTTCCAAACAGCCATAAATTATTCTCTTGCTCCCTTGGGCTCACCTTGTCATTTTTGAGGGGTGGGCATCTCAGGGTGTCTGAAGAAAACAAGAGAAAACCAGCATGGTGTAAAGGGGTTGCCCAGAGCTTCTCTCTGGCTGACTTCTCCCCAGTGGGTGTTGGGGACTGGGCATGCCATGCTTGGAACCACAGCCCCTTGTGCCCCATCTGCTCTGCACCCGTGTGCCATACCTACCAAAGGGCAACACCCCAGACCGTGAGGATGGTCTGTGACCACAGGAGATATCTGGTCTCTGCCCACCCTAAACCATAAAGGGCTGTCAGAGTCTGCTGGTATTAACAAGGATTACTTGCTCCGTGATGCATTTAAATTTTATTTTTATGCCTCTGTGTCTTAACAGCACTTTGGGAGGTCGTTTAGCTTCACTGGTTTAATCAAGGCCTTTCCTCTGCAGGGGAACATGCAGAAAAGTTGCTCTGCATTTTACTGAGAAAAAAAGAGATCTATTCTGAAGATCTGGTGAGAAATCTTGGCCTTCCTTGTTAGATGCTGGATGCATCCTTTGGAGAGGGATTCACCACTTCTTCATACAGAGCCAGGTGATCTCCATGAATAACCGGACCCATCCTAAAAGCAGAAGGAAGTGTATTTAAAACAAATAAGGTGTGGTGATGACACTATTGCACCTCATGTGCGTTGTGTAATCTGTGATGTGAGTGGCTTCTGAGGAGCCTGCTCCTCAGTCAGGGTTAAATCACTCTTTGAAAACAACAATAAAATCTGAAGAAGCTGGCTAGAGGGATTTGTTCCTTTTCCCCAGGAAAATTACATTCACCACAAGCAAACGTGTATTTTTGTGAACTGAATGCTCACGTGACAGACACACTAACTTGTATGCATCCAAGCTAAAAGGTTTGAAAGAAGTGTTCTTTTCCAGTTTTCTTACTCATCTCTAATTGCCCCAACAATGCACTTGTAAATGGATGGTAAGAAACAGAATAGTTCCACACAGAGGGCACTGAGAGCCTATGGTTACCTAAATTAATATCTAAACAAACATCTCCCCACAAAGTTGTTTAGCAATTTACATCTTTCAAACTGCAGTTGTAATAAGTTGTGGGGGGGTTAATGTTAAGAAATTGCTTCCATTTTCAACTTGATGCAAACGGGAGTCTTGAAGGAAATTGGCAAACATGTTTTTGACCTCTAGCTCACTGGTCCTAATTTGGTCCATTCCTGCACTTGGAAAAGTTCTTAAAGGCAATATGAAAGTACCTGCTTTTCTACAGAAAGTGTATGTACTTTTATTGAATGGTTAAATGATTCTTTCTTAATCGTAATAGTTCTGCAGACATTGAAGAATGAGGTCAAAACCAGAAAAATTAAATGGTCAAGGAAGTTTGAGCTTCTCTGCTTTTGTGCACATGGGGATCAAATACTTAAAAGGAAGATCTACTACGTTTCACCATCTAATGTGTCAATAACATCTCTGAATAGTACATTAAATAACGCAACACTGTGAGTATAAAAATTGACCCTGAATTAGCCAAAATAATGCCTTCTAAGCCCCAGTAAAGCCTAAACCATTTGTAATAGAACTTTGAACTTAGGGGAGAGAGCGTGGGACTTCCTTTTCCTCTAATGGAAACTGTGCATTTTATTGAAGGCAGCAAGGCTAGCACTGCTTGGCAGCCTGGTGTGGAGACATTCCTAAAAGTTTGTAAGAAAGTCAAAGGTAGAACTGAAAAACTGGGGGGGGTGTGGGGGTGGCAGCACTGGCAAGGGTGAGGACAGTTTCTGCAGAGTGATCAGGAGGTACATTTCGTAAGAGAGAAGCCTTCTCCCTGGATAATTTTTCTATATAGCTAGCAACTGTACCTTGCAGTTTCTGTCTTGCAACAAAAGTTCTGAGTGGAGATTTTGCCTCCCTTCCTGACCTGTCCACCCTGCAAAAGTGCCATGATACCTCAGGGGAAAAAACAGGGGACTCCTGTTGACACCTTCCTGCCCATTTCTTGTCCCTCACACTGATGAGGCTGCAGAAGAGGGGTGGGAGCTGAGGGTGGGTCAGAGACCAAGAAGCCGGAGGAACAGTAGTGGGATTTTCTGGGGTTGGAGTCCCCCAGGTTTGGATGAGTTATGGGCCCCTCAGGGCTTGGTCCTGAGCTCAGCCAGGTACCCTGCCATGGTAAAAGTTCTGTGGGTACCCTGGCATTGCAGCATCACCAGGGACAGCCCAGCATGGCAGAGGTGCTGGGGTGCTCTGGCATTGCAGAGATGTCAACAGTGCCCTGGCTTTGCCAAGGGCACCCCCAAAAACACCTGTAAGCCCTCATGCCTGGCTCAGACTCTGCCTAGAGGCACTTGCAGAACACAGGCTTCCTCCTCACAGCCCTGCCTTCAACTGGAGCAAAAGTGGAGAGGTCACCCCTCTCACCTCCTGCCAGCCTCGCCTGCTCAACTCAACTCAACCCAAAATCCCCAGGGAAAAGATTTCACTGTTGTTTTGCAATATCCAGCCTCTGTCTCTTTTTAAAGATTTTGTTTCTCAGGGTGGTGGCTAAGATCAACTATAGTATCTCAAGGACACCCCAATCCCATCCTCCTCTGTTTCTTGGGAAGCAACAATGGGAGATGCAGTTTTGAAACACTTGTTTGCATGATTTTGTCATTTCTTGGAAAATTCAAATGAACTATAGCAACCTGAGAATTGAAAATAATCTAAGGAAGGCAGTTAGTAAAGGGGTTGTCAATATACATGATGGGGACTGAAAAAAGTCAAACATAACTAAAAAAAGAATGTACATGTAGTTGCTGGGGCCTGAATTCTCTTTTTTGGAAGTCAAATATAGTGCTCAGTGAGGATGACAGTCTCCCATTTCCTGAACAGTGTGGCTCCTGAATCCCTGCTCCTTGCAGTAGGCTCTGTAGGTTTGCATCTCTGCAGTTTTTTTTCTACAGAAAATCTGGCAGTTCTTGAGAAATGGTTTGGCAACCCTTTATTCCCCTGTATCTCCTGAAAATACAGTGTATGATTAAGGCAAATCTATGATATCTCCTCAGAGCACTTTGTACTCAGCAGTGCAGTATGTATAATATTTATCCAGGTAAACCTTCTCCTGAATGTATATGCTTGCCATGGGGTATGAGCACAGGGCTATCCCTGCCTCACCATAGGAAGAGTACCCGGTGTGACAGCAACAGGGAAGCCACCAGATACATCCCAGGGATGGGCAGCTTTGTTCCAGATCAGCAGCTGAAGGCTCTGACATGGGGTGAGCTGTGAGATATTTGGACTACGAGCAGGTAGAACAGATGTAATGGAGCAAACTGCTGGCATAAAAAGAGCTGCTGGTCTTTATTCAGAATCCTGAAAGGGTCTATGATATCAGGAAGGAACGGATCAGAGATCTGTGGAGTGCTACTTTTTCTTGCTGATTGCAAGAGACTGCATTAATGGGGCTGCTGAGTGTTGATAAGACTGCTATAGTGAGAGAAGCCAAGAGATATGATAAGGCATGTATTTCTGTGTCACATTTCAAGACATTTAATATCATTGTGTGGGGGGGGAGGGGATGAACATGAGCAAATGTTGTGTTAAAAGATGTCCTTTATGTTAAAGGAACCTACTTGAACTCACCTTCCTGTAGTTTAAATGAGAAAGTGGTTAAATTAGTTGTGATAAAGCACTAACTACATGAATTAAGGTTCACAGGCAGAAAAAGTGCAAATTTCTGTGACAGATCTGCCCCTGCAGCCTTTTGGGTTTGAGGTTGGTTTTTTAATGATCCTCCCCATAGGACTGTACTCAAGACCTTTCCCAAATAATAATATCAGTTGTAAGAAACTGTATGATGATTCTTCATTACTGCTCATCCAGGGACAGGGATGCCAAAATTGTTTTCATCGTGGATAATCTGATTAACTTTTTATTGAGTCTGCTATTGAACCAACTCAGACACCTTTTTCATGTTTCAAATATTCAAGGTGTCTTTTTATCCAGTCCCTCCCCTTCCTCCCAGCACACAGAGAGCCTGCAATCATGGGCAGCTTTCAAGGTTGGCAGCTCTCATTAACAGCCAGGACTTGTTGGGGCACAGAGGAGAGGAGCTGAATTGTGTTTGGACCAGGATTAAACCTGTGCCACTCAACTTCCTGGGGCTGGGAACTCCCCTCCTTTCTGGATGGGCACACTTGGAGGCCAGGATTTAGCCCTGGAGCAGGTATAGCCCACAATTCAGGTTGTAATTGGCTGCTGCCCTGGGGAACATATACTCAGTGAAACTACACAAAGCCATTTCCTGTGCTGATATCCCTGACCCCTCTGGTCATGTGTCCCTGTGCAGACCAGGTAAGAGTAATATTTGCATGAAAAATCACAGGAACTGGGTGATCCTGCTGTGCTTGAGCAAAACTAGCCAATGGCTTCAAGAGCTTCGATGGTTTCTGTACATGGAGTGCCTGTCCTTACATGACTTTTTTCTGTAGAAAACCAAGCTTGAACAAATCCTGAGCTGGTCTGAATGCCTTTGCAGAAGATGACATTTCTTGTCTGCTGCTCTCTGGAGCTCTTTAGAGGAAGTCTGGGTCTTTCTGTGGCCTTTTTTCCATCCCCTCCCTGAAGGCTTACCTAAAGCATTTGAGTATGCTTGCAAGCTGGTGTTTTTCATCAAGAAGGGCAATGGCAGCATTAGTATGTGTCAACATCTAGGTGAAGAGTATAGAAAAGGGCATTGCTGCAGAGACGTGTCCTGGTGGGTGCTTCATAGTGTCAGATGTGTCTCTGGAAGAGATCTTGCTCCAGATCAGATCAGGCTGCTCTGCCTCCTCAGCCCGAAGTTTAGGCAGCTCAGTGGACAGCACTGCAGTGTGTTTGTGGAGGGGATTTTTCCTTCTTGCAGAGGTGATTCTGGGTCTTTCTGCAGCACAAGGGCTTGCAGCTTTTAGTCCTGGTCCACAGGGCTGCTCATGTCATTAGCAGTCATAAAATTACTGCACGCTTTCCTAACATCAGTTGACTTTGGACTTCAGAGCCAGCACTACCCTTTACACTTCAGCATTTCACAAAGAATTCCAATGTTGGCAGCGAGAGCTGGGCAGGAACTAATCTGGGCAGCAAGTTACAGCTGAAGCACTGCTTCACTGGAGTTTTTTGAATGTGCTTGCTTCAGGATCAGATTCCCTCTGTGACTCCACCATGTGTAAATGTGAGCATTCATTTCCCCCCCCTTTCCTTATTGTGACTGAGCTTGAAAAATCAGTTCCTATCTGGGGTTAGTGTTTTGGAAGTGGGGGAACCTCAGTGGTGGCTCCTGTGAGAAGCTGCTGGAAGCTCCCTGCTTACAACCCTGGCCTCACCTCTGGCCAAGGCCAAGCAGATGGTAGAGGAAGCTGGATGTGCTTGCGAGTAATGTATTCCAGAAAGGGAAAATGAAGCTAAAAAAAAAAAAAAATTTTAAAAAACCCCACAGAGCAGAGAGGAGGAGGTGAGAGCAATGCCAAAGAAAAAACACCAAGGTCAGTGAGGAGGGAGGGGGAGAGGGTCACCTAGCAGGGACTTCCCCACAGCCCATGGTGAGATGGCAGCTGTCCCCCTGCAACCCATGGAGGAGCACGGGTGGAGCAAAGCAGTGGACACATGGAGACACGGAGCTGCTGCCAGGCAGTGTCACAGGTGGGCAGATGTGGATCTGCAGCCTGTGCAAGATCACGGGGAGGGGCAGATGTGGATCTGCAGACCTGGAGGATCCCGTGTCAGAGGAGGTGACTGCTCCCCCAGCCGCCATGGCTCTGTGTGCAGCCCAGGCGGGAGCAGTCTGTGCCTGAGGGCCTGCACCTGTGAGGTGACTGCTCCCCCAGCCGCCATGGCTCTGTGTGCAGCCCAGGCGGGAGCAGTCTGTGCCTGAGGGACTGCACCTGTGGGAGGGACTCATGTTCCGGGGGTTCCTGAAGGACTCTCCCATGAGGGGGACCCCGTGTTGGAGTTGGGGGAAGAATGTGAGGAGTCCTCCCCCTGAGGAGGAAGGAGCGGCAGAAACACCATGTGGGGAACTGACCTGAACCCCCCCTGCCCCTCCCTGTGCCCTGAGGGGCAGCAGTGGAGTGACCGGGCCTGGGAAGAAGGGAGGGACTGGGGGGAAGGCATTAAGATACGGACGTATTTTCTCTTGCTCCTGGTAGATTAAATTAGGGGCTTTTTTGCTTCCCAAGTTGAACCTGTCTGGTTTTTGCCCGTTACCGTAACTGGGGACTGAAAACCTCCCTGTCCTTGCCTCAGTTAAGGAGCCTTTGGTGGGTTTTCTCCTCCCTGTCCCACTGTGGGGGTGTGGGAGCTGAGTGAGCGGAGGCCTGGTTGGTACCGACTGGGCCTAAACCATGGCAGTTCCCCTGAAAGTTTGATGTTCTGCTGAAGTGAGCTTTTCTTTCCAGACACGTGGAGTACCGGCATGAGTTTAAACTTTGTGGTTCAGTCCTTCAACTTGCAGCCACTCCTCTCCCTTCTCATGAGGATGAGGTCTCACATGGTAAAGGCCATTTCCTCACAGAAAGTCCTTCTGAGGAGGCCTGAAATACCCATAGCCTTAAAGCTCCTTTGGGAATGTAATTTATGGTTCATGTCTGGGAGAAGGGAATTCCAGGTAGATGTGGCCCATCCATTTGTATATGTGCAACGTGCATGTCTCTTTCTGTGATCCTTCACCCAGAATTTTATTTTAATATTATGACTCAAGACATGTATTTAATTGTTGTGGTGCCTATAAGAAACTACAGGCTCCTCTGAAGTCCTCTGAAACTGCAAAGTGTTTCACAACATATGAAGAGGTAATCTGAATTGAGAATCCATATGCTAATTATTGTGTCAACACTCATTGTTTTGGCGTCTTTCTTGGCTTCTTGTCCCAGGATGTACAGCCAGGTACAGTCCCAGTTTGTCTGCAAGATGCGAGATGTGCCTTGGCTCTGTGACAGTCACAGGACCTGTTATAGAAGATGCAAGCAGAAGATGAGGAAGACTTGACACAGTTTGTTGTGTCTTATCCAGTCTAGCTTCATTCTGTCAGCGAACAGCAATTAAATCAGATGAAGAAATTAGGGAGCTTTTGTCTAGCTGATAAGTTAAATAAATATTGATTAAAAGAAAATTATTGTTAAACAGGTGAGTCAAAATAACTACCATACCGTTCTGTATGGTTTATATAGTGTCAAGGGGTGTTGGAATACAAGTATCAAATATGGACCCAAAGATACTCTCCTTCTTCATTTTATTTATTTCAAATACGGTCGTACTCTGAGTCAGGGAGCAGAAATAGCTGTGCTAGACCCTGTGCTACCTCAGAATGAAAAATCAACCTTGCCTTTTGGCTTCTTTTACATCCTGGTGGCTTTTTGAGACGGCAGGGCAATGCACATGGGAGAACCATGAGAAACAGGGGGACAGTGTGGCTTTTAACATCATGGCTCCCAGCACAAAGTGGTATAAACACTCAGGACACATGCAATGTGTGATTGCTGAATGGCTGCCTGCAGAGATCCTGCCATATAGTACTCTGTGACAGGGATGAGAGTCATCCAGAAGGAGGAATGGTCCTGTGAGCTTGGAGAAAGCAAACAGAAAACACTGGCTGTCTCTGCTAGACCTGTTAGCTCTTAATTCCTCCGTGGTAACTAATAACTAAGCTGCATACAAAGAATTATAATTCAAACTTGGATTGTGCTTCCAGTCTTTTTAAAGTGCTTGCTTTAGGGGCTGTGTATACGTGCAAGGCATGGGGAAGACTGGTGAAGTGGAAAGGTGCTATGCCTTGGGATAAGTGGTTATATGAGGAAAATGTGACTCTACTCTTCCTTGGTGTCTCCAGATACATGAAAATACAGTGAAAACACACTGCAGGCAAAAGGGACAAGTGCATGCCTCAGAGATCCTCATTTTCTAGGTGTTCACAGCACAAATGAGAGTGGCTGGACCTCCTGTGGTTGCCCAAAAAACTTTTGTTTCCTCTTGCTCTCCCTCACCTGGGAAGAAGGCTGCTGGGTTATTGTTTTTCCAGCCAGCTGTTAACTCAGTAGCACACAAGCGAGTCTGATGCCCCGCTGGGCTCGAAGATGCTTACCAAATCCTCTGACTCCTCACCACAGCAACAAAATGGCTCTTGGATTCGTACTCTACACATCTGCCCCAGGACACGGGTGTCTGCTGTGGATCTCAGTCACAGGGTGCCAGGGGCTTGTGATGAGGTGGGTGATGCTGGGTCAGTCATGCACTCTTTCCAGGTTTGCTCCTCACTTCCAGTACAAGCAGAATAGTTCTTTTCTTTCTCTACTGCAAATATAAAAAAGCAAAAGCTAGGAAAGGCTGGTGGTCTATTTACATTTACAAATAATTTTCAGGTAAAATTTTTGTGTATATGATCAAGAGTTAGAAAAAAGCTGATTTGTAAGTGGTGCTACTTCCCACCCCAGGCAACCATCAAAACCTTATTTTTTTTCCCAAGTAGCTCTAGTTGTTCTTTATCAAGTCTGCCACTGAAATGCGGAGCCTGATGACAAACCTTTTCCTTTGAACAAGAACATTTTTGGGTGAGTTTCTTGCCAAAGGTGAGAGACGATACACATGCAACTCCCCTGCTGCTGGCTTGCCTGCTTTTTTCTATTTCTGTTTTGTTTTGGTTTTGTTTTACTGACAAATTTCTGGGATACATTTGTTAGGCCTATGTTCTAACACCTTGCATAATGTTTTTGCTTAACACATCAGCTTTTTGTTTTCAGGTTGCTAACTACTATCAGGTAACCGAGGTTAAGGAAGGTTTCTTTCTTTAGCTGTAACTTAGCTGAGAAAGGGTACTTCACTGAACCCCAGGTATCTGACAAGCCCCACTCTAGGGGGGGTGTTTTTACTCATTTACCTGCAGTAATTGATCTCACCCCCTCAGTCCCCAGCAAGCAGCTCTGCCAGGGGGACACTCTCAGGTGAGCACAATGGCTCCCAAAGCAGAAACGCTTTCAGGCCCCAGGGGCGTCAATAGGTCTGCTCAGCTATGCCAAGCTTAGTCATGCATTTTAAGTTTCTTCCTGAACTGGGGTCTTAATTCTTGTGCCATTTTACTGGAACAAAGAGGTCAGATTATTTATAGCTCGGTCGCCTTTGTGTGCGTGCAGCTAGCAATGCCTTTGGTGCTCCAGTTCCTGGGACTCTTTTTCCCTCCGGCTCTTAAGTCTCAAGCTATTCTCTCCTAATGCAATAACAGTAATTATCCTATCACTGGCCACTGCAGCACCCTCCATTAGCACCTGTCTCACCTAGCATACAGCACTGGGAGCCAGGTAACACCTGTGTAATTTATAGCTCATCAAAGAAGCCAACCAGCCTACGGTCTTCCTGTTTTGTAAAGAGAGGGACTTATCATCTAGACGCTGCTGCCATGGGTGCACTGGAAAGGCAGGAAGATAAAAGTAGTGCACAGGCAAGCTCTGGCCCTGTGTCTCTTTGGGTTTTGTTTGTTTTTCTTTTTCTCTCTGTTGTTTCGTCCAGGCAGACAGCCAAGCAAAGTTATCATGACTTGATGCAACCAGGAGACAATATTGACATGTTTGGAGCTCCTCAGTAGACTCACGACATTTCACAACGTAATTGTTATTTTGCATCTGGACACCAAGCACAGAACAAGAGATTGTGGAGCTGGTCCTGCTGAGGTTTCTCTGCTAAGGCCAGGATTCAGCACTACGATGACACTTTACATGTTTTATTTGCCTGCTGCTCTATAGCATCCTATAGAGTGTGCTGTATGGCGAATGGACCGAATTTACACCCTCTTCAGCCCTCCTACATCTTCAGGGTGCATCTGTGGCCCCTTTGGGCTGAAATTGTCATCCAGTCTCAAGATTTCAGAAAAGGATCTGAATGAGGAGAAAAAGCTGCTCTGAAGGGACGGGGATGTTTGGCTCCCCACTGTCATTCTGCCACCAAACCCTTTAACCCTGGGGACCCTGCTTGTGTGTTTGGCTAAAAACCTGATCTTTCTATCACCAGACTCTTTCTTTTATTTTCCTTGCCCCACAGAGTGCTGTGCAGGGCAGGAAGCTACCTATAGGAGATTTCTGTGCATCCCCCCCAAACTGAGCAGGGATGATCTGTTGAGCTATTGGTGACCTGAACCATCAGTGACCACCCTAACAGCCCAGCTTCCTATCTCAGGCACCAAAGAACTGCAGTTGCTGTCAAAAATGTTTTCAAAAGTGTAATCAAATAGAAAAGAGGAATCTATAAATTCTCCTTCTTGACAGCACTTGTGATACGTCTGCTCTTGGGAAGACAAATTGTTTTTCTTTAACTGCTAAGCTGACACCTCTAGCAGGATTTAGAGGGCAGAGGTAGCTGGTGAGGTTAGATGAAAAGAAAAGCAGATCTTGAGAAGATCACTCCTAACACTGATCTCCTCCTCATACAGACAAGGACAGGCAGTCCTTTGTGCTGAGGGTGCAACACGCACATGTCTGCACTGGAGAAATTGGTCAAGGAAAATCTTTTCCAACACCATTTGGACTTGTCTGGTTTCTGTCCTCCAGGTAGCAAGAAGCATTTTCTGCTGTGAACTGTGTTTCAGTCTGATAACTATGCACTTCCCAGCAGAAAAATTTCTTGCAATGTTTTGCTATGAAGCTTTTGCACTTCTGATGGTCACATATAGCCTCTGAAACTCAGCAGGAGCAAAGCTGTGGAGTCAGAAATATATTTTGCCTTTGTTCCTTTACCTGCTGCTTGTGTTTCTGTCTGACATAAAAACTTTTTTCAAAATTACTTATATCTTAATTCAGTGATTTGGCAATCTGAGGAGACAACATTGCTTGATGATACTTCAAGCTAGCAGTGATAGGAACCAGATATTTTTGGATTTGACAACCAAGAAACATCTTAATCATTGAACTTGTACAAGGGGATGTTGTTTTGAAGTGTAATTAAGTTACCAGGGATCTAGTCATAGAGCAGAGCTTTGAACTCACGATTTGAAGCAAATGGGGGAATGAACAGAAATATGTGTGCATCCGAGGCTTGATTTTCTGGTGAGCAAACTAATGAAGTGAGGTGATGCTCCTCAGCAAAGCTGGCTTGAGTGCAGGGGAGGAGGCACGGAGGTGAGGGGTCCCGCAGCGTGCCTGTTTGCTTCACATGTCCATGGCACTGCATTCTCCAGTTAGTCCTGGGGAGCCTCAGGAGGCTGTTGGGTAAGTACAAAGGTGCACAGGCTGGTTCACAAGAAAGAGCACCTGATGATCATTTAGAGGTTAAGAAACGCCAGTATAACTGTCAAATGCAAGCCTGAGCTGAAACTTGCAAAGTATTTCAGAAAAAAAAATGGAAAAAAATTTCTCAAGTGTAAGAAAGGAAGAAAAGGAAAGTTAGGCTGCTGTGCAGTAAATGAGATTAAAGATAATCTAGGCATGGCCTAATATCAAAGGAGTAGTTTACCTCTGTTCTCATTTAAGGAAGACAAATCCTAGGGGCAAAAGCAGGCTGGTTAATGGGAACAAGGATATGGAAATGGAATCACTACTCTGGGGAAGCAAATCTCAAAGAACAGGCTGTGTTCCTTTTCAGGGGGAGGGGG
>JAAWXA010000001.1:54389287-54418583 GCA_038090715.1 Florisuga fusca | reverse complement strand
GGGGGGGGGGGGGGGGGGGGCAGGTTGTGCCTGTCCAGCAGTTCTGGAAAGACCAGCATTTTAGGTGGTGTGTCTAGCAGCAAGTGCTTTTATACATCTAACAAGTCAGTGAGGAACCCTGTGACTGTGGAATATCCATTACAATGTGTTTGGTTGTGCAGAGTTAAAAAATAATCCAACCAACCATCGTCCTTGTAACCCTGACCTCACTGGTATGCGAGGCTTTGGAACATGCCTTGAAGGTTAATTAAGGATGCAAAGGCATATCAAAAATGGTATGAAATGCGACTAAAGGTACATCCTGCCAGACTAACCTGATGGTTCTCTTTGATAAAACAATTATTTTTCCAGACAGGTGATATCTGCCAGATTTCCTTTATCTAGACTACTTTAATGTATTTGCTATGATGTCAAGTGTGAAACAACTGCTGCTGCTGGAGACAAAATAGATTGGCAGAGGAACTGCATTGTTGGTAAGAAGAGAAGTCAATGAATGCTGAGGGCAGACACATCAGGCCAGGAGGAGTTATCAGAGAGTGCTCTTCAAATAGGAGTTTTGGGACCAATTCTATTTGCTTTAATGGCATAGTCCTGGCCCATGCAAGCATTGTGCTGATGAAATGTGCTACACGAAGCCATGACGCACCAAGGTCATTTGGAGGCCAGGCAGGATGAGCAGAGCACCTCAAGAACAGCTGTAATAAAAGGAGGATGACATTCAAGTAAAAGACAAAGAGTCACACTGGTGAAAACTAGTGTCAGAGGTGGCTTTTGCTGTTCACAGGGAGTGAATCAGTTGGGAAAATAACTGAGGAGAAAGAAAATCAGCATTAAATAGTCACAGAAGAGTGTGTGCTGCCAGCTTGATCTTTATGTTGCATCTATTTCCAGTCGAGACGAGAAAATATATGGCCCAGATCAACTCTCCTCCCTTCTTGCCCCTTCTTTTGGGAAAGATGCATTACCAAAAGAGCAGTTGCAGAGAAGAGCTGCAAAGTAGACCAGGCAGTGGGAGATCTTCTCTCCCAGGAGGTCACGGGAAGGTCCAGGAGCGTGTGCACATGGTGATGGAGATGGAGTTTGATGAAGCAGTCATTCGCCTGTAATCTTGGGCTCAAGTATCCAAACGCTGCATGCATGTGGCTTATTTTCTTTGGATTAGGAGCAAAAGCAACTCCTGGGACAAGTTAGGCCAGGGTACGGTAGAGGAGGGAGGAAAAGAGACTGGACCAGCTCAGTGAAGTCTCACAGTGCTTTGGTACCAAAGGAAGCCCTGATATAATGTTTCACCCTCCATCCTGGGAGTCCTCCCTCCGCCCTGTGTTGCTTTCCCTTCCACCAGCACCTCAGGCTGTAACAAGGCTTGAGCCATGCTTCAGGCTCGCTTGTCCGACGCCAAGGATGGTGTGTGGTGAGGAGTGGTTGCAGTTGCATGAAATTAGACTTAATATTTTTCCTCAAAGTTTGGGAAAACAGCTGAAAAATGAATAAAAACAACTGCCTGTCTGCATGATTACCAGCCAGGGCAGGAAAGTACAGATTGCTCTGCTTGGCAGTTACCAGAAGAGAAGTTTTTTCTGTGTGTGTTGAGGAGAAGGGAACTTGCAGGAGGGCCCCAGATGAGGTCTAAACAAACAGGTACAAACAGAGTCCGACCCTCTGGCTGTGCCTCAATCAACTCAGAGATGGAGCAACCCGAATCTGGAAGCTGTATTGCTGCCTTTGTCAGAGAAACTGTTGGAAAGGACATTGTTGCTGGGGGCTATCAGATAAGACCCAGCAAGATGCTAAGAAATGGCTTCCAGCCCAGGTTTGTCACCCAAATATTCATCTCAGCAAGAGAGCAGAGATGCTTGAGGCTGTTGAAACCGGGTTGCAGGGCCGTGCCTTTTGCAGGGGGACTGCATGGTTTTGTTTCCAAATTTCTTTAGCTTCCCTAGGAGCTAATGTTGTCTCTGTCACTGTTGCTGTCTAAAGAGAGGGGCAAGAGGGAAAGAGAGAGTGTGAGGAAAGTGTAAATAAGTAAGAGCTGGATGCCCATGCAAAATTGCAAGAATTAAAAGTGGAGGCTCTTAAAGCTTGTGTAAGACCCACACAGCAGTTGCAGGTTTGGCAAAGCAGCCAAGAGGGCACCTGCTCCTCTCATGAGAACAACCTGGAGCTGAGTGGGACTCTCCCACTGATGAACCCTGGCAGCCTGTTGATAAACTCATTGGTGTTGAGAAGCTGAGTCAAATACAATTATTAAACTGATTATTCATACTCCATTCTGTTCACTGTGGGAAGATTCTCCTTTTGGGGTTAGTTTTATGGGCCATGAAGATTGTCAAAGTGAATCTAATTAGCAAGAGAAATCCGAATGGAACAATGACGGGTAATTGTTGTTAATGATGCAAGCGTATTGTACCAGCTAAAATGAAATCCTGGGTTGCAAGCAGTGCTGAAAGGCAAACGAACATTAACAGTTGTCATTAAAACTCTATGAGTCCCTACCTGGCTGCTGTTAGGTGTGGTTTAGCTGAGCTTCCACCCATAAAACAGCAGTGACTTACCAAATGCTTCCTGGTGGCCCCTGGAATAAAATGCTGCAAGAAATAAATGACGTGCAAAGCCATGGTGGAAGAGGTCGTCTGGTACTTGGGTACAGGCTGAAAGCTATCCCCTGTTTTGCTTTCCAAACCTCAGCTGCCTTCAGAGCTGACTGAAATATAAGAGGATCCTTTTCACTTACCCAGTCCACAGTTCATACCTCCATGCAGGTGCAGGGCCTCCAGCCTGGGAGTTGGACCATCCCCAGCTCCCCAGCTCTTGGTGCTGCTCTGGGCATTCATTCCTCTCCAGCCCTACCAAGCAAGCGTGGAGTGGGCTGACATCCAAATGTTTTGGATTAAATTTACATTGTGAATTATGCGATGCACACAGACACACACACAAAAGCTATTTCGTTGCTTCTGCCACCAGAGGTGGTCACACAGACCTTTCTGATTGTACAGAGGGCTGGGTATCCAAATTCATTGGAAAGACATGGTCCAGAGACTGCATTTTGGTTAGCAGCCCCCAAAGTAGAGAGCTGAGCACTGGCACTCTCAGCCTGTGGGAACTGCTGGGCTTAAACTGTTGGTGGAGTTGGGACAACTCGTAGCAGTTGTAGATTTGGTTCAGCTCTGAGCTTCAGCTCTCACATGGGATGGTCCGGGTCCTGTTCCTTGTTTCTCTCTTTTTAGCCTTCAGAATATTTTGGTCTGGTCTTCACTTCAAAATCTACCTATTCTTCTGTGGGTTTTGGGTAGGGCGGGTTCGTAAGAAGTGAATTGTATAGATAGGTTGTTGGGAAAGTTGGTGCAAAGAGCATAATATTGTTTTTCAGAGGTTAAAGACAAGTTAGCTCTTGTTCTGTGTTTTTTGTTTGTTTGTTTTGAAAAAAAACCCTCTAAATTTAAATGTATTGGGGAGCCTGTACACGTGAAACATTTTGTATTTATTCCTACTTCCTTATTCATCCTTCCAAATGTGTGGGCAAGACAGCCTGGTACATCCAAAAAGGCAGACTCTCCCTTGCATTCAGTGGCATAAAAAAATGCAAGCTTTTATGGCCAAGGGTCAGAGGGAAAGGGGAAGAAAAAAGTTTTAAGACTGCAGCACTGGATAAGACCTCCATGCCTGCAGACCACAGCGTCCTTGACCAGAACATGTGAGATGGCTGTTAAATATCATTTCATGGATACGGCAACAGAGTGTTGGAGGTGAAGCTGGGCACTCAGCTAAAATGAAAATAACTATGAAAATATTTTAGTTAAAAAAGAAAAAATTCACATTAACATTGCAGAACTTGAACAAAAACAACAAAAAAAGAAAGAGCTGGCAAAATCTAATATAGAAATAGCACTTGAGAGTTTGAAATAGCATTTAAGAATGGTCTGAGATGGTTAGTTTTCTAGAAAAGCCCTCAAAATTTAATCAATAATTTTCAATGTTGGTTTTTTTTACATAGTGTTGCCAAAATTTTTAAAAACACTGAGAAAAAACGTTTCTTCTGTTTAGTTCTCCTCTTCCTGATGTAGGTTTGAGACATAATGAGTCCATTGATAGCCACTCAGTTTAGCTTGAGGTTAAAAATGAAAAAGCTGTAAAAATACTTAGTAAGTTTAATACATTTTAAGGACTGTTATTTTCCAATGACTGCCAGAGAAGTTTCTTTCACATATCTTTCCACATATTTTCACATAACCAAATTCATATCTAAAATCTATTTTCTACTGCTAAGAATGTCATTATAACTTTGTTTTTTTCTGTTAAAAATAATGATGAGATTTGACTTTTTATATACTTTTATTTCTACAGGAGTATAAATGCTGAATTTTTCTCTTTGCAATTCAAATGTGTCAAGGAATTTCAAAGAAAACAGAAAATTTGCCATTGAAAACAGAATTCATACACTGTCAGGCAACTCAATGTTTTAAACATCAGGTTTGGATTGATTCTTTGCAAATTATTTGAATAAGGGAATGCATAAAAACAAAATCTTTTTTTGTTTGTTTCTTTTTTTTTGTTTGTTTCTTTTTTTTTTTTTTTAAGTATTCAAAACTCAGTCGAACAAAAGCACTGAGGACATTGAAACAAGCATTGAACAAGCATTGAAACTGGTCCAGCTCTGGGCAGGAGGTTGGACCATATTAGCTCCAGAGCTCCCTTCCAACTCAAACTATTCCATGGTAGTTTTGGGGGTGGATCTTGTTCAATGTCTTTATCAGTTATCTAGATGATAACTAGATCTGAGTGTTTCCTCAGCAAGTTTGCAGGTGACACCAAGCTCGGTGGAAGTGTTGATCTGCTTGAGGGTAGGAGGGCTCTGCAGAGCCCATCTGAATTGAAGGGCTGAGGCTATTCCTACCAGGTTTAACAAGACCAAGTGCCAGGACCTTCATTGTGGTCACACCACCACCATGCAAGGCTACAGGCTTGGGGAAGAGTGGCTGGAAAGCTGCCTGGCAGAAAAGGATCTGGGGGTGCTGGTTGACACCTGGCTGAATGTGAGCCAGCAGTGTGCCCAGGTGGCCAAGAAGGCCAACAGCATCCTGGCTGATATCAGGATTAGTGTGGCCAGCAGGAGAAGGGAAGTGATGGTGCCCCTGTACTCTCAGTGATGAGGCCACACCTCGAGTGCTGTGTTCAGTTCTGGGCTCCTCACTTCAAGAAAGACATTGAGGTGCTGGAGTGAGCTCAGAGAAGGTCAACCAAGCTGGTGAAGGGTCTGGAGAAAGAGCCCTAAAAGGAGAGGCTGAGGGAATTGGGAATGTTTAGTTTGGAGAAAGGGAGGCTGAGGGGGCACCGTATCGCTCTATCCAACTACCTGAAAGGAGGTTGCTGGGAGGTGGGTGCTGGGCTCTTTTCTCACGTGAATAATGATAGGACTTGAGGAAATGGCCTGAAGCTGCACCAGGAAAGGCTTAGACTGGATCTGAGGAGGAATTTCTTTAGAGTAGTCAGGCACTAATGGGCTGCCCAGGGAGGTGTTGGAGTTACCATCCCAGGAAGTATTTAAATTTCACGTAGATGAGGCACTTGAGGACATGCTCTAGTGGGCATGCTGATATGTATATATATGATTTTTATTTTATTATGGTGAGGGGAGGATGTTGACACTTGGAAGCAGTAATCTTAGAGATCTTTCCCAACCATAATTCCATAATTCTGCAATTCTGTGATATCAAAACAAAATTTTCTTATTTCACATTGTTTAGTATATTCTTTTTATTCTTATTTGAATCTCAAGTTCTTCTAGACTTGAACATATTTTTCCTAATTAAAACCTGGGTCAGAGTTATTTTACCTTTTCATGATCATCAGTTATAATAAATAAATCTGCTACCTTCAACTGGAAGGCCAGGGAATGATTAAGAATTACAAAGGGACTTCTTGATACCTCTTCAACAAGAGTGAACAAATGCTCAAGAGGAATCTTCACAAACCACTTTTCTAATTCACTTACAAATATTGTGTAAGAAGTCAAAACAGAACCAGCAAGATATCTCTGATCACATTATAACTGTGCTTTATTCTGTAACACCTTCACAATACTAACAAAAACCTCATGGCTTTAGTACCAAAACCCATTGCACTGTATCTAACTTAAATTTCTTGGTGTTTTAAACGTATTCTTACAGTCATATCTTTGTAATACAAGTTTTTCACCTATATGCCTTGAGATTATAAATCAGTGGAGCATTTATATATATGAAAATGGATGAAGCATGGCAGTACGGGTTGTGATGGGCTGCCTGCTACAGAGCTGGACTATCTCTTTTGCAGCGATTTAAGGAACACACTATATTGCATATAGAGTCCCTAGAGTAGCCCAGAACAAGTCTTGTTTATTCAGAAGTCTGAGAGCCTGCACAGGTTGAAATGGTTGGTTGTTTTTATGAAGCCATCAGTGAATCTTCCAAGCCTGTTTCTCTTAGCATGGCCACTGACATTTTTCAGGAACTAGATCCATCCCAGCTGTGAGATGCTCTCCTGTTCACCAAGAGCAGCTGTCAGTAGCACAAAGACTTATTATCAGAAGCTTAAAGGACAAAAATTACAAGCACATTTGTTGATTTAAGTGGCATCATCACTTTTTTCCTTCATGTGCAGTGAATGCTATCCCAAGGTGTTGTCCATTGTCAGCGTCCACTCCTTGTTGTCCACACGACTTCTCCATTCGTTTGCTTTCCTATGGGTTGGTGTGTTGTCTATTAATACAGAACCAGAGGAGGTAGCAGCAGGAGGTGAAAAAACAGCATCTGTCCAACTGAGATGGGAGAAAATGCGCTACAGCCTGTGAACACAGAAGCATGAGAGAAGATCTGCATCAGAGCAGGATGAGGCTTATGGCATCTAAATTCCACCTCAGTCCTAAAGCCTAATGTCTGCTGTTGGAAATTCGCTCATCTCCTGAAAAACTGTATTTAAAAACCCAACATTTTTTAACCTCATGTCCCTAACGCAATAAACCTTCTTAACTTTATAAATTGTGATTATTAAAGAACAACGGATTCTCCCTACTTTCTTTATTACGTTCAATTTACATACTACTACATCCTTCCCATGCAGGTTGGTAACATTTAAATGGCACTGAAATATGATAATAACAAGTACTGTATTGCT
The DNA here is from genome assembly GCA_038090715.1 of Florisuga fusca. Classification (NCBI taxonomy): domain Eukaryota; kingdom Metazoa; phylum Chordata; class Aves; order Apodiformes; family Trochilidae; genus Florisuga; species Florisuga fusca. The sequence continues at coordinate 54,411,434 of JAAWXA010000001.1, read as the reverse complement.
GATGTATTATGAAATGTATCCTATTAGTCACTTCATCTCTGAAAGTCAGAAAAATTTCCACCTAGCAACAGAAAGGCTTTTAGAATTTAAAAAAATATACTTGGCAGGCACAAAGTGTGTTAAACTATGCCAGGAGAAACCCAATTGGAGGTTTCTAGAGAATAAGTTGTCATCAGTATTGCCCACCATGGAGCTGGAAGACAATTCAAAGCTCTGTAACCTGAAGGAGCAAAAGACAAATGAAGGACAGCCTGGTGGCAGCCTTGTGCTGGATGTGGATATCCCTGGAAGGAACCATAATCCTCCAAAACTCTGGAGAGAAACGTGGCAGCAGATGCTCCAGCACACCTCATCCCCACTGTGCTGCACTCCCACTTGTTGCTGGGCTGAGGAGCTGCCACAAGGAATGTGATGGTGCTGGTGAGAGAGATTGAGAGATTCTTGCCAAGAATACACCTCATTTTTCAATTTTTGACACAAAGCAAAGCATGGACAAAGGACAAGAACTTTTTTTGGTCTTTGCATATATCATTAACAACCTTGGAAATGTTTTTCCTGTGATCTGTAGTTTATACTGAAACAGAAATGTTATTGATGGGCCAGGAAAAGGCTTTTCCCCAAAGCACTGTGTTTTAATCACTTTATGATTTCAATTCAACTCTTTTCTTCAGAGGGAAGGGATTTTTCAGGAGGCACCCTGGAAACTTCTACAGAATTTAGTGAAGATCAGAAATCTTCTCCTGCCATAGAAGTTCATGTTCTGTAGCCACACAGCACTACGTTCCCAGAAAGTAATCCTAAAATGAGATGAAGGAATTGCTTTTTCCACCTATGAAATGCTTTCAGATCTGGCTACAATGAGCAAAATTAATATAAATGAGCACAGTAAATGCATGTTACCCCTTGTTCTGGCTTCTGGTTCTGGAGGGAGTTGGTTTATTTGCATGACAATCTTTCTGTTGCACAGCAAAGAACACCAGAGGAGGGAGGCCTGAGAAAGAGTAAGCTCTGTCAGTCCCAGTCTTTATGAAGAGGCAAGGAGATACATGTGCAGGAGTCAATACTCCTGCCTTCTCCATGGCATCCATTGTGTGGATATTGCTGCATGTCTCTAGCCATTTGTCAGGAGGAATGGATGGCATCCTCAGCTGGGACTCAATAACACCTTCCCCCAGTAGGAGGGGGAGATGTTTGTCTTACTTCTGCTGATGAATGAAGAGATTTGTTCCAGAGCCTCAGTAAAGGCTCCACACTGCCCCAGACAGCTGCAGGGCCACTCTGAACCATGTGTTTGGCAGTGCTGAAGAACTAAGAAACACCACCAGTTTCCCCTGCAACCTGCCCCACAAATGCCTTCCAGCACCAAAGGCTTGGTGTCCATCACACAGAGGATGCCAGTGAGCAAAACAGTCCTGGGCAGTGGAAAGTGGTCTGCTGGTGGTTATCTAGCAAGGCTTTGGGTGTTTTCCTTCTTATTCTCACCTACTGAAGATGGTGCTTACTCCTCTGTCTGGAGTAAAGCACCATCCTAAAGCACCTGGCTTCTTTCTGTTAAGCAGGAGTCACTTTATTCTAGTCTGGGGACAAGTTGTAAGCTGTAATTTGGGTATAGCTAAAATGGCTGTGCACGTCCCTTCTGTTCAATGGAGGCTGTGTTCTTCCTACCATGAATTAGGTAGGGTGAACGCAGCCAGACAAAACAAGGGCTGAAACCTGCCATTAGAGCTCAACCCCCTCACACAACCAGTGCCCGAGGCTGGAATTCGATCATGGGGGAGCTAATAATAACAGCACACAGCAAAGAGTAGAGCACTTTGCTGCTGTTGCTGAAAGCATGAAAAATATCATCTTAATTTAGAGACTTATTATGGCATATTATGGCTGAGCACGCCAATAAATGCAGAGCAAGGTAGACATGGGGTGGTATGGTATGTACTCTTATTGCAATAATAAAAAAGTCACCTTCTGGAAATACCGTTTCAAAAAGAGGAAAGGACATTCTGCTATTTGTTCAACAATAGCAACACAAAAGGTTTGACATCTACAAACTACTCTCCCTTTAAAATGGACAAAAATGAACTGAAATGAACCAAGTCACTTTTCTGCCTCTGAAAACCTTTTAAATACCCCCACAGAATATTCCACACAAATACTTTGCCTCTTTGTTTTTCATCAAACTTCCTATGGCATTTTTATAAAATTTTATTAAAAATAGCAAAGCTAACAGCCAAAGAAACTCAAGCACTTCAAAAGCCTGGTAGCACTCCATGGATTTCATTTTCCCTGGATGTCAGAAAAAAAGCTAAAAACCTCCAAGACATAGCAGTGAGCTCACCTGGGATGCAAATATATGTGTTAGAGGCAACAGCACAGGTGTAGGACCCCAGCTCTACTGGCTTCTTGAGCTTCTGCAGGAAGCTTCAGAAGGACCTCAGCCTCTGATGAACTGAATATCCCTTTCTCCTCACTGCCCTCCTCTTCTCAGCAGAGCAGGAACAGGAGAGGTGGAGAAATTTAGGCATACACTGGGGTTGCTGTTGACTGACATCCCTCAGGGCCATCACCTGTACTCTGGTGGCACCAGGGCTCTCCAGTGCCAAACTGGACTCAGGGTGCTCTTTGCACAGTGAATAAAGCCACCATGGTACAAGAGCAGACTGCAGCATCACCAGCACAGACCTCTCTACCTGTACCCTGCATTTCATTTAACAGTAGCTTATACTGATCATTGAGGAATTGTAGAAGGGTTTCTTAGTGAAGTACAAGAGAAATTCTAAATTTGGTTGGAAAATTATAATCCTTTTCTATTTGCAGCTACTTGATGGAGGGATTCTCGAGAGTTGTGAACCATTCTCCAGCAAGGAAGGAGTGTTTGGGATTTCCAGAATTAATGCTCATAAGAAACCATTTGGCTGTCACTAACATTATGTAAATAGATGGTTCATGTTTATACTCTATGAAATGCATTTACAAGAAAAAGGCTGACTAATTGGGAGGTCAGCTTCTAATTCAAGGTTAGTGCTCAACAGTTTGGTTTTTTCCCCTGCCAGATAAAACCACTTAAGGCCAAATTAAACCATGTGTTGTAACCTACCTTTATATGGTTACTGATACGAAGAGGTTGGAAGAAGTTTTGCTATGACATTGAATGCCACTCTCTAAGGAGTGAAGTGAAAACTTTGTCCTGCAGAAGCTTTTGCATGATGATGCACATCGAGACTGCCTGACCTAGAAGGTGTGGAGTGCTCGAGTACATGAAAACCACCATTCAGTGACCTGTCACTGTTATGGACAGGAGCCTTGCTTTCCCAGAAATTCATTAAAACAAACAGCAATTTAATCAACAAATTATCCTCTTTATCAGGAAGAGCAGTTAGCTACAAGAAAAAACAAAGTGACCAATATGATGACATTTGAACCTCTTTTAGATGTTTGACCATCCAAGTCACAGTGAAAGAGGTTAGGTTCACTAACTTCCTCAGACCCACACAAGATGGTAATACTGAAGGTGGCTGCCCAAATGTTACCAGCATTTTAGTCACTTTTTAAGCTATTTCTTCACTACTGCTTAAAAATTACCTGTGTTTTAAAGTTTCACTTTAAAGTGAAATGAAAACTAAATTCCACTGTTTTTTTATTAGCTCCTCAGGTGATAGTGAAACCTAAAAGTCGCCCGCCATCTTCTGAAATTGTTTTACCAGGAGAGAGTGGGAGTGTTCACCTCCAGACTGAAGGTCAGCAATGGTACTAAACCTCTGCCAGAACAGAAGTATGGTATGATGCTTCTGTAGCTTGTGTAGAAAACGTTTCTCAGTTGCTTATGGTGGAGTGTCAGATGTAAGAGCAGACAAATTGAGCAGATTGTAAAAATAATCCTAGCATGGCTTCCAACAACAGAAGTTAAACTTTTTTTGTTGCTAAGAAATTTAAAATTACAAAAAAAAGTAATACTGGTTGCTGCAGAACCAACAAACACATACAGTGTCATTAGATGCAATCATGAATTTTACACCATTTTATACCATCAGATTAAAAAAACATGCTAAGTAACATTTTCCCAAACTTGTCCATAGATAAAATGAAATGTTTGCATTACAGAAAAGGTCTTCTGTATTGACACGTACACAGGGAAGCTCTTTGTAAATGGAGAAAACAGATTTAAAAACTTTGCTGAAAAGCGTGTATGTTTCCCTCTGCTCACTAGAGACTCAAATGAAATTATACACTTCTAAGGGTTTTTCGTTATCTAAAAGGAGACTAATCAGTTGTTTGTCTGAGTGTTTTAAATATGGTAATGTCAGGAATTTTGAAAAAAACAAACAAACTACAGTCTAGGTTATTTAAATTTCAGTACTATCCTTATTTGGATATGCCAGTATTAACTTGGGGAGACCCTACTTTCTAAAATACTAATGAAAATGAGAATGAATGATTACTGCCAGCTAACTGTTGAAGTTACATAAAACATGTGTCCATAATAGACTGATCACTTAATCTTCATTTACTCTTCAGGGTTATGCATAGCTTTCAGTCATTTAGGGGGTTTAATAATCTCCCCAAATGTCAGAATTACCAGCTCCTGTCAAACTTCAGTTCATGGCAATGATAAGGCATGCCATCAGCATGACATCTCTATCCCTTAAAGTTGAAAGATCTTAACGTATTTCACAGCTAATAGAAGTTATTTTTGTCCAGTTGTTAAGAATTGCTCAGTTGCAATTTTTAAATTCCTTATGGATGAGAATGAAGGTGATGAAGGAAAGATGTTCTCAGTGACTAAATACTCCTTATCTTCATCTCATGCTGTGCTAAAAGTTTGACTGCTCTATTTTTAAAGCTATCTAATCTTTTATGTGCTAAAGCATATGAAGCCATGCATTATTAGAAATATGAACTACAAGAAGAGTTAATTTATCTGGTGTTACATATAACCTTTATCTAAAATACATTGTGGTTTTAAAAAATTTCATCTAGTAATATTCATTAGGTCTCAAGCTTTTCTTTCAGAGAACAAAATTGCTTTAACCTGATTGACATATTTTATCAGAAAAGAAAAAAAAGTGAATCTTTTATAAAGTCTGTAATCAGCAGCGAATGTTTTGACACTTCACAGTGAACTGGATGTGAATCCTGTGTACAAAGGGTGTTCTTACTGGGATCCAGTCAAGTGAGAGTACTGGCCTTGGGAGCCTCACACTGGAAAGCAGTCACATATTCTTTCTTTAGAACTGTAAGTTTTACCATTTCTTAGAACGCGTGGAATGTGTTATATTCATTTCACTGTTGCATCCGAGGCATGTAAGAATATTTTTTTTGTATACACATGGTTGGAATGATTGCAGAAATCTATTAAAGGCAAACCCTTCTTGAGGCTGAGCTTCCAATTCAAAGCAATTTGAAGTAAAGAGTTTTAGCAATTGATTATTTTTAAGGTGTGCTTAAATGTACTAAAACGATGCTTATCAGTTTACTGATAAAATGAGCTTATCAGGGTGGAATGCTGCCCTTGAGAGCTGTGGAAATTTCCACATTGGAGAAAATTGGATGATACTTCAAAAGGCAAAAAATCATTTCACTAAGAAGTCATTTAAAATAATGTTCCTAATTCCTACCCAAAAAGGTGGCCAACCTGCCCCAGAATGATGCTTTCAGGGTAGATGATCTGCACCACGATGAAAGTGCAGTGCGAGTCTGCACCCATGCTTTTAGCTCAGTCCTAGGACTTGAGGGGAGGTGTTGTTTTTTGTTTTCAAGTGTCACTAAATCTTTCTCCCTGCCTCTCTGCTGCTAGATTAATTATTTTCCATGCAAGGGCCCTTCTTTCAAAGTCCTCCATTATTCTGTTTTGACCATACTGGGGAACTTATCCAAGTCAACAAAAAGGCAGCCTTTATCCCAGAGAGGCTGTTGATGAAGTGGATGGTTTCATACATTACTGGGGGAGAATCGCCTTAACGCTGCCTATTCATGCTGATGTGCCAGGTGCATCCACTTACCCAGCTCAGAGTGCTGCTACCACCCTATCCTCTGCTGCCAAGACCATTATGTACTCTGAGTGATGGAGCAAGAGAAAGGACTTGGATCTTCTCTGATGGGAAGTGGAGGGAGAGAGAGATAAAAAAAAAAAAAAATCTGCTGTAGGGACCCTTTTAACTCTCTGGGCCTTGGTGACTGCAAGAGCTTCAGAAGAAGATGGAGGGGAAAATTGCATGAGTTTAGAGCAAGACTCTGCTCTGCATCACTGCCCCGAGATACTGTAAAGAGGACAAAGGGAAACGGGGATATAAATAGAGAATGACATTTTCCTTGCATTGTCCACAATGAATACATTTGTACACGAACAGAATCATTGGAACGAGACAACATGCATGCCTGATGTTGAAGAAAAGCCTATTTGTGCTTAGTACATTGGAGACATTGTTCAAAAATAGTTCATCCTTCTGTAAATATTGCCTCGGCATTGGTGCCAGGGTCACTATTGCTTTGCAGTATCAGCTGAGTAAGTATCAGTCATGCATGTGCTGCTGGAAGAAATTTTAATACAGGCACCCTCCTTAAAATGAGAAAATTATCCTCCTAGAGATTGTCCTGTTCATTTGTAGTTAATACTCTTTGATTTCTTCTTCTTGTTTCTTCCAGACTATCCCTGTTTCCTTGCACCTAAAGGGTTTTTCCATGCGTGGCACTGGGAAATAAAACTTGCCCCACCCCTCAGGTGCTGCTGCTGTGTGTACTGAAACCAGGTGTCCTTTTCAGACAAAACACTGGTCAGTGGAAATCTTGCCTTTGTTTTTCATGTATAGTGATACAGCTACAGCAGATCCAGCCCATGTTCCCTCCTTGTGTGAAGTGGCTGATCTCAGCTGACCAGCACCAAGCTGGAGATCTTGGCTCTGAAAATTGTTTGCTTGTTTTCTTGAAAGACATTTGCATGGCAACAGGTTTTTTTGTGTTGGTTGTTTGGTTTGGTTTTGGTTTTTTGTGGTTTTTTTTTTGGTTGGTTGGTTGTTTTTTTTCTCCAGAAGTTTTGAGAATCCAGCAAAACAAATACTTGTATCCCATGCAAAACAAAATCTATGAAACTAATAAAATATGTTCTGTGCCCAGTGAAAGTCTCCTTGTATCCCTAAGCAGAAAGCAAATCTGAGGAACAAGATTCTTTTGTATTCATTTTCTGGCATTAAAAAAAAAAAAAAAAAAATCAAGACTACAAGTTCTCTTTAAGTATGCTTACACAGCTCCACTTTTTACTGAGAAAGAACAGGTGCAAAGAAGGAAGAATTTAACTGTCCAATGAAGAAAACAAACCTTCCTTGTGAAGTATCACATCAGAACACTTGTAATGTCCACAAAACATGCAGCCTCTCTTTAGCCAATGGAAAAAAATGGGCTTTCTGGAGCACAACTCATGTGACCTACTTCAGATCCCTACTTCAGATTGAAATGACCTGGTACTTCTCTCTCAGATATAAAAAGAGTTCAGGGAAGAAGAGGGATGTGCTCTGGAGGTTTAAAGGCAGGTGAGGTGAATCTGATTCTACATGGCCCTGGCTTCTTCCTAAATCCCAGATATCTGTGGCCGGTGGGACTGGTTTAACTCTTACACAAAATAGAACTTCATATAATTTGAGTCAATATATTACCATTTTTCATATTTCCTTGTCCTCTAAAAAGCAAAGTCAACACGTGTGCATCTTATATTAAAACTGAAAACATTTTGTCTCATTTTGGATAGGCCATGCTGCCCTCATTTCTCTGCCTGATTAGGAATGGGCTTTTATTTCCTGAAAGCCTCCTGCTCCAGGACGGAAATTAATATATCTCTAATCTGAGGATACTGTTTCCCATCAAGATAAACTGCAATCTGAAACTACAGAAATTGCAGGACACTGCAGCTTTTCACACTGGCAGGCAAATACAGTTATCCCTATGATGCAGACAAATAAATGAGGGAAAAATGAACTACTGAGTTGGCCAAAAAGTTGTCAGTGGAAGAGCTGAAAATTATACCTTTAAAAAAAAATGATACGATGTTCAGAGAAATCTTGAAAATGTTTCTCTGCCCTAAAGAAGGTACAGTTCAAGTTCAAACAAGATGTGGAAGGAGCTATTGTAGTTATGCACCTCTAAGGATAATAATGCTGCACATCCTGAAGATTACTATATTCTGCTACCCCGCTTTTATCTCCCCTGCCATGCCCCAAGGTTAAAAAGTGGCACCCTTTGAATCAGGCCTCCAGAGTTTGCAGTTGGCAGTCTGAGTTTCAGTAAGTACCCTGACAGAATGGGGCTGTTGCAAGTGTTTTTCTTTCAGCTTGCATGGCACCCAGTTTGAAGTTAAATCGTGTTGCACCCACCCCACCTTCACCTGAGCAAAAGGGCCAGGTGCTCAGTCTGCTCCTGGTTGGCAGGGCAGGGTTCAGGGGACAGGAGTCCTACTGCTGGCTGCCTGGGTGACAGTGGACAGTGTCTCCAAGAGGGCTGTGGAAGGGACAGGACCATGGCATAGGTAGCACCACAGGGATCCCAGTTCCATGGGTGGTCCATATGCTTCAGTCCAACAACTGGTATTGTGCATTTGGCCTCTGCCTGGGTTTATGGCATGGAAAATGTGCTCTTCTGGGGATCTGCTTTTCAAACAGACTTCTTGCATTACCACCTTGACTGCAGTTGCTCAACTGAGTCCTTTTATTTTTTTGTCATATTAGTACAATAAAGAAGGTTTCACGTTCTGCTGTAACCTAAAAAAAAAAAAAAAAGCAAAATCATCTATAGGTCAAGGATGAATTTCCAGAGACTGGAGTAATTAATTAATGGAAAATTCACTTCATAACTGATAATAACAATTTACTGGAATGCTGCTTCAGGCTTTCTTGTAAATACCTTAATGCAGTCAATTTTTATGTCTTTTAACCCAGGTCTGCTGTTCAGGAGCTATTTGGAGTTTGTGAAATATTAGATAATTGTCTGCGAAGCTGTAGCGTGTATTTTTATTGTAGAAACAATGCCATAACTCCCCCAAACTAAAACATATGCCTGCTTTCACTCATATACGAGTCAACTAACAATGGTAATGAATACAGAATTGAAAGAAACAGGAAGACCACTAGAATTCATAATCCAATCCTTATTTGTAGTCACACCCTTTGTGGTTACACTGCACAAGGTGACAAATGGATTATTTATTTTTTCTTAGATTGGTTATGTAGTTGTCTGAACTACAATGCTGAAAAGACTGCTCAAAGCCAACTACCCTTCCCAAATAGCTTCTGTCTGAGATTTGAAAACCTTGTGCCCTCTTTTCATTGTAGGTCTCTGCATATTTTCCAGTACTGCAATGAGGCTGGAATTCCATCCTTCTTGTTTCAATGGTTCAAAAAGAATAAGAAAATCTAGGAGTCAAAGGCAAACAAAATGCTTTTGTAGTAAAATTATGCTGTGTGTGACTTGTGTTTGACAAGTGGTGTTCCTCAAGAGTCAGTACTAGGTCCAGTGCTGTTTAACATCTTTGTCAATTACATGGGCAGTGGAATTGAATGCACCCTCAGCAAGTTTGCTGATGACACCAAACTGTGTGGGGAAGTCAACACACTGGAGGGAAGGGATTCCATCCAGAGGGACCTTGACAGGCTCAAGAAGTGGGCTCATGCAAACTGCATGAAGTTCAACAAGACCAAGTGCAAGGTTCTGCTCTTCTGTGAAGAGAGGGCAAAGAAGTTGGAGTTGTTCAGCCTGCAGAAGAGGAGGCTCCGAGGTGACCTTATAGCAACCTTCCAATATCTGAAGGGGCCTACAAGAAAGCTGGGGTAGGGCTTTTGACATGTGTGTGTAGTGAGAGGACAGGGGGAAAATGTTTAAAATTTGAAGCAGGAAGATTTAGGTTAGACATCAGGAAGAAATTCTTTAATTTGAGGATGGTGAGACACTGGCACAGGTTGCCCAAGGAAGTTGTGGCTGCCCCCTCCCTGGGAAGTGTTCAAGTTGGATGGGGCCTTGAGGAACCTGATCTAGTGGAAGGTGTCCCTGCCCATGTAGGGGGTTAGAAATAGATGATCTCTAAGGTACCTTCCAACTCTGGCCATTCTACGATTCTATGTTGACTAGAACTGGGATTTTCAATGAGAACTACAATCTACATCTGAAGCATATGCTGCTTTCGTATGGTAGAACTCAGCAGACTTTTTGCTCCAGTTTTTCAGAGTAATATTTGTAAAGCCTCCAGCAGAAAATAGGAGATCAAAAAGTTGCCATTGCAGAAATATAGATTGATTACAAATAGAGGACTGAGCAGTCAAGAAGACAGAACTTTCTTCCCTATTTGCACCCTGCAATGGGTATAGAGCTTTGACTTTATGCCATATTCTGGTAAGTAGAAAGGAAGTTTATCTGTATTTTCAAAGGAAAGAATGATAACAAACACTTTGCAATACAATGGAGTTATTTCAAAGTACAGTTTTTCTCAGTATTGGGTGGTTTATTGATAGACCGTAAGTAGGGAGTTAAAAAGCACCATCAAGAAATAAACATCCTACCTTAAGCCTTGGGAGTGATTTAAAATTAGGAATTTGATTAACAGGATTCCAGCACTTTTACCACTGTCTTTGGATGACAATATGACATCATAAACACAATATATTATTCATTATAATTTGGTTTTGTAATCCAGGTGTCCCACTTCAGGCCAGGGACCTTTCCTCTAGGCACTGTAAAAATTCATTAGAAATGTGTCCGGAGAGATTAAGATGAGTATCTGGCTACATCTTGGCCCTGACTGCAAAAGAGCACACTGTCAAGCATCTTAATAACGTATTTACTGGTGTTCAATTAGATGCTAGAGAAGAAAATTGATCACCTCGCTTAAAAATGTTTGCTACCACCTTACACTAGTGAAAAATGTTACCATCCATCATGCATACAACAGAGCTGCTGGCTGAACACTAGTTCTCATAATCACTCTCCATGCCTTGTGGAGGAGCTGGAAGTGTGTCCAGCCCCGCTTCCTCCTTGACTTCAGTTTTCCACAGCACCTGGGGTACAGGCACCTGGAGCAGCACCCACGGGGAAGGCTCTGGGAGTTGGAAAAGAAAAGCTCTTCCAAAGAAATATCCCCTCCCTGTCTGTCTTCAGTTAACGAATGCAGCCCTTGATAACCAGTTCTGCCAAGACAGGCTCCATCTTGTCCTGAACAGCTTTCTGCAGGGGGTTGTGTTTCACATTTCCTGAGCACAGGTGGCCTGAATCATGAACGATATAGCAGGTATGAGTTGGTCTGGAAAGTGGCACCTATACTGGAAATCCTGTGTAGGCTCTTGTTCTACCCTGCACCCACATTTGCTTCTTTCCAAGCTGCATCACTCTGATGCCCCACGGGATCACCCTGTGACCTTCACAGCCCCTTGTGTCTGTCTCTGAGAGTATAACTCCTAAGCTCCCATCTGCAGTTGAACCTCTTACTAGTTTCTTTGTGTGCAGGCATAGGTTTTGATTACATTTTAACCTGCATTTACGAAGGCAACAGACACAGGGTTCACTTCCACTATAACAGCGTATTCCTCCTCTGTACTGACAGCACTTGCCTTGTTAGCAGATTTCACCAGTACATTTGGTACACGGGTTGTGTTGTTGATACAGGGTCATTACTGAAAATATTAAATAACCCTGATGGCTGAGGTACTCCCAGTTACCTTGTCGAAGAAGCAGATTCAACAGAGTCTGCCATCACATCTCTTTGCCCTGTGTTGTGTCTGTGTCTGTGTGTGACAGCCCTGGCCACAATGGTCTCTCCTCCTTACTAATGATTTTTAAGAGCAGCATTGTGACATCGCAAATAGATTCAGTCTAGGAGGATAAAATAAGGGAAACAGGTGAAAATATGGGTCAAAGTATGACCAGACTACTCTACATACTCACTGTCATCACTCCACAGTATGTTTCCAGCAGTGCCATGACTTCCTTCTTCTGATGTTGCTTTTTCTCTTGGCCTTTCTGAAGCTGGAGGAGAAGCAAACTGTTGCTTCTGTTTCTGGGTTTTGTTTGTTTGTCTGATATTTGCTTTCTAGCTTTGATTTTGCAATGTTTTTTAAACATGCGCGTTGCTATGCATTTATGTTAAAGGCAGCCAAGCCAAGGAAACATGTGCAAGACTTGGAGAGTGGTACAAGAAGTTTTATGCAGCACAGTAATAGTGGATTTATTTATTCATTTATTTATTTACCTGTCTATCTATCTTTAAATTTTGCTTCCTGTCCCTTTCTCAGTAATTCCTAACATTTTGCTTGCTTTTTGAACCACTGCCAAGGGCATTGATGTTTTTGTGGAAGTGTCTATTACAGCCCCATGGTGCTGCTCCAGAGGGGTAACAGCCAGCTGAGACTCAACCATTTCCCCCTGGGTATCTACCCTGAGGTTCCTCTGCTGGTTTGTTGCTCAGTCACTCAGCTTCCTGTCTTTCCATGTGTTATTTGTCCATGTGAGAAGCTGCCTCTTTCCCCATGCAGCTTAATTCCTCTGAAAGCTTTTGGTAAAAGATATCAAATGTCTTTGTTTAATTCCTTGTAGCTGTATCAACCAGATCTCCTTTCCCCATACAGCAGGACTCACAAGGCACCAATCCCTTCATAAAAGCTGCTGTTTTGATTCCCTAAGTCACACTTAGGGAAAAAAACACATTTGCTCACTATTTCTTTTCTCTAACAAGTTCACCTGGCTTGGTCTCCAGGCCTAATGTCTGTAGTTACCTGAATCCTTCTTTAGAGCTATTGCTAAGACTAGAAGTGGCAGGTAAAAGTCTCAGAGCAGTAAACTGCAGGATTTAGAGGCTGTTATGTCTATGGTTTTCTCTGCTACACACTAAAGCCTCCAAGAAAATCCATGTTTCAGCAACATGGAAATATCTCTGCAAGTAGATGTTTCTTGCACACCTACTTGTGAATCAGATGGAAGTTAAATGGGGAAAAAAAAAAGTTCTGTTCTGGCTACCTGTATTTATGGGTGAAAAAACTTGTACTGATTGGTCCCTGAATCAGAGTGGAAGAGCAGCTACCTCAAATAGGATTTTAGAAGTAATGAGAGTTTAAAAGGGGCAAAAATTGAGACTCCCCACCAGGAACTTGGATACAAGGAATTGTAGGCTAAAATTGGATAAATAGAAAAAAAGAAAAATACCACAAAGCTTTCATAATAATAGATTATGGCACACTAGCCAGACATTGAAAAAAACATCAAATCCTACTGTCCTACACCAAGGAAATGAGTCGACCTAATCTGACTGGATTTCAGGAAAAATTTGTTAGCATGCTACTTAAAAAAAAAAAAACAACAAAACCCCAAGGAAGACAGCAATTACTAAATTAACTCTTAATACAAATAAAAGCTTGCAAGTAGTTTTGAAGGGGAAGTGTCAGGCTAGAGGAAAACTGCTAGTGGACTTCATTAAAGAACAATCCCAGACTGATCTTATTATTTCCATATTAGTTTCCAAACTAAGAGTATGATCACAAAGCTGTGGCACTGTTTGAACAAAGGGGGGATGGGGAGGGAACTGGAATATAACAAAGAACATAAAAGTAAATTTACATGATGGGCTTGACTCGGGATCCTGGAACTTAGCATATGCCAAACCTAGCAAAAGTTCTCCAGTATGGTATTTTCTCTAAAGATAAACTACAGTGGCCAAGTTCCTCAGTTGTCCCACAGGCACAGAAGTAAAATACATCAAATAAAATTGACATATAAATACACAATATGAATTTCATAGAGCAAGTTCCAAGGAAAGACAAAGACAAGAAAGAAAAATAGATATTTCTTGTTTAATTAGAGACAGACATAATGTTACTCAAATTCCAGAAACACAACCATATACATCTTCCATATTCTTCTACAAAAAAAAACCAAAAACTTCATTGTATATGTTATTCAAGATTGTGACACAACTCTTGAACCCCCCTCTTTCCCTTCAATCTCACAGGCATAGCCTGTAAACTGAAGATTAACCTGCAAGATCAATAAAAACAATATAATGTGACACTCAGCCCCTCTCCTCAGTTGATCCTGGAAAAGTATGTGAGAATTTGGCTTCTTATTCCCAGAGATGTCAGGTAAAGCCATTGCAGGACATGGAATCAGAAGTGCTGTACAAGTTTCTGGAGGCTTACCTGAAATAACATACTGTGATGTGCCAGAGGTAATGTAATAGTAGAAACAATTCTGTTTTGTGAGCCAAGCTAGCTCACCTCTGCAGTATCATGTGCATCTGCCAGCTCATGTCTACAGTCGTGCAAAGTGTAGAGATTCCTGGACTAATCTGGACAGGCCAGAAAATTCACGGGAAGCCTATGGCTTGGATAACACTAATGACAGTCTGCTTATTAAAAAAAAACTTTTGACTCCCTCATCATGCAGCACCAGTAGAATAGTGCAAAGTTCAAGGTCACAAACTAGGAACAAATAATAAGAGCTTTTGCTATCAGCATCCATTAAAAAAGGGTTAAGTTGGGTTTTTTGGTCAGTCCTCAAGGTCTGTGAGATATTGATAGCATGTAGCCTGAATAGAAAGGTTTTAGAATATCCAAGTATTAGTTACTATGTATCTAGCAGGGATAGGAAGGTGTTAATACTACCCTGAAAGGCCCTGAGAACATTGTATTTGGATTACTGTGTTCACTTCTAACCCTGCAGGGAAAACCAGAATTACTGCAAGTGGAAAAGGTGGAAAGAAGGGTTAGGAAAAAGGTGGGGGGAAAGGCATCCTCCTCTACAACAGGTATGGCATGGCTGTTTTGGCAGAACTGAGGCTGAGCAGGTTTTGGCACTAACCTATGAGCTCAAAGGGTGATAAATTGGAAGGGATTTTACAGCAGGAACGAGAAATACTCTTGAAAAAAGAGCCAGAAACCTCACAGAACAGGAAAGGGTCAGATGGTGCAAAATCCACTCTAACTGCTTAAGGGAACAGAAAATGAGGAGTAGCCTCACGACATGGGCAGCTTCAAAATGGAGCCTGCTAAGTTGAACAGTACAAGATGTCTGCCTTGCCATGGCTGGGATCAGGCTCCAGGGCTCAGAAGGACTTCTCCATCCTTGCCCCAGTCAAGGCCAGACCTGACTACGAAAGCCTTGATTTCCAAAATGTGTATCAAATTTACCCCTTTGTCACCATCCAGCTTATCACCACCTGCTATCTTGTATTCAGCAGTGTTACACAAGAGTGTAAATTAACGTGGAGTGCAATCCTTATTATTAATATAGATGTGAAATGAATGGGTCTTTACATATGCAAGCACCTAATTGGTCACGTTGTGGTTGCACGTATGTGGAAATACCCTGTTTGACTCTGAAATCAGACTGACTGCTTTGGCTTATACAATGATGTGTGTTGCTGCGACTCTTGCATAAGGAGAATTAGGCCTTCTGTTTTAATAATACTGCACCATTCTGAGCCCTTAATCTTGCATCACAGTCAAACATTGGAGTAGCAACACATAATTGTGTATTTCTCCAATTTTCCATTTTGCAAAATGCTAGTTCCTGACCTCTGCGAAATGTGTACAGTGTCCCATCTTGATACAATATTAAACTAATGGTAACTGAAAAGATTCCCAGCGCAGCTGTGATAGTAACAAGAATGTGCCTTCACCTAAAAAAAAAGTCAGTTTTCAGTCTTCTTTTCTCACAGGAGCTCTGTCGCCTCAGTACATCAGGTGTAGTTTCACAAGTTCTGTTTGTTTCAGACCGAGACGACGTGTCCTTATTAGCTCCTTCTATCCCCTCCAGTTTTGGTGGGGTCCCCAGTGCCTCTTTAGCAATATTGCAAAAGGAAATCCCCATAAACCTCATAAAGCCCCAAAAAAGCTGAGGGCAAAATTGACTGAATCTCTGCTCTTGCAGGCAGCGTCCTCCCCTTGAGCTGCCAGGGGGGTCGAAGCCGTCTCTGCAAAGAGGAGGAGAACCTCAGCCCACAGTTTCGCTCGCTCTCCTCAGCTGAAAGGACACCTTCACCCCGAGGACCTTCCCTGTCTTTGCTCGATGCTTACAGGGAGCTTGCTGCCAGGATTTCAGGGTAGAGTGCGGCACCTCCACAACGCACAGATAATGGGCGATGAAACAAAAGTGTCATTTGGAGGATCTGGCACGCTACGGGGCCGTATTCTCTAAGGCTGGCAAGATACTTGCCTTTCTCCTCAATGTCTAGGGACACCTTCATATTTCTGAATTAAAACTATTTTATTTTAGATGAGCAACAGCAACGGACAGATAAAAAAATTGCTTGTGTGGTTTTTAAGATGAATACCAGAATCTTTTCTCCAAGTTACGAGAATTTCCTTTGCTCATATGTAGCAATTCAGAATCCTCCTAATTATTATTTTAGGGTACATTTTACCTCATTTCCCCTCTCTCAACACACAGACATGTATATACTTTTGTACATGCACATACACATTCCTCATCAACATTATTCCAGCGTAAGCATGAATACCATGAACCAAAAGTTTGGCATCCCTACTACAGTGAAAGCTTACTGCCACCTATGGGTAAGAGTTCACACTAACATATTGAGGTAAAATTTTAAGATTGTTATTCGTAACTAAAGCAATTTTTAGTTATCTAGCAGGACAGAATTTTAATTAATTTGCTATACATTTTGTCAACAGCAATCACTGCTCATCCTCTGAAATCTGGGTATTAAAACCAACTTGGGTACAAAGGAGCATCAGCTTTACAAGTAAAAAAAAAAAAGGGGTGCAACATTCTTATTTTTCTTATTCTGAATAAGGAATATGTAGAAGCACCTTATTTCCCCATGTAAAGAAAAAAGACTTGTTACTACACAGCTAGGTACAATGCTTTATTTAATATTACTATAATTTTAAAGTTGTCATCTCAAGGTTTTAATATTTTGAGTTTTGGGGTTTTTTTTACTAAATACATACAAATACCTTAGCTATGCAGTTTCACAAAGATGTATATATAATCACTATCTCACAGTAATTTTGTATTTTTAAAAAATTCAGTTTTAGGAGTAAAATGAAAGCTACGTGGAGGAAGGGAGGCAAGAGAAAAATGTATGGCTTGATTATGTAAGGCTCGACTTTTCTGATAATCAGTCTATGTCGCATTTACTTAGAAAACGTGAAAGGAAGCTCAGACTAAAGAGTCAGACTGTTGTATCAAAACTGTTTTTTCCAATTCATCTTTCAGGTACATAAAAAGCAAAAAGGCTGACAGTTCTGGATATCTGACTGCAAAAAAGAAAACCACTAGATTACAGCTGCTCTATTGTGGTATGCTGCAACATAATGGACATCACTATCCGTTTCTCAGAAATAACACAGGTAAAAATGACTGGAAGTCTACCAAATTAATGCATATATTTCAGTTTGGAAAAAAATAATTTTGTTCCAGTAAACAGAAGCTAATTGTAGCCATTACATTTCTTCTTTTTTGGGGCAGGGGCATAATATTTCTGATGGAAGAGACAGAAAGGAACTTACAAAAGGGAAAATTATATTGAAATATATAACAATTAATACAAATTAAGAATGAGTTTCATATTATTTTTTTTTAATTCCCCTTTTAAAGTAATCTTAGTCCCGGACCTTCTCATTCGTATTCCACTTATTAAATATGATAATCAGCCTATCTAAAAATATATATAAATATTACGTTTGTGCTTTCCTCGTGCATTTTCACTGATTTTCATTACTGAACTCATATTGTAAACTTATGAAATGCTGTTAAAAGCAGTTACTAAATTCCACTTAAGCATCAGACGT
The DNA here is from genome assembly GCA_038090715.1 of Florisuga fusca. Taxonomy (NCBI): domain Eukaryota; kingdom Metazoa; phylum Chordata; class Aves; order Apodiformes; family Trochilidae; genus Florisuga; species Florisuga fusca. The sequence continues at coordinate 54,393,663 of JAAWXA010000001.1, read as the reverse complement.
TATCACATCAACATTTCATGCTTGCTCTCCAACAGCACCAGTGCCCTTTACAATCTAGGTAATTCAGACATTTATGGTAAAATCTTTGTGCTTTATAGACAGAATCATCTTGTAGCTAAAGTAACTCTGCTCCACAGTAACATACCTGTGATGCATTTTCCTTCTTACTTCTGAACTGACATGTTTCAGACACCACGAAAATAGCATTCTGCAATTTACTTCCTTGCATCCACTTTGGCTACCGAATCAAGCTGTCACTGCCCAGTAACATTTCCCTCTATTTTCAAACCACGATTTAAACTTAACCCACTTAGTCTCCTTGGATGGGAACTTCAGATCAGACAGAAATTACTCCTCATCATGTTCGATGAATCCAGCTTCAAACAAAACAGAGAACTGCAGGAACATCTGTGACAAATGACTTCTCTCAGCCATTCTGCTTTTTTCTTATTTAATCACCCGTGGGAGTACAGTTTAGTAGGTATGCTATTTTACAGTGCAGACCTCCTCCCACCAGCCTACTGCTTGCAAAAGGAATAAAAAAATATTTTCCATGTGTAACAAAACCCGAACAGAATATGGTTGAACCTTCTAAAGCAAGTACTACCCCCTGTGAAAAGGGAAGTAACTAGCTAAGCTAGCAGCTCGAATTTAAAGGAGCAACAAAAAGGTAAAAAAATAAAAAGGTGAAAATGTGATAGAGGTTTGTTAAGCTAATAGATCTGTTAATAAACTATTACACAAAACCTTCCTTTCTAGTGACACACACTGAGTTACTACTTGTGTACTTCTAAAAGTACAAACGGAGAGCAAAAATTTTCTCTATATAGTCAGTATTATGAATTTTGAGATATACCTGTTTCAGCATCTTTAAAACTGAAGCCGTGTCAAGAACAGACAACTTGGAAAAATCTCCACTATAGTGGAAAATCCAGACAGGTTTCTGCTCATTTTTTCTCACCGATCTCTATGCTTGATAGAGGAAAAAACCTCGCCCATCAGGCAGTGCACCTAATTCTCTGAAGGACTTGTTGTTAATTTTATGCCTTTATGAAAAGACAAGGAAAATTCCACTTCCTAAGTAAAGAAATACAGAACGTTGTAACATCATAGCTTAAAAAAATTATTCTTACTGTTCTATATAGATGTCCCATCAATTTCACCTGAATGCTGCTTATGCTGTGTAACACAGACTTTGCTTTAAATAATAATAATTAATGCCTATATGAAATTTTTGTTGCCTAATATCTTCTCTAGATCGGTCATGGATTTTTACTATGCTACGTATTTTTTCAGTACTTATGTATGTGCCTCCCTTTTTCAACAGAGATTCAAAATATTACTGTCTCCTCATTTATTCCACTGTATTTTGACACAGGAGAAGTGAATTCAGATACCCATATGGTATTATGAATATCGATGCAACAAAACCACAAATTACCTTGTGATACAGTGGAACAAATGGAACTTTCTTCTGCTGGGAAAAACCCTGTTTTTTCATAACAATTTGGTTTACAGTTGAGAAAGGTAGGAAAGCACCTGGAACTGACTCATTGTAAATTCCAGAAATGCAAGGAGCTTCACAAAAAAGTCTGCGGTTACCTTGTTTTTAAAATAAATATGCTGAGCTGACAGCTATTAACAGTCTCAAGGACTTGCATAACGAGGACTAGAAGGAAAGCTTAGTACTGTCCATGCTGGAGTGATTTAAAGAGAATGGAGGCACGTATTTCTTTATGATGCATTATGTAACAACACAGAGGACAAACCGAGGCATTCAAAAAAATACGAGACCCACATTTGATCTTGTAATTTATCACACAAATATTTTACAGTGCTTATAGCATAAGGCTTATGAAACACCTAACCTAGGAATGTTATCCAGTACGAACGAGTTTAAAATGTTTTAGATTACATATTTCATGTTTTGTACATCTTTAGGAAAATGTAATAGGTCCTATAATTCATTTTCTTCAAAATTCTGCAATACATGCAATCTCAGATAAAATAAAATCGTCAAATCAGTGATAGCTGGACCTTCTGGTTCACATTAGTGTGAAGAGAAAACTGCTGTTGAGCTGACACATTGATAGATTACAAGTTCTGCTGAAGAATAGCTAAAAATGGTGATTCAATCTTGTCGCTTCTGTATAAGAAGAATAACTGAAGTAGAGATGTTACTCATGATATCATGTCTTTTATCAAAACCCTAAGGGGTTCTGGTGCATCGAACACATTCTCTTCCTGAGAGCTTCTGGCTTTAAAAAATACCGATGTAAGTAAATGAAACTAAATTGGTCTATTAAAAAAATAGGATAAGCTTGTGCCCGAAATTTATTTAAAATGAGATGAAACTAAAGATCAGATTGCAAAAAGACTATCCTTTAAGGGATTTTTTTTCTCCCAATTTTTCTTTCTTTCTTTCTTTTTTTTTTTTTTTTACAAATAGAGATGCTGGTCTTGTAGTGATGAAATGGAGAGCTAGGAGGATTATGAAACAGAAGAACATGAAGGGCAAACCTGACTGAAAGAGAGGGAGAATATGATTCCAGTTATTTAAAACTTAGCTAGGTTAGTTCCTTAACCAACTTAAATCAACACAGCCCCCTGAAATCAGTAAGGTGATACAGACTGACCCATGATGTATCTATCATATATGATAATGCAGACTGTTATCTTCTATTACAGTATGTAAACATAAACACATGAGGAAAGTCATATTTTCTAAAAAGATCTTTAATCTTTAAATACTCAAAAAAGAACTTTTAAAAGAGGCACCTTAAGTACTCCTACTATTCTGCTCCTGGCCCTCCATTGATCTGAACCTTATATGGCCATTTATGCTGTAGTGAAGTCAGGCTTAAACACTGACTTCAGTCCCTCAGTGCTTCGTACTTCCCTGTGCTGCTGCGAATCACCACAGAAGGCTTAAGATGGAGGGAACAGAGCCTGGGTGGTTTGTGCCTTCCTCCCACGGACATCACCAAATGCTCACGGCACTTACTTCCCATTCATCCAGGGAGTCCTGCAACAACAGAGGAGGAAACAAGGTTTCACAGTCTCGAACAGGGATAACAGGTAAAGAAAAGGAGGAAACAAACATATGGGGGGGAAGGATTCTTGTTACAGGCTCCCCTCTCCAGAAGGGAAAGAAACCTTGACACAAACTTCCTCATATCATAAAGACATAAACAAGCATGCACCTCAGATTTCTGATTCCTCGGTGGTTTTGTTTCAGGGAAGTATAAAGTATTCTTTTTGTTTTTACTTTTACCAGGGCCTGTATAGCAAGTATTTGAAGCTTCTCTCACAATAATTAAATATTTCATGTTGTATTGGAATTCTTTACCTTAAGAAAAAAAAAAAAAAAAAACGAAATCTGCCCAACACAACTGTGACATAAGCTATGTTCCCAATTTGGGAACGAATGGGGAAGAGCAGAAGAAAAACAGCAAGGCAGAAAGTTCATCACTTTGCTCTAAACCATAGGCAGAGCCAGAAACTGAGATGAAATCCAAGAAATGTCTCAACCCTGTTCTGTGTTTTGCCTACAGTTCTTACACACGCATTTGCCTTTTGAGTATGCATACCGACATCTTTAGGATATTCAGGAAACATACTAACACATTGTGGGTAAGGGAAGGAAACAAGTCGGAAATATTTGGAGGGTGTGAAGCAGTAAATGTTAACCAAGCAGAAATGTTTTAAGCAATGTTGTTATGGCTTGATGGCAAAGTAGATTTCTACCTTCTCCTTTCAAGCCTGTAAGCTTGGTAACAACCAAAAGGAGTTAAATTTTCTGACTTGGGAACGTAACGGGCTTTTGTTTGTTCCAGAATGCTATGCACCTCTTAGGAGATAAGAGTGCTTGCAGACGAAAGTCTGCTTTCAGGACAGGCCTTGTAGTGCCAAGGCTGCGGCATGGCAGGAGGAGACCCCGGCAGGGCTGTCGGGGCAGCGCCTGGCGATGCAGGACCCAGCAGGTACCCAGCCTTACGTAAGGATTTCATTCTCGTCAGACAGCCTCTCGCCGCCGCACAAGGCAAAGGAGAAGAGGCTATTACATCTCCCCGTGCAATGCCAGTCCCCCTGTGCCAGGCCCGATATCCGCATCATCTTTTTCCATTTTTTTTTTTTTTTTTTTTTTTTTTTTTTTTTTTTTTTTTTCATTCCCTTTCCTCCTCTCCAGACCGCACATCGACACAGCGGCGTTTACCTATTTGCTCGAGCCGTGGCTGCCAGGCAACCTATCTGGGCGGCCGCAGGGCCTACGTTCAGCGGAGGAGCGCTGCCGAAGAGGAAACCCCTCGTCCCTCTTCGGCTGCCGGCCGGCTCCGGGCGAGCAGCTCTCCCTCGGCGGCGGAGGCGGCGGAGAA
>JAAWXA010000001.1:54346500-54389094 GCA_038090715.1 Florisuga fusca | reverse complement strand
TGGTGTGTGGAGGGTGGAACTAACGGACACGGCGGCCGGATCCCGCCACCAAGGACGTTTCGGCAGAGCGTGCAGGTGCGCCGGTCCACTCCCGCTCACCTTCCCCCCAAAAGTCCGCGGCCGCCGTGTCCGTTAGTTCCACCCTCCACACACCACCACCGCCACCCCCCCCACAGCCTCCCCCCGGCTCAGCCCAGGGCGCTGCGCTTGTCCTGCTTGGCGCTGCTGGGATGTGTTGCGGGGTTAATGCCGGGCGTGTTAGCATGGCGCAGGCTGAGCGCGGTCAGGTGGGCTCTCTAGTTGTGCGAGTTTCGTCTTGCGCCATCTCAAAAAGAGTCGGGAAAGAGGTGTCTGCGTGAAGAATACTTCTGGAAGTGCTCAGGGCGAGGCTTGCATCACGCCGCCTTTCCCTACGCAGCTCCGATTCGCCTCCTTGCCTCCCCGTGGCCTCAGCCAGACCGCAGAAGTCATCGAGTGTGTTGAGTTCCATCCCTGAAACGTGCGCTCAGGAAGGCACACCTTACACTTTGGTGTTTCCAGAGTTGCCCGGGCCTCGTCCTGAAGGACTGCCACAGGCAGGAAATTCCCCAATGATGACACTGGCGTAAATGTGCACATTGAGTCCCTGAAGCCTGGGGATGGTAGGTACATCACCTGGCTGGTTTTACCTCTTGCCTTTCTGATTTCTGTTAATGGCAGGTCCTGTTCTGTGAGTCACTGACTTCTAGATGCTAAAACTTGATAGATGCTTCTAGCTGCACGTGATCTGTTTTCTATTATTTTACCAGCACAGTAATCACAGATGGAGTTGAAATTGTGTTATGTTACAGCAGAAGAAAAGGGAAAACAAGATCCAAATGCACTGGTCTGTTGGCAGAACATGTCTAGTAATTGTTCTGTGCTTCAATATGCTAGAAACCTCTCCTGAAGCTCATCTTGTTTAGGCTAATAATGGCTGAAAAGCAGGATTAACGTGGAGTTGCTTGACCTGAAGCGTGTAATCATCCTGCCTGCAGTCTTATGCCCAATACCCTGATGATTGCACAACTCTTTCCCTTTTGTGTGACCAAAATGCAGGCCTCTCCCATCACTCAATAGCATGGTACTTGTCATGGGAGCGCACATAAGTATCAGGTAGCAGACTGCAAGCTTTTCTCAGTTTGCTGATGGATGTGTGCTGAGACCATAGATTTTGGCCTGTAACTACAGGCATTCTGGTGGCCTAAGGATTTTTGTTCGGCTCTGTGGCTGCAGAAGGACACGTGATATGGTGACCTGTGGAAGTGGTTCCCTAAAAGCAGCATCTTGTGTGTATTCAGATGAATGTACAGGGCATTACTGAGCTGAGCACTGTTGCTGCCAGAGATTCATCACAAGGAAACTGGGGCTGGATACTAGCAGGAAGGAGGCTGCTGACAACCAGGAGAATGAAGGTCTCGACAGCCTCCCAAACAAGGACAGCAGTAGAAAGCAGCCTCCACTCTTTCATGGTCAAGCTTCAGAAATTCACAAGCACAATTAGTATGAGAGAGCAAGCTTGACCTAGGGCATAGCAAATAGAGGTGGAGGGGTAAGTTGATATTCCAAAGGAAGGACAGGAAGGCCTTTCTGTTAGATGTGCAGAATGTGTCATTGTAATGATATTTCTTCACTGTGGCAGGATATGGCATCGTGGGTAGAAGACAGGGAAGGCTGACCATGGAGGTAGCCTCTGTGGGAGGAGTGGAAGGCTTGTCATAACCTGGCATCCTCAAGGCAGGTCTGAGTTTAAGGATGTTCTTTCACCGAGAGTCAGATGGAAGGATGTGAGAATATGGGAGCCTCTTTCAGGAACTGACTCCGTGTGCCTTTTCATCCCCTTTGGCATTTCCTTGCTTTTCCCTATTTGCAAGGCTGCTTGGAGTAAAGATTAACTTATTACACTCAGTGTGGTGTTGATGTACTGCATTTATCCACTAATGCCACGCTCCAGGTTTTTTTGTGAGTTGCCTCCAAGGCTCAGGAAATAATTTTTTTGCTGGTTTGATTGAACTGACTCCCCGTGGTCCCTGGGTGTGTTACTTCCAGGGTGACTTAGATAAGTGTCACATTCCTCTGAAATGCCAGATCAGCATTAGCAAGAGATGAAAAGCTGGGCAGAGGTGTTTGTGGTGGTCCTTTTCCTGGCTCATGCATCTTGCTCACATGCCTGGAAATAACCTTATGATCGGATGTGAGTTGGGAATAAATTTTTCTCTAACATGAGCTATTGTATTTTGAGCAAAAAAGGGATGGGGGAGGTATCTACCTACTTCTGGAAGATGGAGCATGTTTTGCCTTGTAAAATGAATTTAGCTGTTTTGGGGGCAGGAATTCCCTTAGCCTGGAGTAGTATAAACCTTAAGTTTGGTGGAGGTGGGAGGCTGTTACTGTATGAGTGGATAAAGGGAAGATGAAAGGATGTTTCTGGACTTCACATAAACTTACTGGGTCAGAAAGGAATGTGAAGACACCATCTGGTTCATCTTGTGATTTTTACTACCATAAAGCAGGGTCCAATCTCCTGATCTCTTTACTGGTAAATATTCAAAAGATATGCAAAGATCTTCAGGGCCAGGCATTTCTTCCAGTGCTCCACTTCCCTTAGCTTAGGACAGTTTTCTGTTGCCTCTAATTAGAAACTCCTTGGGTGCAGTTTAATCCCATTACTTCTAGCCCTATTCATGCAGAGAACAGATGATTTCCTTTCGTTTTACTATATAATTTATGTATTTTGAAGACTGTCAACATGTGTGCCTTCAGTCTTCTCTTTTTTTGTAGGCTAAACCAAACTCCATCTGTTCAATTTTTTTATCATCAATAATTTTTTTCTAGTGATCTTCATGTGACACTGGGAGACTGCAATCCCTGACCTCTCCTGACTTTCAGTCCTACATATCTGTTTAAGAAAAGTCTGGAGAAAGGTGGCAAGTAGCAATGTCAACATTTCCTCATAGTCCTTTTTTTCTTATAAACAACCATGGTGAATGAACAAAATTGATGGCAGGTGAAATTTGCAGCCCCTAGGAAAGGAGCACACTGCAGGGGAAGATGGATGGATGTTGCTGAAGTGGTTGAAAAAAAAACAAAAACAAAACCAACAACAAAAACCAACAAACCTGAAGGTTTAGGATGCTTGAGGAAAGGAGATGCTGAATGATGAACAGGAAAATGTTACTGTAAATGGCATTCACTAGGAATGTCTGTGTGTTGCAGCACCTTGGCTTTGGAGTTTTACAGTGTGAACAAATATTGCTGCTAAGGCTGAGTAAACTGGGGCATGGAGAAACTGGGAGGCATGTGATAAACTGAAGTTCAGACAAGGCAGAACTGGAAATCCCCTCCCAGTCTTGATACTGCTTCTTCCCAGACAATGTTCAGAAATCATTCCTGCTTCAGACGTGATAAGTGATGCCATATTTTTGTCTTGTTAAGAACACATTTTGCAGAAGGGTCTATAGTAATGTGTAGAATTCAGCTGAATTCAGGCTGCAAGACATGGTCAGTTGCAGTCCTCTGTTTTAAAATATCATTGATAAACATCTGTTTTAGATGTTCTGGTCAGAACTGGTGAAGCTTTTCAATTTTTAAATGTGTTTTGTGTGGAATATTGCAGTGTTAAATAATTAGCAAGAGCTCTAAGCATTGCTGCATATTTTATATTTCATCTGTCTGGAAGAAATGGGCAGTTCTGTTGCTACAGATTAACTGAAATTTATTTTGTGATACTCTGGCTGCTGGAAGAGAGACTTTATAGTTTGGGGTTCTTTTTCCATCTTTCACATACTGTTTCATAAATTAGTCTTAGGTATCAATAGACATTAATTGTGTTTAAAATTAACAATCTGGCACAAAAACCTGTTCAGATTTAGCCTTTTCCTCACAGAAATGGAGTTGTTAATGATTCTTCTTACAGAATGAAGGGTAAGATCACCTTTTAATTAGCTTTAATGATCAGATCCTTCTTTCTGAGGCTCTTTGAACAGTTGGTTGTGCCAGAAGCATGTCCATGGCTCCGCTGTGGGCAATCCTGTACATCTCAGTGCTGTTAGCAGGCTACACCAGCAGGCCTTGGAAAGCAACACGGAGAAGTAACTGTCACAGTTTTTCTATAAAACATCTGTTTTGTCTGTCTTCAGGACAAACTTTTAATCTTGAAATGGTTAATACTCCTTGCACTGCGATTGACAGCACTATTCCTGAACGAACAAAATGCTTCAAACGAAACGTGTGTTGGACGTAATAGCCCTCCTGGCAGATAATGGGAGGCTTTAGTATGCCAAAAAATGCAGACATGGACTCCTCAACTGGAAGAAATTGCCCTAGATTAGAGAGTATAGAGAGATGTTGATTAACCAAACATGCCTACACAAAAGTTCTCTTAGAGTATAAGCTAACTGCCCAAGTTTTTGCCTCTGGTACCGGTAGCTTAGAGCTCCAAGCAGTCCTCTTCTTAATTTCACAGCCATCACTTAGGTAGCAAATCCAGTTTGTTTGGGAAAGACCTTAAAGACCATTTCATTCCACCCCCCTGCCATGGGCAGGGACACCTCCCGCTAGACCAGGCTGCTCAAAGCCCCATCCCACCTGGCCTCGAACACTTCAGGGATGGGGCAGCCACAACTTCCCTGGGCAACCGGTATGAGGTGTCTTGCCACCCTCATAGTGAAGAATTTCTTCTTAATGGCTAACATAAATCTACCCTGGTTTAGCTGGAAACAGTTCTCCCTTTTCCTATTACTACATGTCCTAAGAAGTCGCTCCTCAGCTTTCCTGCAGGCCCCCTCAGGTATTGGAAGGCTGCTATAAGGTCTCAGTGGAGCCTGCTCTTCTCCATACTGAACAACATCAACTCTCTCAGCCTGTCTTCACAGGAGAGGTGCTCCAGCTCTCTGATCATCTTTGTGGCCCTCTTCTGGACTTGCTCCAAAACGTCCATGTCCTTCTTATGCTGGACACTGTGGAAATGAACACAATACTCAAGGCAGGGTCTCACAAAAGTGGAGTAGAGGGACAATCGCCTCCCTTGACCTGCTGGCCATGCTTCTTTTGATGAAGCCCATGATGCAGTTGGCTTTATGGTCTGCAAGTAGATATTGCTGGCTCAAATTGAGCTCTTCATCAACAAACACCCCAAGTCCTTCTCCTCAGGACTGTTCTTAATCCATTTTCTGCCCAGCCTGCATCTGTGCTTGGGATTGCCCCCACCCAGGTGCAGGACCTTGCACTTGGCCTTGCAGAACTTCATGCAGTTTGCCCATACCCACTTCTCCAGCCAGTCAAGGTCCCTCTGGATGGCAACAACCACCTTGTGAAGCCTTTAGAGAAGCTTCTGCCAGCTTGCCAAACATGTAGGATTCTGGTTACTGTCTTGGACTATAAAGACATTGGTTGCAGCAGTACTTGGTGGCCTGTTAAGGGCCAGATGCCTAGTCAGGCCAAGAAGGATTGCAGAGAAAAAGATCAAGGACTTGAATAAAGCTAATTCTCCATTCTGGCAATCAAACTAGGAAAATGTGTGTATTCTTGCAGCCCTGCCGAGGCTTGCAAAAGCTCTTCCATCTCCAAAACATTGCTGAGACTGATGCCAATGAAAATAACACACAGAAACACTTTAAACATTTTTGGCAGTCATTTGCAATTCAAGTATGCTGAACTTTTAAGAGCTGAAGAGCGGTGAGCAGAATAGAACAGATCTATCTGTCTACAAAGACTGGAAGGGTTATTTAGCATCACTAAGATTTAAAGAATTTTAAAAAAAATATATTGACCAGGATTTTTAAAACTCCGTTGTATTGTAGCTTTCCTCTTGCAATAAAACTGTATGAGAAATATTTTTATATTTTGTATATCAGTAGCTTATCAACATATCAAAAGGCAGGGGACACCAAAGAAGGCTATAAGAATGTGCTCAAAATAGCACAAGGAGGAATTTTATGTAGTATTTCCTTGGCTCAGTGTTCATAAGGCAGTGAAAAATTTTACTCTTTCATGAAATTTACCCAATATATATATAACAAAATCTGTTTCTTAAATACTGGCCTGTTTGGGCAAATACTCTTAGATCTGGGACAAAGTATAGCATAATATGAAATTATGCCAGTAGTTAAGATTAATCTCTGCATAATTTTCTATAAAGGGCAAGGAACTCAAGAGGAATATTGGTTTACAACCCCATATAATGAAGGGGGAAGCTTGTCATCTGAATTTCCCAGTATGTGTATGATTTTTTTTTTAAAAGTTAGCTCTCACATTTCAGTGTTGTCTTCCTTTTCCGAAGAATAGCTTATTCAACAATTACTATAAAATCTAAAGCAAGAGATGACTGTTGAATACCAGCATTAATTATAATAAAAAGAATATAAATAGTTGTCTAAAATATCTGTGATAAAGCCTAGATTCTATTGTATGCGTATGTATGTTGGTTCTAGAGTATGATTTAGGTGGGATTTAAGCACCATGTTCCAAAAAAGCAAATCCATGTAAGCCACTCATCACCTCTTCATCATCTGAGTGTATGCAGACACCTACCATATTTATGACACTATTTTAATCCTATGTAGAATGGCTTTATGAAGATTGCTGCACGTATGAAACTTTGAGTTCATCACAGAGCTATTTCCAGTCAAGAATGAAAACCAACAAAGATGGTGGTTGTCTGCCTCTTGCCTAATGGACAGGACTTGCTAAAGGAATCAGATTCTCAGCACCCTCAGACAATTCCCACTTGCTAGATAAGAGATATCAGCTTAGTAGCATGAGTGGAATCATGAAAAAAGCCTCTTCCATGGTTTTCCGTGCTGATCTGTATTCTCTGCCATGCACACATGGGATTGTTTTCCTTTCTATAACCACTTAAAATGCTATCTTCCTCTTCTTTCTGTGGAATTCCAGGTTTGGAGTAAGGAAAGGGAAAATTTTAACACATGAACTGACATGGTGTCTGACTCCTGAGTAGACAGAAAGAGGAAAATGTGCTATTTCTTTGGGTATTCTTTAATTTCTGAGATTAAAAATTTACATCTGCACTCTGGTATGCGTATTTGCTACCTCACTTGTCTTGCATCTTTTGAATAATTATTATGTTAGGAGTTGTAAGTCATGCAGTGCTTTTCAATTTATGTAATTCAGCATGCAGGAGAGGTGCATATCAAATTTATGTGCTGAAATGGAATAATCAACCATTCACGAGGCAGCACCTGCAAGAAGGAGCAGTCACAGCTTCTCATCCTGAGCAAAGCAGAACTCCAAGCAGCTCCTGGGCTAACTTGTTCTAGTAGAGGAAAAGCCCCTGGAGTAAATCCGGCACTACTTACCTGGTTAGGAGCTGTGTCCACGTGTTAAATTGCTGTCTTGCTTTGGTTTTGCTCTTCAGAAGGAATCATAACTCATTTGCATAAACAATCCCTAGTCCGTAGTGAATATACAAACCAGGATTTATAACAGATAAATTAAAGGAGATGGGCTCATAAGACAGCAAAGCATGCAGTAATAGATAGGATAAGAGGTACCCTTTTCATGATATCTAATAAGAACTGTCCCTTAGAGCAGAATTTAATTTCTAAGTTATCCAAATACCTACATCAAAAAAGGAAAATAGATAAATGAGCTATTCATGGGCATGCTGGTGTCCTGAGTGAATCCTGATTTTGCATATTACATTCAATATCTATCCATAATGTACAGCATTAAAGTGCACAGCATTTATAAAGACATCCTTACAGAATGTGATGGTCTAGGTTGCAAGAGAAAAGAACAAACAAGGTCCTATCACTTGCCTGAATCTTACATAACTTTTTTTTCAGGGTAAGAAAAAGACTGCTGAGCAGAAGCTGTCTGGTGGTAAGTCCGCTGCTGCTCAGAAAAAGAGGTGAAACTCTGTATGGCATCCTCAAAAAAATGAGAGGCAGGAGATGCTGTGATCAACTGTAGAGAGTTGAGGGCACACGATACTCTTTAAATTAATTTAGGTAAATTTAATTTACCAGCAGATCAGCTCTGATAAGATGTTGAGGAGAGATAACCATGTTGTAGGTGTGGGTGGAAATAATGTGCACAGTAAAACAAGCTGGCTGGGTGTGTGGAGAAGCGTATGGCTGGAGAATCTTGTGAGACACTTCATGGCAGCTGCAGCATTGTACTTAAACTCATTTTTGCATGCTGTTGACCAGGCAGAAGAGACTGAGCTGTGGCAGTCTCTGGCTTTTTGTGGTTGCCAACCATCCTGGCGTGAAACACTTAGTATCATCTTAACTTCTACTTTCTGCTTGCTGTGACTACTTAATGCTGTTTCATGACAATTTTGAGGTTATTTGAAGGACTCTAGGGAGGGAGTCTGAATGTCATGCAGCATTGGAATGGACTCAGCAACAGCTGGGAGATTCAAGAGGATTTATAGGGGAGAAGAGGAGCAGAGAGCAGGGGAGAGAAACAGAGGTGAGCAAGCATGGAGTGGGAAGGTGGATCAGAGGTCTCCTATTATGGTGTATTTTAAGACACAACCTAGGGGTGCAGGGTCTTGTGGGAAGCTGAAAAGTGTACAGGGTTAGCATGGCAGAGCTGCTTAGCTAATTATTTTATCTGCAGTATTTCTAGAATACAAGTAATGTGCCAGCTGTACTGCAGTATGGAGACAAACAATAAAGGTAGTTCAGCTGCAGAGTTCTGCAGATCCTGATGCCTGTGGCCCCTCATAATCTGGTACTTGGCTGTCAGGAGGGGAGGAAGCTTAGTAAAGAAGAAGACAGCCACTTGGTTCCGTGGTACAAACAGCTATAGCTGTCAAACAATAGTGTTTCTTGTTTGGGAGTTAGCTTGGGTTAAAGCTTTTCAGACCTACTTGCCTGGGGCAAGCCTCCAGGCTGAAATGCTGTTAGGAATTTGCAGCTTAAAGCTCCTTGGCAGCAGCTGCCATTTTTCAGCTTTTGTGGCAGCAGAGCAGGTTCCTGAGAGTGTGAAAGGAAATCTCAGAGGGTATTTGAGACACACCTGGGAGATTCATGTAGGGATAGGGAGGGAATCTAGGAGACGCCAGCAGGGTCTCTGGCAGACCTGCTGAGGAGGAAGAGGTTATACTCAGTCTCTTTCTCTTCTTCCACCTTGTCTCCATCCCTTCTTCCCCAGGGGTGGTTCCTCATGTTCTTGGAGTTTTCAGCTTGTTTACAAAGCTCACAGCTGTCTCCTTCCGACCTTATAGCTGTCTTACCCTATCAACTTAATTCTGCTTAGAAAAAAATCCTCCTCATGAATCCTCCAGTGCCATAGGCAAAGTCCCTTGCAATCTTCAGCTGCCCCTGTCTTGTCTTGGCCTACTGAGCTGATGTCACTGGAGTAGTCATGCTGATGTCAGAGGCCTGCAGTTTGACCTTCATTATGTTGCTATGGACTTGTTGAAGTTGTAACTTTTGTTAAGCAAAGCATGATTGGGCAAGTGTTAGGAAGATAACATCATTGGTAGAAGTAGCAGAACTCGCCTAATACAAGAATATTTTGCAAGTGACTTGCTATGCCCGTCATCGAGCAACACTTCAAAGCGCCCAACAACCAGTAAAAGTGCTCTTCATCTCATAAAACTCATCTACCTCACCTTGAAAAGCAGTAACACAGTGCTACCTTCCAGGACACCTGACTGTGGAGGACCTTCAAGAACATCTGGGTCAAAGCTTGTGCAGCTGGAACCAGCACACTCGACACTACTTTGCCTGACAACTGCTGGTCTTGTCAGCAAGGAAAGGGGAAGCAGAGATAACCACTATTCTGTAACTTTGTGCTGTTCTTTGCATTATTAATCGCTCTTTCACAGAGATAATGAATATCCACATTGCTTCACACAGATCTAACTACTGCATAATAATTAATGCATGCATTTAGCCCATCCTGACCTAAACCACAAAATGCTGAAGTCTCTCGAGTCAGTTCAAGGCTGTCCTGTAGGTTTCTAAACCAGGATCAATTAATGATAGGTATATCCTGCAAACCTGCTGCAAGCTCCTCTCCCAGTTTCTGCCTTTTACCTTCAATGTCTGATTCCCAGTGCAGTGATAGTTGGGAAGGGGTGACTGTTGGATACATCAGGATCATAGCTCAGTAGAAAGAGATCTGATGGGCACAGTAGCCTCTTTTGTCTCTGTATCTTTGAGCATATGTAGAGGCTACATGTATGCAGCTTTGTGTCTACATTAAATGAGCTAATTAATGATAACTGAATATATATGGATGCAGTAAAACCTTTTTCTCTTCATTCCAGATCTACTTTCTATCCAAACTAAAATCTTGGCTATTTGACATACCCAACTCATTTATAATGGGTTCTCAACCCCATGCAGTGTGTAAAACTGGCTATTTGTTCTCCCAAATTATCTCTAAAATAGTTCCATCTTCTGGAACAATTGAAACTTAGCTGGACTTTTTTCATGTCATAGCTTTATTAATGAAATACAAGTTTCAGTGCTCTGAGAAGACTGATTTCCTAGCCCTTTGCTCTTTCTGCTGGTTTTCAAGGAAGCCAGTTCCTATCTATTGGCCTGTCTGAGTTTCAATTCACGCTTAAAAATGTTTTCTTCCTCACTGGTCTTGAGGTCTGAGTAGTCTTTTACAGAAATGTGTGGCAGACTACTTTAAATGTTATTCTTCTTCCAATCACTCTCTAAAACTTGTCAGGAGAGGCACCACAACATGGCCAGAATCTAGTTGCAGACATTGTGGAATTTACACTCACCACTGGAGTTATTCCTTCCTAAATAGCGTATCTGTGTCTCTGCCTACACCTCTCTCCATATCCACCAAGAATGGCATTATTTTGCTTTGTATTTAGAGCAGCATATAATAAAATTGGCTTATTATTAATGACCGGAATTACTAATTATTACAAAAATACAGACATTTTTCATTTTAATAATGTATTTATTTAAGAATAGCACGTGATTTTAGGGAGTATTTTAGGAGATTTTTGTGAAATATTCCTGAGAGAAAATACAAACTGTTAGTTGCTCAGGATTTTATCTACATAATGTTTCTTCACTGCTCAAATTGCCATGGAGTTCTTCTTACATCATTTGCAAAACAAATATTCAACACTTTTACTGTCTATCTGGACCCTCACAAGACCATAAACTGGATCAACCATTGATGCAGCAATGCTGTGATATTAGGACAGAGCAGTTTCAAAACCTCAGCAACTGTGTATTCTTTTA
The DNA here is from genome assembly GCA_038090715.1 of Florisuga fusca. NCBI lineage: Eukaryota > Metazoa > Chordata > Aves > Apodiformes > Trochilidae > Florisuga > Florisuga fusca. The sequence continues at coordinate 54,377,884 of JAAWXA010000001.1, read as the reverse complement.
GATACTTAAATTAATAGATTTTCTAAGCTGCATAATCTCACCAGATTCTTAGAGGACACCATCTGGCTGTACCATTACAAAAGTCCAAGTATACCCTCCCCCTCCCCAAAACTACAAGAGTTTTTTTAAGGACAACTGTAATTTTACAATTAAAGAAATTTAACAACATCTTTGGAGATGAAAAAGCATCAACAAAACTAAGAAAGCATCTTATGGGACTTTCCTCCCTAGAAACATCTGAAAATCTCAGACCTCATGTAAATGTGGGGTTCAAGTAATGTTTGTCCTTTGTTCTTCCAGCATAGGAGCATGGGTCATCCTATACTGGTGTCAGAAGTCATAATACAGATCTCTGGTTGTACTGCAGGAAGAACAAGGCAGGATACAGTAAATAAGTATTTCCGTGTGATAAATTCTCACTCAGTTTAGTGCTTTCTGGATTTAGGACCATTAGTAGCAGTAGATCTGATTGTAATGATGAGCTTTCTCATCAGCCTCTTCCCTACTGACCCATGCTAAGGTGATTTTCATTTCTCATTCTAGAGTTCAGGAAGATGCAAAGGAAAAATTACTATTCAAAATGTTTCATCTGATTCTGCATGAACTGGTAGTTAAATGGGCAGAGTTCCCACTTTTCTCAGCTGTTGGCTTAGTATATTTCTTTTGTACTGGTGATACCAAAGGGAGATATTTGTTATACAAAATGTCACTGGTCCAAGAGGCTTCCCATGCTCCTGAAGACCATCACTCCATCCTCCTCCTCAACAGTATCATTAACTCTTACATTGGCATGGGTTTTTGTGGAAATCCCTCATGCACAAAAATAAGTAAAACTATCATGACAGCAAAGAGCCTCAAGCTGAAGTATCAGGATGCATTTTTTGCAATTAGCCTAGGCTGTTCTCCATCCATTTTGATGCATCCTTCCCCCGTGCCCCACACCTGCCAGCAGTACAAGTGGTCCTACATGGACCAGTAAAGATACTCATGGATCAGCCACCTGATTTGGCAAAACCAGTTGCTTTGGAGAGGGGATAGGGTTTGTTTTCAGCCTAGTCAGGTCCCATCCCCAAATGCACAACCCCATGAGAGCCAGTCCCAACACACAGCAAGGAAAAGACCATGTGAGTGGGGCAGGATGTAAGGTTGTCCTTATCTTTAGCAACAATGCAGATGACTTTAAATGACAAAATCACTCACTAGACAAGGTATTGGGACCTTAATAGAAATTAATCATGCAAATTCCTAGGACTTGACAGTCCTATTATTGAATTCCAGTATAGCTAAAACATGAAATTTCTGTTTCATGTATTGCTTTTTGCAGTGTGCCACTCGAATTGGCCTGAGTAAGAGAAGAATGAAAGGCAGAGGGTTTGGAATTTTTTAACACTCTGACATGTATTTGGTAAACATAAGGCCATAGACCTGATTTCTGTACCAAAAAAAGAAAGTAAAACAAATCCAGAATTAGTGTATACAGTAAGTGGATAGAATAAGAAAAGTCCATGCAGCTTTGTCAGAGGGAAGTCATACTTGAAAATTTTATTAGAGTTCTTTATGATGAACATCTGGAAATGAACAAGGAGCTGAGAGGGATTCAGTAAGATTTCCAAAATCTTTTTGACCAGTTCCCTCAGTAAAGGCCTATTAAAAACCCAAGTCATTAATGGCATAAGAGATAAAACATTCCGTGTGTCTGTATCTGTTTAAAAGCTGTGAAGCAATGGATAAAAATACAAGTGTTTTTTCACAATAGAGATTTGTTACATTTTCTCTGGGGATCTGTGCTGGTCTTTTATTACTAAGTGATACTGAAAAGGTGAAGAATATGGTGGTGAGGTTTACTGATGATACTAAGATATTTAGAATACAAAAATCAAAAGCCAGCTCTACAGCATTGCAAAAGGACCCCACGAATAGCTGAATGAGAAAAGAGCTGACAAAATTAGGTTAATTTTAGAAAATCCTAACTTTTCAATACAGACAAATGATTTATCAAATAAAACTACTACCATTCAATAAAGAGGCCGTGGAATAATTTTGATCAGTTTGATGAAAATAGCCAAAGTTGAAAGGAAAACTTCAAGGAATGAAACTGAGAACAACTGGAAAACATTGGTTCAGCACTCGACTTTTCTCTATCTCATATTTCTGTAGGTTACAAAGAAAAGCAAGCAGAATGATTAAGGAAGGATAACCAGGGAGATATTATAAAAGAAATCTTTGTAAATGCTGACTGGTATGGAGAAGGGCAGATAAGGAGTAATCACATACAGCTTCTTAAAATAAGAGAACTGAATGGGAGTCTGTAAAACCATCATTTGGCAGGTTCAAAACACAAATAATTTTCCCTGTAATGTAGAACTCAGTGTAAAATACACATCCTGTTAGGGAAATAGAAATGGGAATGGGTTAAAAAAGGAGTCAGAGCTATCTGAGAGGTGGCCCCAATGAAGACCATTTTACAGGGGTCTAGAAAGAAATCTTCACCTTGGGATTACCGAGACCTATAGAAAGAAAAGAACCAATTAATATGTCTTTACATAAGCACCCACAGTTGGGAAAGTGGAAACCAAGCTATGAAGACTTTTGCTGCCCAAGTACAGACATTTTAACTTCTATTTTCCAAATAGAATTAATGACTTCAATGAGGCTTCTAATATCAACCGCATAATGTGAGGTTAGCACAGGTAAAGGATATTTCAAATATTACATTTGTTTTGGTATTGCCTTGATAACAGCAATGAAATACCTAAAGGGCATCATTCAAGTGGCATTGATTATATGCCATGAATGCAACAAGCCTATATATGAGACCAGATCTCTTTCTCCTGGTAAGCAGCAGGTCATATGTTTTCATCAGGCACTAATTTGGGGGAGAATTAATCTTTATAAAGTTATTACGTCAGAGTGTCCTAGTTAAGTCAAAGTGAGCTGGGGGATTCTTCATTTATACAAATATTGCTGAACATCTTATTTCAGATTCTTGGTCTGGTGGATAATAAAAAGTGACTACCCACCAAACTTGTAGAATTAAATGGAGACTGTATTTTGGCAGCTCATCAGAGAGGGGTTAATATTACTGGAATTGCTTTGTTTCTCAGCAATACTTCCTTAAAACCAGCTTTCTCTGAACACATACTTCTATTTTATTGAGAAAAGGAAATATGGTATTAGAAATCAATGTTTTTAAAAGGTAATTTAAAGAAATCTAATCTTGGCAGATGCTGAAATATTTTCAATTTAAAACAAATAGTATTTCTGTCATTCAGTCAGCTTTTTAAAATTAGACCATTACTCCTTGGTAAGTTAATTACAAAACAGAAAGAGACTCAACCAATCTAAAAATGTGTATTAATGAAAGTACAGCACACATGTCTAAGAGCTGCTTTTTCTGATTTATTGGTGAAATTTTACTTTTTATATGAAAAACCTTGTCTCCAATGTCTTAAATCATAGGAAAAAAATGCTCAATTTTTCACCCAATCACAACTAATTTTTTTATATTGGTACACTGATGGACTATTGTTTTTCTCTGCTACCATCCATTATAAAAAGTGACAGCATCATAACTGAAATTATTTAAAATATGGTGCATTTAGATAATTCTTTATTTCCGTATAAATATGACTACATAAGAAATGCTGCACTGGAAATTGCTAGGATGAGCTACAAAAATGGAATTATTGTTCAGCAGGCCATACTTTTCTGATGCTAGGAAATTAAAAAATAGGAAATGATTTTGAAATTTAAAAATATAAGACGAATAGAAGAAACATTTCTCTGTTTTGTCTGAAGCCTGGTCATCTCTAGTCAAATCTTTATGCTGCAGGGAGGATACCTGGCATGAAATGCTGCGGAAGTTTCACACTGCACAGGCACTTAGGCTTCATGCTGACATTGAAAACGTGGAATTTGTTGCAAACACAGATTGAAATGCCTCCAGGTCCATCAGCTGAATCCTAGTCTCACTGAAATTCCTGACAAGTCGTTCATCCTAGCCAAGTCAGAATTTCACCAAGTATTTTTGGTAAATGCAAGCAAAATTCACAAAAACAATTGGAGCTGGTGATTAGCTTTGTTGTACCTGCTCACAGATGTCTCTGTAGCTGTGCTGCATACCTGAATTTTCTGCTTCTGACAGCAAGGAGCAGCCAAACAGCCCAGTGGGAATCCTTCCTGGCTAGTACTGGGGTATCAGCTGCTCCAGAGCCAAAGTCATAGCAGGTATCAGTCTAACAAGTTAACAGGATGAATAGTGGCAAGCCAGGATCCAGACTACATGCTCTTACCAGTATAGAAACTGTCCCACATAGCCAACTGGTCTGGGAATTTCTTTGGGACTCTGTCACTTAGTGGTGTGTGCTGACTGGTAAATCCACTTCATCTAAAATATTATTTAACCTGAAACAACTGGAAAAAAATAATGGAAAAGGAAAAGGTTTTAAACCTTAACAAAAATATCAAAATATTATCTTCCTTACCCTAAAATGTTTCTGTCCTAAAGTAGACAGGCAGGTTCAGCCTTTTCAGATACTGTACAGTTTCCAAGAAACAACACCCCACCATAACCCAAATTCATTATCACTGCCATTTTTCTGCAGTCGCACACCAGCTGGCTCACACAGCAGAGGCTGATCATATTTCCTTCTGGCTATTTATTTGCATACATAGTCCCATAACAGCCCTCTGATAATTCGTGGGCAATGATTTTAGCTCAAGTCAATGTTTCATTTTCCTGCCCTTATTTCAGAAAAAGGTATTTCAGCCCAAGATATTAATCTTTGAGTGGTGTCATACTGCGTATCTCTCCCTGTTGACTGTAGCCAGAACTAGCACATCATCTACATCAGGCTGCTGATCTTTTATTCAGCACTTGCCATGACCCAGTTGGCCAAGGGGTGGCCAGAGTTTCAAGCAGACAAGTTTGTATAACCTCAGTAAGGGTGAGCCAAAATCAGGATAAATGGCAGCTGCTGATGAGTGTACCTGATGATGTTCGGCACCTCTTCAGAGTTTTAATAAATTTTAAGGAAAAATATTTGTAGGCAATTTTTGTACTTCAAATACAGGAAAAAAAAACCCTGACATGGAGCTCTTGTAGCAAGTCCAGAGGAAGGCCATGAAGATGATCAGAGGGCGGAGCACCTCTCCTATGAGGACAGGCTGAGAGATCTGGGATTCAACCTGGAGAAGAGAAGGCTCCAGAGAGACCCTATAGCAAGGGGGGTACAGTTTCAACTAAAAGACAGTAGATTTAGGTTAGATGTTAGGAATAAATTCTTCACTATGAAGGTGGTGAGACACTGGAACAGGTTGCCCAGGGAAGTTGTGGATGTACCCTCCCTGGAAATGTTCAAGGCCAGGTTGGATGGGGCTTTGAGCAACCTGGTCTGGTGGGAGGTGTCCCTGGCCATTGCAAGGGGGTTGGAACTAAATTATATTTAAGGTCCATTTCAATACAAACCAAACCATTCTATGTGAAGCAAAATTTAAGCAGACATTACACCTTTGGATGTATGCCAACGCTTTCTTTCCATGAATGTCAATCCAGGTGCCACTGCAAAATTTGTAACTTTATATTGTTAAATTACAACAAGTGAGGGAAGCAATTATGTTCATTACCAGGAAGTATAGAAGCATTGTGTTCAGCATCATCTCCAGATGTTTAGCCACCTCACAGTGGGTGCTGGAATGGAAGATCTAAGATTTAACAGTCTGACCATTTCTTCATGTTGTTTAGAAGGTGAATGTCATTTACCATATACTCCTTCAGTCATGCAGGTAATTAAGTATTACACCCCAGCTGAGCCCTAGAAGCCCCTAAAATTAAATCCCAGTGCCTGACAATATTACTGTACTTAGCTGTCTGTCTCGTAAGGGTTTTTTTGGTTTATTGCTTCTATGCTTGAAGTAGGGATGACAAACAAAATATTTAGAATGGTTTACTACTAAGATGAGGGCTTATTTTTATTTTCCTAGACTACATGCTCTTTCTTTTCTTTGCTTTTAATCATGAATATTTGTGGCAGTGAGATGCACAGTAATGATGTTCACCCCCTCTATTTAGAGACAAAACTTGTCTGGTGATGTTTGTTTTATTTTCATTTTACAAAGTGACACAGTCCCTGAAGGACAGGCGTGATAGCTCTGCAGTTTTGATTTGGGCTTTTTCCAGGTTAGACAATTTTTCTAACACCACTAATTAACACTGTGGAACAGTTTGTATTTTAAATGAAAGTTCTTTCTATAAGCACAAACTTCTATTTTTCAGAAGAAAAATAACAGTCAGAAATTCTAGACAAAAAATAAACATAAGCTGCACTGAAAATTCGACTTTGGATTGTTATTCATGAGTTCATGTTACCATGCATTAGAGAAGTTACTGTCAGCAGGACAGCAGAGGTCTGAGCTCAGGTTCCAGTTCTTTCACTTCCTCGGGGCTTTTCAGCAGAAGCTTCTTGGGTTGGCTCGATGGTGGAGCAATGTGCAAGATCAAGTGAAGAGTGTCACCAAAGACCTGTGTTAGGGACTGTGTCTGGCCTGGGAGAATGTGGTCTCCTGAGCTAAGTCCATTATCAGGGACTGCATTTGACTCTTGTGATATTTATCATAGTTATTAATTCACCAGCTCAAAAGGTCAAGTGACTTGCATGAGATTCTCAGTTTTCATTTGAGGAAAACTGTGTCTCTGGCCTTGTACTTCTGGAAGAACGATGAAAATATAAATGTGCAAAGGCTTAAGAAGTAGAAGGATACTTAACAAATCATTAAAAGACACAAGAAGTCTGAAGAACTTTTGATCCGATGCTGTGATCTAGGGCACAAATTTATGATTTTTGAATATCAGGGATAGGAAAGGTTTGGATGGACAAAAGAAAAAGGGGTGGTGGACTCTTCCAAAATATTGATTATTTAATGAGCTGTGCCCACATGTTTAAAACATGAGATATTTTATTCTGTTACTTACAAAAATACCCCAGCTATATCAAGTCAATGCAAAATGAAGAATCCATACAGTGTTGTAGGCTACGATCTTTCTGGATGTTATCTCACTTTAGTAGTCAGAGTTTAAACAAAACCTGAGCTCTGTTGTTGCAAAGTAGATCCACAAAAAACACATCTGCTCATCTAGCACAGAATTTCACTTCCACAAGGCATCATAAAACTAATTTAAAGTGTATGAAGCATCTTCCATATTTTTAATAGCACTGTGTAAGAATAATATTGGAGAGCTGGTTTGGTTTTTTTAAATTCCTGTACCTTTTTAAGATAGATTTGACATTTAATTTGCAATTAAACTTTGCAGCATGTCCTTTTCTTAGAAACAAATACTCTTAACAACGTGAATTCTTATCTCATTTGTGGATCAGGATCCCCACAGAACTTCCTGGATCTAGAACAAGTATTTTCTTACTAGCATTTGACATCTTGGCATTGCTGCCAGAGTATGAATAGAGAACTTTCTATTGAACTTGGTGGCTCGAAAATTCCCTTTTGTTTAGCTAGGCAGTAGTCAGATTTTCAAGGGAAGGGCACAGCTGCTTCAGCGGTGAGATCTACCAGTTCTTCATAAACATCTTTCATATCCCCTGACATCAGGCAAAACCTCAATATCTGAGAAGTTTCCAATAATAATTTTCTAAAACTTTTAAAAGTAGAAAAATTGCTTTAAGTTACTATTATGATTCTTTTTTTTTTTTTTTTTTTTTTTTTTTTTAACCAGTTCTCTGTGGCTCAACTTCATTTGTTTGTCTCACTTATCACTTGCAGATAGATAAGACCATCATGTTACCTCTAGCCATGGTCAGGTCTTCATAATGTGAGATGTTTTATATAAATACTAGCAAAAAGGTGCTCCATCTCAGAGACAACCTATGTTTTTTGTTCAACACAATCCTAAAGATGCCCAGACTCCTAAAAAAGTAGAATAATTATTGGTCAATGCATTGCATTACAGAATGGATGGTTTTAGCTTGGCAGTAACTTATCTTTTGTCACATGTTTGTAGTCTTTGCATGTTTGTAGTCTTTGGTTGCAGCTGTACAATAAGATAATATTATGTGATTTTCATGTTTATTAATATTATGTTTTTCTGCTTGTGTCACAGCTGGAAACTGTTAAAAATTGTTTGAGATCCTACTGAACAGAATTTGCCTTTTTCCTTTGTGCGGGCTTGCTCCAGGAGCTGTGAGGAGAGAGCTGAAAAATAGATAAAAACTGTCTAAAAAAGTGGTGAGAAGAAGACAGCTAAAAGAAATACCTGGATTTTCAAGCACCTGCCACCTATCAATGCTGTTTCTTACACCTTCTATTTAGTTGCTTCTCACAGTCTATCCTACCAAATATTCCTACCTTTCCAAATCACTCTGGCTTTGGAATGCAGGTGTCAGCTGCTGCAAGACCCCGTAGGGTGTGATTATCTCATTTCCTGTCTGCCGACTGCATTTAAACATATGCCAAACTGGAAAGGTAATTTTTCTTGCGTGACTCTGGAGTACACTTAATGATAGTCTTGTTACTGGCTGACCTCCTGTACCTACAGAGATTAAACATCTTGGACAAATTTGCTCAAGTGCCTGCCAAATCCTTTTAACACGTAAAAGACCTGATCACTTTTAAAACAGTGATGTAGAGCAACTTCATCAAGTTTCCGTCATTTGATGCCAAGGGACCTGCTTGATTTTTGTAGTAAAGGAAGAGAAATTCACAACAACCATGGGGATGGCAAGAGAAAGCATGGCTGTGTAGATCTTTGCTGACAGCCTAATCTGATTGCTAGGTACGTCCTGCCTGGACCAGGCTGAGTGACACTGCAGCAGCCAGCACTGCTGCAGCCATGCTACCTTGCATGATGAAAACACATCATCTGTGTCCAGGGCTTACCATCAGAAGCATAACCTTGGCTTTCAGAATAAGGGATTTACTTTAAAAATATTAATATTGTGGAAATTAAAGTCAATTAGATCATGTTGTAGTGCTGATTTTAGCCACTTGCACTTAATCTCCTAACATCATATTTAGTCTTTAAATGTAGCTGAAGAATCTTACATCATCTAGGTGGGGCTGGTTTTGGGACTCTTTTTATGCAACATTGGCTATTGACATTTCATGGCATCTGGCAACACTGGCTTTTCTGATGATATTGAATCTTGCCCAACAAGAATTATTATATTATTTAAGAGCAATTATTTGCACTGCCTGGATTCTATGCCTTCTCTTAAGAAGTAGGGGTGATGACAGGTGATGATGTCTCAAAGATAAGTAATCTTCCATTACATACCCTCTGTCTACAGTAAGTTCTCTAGGTGTCATATATGAGGTTCACCAGGAAAATTCATCATTGAATGTTACCTACTTTATTTATTCATTCCACTTGATACAGCTACTAAAAATAGATGTTCTTAGAAAAGTGAGTCTTTTCCTGTTGCATGTGTCAATATGCAGGATCTAATTTTGTAACTTAGTTTTACAAAACTTAAGAATCATAAGATGATTGGGCTGCACTCACCTACTGACAAATTGTGAAACTTCATCCCCTAAGAATATTTTTGTGATTTAAAAAATCCTTAGGATAGATGTCAACTAAGGAAAAAGAAAGAGGAAGGGTTCCATCCACCCTTTCACACTTACTCCTTATCGTGTTTCCCTTTTATTGCTTCTGCCTTCAGATAAGCTTTTTATCATTAAACTATTTTTGATGTTTGTATATCTTTTTTTTTCTCTTCTTTACCTTTGCATAGTCTAGAGAACATGCAGAGAGGATATTTCTACTTTTTTCCCAGACATTTTCTGTATTTTTGTTATTAATGAGCATGTCTCTATTACACATGCATTGATATTTAAACCTATTCATCATTAATATGACTGGAGCCAAGTTCAGAATCAACCAAAGGCTGCTTAGCAGTCTTAGTATTTGTGATAAAAATGGGCACATAACAGTCCAGTTTTGAAGGAGAGAGTAACTATTATACAATTATGTGCACACCCAGGGCTTTTGTTGATACTTTCAGTAGAAAAAGTAGATGACTGAGTGTAACCTAGCTTCTCACCACCAGAAATGGTTTTCCTTATATCATGACTGAAGGCTGCACTGACAGGAGACCACAGAACACCTTCCAAAACCTGAGCTTGTGGTTTACCATTGACAATAAATCTCCAAGGCAGTTCTCTTGTGCACTAAGACAAATAGAATGGGCCAGATCATTGCTTACTGGGCAACTATGCGCAGGCTCAAGGACAGAAGGAAAAAAGAATTCTTTCACCCAGTCCTCCCTTTCTGTGCTCAGAAGCAGGTTGTAGAATACAAGCATCATTGAGAAACAGCAGCTGGAAAGATACGGAGCAGCCCAACCTTTCTTCAGAAGTGGTGCTGAGCAAGCCAGCAGGGCTGCAAAAGGAGGTGGGCTTGGCATGAGTACAAAGAAAGTATATCTACTACAGTTGCAAGGTCACACAAATATCACTCAAATGTCTATGAACAGTTGAGCTGCAGCTGCTGCCAGAAATTAAAGTGCTTTTTTGTCAATGCAGATTCTACAGGTAGAATTACATTTTTCTATGTAGGGTAGTATCACTCCCCACACGGAGGTTCTTGTTCCAAAATAACAAAGAATGTATTTTTCATTAGTCTATTTATCATGGAATGAAAGTGTCCTCACAGGGATCCTTACATTAACAAATATATTGCTAGGTTTTTGCTGTTTAATTTTTCAGTATAGACAAATACTAAAATGATTACTCACCAAAACCAACCAATCAACCAAAAAGCCTGAGCAGGAATAGTACTGATGCTGGGATGTCCTGGGGATGCTACTGCCATATGCAGAATCCATTGCTGACTCTGGAAGAATCTGGATGATTACACAAAACATTGTCAGCAATGGAGTGCTGTGTTGAACAATTTAAGGAAAGATATGCAAGGCAACAGAAAGGAATCCAAAAAAGCAACAAAGATGGTTAGACACATGGTTATGCATTTCACAAGCAGCGAGTTCTCTTAAAATATCATGGAAGGAAGGAAGAAAAGCCAGAAAATTATATATCAGCAGAACTATTTCTAAAAATAATGGTTTTCAAACTTTTCCATGAGGCATTAACAGCTCTTTAAGGGATAATCTTTATTGCTTTGTAATGTACAAAGCAATAAACAGCTGCTGAGATTGATTAATAGCCAAAGCAAAGTTGAGGCATGTAATCAATCTAAAAAGCCATTTATTGTGAGTATACTACAAAGCAATAGAGATTATTGCTGTTGCACGACAAACCATAACAGAAAAAACACAGACACATGCAGACACAGACACAGACACACACACATACACAAAGCAAAACCAGTTATTTTCTTTTCAAGGCTTGCAGTGCTATTCTGCCTTTTTCCTGAGCTTTCAAATGGCAACCTCATTGACTAAGGCAGGTGACTGACTGGCTTTTCAGCAGGTGATCTGCTGGAAAAAGTAATGCTCTGAGAACTTCAGTGTTACCCGAGGGAGACATCATATCTGTTTTTTCAGTTCTATAAGTAGAGAGACAGAATTTTACATGTATTCGTCTTGTCTTTGGAACGAGTACTGCTATTCAGATTACTAAGGAAAAAAAAAAGAATTGCTTCTCTAATGGGAAAATTATTTAATTCATGCTAATGCAGAGCTCATTTAGAAATGAAGTCTCTTTAGTTCTGCTTTTTTTTTATGAGTGACTACTAAGTCACTTCAGAGTTTTCCACAGGAATACTGAATGGGACAACTATGTTAAGAGCTGTGTAAAGTTGTATAAAAAGAACGGCATGAAGTTTCAGCTATTTTGGGCAACTATTTCATGCCATTCTTTTTATACAACTTTAATACAGCTCTTAACATAGTTAGGGTTTTGCCTTCTCCAGTCTTCCTGTGAGACTGTTTAAAATGTTACCTCTCTAGTGGTTCAAACCTTTTTAAAATTTCCCTTTTGAATTTTCCAGGCCAAATAATGGCCATTGGTTCCTGAATAAACATTGTCTTTTAGCATGACTTGTTGTTTAAAGATAGGACATGGAGAGTGTTTCTCACCCTTCACTTTGGCAGAATAGACAAGCCACGCTGTTGTGGTCTTATGCCATGATAAGTTTGTCCCTTGATCAGTGCCACCACCCTTCTCTGCACCCATCCCCATCTCAGTCCCTCTCTCCTGGAGACAGATGCTCTGGATGGCACTGAACTCCAGAGAGGTTCTCAGCACTGCCTTCTCCAGCCACGCTCACACAGTCTCCTGGAAATACCTCGTTTGGTATACCCAAGGATCAAATTTGCCTTTTTCAGCTCTCCTTAATGCCTGTGGTTAACTTGGCATTACCTTGTAATTTATGACAGAAATTTGTAGTAGTGGAGAGGGGCTTGCAACATGCACTATTGAGTTTCATTCTGTTTCTATTACGCTGGTTCTCAAGTTTATTCATGTCTTCGTGTATCATATTGCCATGGCCTTCCACATTAATAATGTGGATCCCACCTTTGTATCATCAGCAAATTTCATTCACAAGCTCCATCTTCCTTTTTTAAGGTTATGAATAAAAATACAACTGAAGATGTAACCTCAAGGAACTCTACTAGGAAAATATTCAAATCCAAGTAGCATTAACACTGAGAACTGAATTTCACTTTTGCAGGAAGTACAATTTAGCTAAGGGAAAATTAAGTTTCAGATCCCAGTGGATATAAACTTTGCCAAATCTTGTCTTCAAAAATCTGAACTATTTCACACTTGAAACTAAAATTCAATAAGACCTACATAAAATATGAAGCTAAAGACATTCATATTTCCATGTACACACTTCTTTACAGCTGTAAAAATCTGGAGTGTAAGAATTTAGTTATAGTGTAGTGGTCACTTCCATTGTTCCTATGCATTTGGTTCTGGTAGTTAAAATATTTGTTTAAAAATTATTTTTACCCTAGCAGTCAATTTTACCCTTTAGCCAGTCTAATATTTAATTTCTTTTCACTTTCATACTATTTCAGGAGATCACAGCTTCTCTGGAGAAGATGATCCCCATGACTGAGATCACTTTCTCTGTGGGTCTGAAAGTTCAGATTTCCTCATTTTCCCACTTGAGGCAGCCCTACCATTCTTTTTGCAGGAAACACTGGGCCCAGATTCACACCTTTTTAGACCTTCCCTACTTTCTATAAACTCAATGAAAATATATTGATAATTTTCAGTGATTTTTTTTCTTGTTATTGTTTTAGTTGCAAAATGATTGTCACTGCAGCATACGATCTTTTGTAAAAAAAATTCAAGAAGAGCAGCCAAACTGAAGCTCATAGCCACCTCAGCTGCATCTAGTGTTACATTTGTGCTGCTGGTCAATCTGAGGAGAGTGAGATCTTGTTTTTTCCAGCAGTGTCTCCTGTTGGGAGACCAACCCCACCTGGCTACAGCCTCCTTTCAGGTAGTTGTAGAGAGTGATGAGGTCTCCCCTGAGCCTCCTCTTCTCCAGGCAGAACAGCCCCAGATCCCTCAGCCTCTCCTCATAGGATCTGTGCTCGAGTCCCTTCACCAGCCTGGTTGCCCTCCTTTGGACCTGCCCCAGGACCTCAATCTCCTTCCTGAACTGAGGGGCCCAGAACTGGACACAGTACTCGAGGTGTGGCCTCACCAGTGCTGAGTACAGGGGGAGAATCACTTCCTTGGACCTGCTGGCCACACTGTTCCTGATACAGGCCAGGATGCCATTGGCCTTCTTGGCCACCTGGGCACACTGCTGGCTCATGTTCAGCTTCTTGTCGATCCAAACCCCCAGGTCCCTCTCTGTCTGGCTGCTCTCCAGCCACTCTGTCCCCAGCCCGGAGCTCCCCATGGGGTTGTTGTGGCCAAAGTGCAGGACCCGGCACTTGGCCTTGTTGAACCTCATCCCATTGGAATCAGCCCAACTCTCCAACCTATCCAGGTCCCTCTGCAGAGCCCTCCTGCCTTCCAGCTGATCCATACTTCCTCCCAGCTTAGTGTCATCTGTAAATTTGTTGATGATGGACTCAATCCCCTCATCTAAATCATCTATTAAGATATCAAACAGAACTGGGCCCAACACTGATCCCTGGGGGACACCACTAGTGACCCGCCGCCAACTGGATGCAGCACCGTTCACCACCACTCTCTGGGCCCGGCCCTCCAGCCAGTTCCTAACCCAGCACAGGGTGCTCCTGTCCAAGCTGTGGGCTGACAGCTTTTTCAGGAGAATGCTGTGGGAGACGGTGTCAAAGGCCTTGCTGAAGTCCGGGTAGACCACATCCACAGCCTTCCCCTCATCCACCAGACAGGTCACCCGATCATAAAAGGAGATCAGGTTGGTCAGACAGGACCTGCCCTTCCTAAACCCGTGCTGGCTGGGTCTGATCCCTTGCCCATCCTGCAGGTGCTGTGTGATTGCACTGAGGATGATCTGTTCCATAACCCTGCCAGGCACTGAGGTCAGGCTGACAGGCCTGGAGTTTCCCCATCAACTGTGGAATGTCAAGAGTTGATGCCAGCAGAACTTCTGTCACCAGAACTGCCTTGGCAAACAGGGCCAGCAACAGGAGTGTACAGAAGAGGAGACAGAAGTTTCTGGGGACATAGGTTGGCCTGAATGTTGGCAAGCAGGGTAGCTGGGCTCTCCCCTCACCTCCTGCACTGCTGCCACTCTTAGAGCAGCCACCAGGATGCCTGCTCACCAAGTGCCCTGGGGCTGTGTACACCACCGTGGCTGCTGCTGCCTTGTTTGAACTAGAAAGTTTTACTGGCTCAAGTTCTGCTGGCATGTGCTACTGACATAGTTGTTTTGGCAGGATGTGTTCATATTTGGCTGTTTTTTAAAGATGCAGTATAGAGCACTAGGCTTTTAGTCTTTTATCAGCAAAAGAAGTCTGGCATCAAGGAAGGCTAACCCAGAATACCTTGTGCCACATTTGGTAACTTGCCTCTTGGTAGTTTTTTGCTGCATATTGTGGAGCTGGCATTGCATACCGTGGGGTACAACGTCACATCATAAAATCTGTGTAAATATTGGGTCACATTTGCAAAAACTCTTCTGTGTTGCGTGATAACCTATATTTCTGTGAGTTGTTTCTCTGTATTGCAGATTTCTCACTGCCAGAAACGCAGACTGCGTCGAACGGCAGAGCTCTCCTGTTCGTTTAGGGTTATTGAAAGGATTTTTTCATATCTAAGGAGCAGCCTAAAATATTGAGTACTTTGGAAAAATAGAAGAGAGACAATGAATGGTAGCTAACTATTTACAGTAAGTATTTGTTAAACTACAAGGACAAACTGTAGTTTTGAGTCATACTGTGAACACTGAGAGAAAAATTCAGTGTTGGATGTCAAGTTCGTGCTAGTATTACAGCAAATTCACCTTGAGTGAACAGCTGCTTAAAGAGGAGACAATAGAAAAAAAGGTGGTGCCGGCTTTCTGGAAAGCTGTGCTAATCTGGCTATTTTGGCATTATTTAGGATGCTCCATTTCCAGTGAGTGACACAAAAATAAGTATTTCCTGCTGCATGGTCTTTTCATGCTGGGTAATGTACTGGAAATAAGAGATGAACCTGATACAATGGGCTTTGCTAACTGTAATGGAACAGTAAATAAGGTTTATGTCCAATTCGGTCCCATCTTGTTTTGAATACATAAAAATTAAAGTAGTCCTTCTCCATGGTAATCTCTCTAGACAGTAAATTCACATCAATGTGGTTTGGGAGAAAGCCCATGTGTGCCTGCCCATCTATCCTGTTTTCATTAATGGAGTTACAAAGCCAGCTTCGGCAGCAGAGACAAAACAGGTTTGGTTGGAAAGATCTAGATAAAACCAAAACCCTGTAACTGGAAAAAAAAAATGCAAAAAAACCCAAAACCCAAACCACATAAATAGTCACCAAACCACAAACTCCGTAACTTAGCAGCCTCCTGGGGAAAAAAAAAAAAAAAAAAAGTCTGACGAGTCCCCTCATGAGCTGAATGGAGTCTCAACCTGTTTCCTAAATTCAGTACAGTCAGTGGCAGTGCTTTGTTTATTTCCATGGCATTTCCAGATATTAGAGACAAGCTTATTCTTTAGATACAAAACATACATGTAAAATATATGGACAGGAAACATACATAGCTAAGAGACTATATGCATGCATGGAACCTTCTGGACCTTTGCATAACCCCACGTGTAACCTGAGTTCCCAGGCACTGATTCTGACATGTCATAGACATGCAGCATCTGTGGTCTGCAGGCAGCCTTTATATTATGCAGAAAGTACAATGTGTTCTGGACACGTCCAGTTTATCACATATTCACAGATATTCTGCATAACACATAAACAGAAGGTCTGGCATGGACGTGTATACGCTGTGCTGCACATGGACTGAGACTTACGTCTCAGATTTCCTGGATGGATATCAGGAAGTCCATGTTCTATGGAACAATTTATTGAAAATATATACTCACTCACTTGGTTCCACTGTCACTAAAAATCATCTAAAGTAATTTGGGTTTGTTCCAGTGATACTGCATATAACTGGTTTACAGCGAGTGTTTTCTGTAAATGATGAATGTGCTCACTCACTGCTTTGCAATAGCTTTGTTTCTGCTCTGTGAAAAGCTTTAGTTTTAACTTTTTGGACTTTTGCCCAATACTGACATTTCAGTACTCTTAATATATGCTCCCCTTTCCCTCCCACCAGCAGCTGGTAGATGCAGTTTGACAGGAGAATGGGCTAGGAGGAAAGACAACAAATGCTGACATAGAAACCTTGAGAAAGTAAACAAGGTCACTACATTAATAAACCATCCCTACTACAGTGAGTTCCCTTCCTAAATTAGCTATGTGTTCTCAGTGATCTCCCTATGGGGTTCTGTATCTCAACAGCTTTGACTCTATCCATGTCTCTGTTCCCAAACACCCCTCCTGATGTAGGCTGTTGTTGGTACCCTTCATGGTGGGCTTGTGTGAGCGGTTAAGAGCAGTATTCCAGCTCAGTGTGCTCTGTGGAGAGTGCACAACCATCATAAGGAGAGCACAACAGGCTGGTTATAAAATGAACTACTTGGACCACTGAACTTAAGGCTGTGCCTTGTGAGAAAACAAACTGTCTTTCCTTCTTCACCAGGCACTGGCTTTTATCTCGGCTTTTAGGCGTTGTGTTGGACTGTGGCCTCTATGATCTTCATGTTTTCCTTCCTTATCTATTTAATCTTTTAAAAAGGCTATTTTCCCCAAGTATCCCTTCCTGCTCTGGCTGTAAAAACTCAGGTCTTAAACTGAGTAGCAACACCAAAGTCACATGGAGCTCTGTCTGTCTAGTCAGGTCAAAAGGCAGACTAGAAGGAAAGCAGGCATTTTACTAACGTGCCAGAGATTTCCAGTCACTGCCAGAGGCAGCAGAATTAACAAGAAATCAATGAAAGCAGTCACTGATGTAAGGACAATCACATAGTGGGTGTGCTGCTGGTAGATGGCTCACAATGTGAAGTTGGACAAGAAACCCCTACATGCCCTGTGTCAGCAGAAACACACCAAGTGTTTCACTGGAAAGTTAACATGACTTTACTAGGAAAGGTCAGGTTTTTACTGAGAGGGCTAAAGAGTGAGTATGGAAGGAACCAAGTGCTGGCCAGAGTGAGAGTAAGGTACAGAGTTTGCAGGATGCTAGCAGAGTGACCAAATCACACTGAGTAATGCAAGCTAGACACTGATCATGGCAGTTTCCCAAATGTTCAGATAAACTGAATAAGATTTTAAGGAATTAAAAAAAAAAAATCCCCCAAACTCAAACATCTACTACAGAATATCTAAGTTTGAAAGGGACCTCCAGAGATCATTGAATCAGAATGGTTTGAGTTGGAAAAGACCCTAAAGACATCTAGTCCAACCCCTCTCCTCAAAGCAATCAACTAGAGCAGGTCACTCAGGAACTTCTTCAATCAGGCTTTGAGTATCTTCGAAAATGCAGATCACAAAACCTCTCTGCACAACCCGTTCTAGTGTTTGACGACCCTCAGCATAGAAAATAATTCTTATGTTTAAATAGAGTGTTTTGTATTTCAGTTTGTGCCCGCTGCCTCTTGTCCTTTCACTGGGCACCACCAAGAAGCCTGGCTCCATCTTTCAGACATTTATACACTGCCAAGACCCCTCTTGAAGCCTTCTCTTCACCAGGCTGAACAATCCCAGCTCTCCCAGCCTCTTCTCACTGAATGAGGCTTCAGTGCCTTAGTCATCACTAGGCTTACTCCAGTCTGTCCACATCTCTGTTATAGTGGGTTCCCCATGACTGGACCCAGCAATCTAGCTGTGGCCTCACCAAATACTGCACAAATGAGAAGGATCACCTCCCTCCACCTGCTGGCAATGCTTTTCCTCATGCAGTCCAGGAGGCTGTTGGCTGCCTTTGCAGCAAGGGGATTGCTGTCTTGTGTTCAACTTGGTGTCAACCAAGATCCCCAGGTCTTTTTCCACCAAGCTCCATTCCAGCCAGTTGGCCCCCAGCATGTGCTGGTGCATGGGCTTATTTGTCCCTACATGCAGAACTTTACATTTCCCTTTGTTGAACTTCTGGAAATACCCCCAGCCCTGTTCTCCAGCCTGTCATGGTCCCTCTGAATGGCAGCACAGCCATCAGCTGCATCTGTTACTCCTCCCAGTTTTGCATTGTCAGCAAACTTGTTGAGGGTCTACACTGCTGATGACCAGCGTCCAGCTGCATTTTGTGGTGCTGATATTGACCCTTTGAGCTCTGCAGTTAAGCCAAATTTCAGTCCAGCTCACTGCCCCCTTAAATGCCCACTTTGTCTTTGAGGGCATAATGGGTAACAGTCAAAAACCTTACTTACAATAAACAACATATACTGCTCTCCTCTCATATACTTATCCACCAAAATAGTCCTCTCGTCTTTAAGCAGTGACAGATTTCCCCATTGCATTTAATGGAGATCTCATAAACTTGTTTGATTAAAATTTATTAGACTACCTAGCATAGCTTTTTGGGTTTTTTTTTTTCTGACTGCTGCAAAAAGAACTGCTTCACCTGCCTTTGTAATGAGCTACAAGTGATATGAAACACAGAGCTTATTTAACAGCACATACCAGATGGTCTATGCAAAGTTGAGTATGACAAGAAGATTTTTGTCCAGATTGGAGGTGGGACTGTTGTTTTGTTTTGAAAAAAGATGAAAGAAACAGGGGGAAATGGGGATTGCATTGCCATTTGAGTTTGTGAAAATGCTTTTGAAATGCTTTTTTCGCTCTTGAAGACGAGTTTCTGCTTTTACAGGCCAGCAACAAGAAGCAGTGAATATAATCTATCAACACTTGGCAGGCAAAGTGTTCAACACTGTTCACTATTTCTGAATTGCACTGAAATATAGGCCTTGTATGCTTAGATATTCAGATAAGTTTCCTTTCTAGACAAATTTGTTAGCCAAACTGAAAATTGAGACTGGATACCAGCACAATCCTCCCCCCACCTTCATGATTTTGAGATCTAAAAATTAATTTCAATGAATATGACATAATTGAATACACTGTATTTTTTGTTAGTTAGGCTGAACTGCTTAGAACACATTGCTTTACCTCAGAAACATTTTGAGCACATAATGATTTGCCTAGATGTAGTCAATTTACATGTTTTGGTACTTCCTCTCTAAAGCAGTGCTATTGCAAACAAGGATATTTAATTAAGTACTCACTTAAAATAGGTGCTAAGAGAGTTCATTCAATAAAAAACATATGAGAAAAGGGATTTAAGTAAGAAAACTGTAACAGCTGAGAGAAAGAAATATTTGCTGTAATTGCCAAAGCTCAGAAATTGAATAAAAAATTAACTCTTCAATTTGATGACTTGGAAAACAGGGAGAGGAGAAATAATGTGAAAAGGATTAAAGAAGAAGCCAAGAAGGAAGGCTTAGGGGGTTTAAGTGGGCGGATTTAAAAAATTGCTTAAAGAATGGTAAGATGATAACAGTAAGAAGAGATTCAAACTGGCTTTACCAGGAAACAGATATATACATTTTCCTGTGAAACTTCGCTTGTATTATCTCAATTAAAAAAAGGTTCAGAAGAAAATAACAGAGAATGAGCTAACTGTGAATAATCTGAAAATAGCACACATACAAACACATTCTTTGGCTTTTAGGGGTGACTATACAAAGAAAAGCAAGTGTGATACTAACAAGGTTTTCATTACTTCTGAGGTACTGAACTTGCTTGCAGAAGAAAAAAGGCTAAATGTCTAATAATTAAAGTAGAAGCTAGCAGACATAATAGCATGTGTTATGCAAACCAGTTAGGGTTGCACATGGAAATCTTTTTACTGCTATCATAATGCCTGTCAGAATTAAAACAGGTACTGGAAGATGACGCCTTTTCAGAAGAAAGGAGCCTAACAAGCTTGTAACAAGACATTTTATTCAGAAAAAAAAAATTAAATTTAAAATGTTCACAGGGTTCTCATCTAACAAACATGAGGAAGTAAGAGTTATCATGTTGGTAAGCAATTGGTATAAGGAACTTTAAGATGGTAAGATATATATCATATGTACATATAAATATTTTACAAGATGAATTTAGTTGGGCAGTGCGTTCAGATATACCTAAAGTATCTTATTTAGGAACTAAGGGAGAAGCTTGGTTAGATGGAGTGGTATTTGTTGTGTTTTACTATTATCCACAAAAATAATAACCACTCTCCTATTGCAGTTTTTTAAGATACATTTCAAAATGCAGTCAGATAGTGAACAAAACCTGTCCTCGTCAGGCATGACCAACCCACTTGCCTTAACAGGCCTGTCTTTGTTGTTAACATGTCTGGAGACTTCCTTATACAGGCCATGACCACAATACTCATCCTGGCAGCAGGAGGCCCATGAAGGAGCTGTTTCAGACCCTGGTGCACCTGGACAACAGGATCCTGAAACCTGGATGTGGATTGACCTTTGGCAGGGCCTCACCCGGGAGGCTGCTTCAGGGGGACACTACAAGTGACCCCCTCATGCCACTCCAAAGCTCTCCAGCCTGTAGGGCCAAACTGTGTGAAGCTCTGCTATGGACTGTGTCAAAAAAATGTCTGTCTTTTGGCCTGTCAGACAACAGGAGGTGAGCAGGAGGTGTAGTAGCACTTCTGGCCTGTCAGGAAGCCACTGAGATGAGCCATCTGATCCTGGGTGTCTGATGAGGAGCTTTGTGGTTGTTGCTGCATCATGCCTGAGTTCCTGACTTATTTTACTGTGGAAAACTTTCAGTGTCTCCATTTCTAATCTGTAAACCTCAGCTCAAGAGATAAAGTATCGTAAAAAGGCATATCCAGTATTTCCAAAGATTAACTTTTTTTCAGCTCAAATCTGGACTTTTGCTATCCACTGCTATAAAATCACATTACCATACAATAGTTTGGGTTGGAAGGGACTTTAAAAGCCATCTAGTTCCATCCCCCCTGATTGGGCAGGGCCACCTCTTAGACCAGGCTGCTCAAAGCCCCATCCAGCCAGGCCTTTAACACTTACAGGGAGGGGACAGCCACAACTTCTCTGGGCAACCTGTGCCAGTGTCTCATCACCTTCACAGTGAAGAATTTTTTCTTAACATCTAACTTAAATTTAACCTCTCTTTCAGCTTGAAACTGTCCCCCCCTTATCCTATCGCTACACACACTTACGGAAAAGTCCCTCCCCAGCTCTCCTATAGGGAAGCCACTGGAAGTTCTCCGCAGAGCCTTCCGGTCTCCAGGCTGAACAACCCCAACTCTCTCAGCCTCTCTGCATAGGAGAGGTGCTCCATCCCTCTGGTAATCTTCATGGCCCTTCTCTTGACTTGCTTCAACAGGTCCATATCCATCTTCTGTTGGGGACTCTGGAAATGGAGAAAATACTCCAGGTGGGGGTCTCAGGAGAGTGGAGTAGAGGGGCAGAATCACCTCCCTCAACCTGCTGGACACGCGTCTTTGCATGGAGCTCAGGATCCAGTCGGATTTCTGGGCTGCAAGCGCATATTGTCCTTGTCAGGGCAAGCCGGCAGAAATCCACCATCCTACGTGCCAACGCGCATTACCCCTGCCCATGGGACGAGGGGCCGGCAGCCCGGGCAGGCGACAGCAAAGACCCCGACGGAACCATCTCAGCATCGCCCCGGGACCGCGGTGCCGGCCGCAGCCTGGAGCCGCTCTGCGCATGCGCACGCAGGTGCCTGCGCAGGAGCTGTGGTATCCCCTGGATCCCCGGCTCCGCAGGTGCGACTCAGGGCAGCGCGGGGAGCGGAGTAGAACCGAACGGCACCGGGCTCCCCCGGCGGAGGTGGGTGAGGGCCACACTCGGTCCCGTCGCGCTGCCGAGCGGCTGCGTTTTGCCCGCGGCCCGGCGGCCATGGTGTGTATGGTTGCTATGGTGACAGTGGGTGCCGGTGCCATCCGTGGCGGAGAGAGGGGGGAACCGGAACCGGGGCCCGGCGCAGGTCCCGACCCTCCGCCGCGGGGAAGAAAGGGAGGGAGAGAGGGAGGAAAGAAGGAAGGAGGGAGGGAGGGAGGAAAGGAAGGAGGGAGGGAGGGGTTCGGCGGAACCGTTAGTCAGCCGCAGCCAGCGCCCGGTGCCGGCGGCAGTTGTGCCCCTCCTGCCCGTAACGCTCGTCCTCGGGGTCTGCCGCCGGGGAGCGGGGGTGCGGGGGGCTCGGGTTGAGGGGCACGGTGGGCNACTCAGGGCTGCGCGGGGAGCGGGGGTGCGGGGGGCTCGGGTTGAGGGGCACGGTGGGCGGGCGGGCAGGCGGCTTTCTCGAAGAGGCCGGAGAAGCAGAACCTCCGCCTCGTTTCCTGTCCGATCGCTGCCCGCCGTCTCGCCGCAAAGCCCGGCTCAGGTGGTTCTCCACAGGTGCTGCTTGTCTTGGGAGTTCCTCTGGGAAATGTTGTCTGGTGGTTGCACTGAACAGCTTGCTTTGTCGAGGAGTGCAGGCTCAAATTCTTACAACTTTGCGCGTACTTGGTTTTGGTTGTGATTTCTCTGCTTCAGCGTTTCACCACGCTAAAAGTGTATCAGTTGTGATTTCAAATTTATGTTATATGCTAAGTATGTGCGATATGCTAAGCTGATGTTTGTTATATCTGATAACACCCATTATTAGTTCAGTCTTACTAAACCTGTATCTGAGTGTCAGCTATTCCAGAGATGTGCTAGTACAGGCAAAGCCTGGATTCAGATGTTGGTGAGCAGAGTGTTCACAGCTGGAGTACCGGGGTTTCTCCTCATCGTGCTTAAGTGATTGCAGGCATACCCGCTCTGTGTGCAAGCCATTCAACGACACTGGTTTGGAGATGGGAGATAGGATGGCAGAGTCCGTGGGGTGCCACATCTGATGTAGTCAGCCAGGCTTCTCTCATGTGCTGATGGACCCAAGATAAGCCCTGCAGGCAGGGGTGCAACTATCTCGATTCTGGAGATAGGCGTAATGTGGGGTTCTGTGATCCTGCACCACTATCTGCTGCTTTCAGATCTTCCTGTACACCAAAGACTAGACCTCTGCAGTAAACAAGTGGGGATAAAAAAAGACAAAAGCCCGAGTAAGGCTTTTCAGACCGTGGTGTAAAACTCTTTTACCTTCCAGTAAAGAGTCAGATAGGAGCTCTTCATCTGTGCAAGTTAAAGGCTACCTGGAAAATGGTGACATCAGTGGAGGACAAGATCTGTGCATACATTATGCCGTCCCCACTGATACCGCAACATTCCCTTTAACTGCCCCCTGCTGGGATTGGGAACACTGCTGGGTTTCCAGAAAGAGGCACTAGTGCAGTGGTTTTTTATTTGCAAGATACTTTGTTTTTTAAAAGGCTGCGGAGTAGACTTTGTGGAAAAAATAGAAATTCTTACAAGTAAATACAAAAGGAGGCAGAACTGCTCTTGTATAAACAACTAACACCGAGGGTAAAGTCAGTGTGCTGGGCAGCCAGTGTAGTAGTTTCCTTTCTGCCTTTGTGCTGCTCCTTCATCCTATGCTTCCACTTTTCTGCTTGTTGCAGTCATTTATTGCACCTTATTTCAAACTATGATTGAATGTTTCGGTACCTTATGCTCATCAAAGTCAGAACTTCTGGTGACTAGAGGGTTTTTCCCTTATGCACAGATCTGGGTCATCTAGTTTTCTAGGAAGAGAGTGGTCATAATATGGCTGAAAGTGCTTCCTCAGAGCTTCTGGGGTGTGGGACACTGAAGAGCAGGTGAAGCTTCTCTCGTGAGTTCTGCTTTAGCAGAGCAATTGCTTGATGCTTAAATATTTTGGCCTTAGGCGTTATAAAGTAGAGGGTAGAACTTGTCTTTGTATTTTGAGGAAGAGATGTGGTTGTACTTTGACAGCACAGCAGCCATGCTCATTGAGATAAAGAATTACTTGTGGTTTTTAAATTATTGCAAGAAAGGGTAAGCTTGCTTACCCTGTCATATATATGTGTATGCTTATTTGTTTCTTGGTGTTCTGTTTTCTCACTAATAACTATGAGATATCAGTAATATCTTGCTATCAAATCTCTACCACAATTCTGATTCTGTATAATGCTACCATATGCCAAAAGGCCAAAGTGTTAATGTTCTCACGGGGTCAGTGGTAAGTCTGATGTTCTGCTCTCTGTCTCTTTGGCTTGCTTCTCTCTCTGTCTCTCAGCACCTGGAAGGAGAGGTAGCCTTGCAGCTCCAGCAGTAGGGAAAGGCCATGATCTCTTCCCCTCTCAGCTGAAGTGGCAATGCAGCAGTGAGCTCAGTCAAGCATTCAAACTGAGTCATGGGTTCCCTTTGCAATGTTAATGAACAAAAGTTTGGTTTTAATGGATTGGAAGGGTAGCTAACAGTGCCCAAATAATAGGTCTTGCCTAATAAATTTTCTTGTTTTAACTATGAAGAACATTTAGATAAATCCATAAGATACACATTGTGATGTCAGAGCACAGGGATTTTAAAAACTAAAGAAACTGGTGGCCTTCAGAGGTTAAGTGTTTTGAGAATACTATTACTTGAGAATATTTGTTTTAAAATTTAGCAAGATGGGTGGATATATATAGACCAGAAAAGAAGTGTGAATTATTTAAAATTTCTGATTTGTAGAGTCATGTTGATTATGTTTTAGTATTTGTTCACAGCTATTGTTTCCATTATGCTGGATAATAACTGTATCAGACATATGGCCTACACAGAAGTCTTCCACTTACAGGTCAAAATCTTAACTCTGAATAACTGGGAGAATAGGGAATGATAATCTACCTTCCCTATTCACTGAGGAATAGCTGTGTAATTGCTCTAAACAAACTACTGCCCTGGGATTTTTTACTGAACTGTTGTGAATCATGTAATTGGGCAAGAGTAGGGAGCACAGAGACCCAAATTCAGTCACAGTGAAGAAGAATGATGTGAAGGTAATCAGGTTAAAAACATGGACAGTCTTGGGTTCCTTACTGTTCCTGTGTTTTGTAATTACACATCTTTTAGTGAAAGAGGTTGGTATACTGCTCCTTAGCATGCAGTCTTATCTTATGTAGCTCAGCTGAAGGAGTTGGGTAATGTATCACTTAAAGAAGCTTAGCAAGAATGTACAGGCTCTGTAAGAAGGACGAGGTAGTTGGAAATGTAAAAACACTTAGAAGTGAAAACACACGGGAAGAAGTGAACTAAGAAATGACAAATACAGTTGTGGCTTGAAATACAATTGGGTGGCTCGAGGGATGATAAAGCAAGTCTTTCACTGTCTATTGCATTTGATAGAAGCAGGACAGAACACTAATTGAAAGTTTGAGTTGGTAATTTATCTTAAGTTAGTGTTATCTTTGTTTGCTTTTGCTTGGGGGTGGGCTGGGGAGGCATTTCTCTCAGAGGAAAAAAATGGATTGCCTGTTCCTTCCTTGTCTTGCTTATCAATTACTGGTAACTGTGCTTCAGTTACTCATGACAATACCTCTTTGGCATATGAGGAAGATGCCCTTGGTAAGATCAATAACTTATATTGGGTATGTCCTAAACTCATTGGAAAGAAAGTATCTCTTTACAATATATTATTGAATTTCTATTTGGTTATGTTTGACAAGTAATCAAGGGTTAAGAAACAGATTTTCCATAGTAATGGAGAGTATCATTTTTGGCCCAGAAAGCACTGTGGTACTGACTGTAGTGTATTTTGGCTTCATCTAAATACTCTGTGCCAGATGCTTTCTGCTCTTCAACATTTTCCAACAGAACTGAGAAATAGTAAGGGAAATGCAGTATGAGTGGACCTTAGTTTCCACTACTTCATCACCATCTAGGATCTTCTTATAATATTCTTTTTTCACTACATTACAATAACATAAACTTTGAAGAATTAATGGTTTGCAGTTTAAAAGTAGCATGATATTTTGTGCCTTCCATATGTATTGTAGTGTTCTTCCTGTGCACTGCTTTGCAGAGGAATGCAACACTCAAAGAACAAAAAGGGAGAACCGTTCTACAGGCTTTCAGTGTCAAAGCAGAAGACCAGTTCTGAGATCATAAATGAAGCCAGAGATACTCTACGAACATTGAGAACTCAGAGACCATTTACACCTACAGAGGATCAAAGGAAACTTTTTGGATCTGTATCCTCACGAGCTCCTCAAAATAGACCCCCCTCAACTTTTAGGTACTGTGGCTGCAAGATTTTTTCAAATATCCTTTAGCACCAATAGATTTTATTGTGTGATTATGTTTCCTATGATTTTTTCCCCCCTGTGTTAATCTGTATTTCTAATCACATCCTTTGCCTTCTTCTAATGATCCTTACTGTTGGTGTTGATCTACATGTCCAGGAAGTTCCTGTGGATTAGAACTATGAGAGGCAATCATTACACTAGTTTTGTATGTGGAGAATAGCTTAGGAAACAGGTCTGGAGCTCACCTTTTTCTTAAGACAATGTATGCTTTTAATTGAGGTAGTCTTCAACTTTTCCACACAAACTGTATGCTAGATCTTCTTAAATATAAAATTGTAGGTCTTGAAGTATGAAATGCTAATCTTGAAACAAAATTTGTGCTACTTCGAAATTATTTCTTTGTGGAGTTTTGTTGTACAGCATAATTCACAGAGCTCAATAGACCTGTCTCTCGTGACAACAGAGGGAAAAAAAATGTATATAGGGCTTTTTGCATCCATTTTGCCAGTAATTTTTAAGCTCTCCTTATGTGCCAATTCTGTAATGACTGTAGGGAGGAGATAGGAGCTGTATTTGTAATGTCAGGTGTCAGGCATGCCAGAAAGGATTCTGAAACATGGTTGAATGGCCGTATGGGTACGTCACTGCCCATGCTGTTTTCATGGCAGCATGGCTTCAGGCCCTGTACATATCTGATATTCCTTACTGCAGTGTTGTGCTCCAACAGAAGGCAGGACTCTGAGAGTGACTTGGCTGTTTGTTGGTGACCAGGCATTGAGATCACTGGCTGACGCTTGTGCTGCTTCTGACAGTGTTTCTCCTGTGTATGGGAAGGAGCATGCTCATGCCTGTGCAAACCTGGGTTTTCCGCCCTTCAGTGTTCTGCAGCTTGTGTCAGATAGCTTGGGCACAAATTGCTGTCGGGTTTGTGTGTGAAATTTAGGTTCTTGGATTTGGATTAGAACTGTTATAGACGTGTGTGAAATGAACTGTATTGTGGCAGGTGTGTGGGCAATCTTGTAACACTTCTCCCTTAGTTCTGCTGAATTCTCTGATGTCAAAGTAAAATAGCATTCATGGAAGAAGAGAAGTAGAAGTTGCAGTGTCTGTAGAAGTGCAGTGTCACTGTTCCTTTAGAATAGTGGGGAAGAAGCATGCAGTTTAAAAAACCCGTGAACACCACACACAAAAGTTTGGTTCTGCTTTATTCATGTTTTGTTTTAATTTCTTTATGCTAGTCTTCATGCATCCAGTTTTGACTTGGCTGAATCAAGACCAGTGTCTGGTATTCGTCTTAGCCCACTGCATAACGTGAGTACTCTGGAAATAACTCATGCAATACTGACATAAAAATGTGTAGCAGTAGTGTGAAAAGATACGGTTCAAATTGGCTGGAGAGAAATGGAAGCCTGCTGTAATGTTAGTCTGAGACTGATTAAGTCATTTTTTCCACAAAAGAAACCTGAAAATAACTTAAACTTTTTAAAGTATTGCATTATAATTTTAAGTAGCATCAAAAAGAATTAGGAGATGTAAGAGAAGGCAGTACTTGGAGTGCTGGGCACAGGTCTGGGCCCCCCAGTACAAGGGAGAGACATGGAGCAAATGGAAGTCCAACAAAAGGGCCAAAAAGATGAAGTAAGGCTCTGAGAGCTGGGACCATGCAGCCTGGAGAAGAGAAGGCTCAGTGGGGATCTTACCCATTTATATGGATACCTGAAGGGAAGATGCAAAGACAGTGCAGTCAGACTCTTTTCAGTGACAGGACCAGAGGCAATGGGCGCAGACTGAAATACAGGAGACTCTCTCTGGACTTCAGAATACACTTTTTCCACTGTGAGGGTGATGAAGCCCTGGCATAGGTTGCCCAGAGAGGTTGTGGAGTCTCCATTCCTGGATATCTTCAAAATCTGCCCAGGCATGGTCCTGTGCAACTAACTCTAGGTGGCTCTGCTTGAGCAGGGGGGTGGGCAAGATGACCTCCAGAGGTCCCTCCCAGTGTCAACCTTCTGTGGTTCTGTGATCAATAACTTAAAAATAACCAGGTTGATTGAGGTTTCTGTTTGATTTGTGCATCTATAAAATGTAATGATTGTAGTTTACCTAAAAACCAGATAGAAACGCTTGTAAGAACTCCTCTTCCCCCCTGAAAATTTTGAATTGTTTTCAATTTGTAAGTGTATCTGCTCTTTCAGTTTTCTTAATCTTTAAATACAAGATTGTCATGATTATTTGTCTAGTACCTGAGAGAACAGGGCATGCTAAATTAAGAATGCTTGCTGTATATATTGTTTCTTAAAGACATCTAAACGTGCAAAATTAGGGGGAAAAATCCAATAAATGTTATTCTTAAGTAATTCTGCTAAGGTAATGTATTTATATAAACCAAATGAAAAAAAAAACAGACCATACTTATACTTAGGTTAAATATATCTACAGTTGGATTCTAATACTGGTGTTAGATTTTCATTTCTCATGTGTGTGAGAGTAGAAAAAAACTTAAAGAAAACTAATGTGAAGACTGATGCAGAAACTGCCTTTTCTGCTTTACCAATGTAGATAAGCTAAAAAATAAAAGTGGAGCTTGTACTAGTCACACTGGTTGTGGGGAGTGGGTCTTGCCTCTTGGCTGTCTTCAGTTGATAGCAGGGGAAGCTCTGAAGGATTGGACTGGAGACTTTCTAATGTATTTTTATTGTAAGGGAATTGGTAAAGAATCTTGATCTTAGAAGGCAATGCATTTATGTAGGCACAGCAAGTATTTTGTACCAGAGTTTCAGGGGGTTGATCATATGCTTTAAGATGCAAGATACTGACATAAATAAAACTAGAACTTAAATAATTTTGAATCTGTGCAATTTGTTTCAGTGTGATAGGAGTGGTACATAAAATAAAGAATTCATTTGAAGTGTTTTGGAAATACTACTGTACTGCTCAGAAACAAATCATGAAGAATATATATGCCTGTAAAATTTTTAGCACGAGTCTTTGGTATAACTCTTTTTTTTACAAATAAGCATACTCCAGATGATGTTATATGAGTATTTATGAGGGAAATAAATAATTCTGCTTTTCAGTTGCTCTATTCAGGCTAGTTCTTGTTTTCTGCACCCCTGAATTCTTGCTTTTAAATGGCTTTCTGTTGTGCTAATGGTTTAGATACCTGGTTTGTTCAGTGGAATGGTATAGTTAGGTTCTAGATATGAAAATTAGCATTTCTTCATGAGCAAACCTGTGTAGCTTTTAACTATTCTACAGTGGACTTAACCCTTTGTATAAATAATTCAGTTTTCTTTTTTAATTTTTGCTTATATGAAAATGAAATGAGCTGTGCTTTTATTAAAATGTCATATTTATCTTTGTCACAGAAACCAATAGTCACTTTTGCAAAAGATGAAGATTCTTCCATTTTCCTTCCAAAGCCTCCTGCTGATGCTGCAGAGCTTAGGAAAGTCAGCAGTGCTCGGGCACACTTATTTAGAAGAGCTTCTCAGGGAAACTTCCTTTCAGCTAAAATGGTTCCTCCTGATCAGAGTAAGAATGTTTTGATACATATTATTTCCTAGAAAAAGAATGACATGACGGGTTTAAACATTGTTAATGACGTTATTTATTATATTGTATTAATGGGCCTGCATGTCCTTTTATAGTAAATTTTAAAAATATTTAAATGGTTTTATGGCAGTTTTGAAAATGTGATTTCCAAAAATTATCCTGGCTTTTGCTTCTGAAAGCTACTCAGGGTTTCTCAGTGTTGGAATTTTTACTGAAAGTTTTCTTCAGTAGGTAAAATTGACATTAAATGCTGGAATTATTAAGGAGATAATGAGATGGCATTATCTACAGAGATTCCCTGATGGATTATTGAGCATAAAAGGAGGGCTAAAAATTAATTATGTGTCTTGACAGGCCTCCAACTACGTCATGTTTGTTGTTAAGAGTTTCATTAGTGGAGACTTAATAAA
Organism: Florisuga fusca; assembly: GCA_038090715.1. Classification (NCBI taxonomy): domain Eukaryota; kingdom Metazoa; phylum Chordata; class Aves; order Apodiformes; family Trochilidae; genus Florisuga; species Florisuga fusca. The sequence goes on along the minus strand of JAAWXA010000001.1, from coordinate 54,347,299 downwards.
AGTTGCTTAGTGTGAGATTTAAAAGTGATTTTCTTGCAAATGGGAAATGACATGTTGGTTTTATGCACACTGGCTCATAATAGAATGTGCTGGAACTCTGTCTTTAATGAGGACTTATTTGTAATAATGAGAATTCTTACGTTGCCTGGGATTGTTACTTTACGTGATGAACTCAATATCTCAGTTTTTACACTATTGCAGAATAAGTCTTCCACAAAAAGTACTAAAATTTACTTCATTACAAATTCTATACTTCAGTACAAATTCTGTATGTTACATCATGTATCCCTATATATAGTTTAATCCATTATCCATAATAAGTTGATGTTACTCTTGGAGAATTTGAGAATCTGAAGAAGTTAGCCTGAGTTTGCCTCTTATCCCAGTTGAGGATCGTGCAAATGGAAAAACACAGAAGTTATTGTGCAGGTTCTTACCACATGTACAAATGAAGGTATAAGAGTGACATCTGCCTTTACTTGAGTTCCCTTGTAATATTCAGATCCTCCTTGTAATATTCAGATCACTTCACAAGGCACAATCCACCTATCTGTAAAAGGGAAATAAATAGGGGAAAGGTTAAAATGTTAAAACACAAAGCCTAAAGACTTTAAGAACTTAAGTTCATAAGAAGACTTTGACTACTTTGTTCTAGGTAGTCTTAAGCTTTCTCACCTTTTAAATTGTTGCAAAAAAAATTGATAATGTAACATGACAAACTAATTAATTGATCTTCATTGCATCTATTTATTGTGTAAGAACACTTCTACATAATGTATTATCTTTCACTGTTTCAGAT
>JAAWXA010000001.1:54205063-54346481 GCA_038090715.1 Florisuga fusca | reverse complement strand
TTCCTGTGCACTGCTTTGCAGAGGAATGCAACACTCAAAGAACAAAAAGGGAGAACCGTTCTACAGGCTTTCAGTGTCAAAGCAGAAGACCAGTTCTGAGATCATAAATGAAGCCAGAGATACTCTACGAACATTGAGAACTCAGAGACCATTTACACCTACAGAGGATCAAAGGAAACTTTTTGGATCTGTATCCTCACGAGCTCCTCAAAATAGACCCCCCTCAACTTTTAGGTACTGTGGCTGCAAGATTTTTTCAAATATCCTTTAGCACCAATNGCCTGGACCACAGAATGTCATGATTTACCTTGATTACTGTGACAATTTTTGAGAATGACTGGTTTTTCTATGAAAATAATGGTTAATAACAGGCAAAAAACACCTATTACATAAAGATTGCTTGCTGCAACATGAAGTCATATGGGACATTTTCAGTTTGGTTTCTCTGTTTAAGAGGAGCTTTAGAAAATATAAAAAGTTGAAATGGAAAAATAATATTTTTTCATTTTCATATTCTTCAAAGATCATTATGCATATTTGAGGAATAGCTTGTCAAGGTTAATTTTCTGTAATCTCTGCTGGATTAATTTCTCTATGACCTCCTACTTACTTTTCTGACATGTATCTTAACATGATGGCTAAGATACTAATGATTCTAACCATAAAAGATGGAATGTTAATACATGAAGCTTGTCGTATCCATGTTTCAGTTAGGCAGAATAATACTAGAGTTGAATCTCACCCATCACTTAAGTTACATCTCAAATTACTGGCCTTCAGATAGGACAGAAAAATGTTTTCCAATCTTGTTCTGACTAGCTTTCTCCAAAATAGAAGAATTGCATATTTCCCTCTCTGTGTTGAAGGCAAGATCTGAATTTTTGAATGATGTATCTTTGCCTTCTCCTGGAGGTTGTGCATCCTTTCTATGTACTAGAGACAGAGGTGATTTCTGCCAATGCTGCCTAAGAGCTGCTGCCTGTGCTGCTTTATAAACCTTGCACCAAGGATCACTAACAACATTTCAGTGCTCATATGGCTTTCGAGTACCAGACATAGCTAAAATAATAGGAAAATGCTTTCCTTTTAGTGAAGAACAAAGATCCCTCATCTTATCAGCTCGAGTAGTTCATGCCATCGTATGATGGAATGGCTCTTGGTAATCCCAACTGCTCTTAAACCACCTAACTCACTACTAATATTTATACCAATAATGTATTGGTTCAGTATTTTCATATGACACTACACAAGTCAGGCAGACCTTGAGCTATATCCTTTTCTGAGTTCAGAAATGTCATCCATCATCTAATAAGGTGGTTGAAAGGTATCACAAACCTATCTTGCAGCACAGTTTGTTGAGTTTGGTCTTGATAGGAGTTGTATATAAAAGGTTCCAATACCATAGAAGGGTAGCAGAGTTTTAGAATTCTTTCTCAAGAGAATACACTTACAGGTACTACATGGTCTCTGTGCTTAGATTGCATCTTCTGTGTCATAAATACTTGGGGCATCTTGTATTAGGTTAAAAGATATTTTCTATTTAAAGTACATTGTATTCAGGAATAATCAAATGAGGGCTTAGAGGAACATGAGAACTTTAATTACCTGGAGTCCTGTCATTCCCCATATGAAGCAGTTGTGTCAGCCTCAGTTCTGTATCCCAGTGAATTAAAACTCTTGCTGTAATTAAGCAAGAGTATACTTGCTTATATATAGTATATATATATATATATATATAGTATATATATATATAGAGTATATAGAAATAGTATACTTCTTGCAGGAGGAAGTGCATGAAACTCTTTATTCCCCTTTCCCCAGAGTTCCTATGCATGTACAAAAATAACATTTCTAAAGCTTAGTTTCTGCTAATGATGAAACTGCCCTGCTATTTTGGCATGCTCTACAGTTTCATCATTAGCAGAAACTAAGCTTTAGNTCTGTGCAATTTGTTTCAGTGTGATAGGAGTGGTACATAAAATAAAGAATTCATTTGAAGTGTTTTGGAAATACAACTGTACTGCTCAGAAACAAATCATGAAGAATATATATGCCTGTAAAATTTTTAGCACGAGTCTTTGGTATAACTCTTTTTTTTACAAATAAGCATACTCCAGATGATGTTAAATGAGTATTTATGAGGGAAATAAATAATTCTGCTTTTCAGTTGCTCTATTCAGGCTAGTTTTTGTTTTCTGCAACCCTGAATTCTTGCTTTTAAATGGCTTTCTGTTGTGCTAATGGTTTAGATACCTGGTTTGTTCAGTGGAATGGTATAGTTAGGTTCTAGATATGAAAATTAGCATTTCTTCATGAGCAAACCTGTGTAGCTTTTAACTATTCTGCAGTGGACTTAACCCTTTGTATAAATAATTCAGTTTTCTTTTTTAATTTTTGCTTATATGAAAATGAAATGAGCTGTGCTTTTATTAAAATGTCATATTTATCTTTGTCACAGAAACCAATAGTCACTTTTGCAAAAGATGAAGATTCTTCCATTTTCCTTCCAAAGCCTCCTGCTGATGCTGCAGAGCTTAGGAAAGTCAGCAGTGCTCGGGCACACTTATTTAGAAGAGCTTCTCAGGGAAACTTCCTTTCAGCTAAAATGGTTCCTCCTGATCAGAGTAAGAATGTTTTGATACATATTATTTCCTAGAAAAAGAATGGCATGACGGGTTTAAACATTGTTAATGACGTTATTTATTATATTGTATTAATGGGCCTGCATGTCCTTTTATAGTAAATTTTAAAAATATTTAAATGGTTTTATGGCAGTTTTGAAAATGTGATTTCCAAAAATTATCCTGGCTTTTGCTTCTGAAAGCTACTCAGGGTTTCTCAGTGTTGGAATTTTTACTGAAAGTTTTCTTCAGTAGGTAAAATTGACATTAAATGCTGGAATTATTAAGGAGATAATGAGATGGCATTATCTACAGAGATTCCCTGATGGATTATTGAGCATAAAAGGAGGGCTAAAAATTAATTATGTGTCTTGACAGGCCTCCAACTACGTCATGTTTGTTGTTAAGAGTTTCATTAGTGGAGACTTAATAAAAGTTGCTTAGTGTGAGATTTAAAAGTGATTTTCTTGCAAATGGGAAATGACATGTTGGTTTTATGCACACTGGCTCATAATAGAATGTGCTGGAACTCTGTCTTTAATGAGGACTTATTTGTAATAATGAGAATTCTTACGTTGCCTGGGATTGTTACTTTACGTGATGAACTCAATATCTCAGTTTTTACACTATTGCAGAATAAGTCTTCCACAAAAAGTACTAAAATTTACTTCATTACAAATTCTATACTTCAGTACAAATTCTGTATGTTACATCATGTATCCCTATATGTAGTTTAATCCATTATCCATAATAAGTTGATGTTACTCTTGGAGAATTTGAGAATCTGAAGAAGTTAGCCTGAGTTTGCCTCTTATCCCAGTTGAGGATCGTGCAAATGGAAAAACACAGAAGTTATTGTGCAGCTTCTTACCACATGTACAAATGAAGGTATAAGAGTGACATCTGCCTTTACTTGAGTTCCCTTGTAATATTCAGATCCTCCTTGTAATATTCAGATCACTTCACAAGGCACAATCCACCTATCTGTAGAAGGGAAATAAATAGGGGAAAGGTTAAAATGTTAAAACACAAAGCCTAAAGACTTTAAGAACTTAAGTTCATAAGAAGACTTTGACTACTTTGTTCTAGGTAGTCTTAAGCTTTCTCACCTTTTAAATTGTTGCAAAAAAAATTGATAATGTAACATGACAAACTAATTAATTGATCCTCATTGCATCTATTTATTGTGTAAGAACACTTCTACATAATATATTATCTTTCGCTGTTTCAGATGAAGAGAAGTTAGATTCTGAAGAACCATCTGTAATGAATAATAAACTTTGCAGAAGTAATGGCAACTGCTTATCAGAGCAAAGGTAATAGACACCATTTAATGGTGAAAGTAGTCAATTAATTTTTAATGAGCATATCAGCAGATTGGAGAGGGAAGGCTTCCAAAAAGGGACAGCAGGAAAATTTTTATTTCAGCTGAGAGGAGAAAGGTCAGTATTTCTCAGGTACTGTAATGTGCACCTTCTTACTATCCTCTTCCTAGATACTCAATTGTGCAAGTATCACAATGTTTAAAATCAATGGAAGTTGAAAATAGCAGTATCTATGCATTAAAACAAAACTGTTTAGTTTTATGAAAAAAACCTTAACACTTCTAATGTGAAGTTTCTAAAAATTTTGTCAAAAATTGTTGGTAGGATGTTGCTTGATATAAAATAACTTCAATTTTGTTAACTTGTCAAAACTAAGTCTTCTAATAATTATATATAGAATACTAAAGTTTAAATTCAATGTGCTTACTTTTGCAATTCAAACCTGTTGTTTCAAGGTGCCATGCATTCTTCCCTGAGCTCCATGGATGAGTAGAACCGTGTTTTCGGCTCTGATATTGGGGAAATATATGACCATACACAAAAACCAGGCTTAAGATCATCAGTAATAGAGACAGAATTTTTTTGTGGCTTTGATTTTTATTTTGTTTATTTATTTTAGTTCTTTTTTCTTTAAATGTCCAAACAGATCTAAGACATTAATGAGACTTACATGCATGCAGACTGTTTTTAGTGAACCTAGATTACTACATTCATTCTGTAATTCACAATTAAATATGTTGTTTTTTTTTTCTTTTGATTCAGATCTGAATTCTTGCACAGAGGGGAATAGTCTGTGGCACTGTGTTCAGTGCGTGTATTGGTTGCTGCCTTAGTAGTTGGAAAAACAACCAGTTTGTGCTAATAACATTGACAAACCTGACAATCTCTACAGCAAAGGATCAATAAGAGTTAATTTTCAAAACACATCCTGTTAACACTTGGTCACTATTAAATATAAATGTTTGTCAGTAAATATATTCTTTGTAGCTTGTTTTTATGCTTTTATGTTTGGGTAAAGACTGCATGGATTGTCATATTACATAAATTACTGCAATTTGACTTTTATTTAGTAAAGGTGTGGTGTGAAGTGCTTTAGTGTTGTAGTTGAAATGGGTGGTTAGTTAATGGTCTCCAAGTGTCTCTAATAAGAAGAGGTCAGTTGATACTTCTACAATTTGGAAAGAATGTTCAGCCTCTGAGTCATAATTTTGAAACTTGCAGGTATGATTAAACAGTTAATTCATTATACACCCTTTCTATCTGTTCAAATTATGTGCTTCTTCATAAATTTGAGAACTCAGAAATTTTTTTTGATTTTGAATTTTTGTCACTGGTGCACTTCACTGTCACCCGTTCATATAGCATTGTGTAACTTTAATCACTGTGTTTCCTGGTAGCCTGGACCACAGAATGTCATGATTTACCTTGATTACTGTGACAATTTTTGAGAATGACTGGTTTTTCTATGAAAATAATGGTTAATAACAGGCAAAAAACACCTATTACATAAAGATTGCTTGCTGCAACATGAAGTCATATGGGACATTTTCAGTTTGGTTTCTCTGTTTAAGAGGAGCTTTAGAAAATATAAAAAGTTGAAATGGAAAAATAATATTTTTTCATTTTCATATTCTTCAAAGATCATTATGCATATTTGAGGAATAGCTTGTCAAGGTTAATTTTCTGTAATCTCTGCTGGATTAATTTCTCTATGACCTCCTACTTACTTTTCTGACATGTATCTTAACATGATGGCTAAGATACTAATGATTCTAACCATAAAAGATGGAATGTTAATACATGAAGCTTGTCGTATCCATGTTTCAGTTAGGCAGAATAATACTAGAGTTGAATCTCACCCATCACTTAAGTTACATCTCAAATTACTGGCCTTCAGATAGGACAGAAAAATGTTTTCCAATCTTGTTCTGACTAGCTTTCTCCAAAATAGAAGAATTGCATATTTCCCTCTCTGTGTTGAAGGCAAGATCTGAATTTTTGAATGATGTATCTTTGCCTTCTCCTGGAGGTTGTGCATCCTTTCTATGTACTAGAGACAGAGGTGATTTCTGCCAATGCTGCCTAAGAGCTGCTGCCTGTGCTGCTTTATAAACCTTGCACCAAGGATCACTAACAACATTTCAGTGCTCATATGGCTTTCGAGTACCAGACATAGCTAAAATAATAGGAAAATGCTTTCCTTTTAGTGAAGAACAAAGATTCCTCATCTTATCAGCTCGAGTAGTTCATGCCATCGTATGATGGAATGGCTCTTGGCAATCCCAACTGCTCTTAAACCACCTAACTCACTACTAATATTTATACCAATAATGTATTGGTTCAGTATTTTCATATGACACTACACAAGTCAGGCAGACCTTGAGCTATATCCTTTTCTGAGTTCAGAAATGTCATCCATCATCTAACAAGGTGGTTGAAAGGTATCACAAACCTATCTTGCAGCACAGTTTGTTGAGTTTGGTCTTGATAGGAGTTGTATATAAAAGGTTCCAATACCATAGAAGGGTAGCAGAGTTTTAGAATTCTTTCTCAAGAGAATACACTTACAGGTACTACATGGTCTCTGTGCTTAGATTGCATCTTCTGTGTCATAAATACTTGGGGCATCTTGTATTAGGTTAAAAGATATTTTCTATTTAAAGTACATTGTATTCAGGAATAATCAAATGAGGGCTTAGAGGAACATGAGAACTTTAATTACCTGGAGTCCTGTCATTCCCCATATGAAGCAGTTGTGTCAGCCTCAGTTATAGAAATAGTATACTTCTTGCAGGAGGAAGTGCATGAAACTCTTTATTCCCCTTTCCCCAGAGTTCCTATGCATGTACAAAAATAACATTTCTAAAGCTTAGTTTCTGCTAATGATGAAACTGTAGAGCATGCCAAAATAGCAGGGCAGTTTCCTGCCATTAATGCTATTATATTTATTTCAAAGGTAAAGAAGGGAAGTATTTTATTCTAGGAAGATACTTGCTTGCTTTGTATCTCAAATTGTTTTACTGTCCCAAGGACTGATGAAAAGAATGAACAGTGCTGATGATATCACTACTGCTTTATGAATATACTGAGAGGAAAAAAAGAGGGAGGACCTTTTGAGGCAGACATTTGCTATTTTTGTTGCAATTCTGTTTTTCAAATAATGATCTAGTTATAATAGAATAGGTGTATTAATTGAAGCCGATTGAATTTACTGTCATATTACCTCAGGAAAGCAAGGAACAATTTCTGATACTCATAAGGAAACAATAAATTTTGTTTAAATCTTCACCCAGGCATTCTGCCTTGCCACTTACTGTGATGGCTCTAGAAATGAAACTTCTAAAATGTTTTTTGCATTCATATATTTCAACAGAAGTGTCAACAGTGATGGCAGATTTGCTGATGAAGAGCAACAGTTTCCCTGGTGAGAAAAGATGAATTATTTTTTTTCTCCTCCAATTTCTCAATGTACTGAAAGCTTAAATGTCATTCCAGGACTACCTAGAAACATAGGTGATGGCAAGCAGTTGATTTTCAAGTGGCCTGCTCTAGATGTTTTTAAATAAGTTATTTCCATAATTAGCTACAAAAGGATTAGAAAGCACTGTAAAGAAGGGAGACTATCCCCTATATTCTATGAAAATTAATTGCTGTCCCTATTAAATTCCTGTTTGACAGAATCCTTGAGACATACTCATCAACTGCTTCCATAAGACCAGTTTCTTGTGCTTTTTAGAGTTTTGGAATGCTTCAATAGAAAATTATAATAGGAGAGGAAGAGTGAATGCTGGAAATCACTTGTCTGATTGATTAAACTAGCTTCACATCTGTGCCCAAAATATTTTTTTTTCTCCTCAAAGAGAAGGATTCCTACAGAGGAGATAGCTTTCCTGAAGGGAACATCCATTCTGTTTTGCTCTGGATGAATTCTTGAAACAAAAGACATGGAATGAATATTAGCTTTTTGTATGATTTGCCTGATACTGCTGCAGATTCTCCAGACTTCTTTCAGAATTTGTCTTTTCTTGTTTTGTATGTATATTTACAACTTCTGGAGTTCTCATGAAGTCATGGAAACAGGAAATTTATCTACTTTTAACTAATCTTTCTCTCTTTCTGCCTCAGCTCCACTAGCTATTGAGACTACGAATTTAAAAAAACAGATGAATGGGGGAAAAGCTTTCATAGGTACAGCTTTCTTCTGGCTTTTCTGAAAAAAGTATGGCACCTGCCCTTCCAAGAAGGTCCCTCTTTTTGTATTGGGTTAGAGGATACTGAGAGAATGTTTAGAATGAATAATTCTTTTTCAGCACTTTTTATGGACTTCTGAGGAAAAGAGCAACAGACAGCTATTACCTCTGGTCTCTTCACTTGTGAAAGAGAGTGGAGTTTGGGCTTATTTGTACTGCCTACTCCAAAGGCAGTTTTTCAACTCAAGTCATTTGTCTAAGGGTAAAATCATTGGTCTCCACATCTAGGAGATCTAGATCTTGGAGAGTCCTTATTACCCTGCAGTTATTATAATGGTAGTTTTAGAATGGGAAAATGTGCCATGCCAAGGGGTAAAGAAGGAGTGCAAATTCAGCCTAGGTAGGTTGAGAGGAACAATCGATTTAGATTAGATTTTTTTTAGAGTAAGAAAGCTTTGCAAGATTCAGTTTAAGAAGATGAAGATTCTGTAATTTTTTCAGGTTCAAATATATTTAGGCAAGTGTTTTGGGTGGGTTTTTTTAGTGGTTAAAGTTAGGCTATCAGTTGTCTGTTTGCTTAAAGATACTCTGACAGAAATAAATGTTGTTAATATTTTCTGTATTAGGCAGAAGATGCAAATACTGCGAAGAATGAAAAGGATAAGGATACAGGTTTTTCATCAACCTTTATTATTCTTTTAAGCCATACTATTTAACATGTGAATGAGGTTCTTCATCAACAGTGGTATAAATAGAATACTATATTCTTTTTACTTCTGGAGCTGTCATAAATAATGGATTATGCCCATGATTGTGTTTATAGAGGAATTGTTACTTTCTCATCTTTAGGATGACTCAGAGTATAGTTGGCCTATTTGTCAACATATTTTTACAGATTACGTTGCCTTTCTGCTATTTATCCTTTCTCACATCAGTGATATCAGTTAGAGTTTTCATTCCCTTTGATTTACTCTTTTCCAATGGTGTTGCTTATGATGTGATCCTCTATTGAAAGAAATGAAGGCAAGTGCAAAGTCCTGCACCTGGGGACCAACAACTCCAGGCACCAGTTGGCAGGCAGCTTTGCTGAATACCTGGGGGTCCTGGAGGACACTAGGTTCATGGAACAGGTCAGGTTAGAAGGGACCTCAGAAGATCATCTTTTGTGGAAAAGGGAGCCTAGAAGATGTTACTCTGCAGCCGATTCAGTCCTGTCTTGAAAACCTTCACCACACTTAAGAGTGCTGGGTCCAGTTCTGGGCACCCCAATGCAATAGAGGTGTTGAGCAACTGGGGAGAGTCCAGCTACTAAGATCATGGTGTTCTTCATGTGAGGAAAGACTGAGAGGGCTGGGACTGTTGAGCCTGGAGAAGAGAAGGCTCAGAAGGGGTCTTAGGAATGTGTATAAATACTTGAGGGAGAGTGCAATGTGACACCCTCATCTGTTTTGTGACAAGAGCATTTCCTTCCTCCCCATGTCAGCCATTCAAAGGAAAAATGAGTTATTTACCTGTCACTGTTCTTTTTACAGACTTCTTGGTTGTGTATAGTCTCCCAACACATCATCACAGCTTTCCCATTGTAATCCATGTAGAATTTGGGAACTTTTCACTGAAGGGAAAATACCCAATTGCTTAACTAGCCAAATGAACCTTATGAATAGATGGTATGCCCTCCTGAATATTGGTGGCATTAAGAATAAATCCAGATCGCGGTGTAGAAGGTTTGTGTTGGAAGGGACCTCAGAGGGACCTGCATGGGCAGAGACACCCACTGGACCAGGTTGCTTAAAGCCCCATCCAGCCTGGCTTTGAAAACCTCCAGGGAGGGGGCAGCCACAGCTTCCCTGGGCAACCTGTATCAGCATCTCACCACCCTCACAGGAAAAAATTTTTTCCTAATGTCTAACATAATCTCCCATTTTCAACTTCTAAAGCATTGCCCCTTTTTCTCTCGCTACACACCTATGCAAAAATGGCATGCCTGTTTCAGGATTATCTACAGTCAGAAGAACTGAGCTCTGATCTAGTTTGAAAGAACAACTTTGTGCCTGGTAGTCCTTTTGATACACCTGGATTGCCTGAACAGGCCCCAAGGAACTGCTTAGCATTGCTCTAAATCTGTTCTTCTTACTGCTTAGTGAAATGTCATGGTTTTGGGCTGTAGATACATCAAGTCTGGCTTTACAATGCACACAACATATGTCTGTAGTTCGGTGCTTCTGTTTATATATAAACAGTCTGCATCTTTTACTTATTGCAGTGCCTGTGCTGCTCAGAGAGCTATGTGAAAAGTTAGAAATTGCTCTCCTAGGTGTTCAAAGACCTGAAAACATAAATATAACAAAGATCCAAAACAAAATCTGTAAAAATCTGAGTCACATTTTTGGGTTTTAAATTAACTAGAAGAAAGGAAGCTTGGGAGGAATGAAGGAGGTGGACGAAGGAAAATACTTTGAGGAGAAATTAAGTGACGTTAGAGGAAAATGGAAGAAAACGGAAGAGGATGGGAATAGGTCCCAGGTGAAAATTACAAAGGCATAAACTGAAAGAGAACTGCAGGCAGGGCACCTCAACAGCACTCTCTATTTCCTGGAGGTATCTAAGATACCTATTTGCTTTTTGGTCACTGTCAGAGAACACTGAGCAAGGTGGGCTTTCATCATGGCCTGTTACGGCTTTTCTATATTTTTGTTATGTAAGTTGCTAGTGTACTTTAAGTACAACTGGTTTTGTTTACCTTATCAAAATAAAGATGAAGAATAAAAAGTCTCTAAGGACAAACAATGAAACTATCAGGTGCTTAGATTTGCCTGTGAGGAGGATCTTACAAGATTATAATTGTAGTTCTGTAGATATAGAAAATTCTTGGCAGATATAAAAATACAGAAACTCTATGCTCATAATTCCACTTTTCTGACATAAGATAAAGGTCATCAAAGAAATAAAAGGGAATTGAGAGGCAATAAACTAGAATGCTTTAGAAATTTACTTTAAAATAAACCTAGTCCTACACCCCCACGTAAGTATTACTTTACTTTTGAAAATGCTGTTAGAAATTAGGAAGGAGGCCAACATTTTATCAAGAGCACATGGATGGTAAGAAATCTTTCACGTGGTGGCAACACAAACTAAGGCTTCTTATCAGGAAGGAACTTCTAAAGAGGCTTTTCTGTGACTTTCAGCACTCACCAGTTTTATGTCTTTTTCTTTAAAAAGAGGGTGAAGACAAGATGTTGAACCAACTAGCCTATGTTCTGCTTCATATTTTTATAAAAATGTATATAAGCATAAGATCAGTAAGTTTTAGTATAATTGTAGCTTATGCAGGTGACATCTTCAGCAGGCAGCATGCTGTGTGTTTTTCCAAGTTGCTTTCTAGTTACCTTTCCTGGTTTAAATGTTGCTGATGGTTGAGATTTACCTCTATTTGGAACATTTTGTATGGATCTGTCTGAGAGAAAATAGTGCTTTGTTAGTCAGACTCAATAAAGTCCTTGAATGTTAGGCCTAACATTCCTCCTCTTTCTGCGAATGAAAACCAGTTTGTATCAGAACCAGGGAGTTCTGATGTGTTACAACCTCCTTCCCATGATAAAGAAGTAATGTGCTTAAGCAGTCATGTAGAATTCACCAAGAGATACCTATAAAATACAAAGGTAAGAGTGCTCTGCAGAGTCTTGTTATATTCTGAATCACAAAGTCGGTAATTAATTTTAATTTCCTTTTCAAAAATGGAAAATAAATGTATTTCCAGATATTCGATTATGTATGTCTTCCTCACAGTAGTTACTCAAAACATGCTATGCACTTCCTGTATGTGAGTGGCTCACTGCCTTTGCAGGACTGTTCAGATTTCTGTTAACAAGGGTTAGTCCTGGTTCCTATCACGGCTTCAAAAGAGAGAGCCCACAGAATAAGTTTACGTGTGTTCTAGAGAAAAGGCTTGTAATCTCTGGAAGAGTAAAACTGTGAGATGTTGACACTTTCAGAAGCAAATAGTGTGGCACTTAAGGCCTTTTCTATACCCACTGCCCTTATCTTTTGCTCATTCCCTATTATTTCTGTTCTTCTCTTTGGAAACTAACCCTCATCTTCTGCATCTTATATTGGGCTATCTCAGTTACTGTGCTTCTCTGTTCTTCTTCCACTTCCATATATTCTAGTTTTGCCTCCTGAACTGTAAGAATGTGTAGGTGTTAAAAGAACCTTACCCTGGGGAGAAGGTGGTGTCTAGAGGGAATGCCTTCAAGTTTGACAATTCAGAAAAGATGATCATGTTCTCTTTCTAATGAAGCTTTACTACATCAGCGATCAAAGGCACTTGTTAGATAAATTTCTGTAGAGAAGCATTAACTTGTTAGTATTAAGCTATGTGTCCCTTCCAACCCCTAGGATTCTATGATTCTATGATTCTATGATTCTATGATTCTATGATTCTATGATTTCTGTCTTGGTGGCCAATTGCTGTGTGATGGGTTATGTTAAAATAATGGAAGTATTTTGAAGTCCTTCCTACCACACACAAAGTATTGCCTGGGAATGACCCTACTATTGTTTGTGCACTGTGCCCATGTATTCCTCAAGGAAAGTACTACCTTTCTTGGGCCAAAACAATAGCAGGGACCATGCTAAGGGTCTCACTGTATGAAAAGGTGTGGCCCAATATTGAGACCCATTGCTAGGCTCTATTTTTCAGATTAATAAGTAGTCAAACTTTCAGATGCTTAAGGCTCAAACACAATTCCTCTAGTGTAATCTTGTACTCACATCTGTGAAGCAGTCCTTGCTGTTGTGTGCAGCTGCTTTAGAGAGAACCAGCTTAATTCTTTGCCTTTGGGATACAGTTCTTAGAAATGTAGTTTTCCCTGCAATACCACTGAAGGTGAGAGTTTGCAGATTTACCATTAACAAGAGGCCCGCGTCAAGAACAATCAAGTAAACATCCAAATATGCAGAGTTTCTGAATAAATGCCACTTTCACCTAATTATGCATTCTTTCATCAGGGAAAAGTACTGGACTCACTACTGTGGTGCTGGCTCACCTTGCTTTTGGAAGTCATCATAGTCTGTGTACATCCAAGAAAGCAGTATTTCTCATAGGGGTTACTATGATCTCCCTCATATAAAAGGGATAGAGATGATCTGGTTGCCAAGTTCTTTTTTCCTCTCTAAGTCATCAGAGCCTCTGTCAGTTGATTTCTTGATGAGTCCCTTATCAGATGATCAGATTTCTGCCAATTGGCTTTGTTTCCAAGGAAACCACTCTCTTGACAAGCCAGTTCTCTTCGATAGTACATAACTTATTTTTTAGAGTAGGTTGATTACATTTTGACTGCATAGTTCTTAACAGGATATTGCTGCTTAAGTTTGAGCCCTACATGAAAGTGAAGTTATAACAAAGAAGCAAAAGTCTCTGTAACTAAAATGGAATTGACAGCATGATAGAGCTACATAAAGGGATTTTATAATCTCACAAATTTCATAAATGGTACGTACTCCCTAAAGGTAAGCCTGCCCATCGGTAGTTCTCATTTGTATACATATTCAGTGTATCCTCAGTCTGAAAATAATTAAACAGTTTAACTTACGAGGATGTTTCCCAGAAGTACAGATAGATCTGTGAATACCAGCAATGTAGCAATCTGCTCTCCTACTTGCAGAGGTCTGTAAGCTGGCTAATACTGGTGTTTAAGAAATCATAGTTTTGAACCAAACTTTTTGTTGTCGTATTTACACAGTTCAAACTTTGACATGGTCTTATCCTTCTCAAATATGTGTTGTTTTTATCTGATAAGTGTTCAGTCTACCACGTCCTTTGCTTCAGTGTCTTTTCAGCTTTTGTTTCCTACAGAACTTTTAGGATTGTCTTTGCTGAGGTTTCTTGGGTTTGTCCTATGGATTTACATTTTAGGGGAAGAAGCACAGACAGGATATAGTTACAAAACACTTTTTCTGAGGAAAGCAAACTTGAACATTCATATTCATATAGGCAGACAGTATCGTCATATTATCATACATACCAATGTGTAATTCTGAAGATACTGATTTCTGAATACATCTGGGTTAGTATTAGGTGACTGAAGTTGTTATTCTCTTGCTTATCCAGTGTCCTTTCAGGTTATAATCTAGATTTCAGGGTTGACTGAACCTCTTAGATAAATATTTAAAACTTTTTTAGAGTCTGTAGGACAAGGTGTTCACATAAACCAAATTTTGATTTATCTTAATACATTGGATTTAGATGCCAGTCCAGCAAACCACTTGAACAGTTTAGCTTTAAGACTTATAGAAACTAAAAAAAAAAAAAAAAAAAGAAATAACGTTGCTACTGTACAGAATTTGAAGGAGGAAAGGCTTGTCATAGATGTATGGGTTAGTTTCCTCTGGCCAAAGAAAGACTGACCATATAATAAGCAGAAATTATGGCATTACTCACTGTTGCTTTACAAAGAAATGGCATCATACATGTTCCTTGTACTAGTGACTGCTAAGCAGCGTGGAACAGTTCACATTAAAGGTTTGATTCTTGGAGAATTCTTCTCATGAAATCTTTCAAAAGCTTTAATTCTGTCAGAGGAAATTACTGACCTTGGGACTGGATGAACTTTGGGTTGTAAGGTAGTTGAGTTTATATTCAGTTAATGAAACTGATGATAAAATCATAGAATCATAGAAAGTTAGGGGTTGGAAGGGACCTCAAAAGATCATCAAGTCCAACCCCCCCTGCCAGAGCAGGGTCACCTAGAGCAGGTCACACAGGAACATATCCAGGTGGGAATGTCTTCAGGGAAGGAGACTCCACAACCTCCCTGGGCAGCCTCTGCCAGTGCTCTGTCACCCTCACAGTGAAAAATTTCTTCCTTATATTTACACGGAACCACCCATGCTCCAGTTTAGAACTGCTGCCCCTTGTCCTATTGTTAGTGACCCCTGAGAAAAGCTTCACTCTGTCCTCCTGGCACTCACCCCTTACATATTTATAAACATTGATGAGGTCACCCCTCAGTCTCCTCCAAGCTGAAGAGACCCAGCTCCCTCAGCCTTTCCCCATAAGGGAGATGTTCCACTCCCTTCATCATCTTGGTCGCTCTGCACTGGACTCTTTCAAGCAGTTCCCGTTCCTTCTGGAACTGAGGGGCCCAGAACTGGACACAATATTCCAGATGTGGCCTCACCAGGGCAGAGCAGAGGGGGAGGAGAACCTCTGTCGACGTGCTAGCCACCCCCCTTCTAATGCACCCCAGGATGCCATTGGCCTTCTTGGCCACAAGGGCACATTGTTGGCTCAGGGTCATCCTTCCATCCACCAGCACCCCCAGGTCCCTTTCCCCAGTGCTGCTCCCCAACAGCTCAGTCCCCAACCTGTACTGGTACCTGGGGTTGTTCTTTCACAGCTATAAGACTTTTCACTTGCCCTTGTGTAATACATTAAATTTCTCCCTGCCCAACTCTCCAGCCTGTCACTCTCCCCCTGAATGGCAGCACAGCCTTCTGGGTGTCAGACACTTCTCACAGTTTTGTGTCATCAGCAAACTTGCTGATAGTGCACGCTGTTCCCTCATCCAGGTCATCAAGAAGTATATTGAATCATACTGGTCCCAGTACTGACCCTCGAGGGGTCAGCCGAGGGGCTCCACTAGAAACAGACTTCCAAAAAAAACCCAACCCAAACCAAAACAAAAAACAAAAAACAAAACAAACAAACAAACAAAAAAACCCTAAAAAACTAAAAAACTAAAAAACCTGGATCTTCCTGAGTTTAGTTTGGTTCAGCTTTCAGATTGTACAAGTGTTGCTTTAGGTTTTATGTTCCATAATGGTGACCTCTTGTGGTGTAAATACGTCAGTACTTCTGAAGGAGCGTTCTGTAACTCATGCTGGTGGGAGTTGTGTTTATAGGTCACTTTTAATAAGCAGATAACCTACTAACTTAGTAAAATAACCTATAATCTTTTCCAGTTGGTTACTAATACGCAGCTCCCATACTGAGCTCATGTGAAGAAAGAAGCATTTTGAGCATTATATTCTGATGTACTTTGTGTTTGTCTATACTGTATCTTTTAGTGACCAGATGAAAACGCCTGGAACAAGTTCATTTCAGCCAAGAAGTACAGTCTGGAAGAGAAGAGTGGCAGGTAATTCATAAAACATTTCAGTCTCCAGTCAAAAAGTATGAAATACAGACAAATATAGATAATCTAATTTTTGCGGTTTGAAGATCCTTTATTTACTGAACAACATTTTTTATTTTCTAGTTGTTATTTTTACTGGTTTTGGTAAAGAGATAATATTCAAAAGATTTTAACTCTAGAATTCTGATCATATTTTCTTTCTTGTTTTTCCCCTCTGTAGGCTTAAGAGTTTGCCAGTCCATTAACACTGTTTTCCCATTGTTTTTTGTAAACTGGCATAGTTGCCCAGAAAATAATAAAACTATGCCAGGTTATATTAGCTGAGGATAGATATTCTGGATTGTACTGTAGGGATACATTTTGCTAATATTACATAAAAGGTTTTAATTAATATTTCCTGATAGCTGGCATGTTTCATACATGGCAAGTGCATCTTTGGGAGTCTAGTATGGAAATTTACAGTTTCCATTTTGCTGTTATTTTGATTTATTACTATTTTTCTAGAACTGAGAAGTTGCATTATTCTGGATCATTCTGGTGAAGGCTGTAATGTGCTCTGCTTTCATTTCTTTCAGAGGAGCTGAGAGTATTTACCGTGTCATGGGAGTTAGTGCTCTGTGGGGCTGTATTTGCTCAGTTTATAAGCCTTTAAAATTATTTGTGCTATTTTATTGGTCGTATTGAAAAAATCATGTGTGCTACTAGGATTGTTTCTTTTATATCAACTTTTTAAACATTATATCGCTTCCGAATGTTGCACATATTTCATCTTTAGTCCCAAAATAAATAGTGGGGTAGGAGTAGCAATCCTCAATCATTTCTTCTCTGTAGTGGGGCCCTGGGGGGAGTGTCCATTTATGGATTATTTCTATGTTCTGATACGCTTTGTGGTCACACATTCACATTTTAGAGAGGAGGTAGACTTTTAATATTGATATATTTGTAGCCACTCAGTATTCCATGGGAAGGCTAAGCATGATAAGTCAGGCAGTACCCAGCTTTTGAAAGCTCAGTGTTGCTAAGGCTCTTGTATTTACATGCTAAAAACAGCAACCAATAAATGTAGACTGATTAGTGATTTTTTTTTTTTTTTTTTTTGACCAGAATGCAAAGCTGTGGTTAAGACCTATGAAAAACTGAGACAATGAACCTCAACTTGCTGAATTCTTTTACTGAAGCGTTTTTGCTGTTGAATTGTGATTCACTGAATTAAAGGGTTCAGGAGAGCTTCTACAATATTTTGAATGCAATTACTGCCTTAACTTTTCATCAGCACTTTTAAAATCTCCCAGGACTGAGACACATGCAAGTTTACAACTTATTAATGTTGCTTTCCTTTATAATGATGTGTTTTCTTTCATTCTTATTGCAAGGATTGTTTTGGAGGTTTTTTTGAGTAAATGCTGATTATCTTTTTTCTCCTTGTTAAAAGAGAATTGTTTTTAAAATTATGCCATTATGATTTTAAGTTGCTATATTTTCCTGATGAATGTGAAACAACTGCAACAGAGTGGCACAAAAAATCTGTTTTGTTCTGAACTAAAAGCTGAATGGCTTTGTGTGAAGTTAGGTCATATCTGCAAATGCATACATGAACTATTCACTTTCTTGTTTAATAAAGTTAAGCACCTGCATAGTTAGAAAGTCATTCCCATCTTTCTGTTTAAGAGAGGTAGTGACATATTGGAATGAAAAGAAATAACTGAGTTAATGTATGTGTTTTGTGGCAGGAAGAATCTATTCTAGTGTTCTCATTTTGGCTGTGCTTTTACATTATCTGGAGCAGAACTTTCACTTCAGTGCAAATGCTGCAGTGTTTTATTAATTAGGCTATTCTTTGATCTAAATATTTTGATCTATTAAATCATTTCATCTAGGAAATAAAAAAGGTCTGCAAAGTAAATAATAATATTACCTAGTAAGATATACTAATATGTATATAAGCACATACCAACAGTATATAGTTATTGAAATAACATGTTTACCAGTGTATTGCTTATGAAACAGCAGCATTTTTTAATGATCTGTTGGAACACATAGAATGAATAGATAAAGAGAAGAATAGATATTATTGATAGATTAATTCTGTGTAAAATGTACGTAGACTGTTAAAATGTATAGAGATATAAAAATAGTCTGGATAATTTTTTTAATAAGCAAGCTTCTAAAATAGGAAGTTTTTAAATGTTTCACTGTTCCAAGTAATGAACAGCAGATGATCATATTTTCGAGGCCTGAGCTACTGTTCTTGTGATGAAAACCTCTTAATATCAGGGTATTTTGTGTGTTTGATAATCATTACGTTAAGAATTTACATTGTCATTTCAAGGCAAGAACTAGTAATGAAAGTAGGGGACACTTTCTGACAAATCTGTAACTTAAAAACATGTTTATATTCTAGTCTTAGTGGCTTTCTTTGTTTTATTTAGTGGAGTTGTGACTTTTCTTTCCTTATTTAGAAAAAATACCTAAAACAATAATAACAAGCCAAACTCCCATCTTTGTAACAACAGCTGCAAGCTAAAGAGTTTAACTTAATCTTGAACTCAAAAAATATGCCTACATGCACCTTGTAAGCAATTTTTAGCTCCTTTAAAGCTCAAGTTGCACAGAAACTCTGGCTCTCCAGCTGTTGTGGTCCGATGGTAAAGACCAGAATTCTGTCAGAACAATTCCGAATGATATTGAATCCATATGGAAGTCATTGTTTAATAAACTGTGTCTCACCAACTCCCTTGTCCAATCTGAAAACAGACGCATGCTCTCAGACCTTTGATTTTTTGACCTCCCAATTTTTAACTTGGTACCTGCTGGTAGACTTCCCTTTGTCTTTTCTTTTCAAAGTATAAAATAAAAAACAAACAAGAAGAATGAAATGACCAAGGAGTCAGTTAAGCAAGCCTTAGTGTAAAATATGTGCTAGATAAAATTGTACAGTCCTTCAAGATTGTCTGTAGTATGGATGTTGTGTGTAGTGTTGTGTGTAGTATGGATGAAAAGTAGTTATATATAAAAATACTCATTACCTTCCAATTCAATGATCAAAGGAAACATTAATGTCAGCAGACAAAACCAGGTCTGGCTTTGCATACAAAAATATTTATCTATCTAGTTTTGTTAAAAAATGTTGTTGTTTGAGAAAGTGGGAATAAAAGCAAAAGCTTGAGTAGGTAGGATAACCCAGAAAATAGCAAAATGTGACCTTTTAATATATTTTTTTCTAACTAATGAACCAGGTTTTTGTAGCTATTTCTTTGTGTAAAAGTTGAAACCTTCACTAAATATGAACTTTTTCTTTGAATGTTTTTTGAAGGTCTGGAGGATGAAGTAAGTATAACTGAATCAGAAGAGGAAGAAGTCTTTTGGCATATTAAGATTTTACCAGTTCTGCACGAATTGGAAAGAGGTAGGTAACACTGTTCTTGAAGGGGAGTATTTTCCATACTATTTTCTGCAAGAAGCATGGGACTCATTTGCATTTACGACAAAAGTCTGATGGTTGGACTATGTAGCCTTTTATGCTCTCATATGTTCAGTCACTCTGCAGTGTAAAACTGATCTGGACAGCTGTCTCTAGGCAGCCCTGCTTGAGCACCAGATGATCTCCATAGGTCCTTTCCAAGCTCAAACATTCTGTTATCTTGTCTGATTAAGTTTCTCATTGAATCAACATGGCTCTGCTAGTTTCGTTGTTAGAGGTGAGGTAATAATTTTAAAAGTACTACACAGATTCAGTGTTTTAAGCATAGGCTGTATTAAAGGTGTCAATACTGGAAAATTAGGAAATATTAATGAAAATTTCCACTTATGCATAAGGTCTTAGATATATCAGAACGTTGTGTTGTGACCCAGAATATTGAAGCTAAATTGAGTAAATTAAGTATGGCTTGAACGATTGAACTCTGAAACCCATTTTAACATTTCATTCAAAAGGGTGTTTCTGTGGCTTTTAGTGACACATTTATTTGAATGGTGGGAATACACAAAGTAGATTGGTTTTTCAAAATGCTTAAAAGTGAGTGTCATATTGTAGGCTTGATTCTATTTTACAAGACCTCTTTCAGCGTTAATTATAGCATGGTACAGATGAGAATTTTTTTGCATGATTTTGCAGATGCTGATGAGTATGAAACACCTGCAAAGTACATAGTCATTCCCAAAATATATAATTATTTTAAAAAGACAGGATTCTCATTCCCACAGCTATCACTGCTGAGTAAAAAAACAGTGATCAGGAAATTTCCTAACTGCTATGCTACCTCGTATTTTCCTTGCTTAATGCTGAGATTGTAAAATATAAGCCACTGAGTTAAATTTTTGTATAATAAGATGTTTTTTATAGTTAAGCAAAATATTTAGAGGTAAAATCTAGTCATGTCTTTCCCTTGTCGTGAATTTAACAAAGGAAAATCAGTTTTCATGCCCTTTTTCCTCAGTCTGTACTTGTCTTAGTTTTAGTTTTTCTAATAAAAGCTGAAATTATGCACAGTTGCAATTTTTCCTTCCAAAATGAATATTATAATTCCATAATTGCCATGTTTTGAGTGGCCCAGTTGCTATTTCAAGATTTTAAATTTTGTGCAGTTACTTTCTTCGTATCTTTCAGCTGATTCCCTACAGATGCATTTATCTTATATTGTTTTTTATATATTAATAGAAAAGCCTTTTTCTTTCCATTTGTCCCACAAAAATATTTACAAAAAACCTACAATTCATAAACAAACCTGAAGTTTGACCTGGAACTTAATTATCATCCAGAATCCTACTAATATCATGCACTTGAGATGCTTGTTATGTGACAAAACCAAATTGAGCCCCAAGGAAGGGTAAGCTTAAAAAATGGGGTGAGTGGTGAATAAATTCTGTTCTTGGTAATTTTTACAAAATGGGGACCTTTCAGTTTTGGTTTCTTGCCACTCCTGTTTCACTGCTTACTGGAGCAGAGGCTTTAGAATCATGTTCAATTTTGTTTAATTTTCTATTACAATGGGAGTGCAAATGGAATAGTCACTGCTGTTCCCTGTGTACGATGATTGCAAATTGAGAGCTTCAAGGGATTGATAAGTATGAGAGGTGGTCCTTGAATCTGCCTACATGTTTGGGGCCTTTGATGTATTAGTTTTTTGTCATAATGTTCTGCCCATATAAATTTCATCACATGTGCTTTGCCTCCTTGAATATGAATCTATTTCAGATGTAAAGTACATCCCAAGTAAATGCAGAGTTTATACAAGCAGCTTAAGTGTTTTGTTAAAGTCACTGTATAGACAATAACCAATTTGAGAAAGGAAAAAAAAACCCTACCTCACTCTTGAATTTTAAAAATAGCCAAGAATTTTCCTTTTCTCTCTTAGAAGGCATGTACATGATTCCATTGTTTTGAGGTACAGATTTCTTTTTTCCCATAGTTTACTGCAGGTTTTATTTTTGTGATTTTTAAACGATGTCTTAGGGACTCAAGTTAGGAGGTAAATGACTTTTGTCATTAAGCCAACAGTCCACTCAAATATATCTTACACCTCCACTATGCATTGGAGAGTTCTAATGAGTTTTTTAATTCACTTGTTCTTAATCATAGTAAGGTTTGATATATTAGGTTATGTATACAGGCAGAGAAATATTCCTTAACTGACTGGTTTTCACATGTAATATTTATTGGAGCTCTTTAGAGAATATATGCAGATTCAAATTTTCCTCGTGTAGATATTGGTCAGTCTGATGGTACACCACTAAAGGTGAGTTTCATTTTAGATTTAGGTATTATTTTGCCTCTGTGATTTCTTCACTTCAGTCTCTTCTTTCTGAAAGAGCAGAATAAAACTGTTTCTGAGGTTTGTGTTATCATTTTAAGAAAAGGTGTCACTGATAATTGTTTTTTATTTTTCTCTCCCTTCCCACCTTCTTCAAATAGAAGACAATATCGAAAACCTTTGTTTGGCTTGCACCAAGCTCTACCAAGCCTTGAATGAAGGGAATATGCTTGGAAAAAGATTCAAAAGAAGAAGTGTCCTTCTGAAGACATTATATAAATTGGTAGACATTGGTTCAGATCCACTGTGCCTGAAGCTGGCAAAGATTATTCTGGCTGTAAGTGCTTTAAAATGCTTCTTTGGTAGAATGTGAAGCTCAAGATTGTGAATTACAACTTGCATTTAATTTTTCATTTTATACTTTTAAACTGTGTCTTAACTAACCCTTTCCTAAGCACAATTTCTTGCTATATGGATATTAGTCAGCACTTGTTTGAGCCTATTTTTTGCAGTAGAATTACATCCAGGGAAGAAAGGAGGGACACAAATTGGACAGCTGGTGTACGGTGGCAGGAATATTGCTTAGGCATGGCAAAGAGACAGTCTTGTAAGCTGGAATACACATGCAGGGATGTAAATAAACCAGTAATTAAAAAAATTACACATGGAAATGAAATTTAATTTTTGAATAATATCCTGACTTTGTTAAATAACTGAAAATACCAAAACAGTTTTGTTTTGTTTTATTTTTTGGAAAGTGCCTAAGTGTAATTATCTTTTTCTCTAGTATCTCCAGTAAAAACTCCCAATTAAGTTGGTGCTCTTGAACTTCCTGATTTGTCTTCTGCTAAGTATATATAAACAGTCCCTGGTGAAAGGATACCAGCTAGGATTGGGTGTAGGGGGTGTGTGTGTGGGGGGTGGGGTTTCTCCCTTAAGGTAGCATGTGTTACTTTAATCAGAAGATAAAATGATATGTGCGGATACTACATAGATGTTAATTGGTGCTTATTAAAAGAAAAAAAACCTGTGGCAGATATTTTGCTGAATAGTTTTTTAAAAATAACAAACGAGAAGAAATTGCTTGCAAAATGCAGAGGAAAGGAAGAGATTTGTCATTGTACATTATTACTCATCTTTCATGATTTCTCAGTTACCATTAGTACATAATAAGATTTTGTTTTCTAGTATTTGAGAATAACTTTCATTACAGAATTTATTTGTCAGAGTGAACTAGAGAGAAAATGTGCAAGTTATTGATATACTATGTTACAGCAGATATATAGAAAGTTTATATATCATCTGTTATTTTAAAGTCAAATCAGCACAGTTTTCTAAACAGAGCTTAAACTAGCTATGTCGCAGAATCCTCTAATTCTGCTAACATTTCAGTTTGGTTTGGTGTGCTGTCAGGGTTTCAGCTGGTGTTTAATAGTTCTCTGAGAATACAAGTTTGGCATGTGTTTGAACTTGCAAAATGGTGTGGTGCATTTTTGTGTATAGATTTTGTTGTGATTTTTATGTCTTGCACTTTTTTTTCAGATGAAAGTGGATGGAAAAAATCTTCTCAGTGTTTGCAAGCTTGCATTTAAAATTTGCAAGAATGAAAAAAATGATTACATCATTCAAGATGACAAATTATTGGGTTTGTATTCTGTACTTTGATGTTGAAATTCAATAGTTGGACTGATCATGTTTCAAGAAACATTCTAAGTTAACTTAGTCACACACTAAAAATTGTCTACTGGGTCAAACTAACTGTCCATCTAGTGCAGTATTCTGTGGCTAGCAATGGAGATAGGGGATGCTGTTAGGGAGATCATGGAAGCCTACGTGTTTCCTGTGATCTGCTTTCCCTGTTCTACCCCAGCATCTGGAATACTTACATTCTATTAGGAAAATTACACTCCGCATCTGTGTCTAATCCTTTTCAGTCTTTGATTATAGATATTTTGTTCATTAATTTGCCTGATTCTTTTTTGAACTTTCTGAACGTGCCTGTACAAGCTCATAGAGCAAGTTCCTCAAGTTCTGTATCTGCTGTTTTAAGTCTATCTACTTTTCATCATGTCCCAGCTTGTAGTTTTGTAGGCTTGTAAGAGTTTCTACAATCAGTTTACCCTCCACCTTCATGATTTTTTAAACCACAGTCAGTATGACAAACCTCTGACTTCTCTTCTTCAGATTTCACTTTCTCTTTGAAAGGATAGTATGTCATTCTCTCATTTGTTTTAGCAGTGTTTCTCTACACCTTCTCCAGCTCTGGTAAATCCTTGAGATGTACAGAATGAAACTGTTTAGAGAGGTCAGCATATGTCTGCACCCAGTTTTTCACTAGTAAAATAATGCTGTCTGTGTTGTTGGACATAATCAGAAAGTTTATTGAGAACCAGCATTAGCTTTTTTAGCTGCTGGTTAAATGAGCTGCTGCTCATTTAGCACAATGAGCCAGTGGTTTTGGATAATTGTCAGCAATGGCTCTAAGATACCTTTTGTGATTGTAACATTATCTGTGTTACCCACATGCACCTTGCAAATATGAGAAATATGAAGAAAATTATTTCCAGTGTTGATCTTCATAATGTTTTATTAACATAGGCCCTGACCTTGCCAGCATTGATTGCATATGCATAAGTTAAAGCGTATGTGTGTGTTGACTTAAATTGATGAGAATATTGATGGTCTTAAAGTTTAGTATGTGAGTGTTTTCAGAAGTAAAGATCAGATAGGCCTTTCCAGTAGTAACATCAACAGGAAAGGATCCAGAGAGAACAGCTCAGATTGCTCAGCTGACTTTGGACACTGAAAACTATGGTTTTATAGAGATTAGCATCATACAAAAGTCTTGGACAAGTTAAGGGGATGTGCCTGTGTAAGCATTGGGTGGTTTTTCTCTCTTTTCCATCTTCATTAATTTTTTTCTCACTCAGTCTTCTTTCCCTGTATTTTAAAAACTAGTGAAGGCAGGAAGGATTTTGGTAGTCTTTTCTTTCTCTGTTGTTCACTCTTGATGTTTTGGACCCACCTTTCACAGGGTGCAGAAATGAATCAGGTTCATCATCATAATCACCCCAATTCCTGTTGCAGTCACTGGGTTAGAGATGCTTTTCTTCCTCTGACCCTGTGAAATATTCATGTGCAGTGAAGCATCTCCAGTAGAAGAATAAATTAACTCTTCATCCCAAAATGTACAACTACTGTTCAAGACCCTGTTTCAGAGCAGGAACCTGAAACTGATTTCAGGTTTTGTTGCCACAACCCAAGTGATTTAGCTGACTGCCAGGCACTTGGTGAGGGTGAGAGTTTGGTCAAGAGCCTGGAGCATGTGCACTTCATCCATATACACTCATGTACTTGGAGAGAATTTCAACTTGAATTGATACAGAAAAAAATTTAATAATCTCTTAAGTTTAATGACTTAGGAAAATATTTTTATTCAGCTGGATGGAGCAAAGGAAGCAGAAGTAAATACCATTTTCAGTCAGTACTTAAGGGGGCCTACAAGAAAGCTGAGGTAGGACTTTTTGCATAGGTGTGTAGTGGGAGGGCAAGAGGCAATGGTTTAAAACTTGTAGAGGGGAGATTTAGATTAGCTAACAGGAGCAAGTTCTTTACTATGAGGGTGGTAAGACACTGGAACAGGTTGCCCAGGGGAGTAGTGGCATCTGCCCCATCCCTGGCAGTATTCAAGGCCAGGTTGGATGTGGCTCTA
This sequence comes from Florisuga fusca, assembly GCA_038090715.1. Classification (NCBI taxonomy): domain Eukaryota; kingdom Metazoa; phylum Chordata; class Aves; order Apodiformes; family Trochilidae; genus Florisuga; species Florisuga fusca. Next base: position 54,320,748 of record JAAWXA010000001.1, on the reverse strand, counting down.
AGCAACCTGATTTAGTGGGAGGTGTCCCTGCCCATGGCAGGGGGGGTTGGATCTAGATGATCTTTGAGGACCCTTCCAACCCTGGCCATTCTATGTCATTTGTAAATTCAAACGTATCAAATTGATTAGGATTACTTAAGACACACACACTATATTCAGAATGCCTCCATTTGCCTGTGAAATATGCATTGGGCTTATGCTGACAACTCTTAATTTTAAGATTTCAGGTATCTGACAGTGGTAGCATAAAGCAAAACTTTTACAGGACTCATACCTACATAAAAAGTAAATCTAGAAAGGCTACAAACAGACTTCAAATGTGACATTAGGATTGGGCACCTGTGCTTTTTAGTGCTCCGCTTGGGATTCTTTAAGACCTTTGATCTTTAAGGAATTAGTGGGAATAAACCTCTTCAGAATGTCTCAAGTTTAGTACCCAAAATGCCAGGTGCATGCAATCACTTTTGCAAAACTTGACTGAGGATTTCAATGATTACTGCTATGTGTTTATAACTGGTGCTGGTTCTTGAAGCCTGAAACAGCAAAAGTCAGGCCCATTCTCTTATTCATCAATAACTGTCTCTTGGTTTCAATCCAAATACTCAATTTTTCTAGCCCACTTACTAGAAAGGTATTATAAAGAGTTCAGTCTGGTGAGGGGTTTTTTTGATTTTGTTTTGTTTTGTTCCTAATTGTTAAACTCTATAGTGACTGGACTGTATTGAATATAAATGTTAATATAGGCTTTCTGCAAAATTACTTTCCTTTTAGATTGCTTGTTGGAGGTCCTGAGAACTGAAGATCCACACAAAAACAGTGAAGCTCTCTTGTATTGCTTGGGAGCTATAAAATTCATGTCTGGAAATGCAGTACTCCTTAATGAAATGGTCAACAAAGGAACTATTGAAATGTTGCTGCACTTAATGAAGCAGATTAATAATATAGAAGAAAATGACTCATGTTTCTCCAACTTGGGCCACCTGTTAGTCCAGGTTAGCATTTACTTTTATTTCTTAAACTACTCACTTCAAGGGCAAATTAAATATTAAATTAGAAGGAGATAAGCTAACCTGTGTGCCACTGTCAGAGTTGTAGCTGTATGTGAATAGACTTCTTTTTAAGAAATCTACATTAAGTTGTTCAGGACCTCAATTTCATTATCATAGGTATTTTGTGCAGTAAATTTGAAAGGCTTTAGAAATTCTAAAGTTAATAGAAATATTTTTATGTACCTAATAAATCCACTTTCTTGTTATTGCTTTATGGTGCTGACAATGTTCTGGGTATTGTAGTAAACAGATAAAAATGTGTTCCCTGCCTACATTCCTTAAACCAAAATAACAAATATAAACTGGTTCTGCAATACTCTAGGAATTTACAAAAAGCTTTTTATAGGAAGAATAATGCATTTAAGAATAATGCATTGGAAAATATAACTCCATTTCTTTGACAAAGTGTTTTTGAAGAACTGTAATTTAGAGAGAAGGTAGTTATAAGAGAGTGCTTTTTTGAAGACAGAAAACTCAAAACTATCTTTCCACGGATGAAGTACCCTAATGAGTAATGACTATGAAAAGTAATCCTTTGCCCTAAAACTGTTTAAACCTTAGTGTTTTAGAAAAAAATGATTGTATAGATTATGGGGGTTTTGTGTTTGTCAAGGATTTGCCAGGTAGATTCCTGGCATTTGTCTTGGAAATTACTGATGTAAAGATAAGTGAATAGGAAAATGAGTTGGATAATTTTCTGAAGTAGTGTTTACACCGAATTTCTCTACTAATTGTGCCAGTTTGTTTAATTCTATACTAACTTGCAAACGAGGGATTTCATACTGCCTGAAATTACATGACAAAGCAGATAGCTTACATTATTGAATTACTATTATGGATTTTTGTTTGTTTAGTGGAGCTATGAGGTATGTCTCTGCAGACTACTGTATATAATCTTAATACAAACATAACATTGGGAGATGCTATAAAGCACTGAATGAAATGATGTATGTTAAGACCTACTTTTGGCTAAGGAGGTCCTGAGGTGGCAAAGCTGGTCCTGGTATCATTAAGTTCCTCTATGAATCAGAAAATTCTTTTATACACTTCTGTCTTTAGAATCTGCAATATAAGTTTTCTTATATGAATGAAAAATTCTATGAATTTCTCCAAACAATGCTAAAATAACCTGTGCCATTTGGTTGATGACATACCTTATATTCTATACAAAAATAGCATATGGGATTTCCAAGCTTTCTTTTTTCAAGAGAAGGTGTGCGAACTTCACATCTGTACATCATCAAAATTTAACAACTCTATTTTTCTTCAATGCTGCTAGTTAGGCTTTGTGGGTCCCAATACTACTGCAGTGCTGCCTTTGGCTATCAGTTTAGGTGGAAACCCCCTTTGAAAATTATTGAGGAGGGGTGGGAGGTCCAGAAAATGTTCTCAGTGTAATATGCAAGGTGATAGTGACTTAAAAGACCTAAACTATAAGAAATGTAAGCTTAGCTGAAAAAATAGAGGATGATGCTTCACACGCAGAAGCTGTGTAGTCATTTCAGTGACTGGAAATTTAGTTTGGTTTTTTTTGTGTAAGCATTTTAAAACCCAAATTAGAGATACGTAGTCTGTATCTCTTTTCATGTCTATGTAGTTCAGCGATACCCTTCTGAGAGCAGGATGGCGATGGTTAAAAGTAAAGCACATTACTTACTGATGTTTGCTGGCTGCTATTGGTCTTAATCATATAGTGCTTGTAATGGGAATCCTGTTGAGTAGAAAGAGATGGAAATTTATGTTAAATAGATACAAAAAGAAGTTTCTGCCAGTTGGGGCAAAGTCACAGTCATGTCCCAGTAGCAAAACTAATGTTTTCAGCTGTTTGACTGGCTGGCTGAACTTCCCCACAACTTTGCAGAAATGTTTTTTCTTCCATTATTTGAAGGTAGATAAATTTCTATTTTTAAATTCAAGGGTTTAAAATGAAAATGTTACATTTTACAGTCTCTTCTTGCCATTACTATCTGCAGTTTTCAGTATGATTGGAAGTGTAGCAAAACTATTTTGTACAGTTTGAATAGACTGGTTGTTTCTACGAAAGTCTTGAGTGTTTTGTGGTGAAATCAGAACTGTCAACTGTCTCTTACTGAGCTTGCTGTTTCACTTGTTTGTATTCTCTTCTACAGTAGTACAGATAATTTTCTTCCTCTTGTGAGAAAAGTAGTGATTTCTGCTGCTGTGGGATTCCTGTGCAACTTTCTCATATCAGTTTCTTCAACAAATCTACAATAATGTGCACCATTTGTTCCATGTGAGTTAACTGTTCAGTCATCATGAAGAGATATAGGACGAGTTCTGTTTTGGTGATTCATGTCTGCAGAATAAAGAAAGTTTACATGGCATACTTTAACTTGCAGCAAAAGATTAATACCCAGTGTCATACAGAAATAATAAATAAATACAAGTGTTCTGGAACAGACAGCAAATTCTATTGGAGGAGAAAAGCACCCTAAATAGTTACATTGGTCTCTGAGGGAGGCTCTGCTGTCTTTTAATCCTGATAATTTCAGTATTGCAGTTAACTGGGACCAACTCTTCAGTCTTTAACTGTGTAATTGCACAATCACCAGATGGCAGTGTTAGATATAATCTTGCCAGGTCCTTTTTGTGGGAATGAAGGCCCTCTCTTTATTTTTTTGTTGCTTCAGAATGGATTTTATGCAGAAATTTTGTAATACAAGAATAAAAATGTTTGTAACAATAATTGTTTTTCCTTAATAGAAGACATGAAACAAAGGTCATCTTTGACTCCTTTTTTGTTGCTTCACTTAATAGTCTGATCGTATTTATATCAGATATGGTAACAGCTATTCAAAAGTCAAGTCTTTTAAGTGTCACTGACAAGGCTTAACAAGAATTCCATGTTCTTTAATTGAAAAATACTTAAATGTCTTCTTTAAAAATAGCATTTGTCTGATGTTAATTTTCTGTTTGGGTGAATTTGATCTTTCACATGGCAATATAAGGATTAGGGCTGGTGGGGATTGCTGGAGCTAATCGTGAAGCATTTATCCCTGAATCGTGGTGTCTGCTTGAAGTAATCAGAATATCTCTTGAATTCATCTGCTGTCTGGCCAGCTTCTACTATTTTTTAATTTGTGCTCTTCAGATTTCACTTGGGTACTAACTGTTCTTTTGTGGATTTATACTTCTACGAGCTTCTGATTTTTTCTGTCTCACAGATGAAATATGTGTGTTATTTTGCATTGCTTTTCCTTTCCAACCTGTCTTCCATTGTGATAAAATTCACTTTCTTTTTGAAGACCTCTGCACCACTATCTGTTGATAAAGATTTTATTTTCATCATCTAATACGTCTCCTTGCTGCAGTGAAAAATCCTTGTCTGTTTTTGAACTACACTTCCAATATGTGGCCTTTCCTTCATTTTCTTTGTTGTGAAGTTTAGCTAGAGCTCCATATCATCCTAGGCTGACTGTAAATATTTTGTATGCTAATGCAGAATGGAACCTTTTTGTCTATTCCAGGAATTATTCCACCAAAACTTTTGAATAGCAAATAACGTCAGAATATTTTTATTTTAAAACATTTCTCCACTATTGTGATGATTTGTAGAATATCATGACTTGGAAAGAAAACATGTCTAGAAATGTATTTTTGCAGTTGTTTTGTTGAAATAACAAAAAACTCTGGGTGTCTTCTTAAAATACAAGGTAGATGCAAATGGTTTCCTTGGGTTCAGTTTCTGTTTATTCTGAATATAGTATGCATTTCATATTTAGTGCTGAAGTTAAATCCATTCACATATCACATTCATGTTATCATAGATTTTTTTTTTTCCCCTCTGTGTACCTCGCTTCTCAATTTTGACACCTTCTTCTATGGTTCCATTACAGACTATCTTGAATTGCATTTTCAGTCTTCATTTGTATGTAACTGAACACATGCACGCTTTTGACAAACTTGTTGAAGTAGGAAGGCAAATATGAAAGCTGCTGGAGAATGGACAGAGCAGTGAATAGAATCCTGAGCAAGGGCTCCTCAAACCCAACAACTTAATCTACTCTTTGTCAGACTTCTTTCTTTAAAACTAGCAATTACGTATCTCTAGACAAGGAGTCCCATTCAGTGATAAAATACTTAATTTATACAATTTTTTGTGATTACAAAGAGTTTGAACAGGTATTTATTGAGCCATATCAGACTGTTTAAAAGCAAATTGGAGTTAATACCCTAGAATAAAGAAAATTTGAAGAATTCCCACAGTCACATTAGATTAAATGACCTGACATTAATTTCATAGTAAGGTCTGGTTTAGATCAACAGTGAATTTATATGTCATTACCTGTCTGACCTTGGCATTTGAATACCCTTATTTTGGAAGATAACCAGAGCATTTGAAAATACACAATTACTGATTCATTTTGCATATATACAAGTCACAGATATTTTATGCTGAAAACTCCTTGAAATAAAACAGTATCTTCTGAAAATGTTTTGGATTCTCAAAAATAATCTTGAGGACTTAGACTTTTCTTTTTTGTACTGTTTGAATACTGGATTTGTCTTGATCTTGATTAACTTCTAGGTATTCCAGTCCAAGTATTTCCTATTGTCTTTTAAAATAAATTAATCTTAGTTTGCAACTCATAGTTATATATGCTGTATGTATTTATATGTATATAATATCAATATTGATTTGCAAGAATTAAATGCAAATTTGCAAAATGGACCTTATACAAAAAATGACTTTGTCTACAGCATTTCATCTAATTTCCATTTGATGTGTGGTCGTAAACATGCGTACGAGATTTTGAAACGTATGAAAGATCATGTTTCCCTCACAGGAGGAGGTTGCATGCCAGCAAGGACTACTATCAATTATTAAACAATTATTTCAAGATACACAATTTTGTTACTTGCACAGTTCTTGTAGTAATTTATTGGTAGCTTCATACCCGCAGAATGCTAACAAGGGGTAAGACCGTCTTAGAGGTTATAAACGAGATCCGAGCTTTAATTGAATTTTCAAACCAGTGTGGATTCTGTTGAAAACGTCTGTGATTAATAAGCCTTTAAATATTTTATATGCAGCTGGCAGCTACGTTGCGAAACTTGGCTGACTTACCCGCGGCGAGATGTCAGCTCCTGTGCAGTGGTGCAGTCCCCGAGCTCTCCGTGGCGCTGGAGCAACGTATTCATGATAAGGATGTGTGCACTTACATTGTCAGGATATTCAGGTACGTAGGGAACGCAGCACTAATGCTGCAGGTGGCCTCAAAGAGGGCAGGATCAAGCACTGAAGTTGGAGGGTTCACATTGAGTTGGGTTTTTTTTTTTTAAGCTCTGTGTAGTTTTAGTGATTTTTTTTATGCCGATTGCAGCTTTATTAATACTGAGGGAATTGTTTAGTTGTAGGCATACAAACTTGAGTCATTCTCTCTGTGAAAAATGTTTTGTTGTGTCATTCTTTGGTCCCACAGATTCTGTTTGAGATTTTTAAAGTACTGTTTCTTGTATTTTAAAGCTGCTTGAATAATTGAGTAATTTATTAAACCTATTGTAGGCCATATTTAAAAAAAAACAAACAATTGAGAGAAATTCCACAAACTTAAGTTATATCAGGGATAGTGTATTGTGAAATATAATACAAAAGGGAGAAAATGGGATCAGCATTCATTATTTTGAGCTGTCACAGAGTGTTTGAGGGGATTAATCTGTGGGATCAGGGCTTGAGTGTGCAGATGGAAGCACTGAAAGAATGTCAGTTTTATGAGTAGCTCAGTGGCTGCTTCCCAAGATGTGCTTTTTAGAGGGAGATCAGCATGAGTGAATTTCCTAAAAAGATCCTTTTGTCTTCTGAATGTTTCTCAGTCAAAAATCTTTCAGTTACCAAGCACCAGCTTGCAATATCCAATGCTTAATGGACTTGCAAACAATTTAAGGATTTTGAAGAAGTTGTGAAATTAACTGCTGGTAATTTCAGGAGCAGCTGGGCTATAAACACAATTTATGAATGCTGTTCTGGATGAACTGTTTGCCATTGCTGCTTTGTTACTGTATTGAGTCATGTTGCCTGTGGCTCCATGTTCATTGAGATTCTCCTATGGACTTCTCTTCCTGTTCAAGCCCTTAAAAATCATCCACCACATTCTCCTTGCTAGATGAGCTCAGGTTTGCTTTGAGGAGCAGCTACAGTAAAGGACTGCCATTCCTTCATATTCACAGCTAAAACCAGGCAAATCTTGTCCTTTGTCATTTGTGCTACTTGTAAAAGCATGTGCATCGCTTCCCCAATTCCATGCCACCTTGTCTGCATCTGTCTATTTTCTTTCCAAAAAATAAGATGAGTTTTGGCAATGATTACAGCACTTGGAGCCTATTTATTTCTTCTAAGGAGAGAGCATTTATTTACTTGGAAAATGCCATGAAAAGTGGGGTAATGGGTTTGTAATTAAATGTGATCAATACTTACACTGTAATTCTGACAAGGACATTTAGTTGATCCAGAATTCAATATGGAGCAAAAGTAATTTGTCTTATTTAAAGTTTCCTACTGCTTCATTTTTTTTTCTGAACTTTAGTGAACTGCTGGCTCCAAGGATACAAATTAGCCAGAAAATCAATTTCATTAGCTTCCTGGAAATTGCAGTCACCAAAAAAAAAAATTAAATTATGCTATTCAATACAGAGCACAGATTTGAATTTTGTCTTCTAGTAATACAGAAAGGTTATTCTTTTCTCTCAGTAACTTAAGGCTGCTTCTTTGTAAAGAATATGTTCAATATATCCAGACTGTTCATGTCTCTGAGTCTGTAAGTCATGCTTTAATTGGTTGTAATTGAACTTCAGCACAGATTCTTGCCAGTTTTGAGAACATGGGGAGGAAGAGGATATCTCAGTTCTCTTATTGTGGTATTTCTGTGATATCCCTGAAGCACGTCCAGTTCTCGTTTGTCTCAATAGTCAAGGTGAGCAGTGCAGTACTGGAGCAACTGCTGGGGAGGATGCAGGGATAAAATTTGTGACTGCCAGAATGCATGTTCTCCATATTTGCAGTGAGGGACATTTTCTGTTGGTGCCATCACTGGGCTTTACTGGATGTGCATTAGGAAGTGACCATTTCCTCTCCTTTCTGACTTACCAGGTCATCTTGAACTTATAATTTTTCCATGGAATGCCAGAAATGCGAATGTTAGTGTACCATGCCCATATGGCAGGCAGATTGGGAAGCTCCTTATGTCTGCTTCTTCCCATACTTCACTGTGGCAAGGACACCTAGGCTTCTGTTGTGCTCTTGTGTAACTGTGTATGCCTCTACTAGAAATCAGTATTGGCATTCATTTCGTTTTTTCATTTGTTGGAAAATATGGCTCTGGGAGTCAAAAGCAGAGTGATTTAAAAAAAAAAATGTTGTGAAAAAAAAATGCCTTCATTCCTTTTTTTTTTTTTTTTATATACTTTTGTAGCAAACTTTCTTCCTACAATGACTTCTGTGCAGCTTTAGCAGACTGCTCCAGATGTTACATCTTATTTTTATCCCTACTAAGCAAACACCAGAAGCAGCAGGTCAGTTTTTTTCTCTTGATTTTTATATATTAATCCTCTGATGTGTCTGTGTATTATTGTGTATAAGCTTGTTTTCAGTGACCTACTTCTATGCATTTACCAAATAAAAATTTTAAATTGTTAACAGCATTTCTAAGTAATACATAATTGAAATAACTTAGATTAAAAATTCTGAGCAATAGAGAACAGGTAATTGATTAACTTCTATGTCCCTTGCAAGCGTAGAAACAGTCATTTGAGTACTTAATTATTTGTCTTAGTTTTAAAAAATACTTTCTAAAGCAAATAGTTTATTTGAATAATTAATAGTAGGAAATTGTTGGGATTTCTCCTGCCCTCTTCTCTCTCAGAAGAAGTGTGAGTTTTCCAGAGCTGAGCAATTTGAAAGCAGGAGAATTTTTTTATCCTTGATAACTGCATAAGGAATCTCTCCTTTACCAGAGAAAACCATATGCCCAGAATATACAGAAATAAGTGTTTAGGGTATGTTGTATTACAAAGTAAAATTCTAAGAGTATACTTGCTACCAACTTCAGTAGAACATCTAGACACAGAGGATTGCTGTCTTGTCCTGCCACATCATAGTGATCCTTCCTACATTTACTGGAGCACCAGACTCTGAGAGTTTGGCCAAAGGCCACAGTTTTAAAGATTGCCATGTTGGTAGGAATGGAGTACCTGCAGTCTATGGCAAGTTACTTGGCTATATTGCCAGGTAAGATTTAAGGAGAAAATAATTTTTAGGCGAAGTGAAGATTTTCAAAGGTGGAACAAGATTTTGAAATACAGGACATTAAATCGCATTAGGTTATTCTTAAACGTAAGGAACTTACTTGCTCTTCCAGCATCTAAACTAGTTTGAGGACATTTAGTTTCCCTATACAATTTATCCCAAGGTTAGTAATTCCTAGAGAATTGTTGGAAAGTTGTCTTTTGTGCTGCTATTGTTAAAAGCTGTTCATGAAGGTAAACTGATCAGCCATGCTGAACAATCTGTTATTTCTCTTACCAAATACAGAAGTAATTTCTCCCCTTCTTGTTTACCTGCCTCCCTGTTTTCTGTGATAATACATCAAAAAGGAACAAAGATGAAGTTGGTTTTATTCTTCTAAATGTCTGCTAATTAACATCTGCAACACATCTGAGTACTTCTAGGTTCAGGCTGCTCTACCATTGTGTAGTTTTCAAAGCCACTCTAGTAAAACACTGTGTAAATGCTATGTAAATATGAGAAGTATCAAAGGCATGATATTTCTGCTAGATTTATAGTTACTTTTCTTGTGAGCACTGTATTAAAAACTCAACAAATGATGGGACTGGGAATAAGGAGCTTAAATTGAGTATCATCTTCCTCTCAATCTTCATCTGTAATTTTAAGGGAACTTTTCAAGGCTTCTGAGAAAATAGCTTTCTGTCATAATGAATTGTAGGCTCATATATAAATTGAAATTGTTTGCTGTCAGGTAGTGTTTGGAATTTAGCTTCTCATTTGTCTGCTTTATTAAGTGGGCCTAAAATATATCTTTCTTCACTGGAGTAGCATTGCTTTCTGTGTTAAACTGTCAGTTGTTTTATCAAAATACAAATCAGTAAAGAAATAGCTTGCATATTAAAAAAACGTAGTTATTATGTTTTGATGGTTACGTATTGCAGTGCCTTCAGAATAATTATTTCTTACTGCAGTTTTTAAAAAAGAATGCAACTGTCAGTCATCAGCTTAATGAAACCCTGCAGAAATAAGAAGAGGGACATGGTTAATGTAATGCACCACTCTTTCCATAGTATGTAATAAACACTTGAGCTGTGAGGAGTCCAAATGTTTTTCCTGAGGTGTAGCTGGCACTGCTAATCTTTCTTTTAAGATGCTGTCAGACAGTGAGTTATTGGGTGAGTTGGTATGCATTGAGAAGAAAACAAGTAACTAAACAAGTGTGACTAAAATTGTCTGCTGTACGAAGAAGAGGCAGAGAAGGATAGATCAGTATTATTAACTCAAAGCATTAGAAATTCTCAGGTCTAAGAAATGGTAAGTTAAGAAAGGAAGTATGTGCCTTTTTTGAGTTTTCAGGTTGCAGAATTTGTGGGAACAGTATTTTTAATAGCAGTCGTGGCAGCTAGAAACATACTGTGAGGAAAATAAAAGAAAAACAGCATTCAGACCTCCTGAAGTGCTTTCGTAACTGTGACTTGAAAAAAAAGTATTAAATATTGTGAAAATAAACATGTGCACTCGAGATAGGATTAATGGCTCGCTCCTACACCACACTGAATTCCACAGCTGCCAACCAAATAGCCTCCATTCTTCTCACAACACTGCAATTTCAGCTCTTATCTTTTTTTTTTTCTCAGCTCATTTTCTGTCTTGGGTAAGAGTAAGAATGAATGTGAGAGTAGGAACTTAACTCTGTGAGAAAGACTTGGGGAAATCAAGTTGGCCAGACTTGGTAAATTCCATGTGTCATAGTCTTAGGTAAGGAGAGGCATACAAGATTGGAAAAGCTGGATCTGCAAGGTAGGAATGAGGAATTCCTTTTTCAGTCATCTGAAATATGTGTTCTATTGAACTTCACTCAAGGCTGATTTTGGAGCATGTATAGAGTAACAACATGTCCTTGGTGGCTGCCACATGCCATGAAAGCTCTCAGAAATGCTCTTTCAGAGCATCTGTCTTGCAAGATGAGCTGTTCTTCTCTTTCTATCATTATAGACTTATGCCCACCTCCAGAAATCTTTTAACAAGATGCTGTCCCCCTCTCCTAGACCATTACCATCTCTAAGCTTTTTGTATAAGCTATATAAAATATCACTTTCTCAGGCTGTGGTTAAGGTCGTAAGTCACAAGGAGACCACGCTTTTGGAACAGGGAGATTGCCTAAATAGGGCAGTAGCTTCTGTCAGTAAGTCAGGCACTACCTGAGCATAGGTGGCTTTCTGGGGCCCTGCCAACTTCTGTGTAATCTTTTATCAGTGTGCAGTTAGGAGTCTATTTTCAGTCTGAAATGCACAAACAGAGGGTGCAATACTAACATTTGCATAGAAGAAATCTTTCGCCTGCTGTGTAGAAAAGTCTCTTTATACTTCAGTGTAGCCTGCTTTTTAAATTAAGAAACATTTGTCAAGCACGTGACATTGCAGGATGCACCAGTCACCTGTTCAATAAAAGAATAATCATACTGGATCATATGACAGATCCCTCCAGCCAGTTATCAATAGCTGGCAGTGGTGAAAATAAGATGCCTAGGGAACAGTAAAAACAGAGCAAGCACAGAAGATACTCCCTGTGTAAACTTACCAAACCACCAGCTCTTTTCATTTTGGAAAGTTTCTCAGCCAGGGATTATCTGTGTATGAAATAAACCTCAGAGAACTTTTCCACATAATTCTACAGTCCCTCCTGCTCCTCTATATAAACTTCTAACATCTTGAACATCCACTGGCAAGGAGTTGCCATAGCAGCTACCTATTGCACAAATAATTCCTTTTGCTTCCTTTGAATTTGACCTTTATTAGCTTTATTTGATTCCTTCTGGATTCTATATTGAAAAGCTCATGAATATTTAATGCCTAGTCATTCATTTCACACCACTCTTGACTTTCTAGACCTTTATCATGTCCTCTTCAAGTAGTCTCTTTTCCAGGCTGAACAGTTCATACTTACTTGGTCCTTTCTGATATAGAGGCTATTCCATACCATTATGCATCCATGATGCTTTTCTGAAAAGTGTTTACAGTCCTGTATCCTGTATCTTTTTTTGAGATGAGGAAACCAGAGTGAGGCAGTTAAGATGTGGCCATATCATAGATTTGGGTGCCTGTGTAAGCTTATTTCCCAGGAATTCCCCAAATTTTACTTGGCTTTTTGACTTCCTGTAAGCATTCAATCCCCATTAAGTATCTGTCATTAACCCCAAGATTGCTCTCCAAGTGGTAATAGTAATTTTATATGTGAAGGTATGACTGTTTACACATGAATCATTTCATGTTTATCTACATTTAATTTGCATCTGCAGTGTTACTACCAGTTGACTACAAATCCTTTTTCTGCTCATCAGTCAGCCTTCATCATTACTACTTTGAATAGCTTAGTGTCATCAGCAAACTCTTCTACTATCCTCACCCACTTTACCATGTTGGTTATGGCATGTGTTTATGGACCACACAACAGGTCCCCAGCACAGAACTCTGTGGAACACCACTGGTCATCCTCTGCCATTGCAGGAGCTTCTGATTTACTCCATATTCCATCCTCTAATCATTTGTGTATACCAAGATACTCCCTTAAATCATGACTGCTTAGTTTCCCCAGGATTTTGGTGACTTAAGATAAAGTTTCCTTGAAAGCCACATGGGTGGTATCAGATGGGTCTTCTTTACACATGTTCATTGATTCCCAGGTGGGTAAGTCAGAACCTAGGAGTCTTAAAGCTGACTATATTTATCAGACTGTTCACTCATTTTATTATTTTTTATGCTTTCTTCTAATTTTTCTGGTGCAGACACCAGGGTCGAATTACACTTGGATCTTTTTCTAGTAATAGATTTCATTTTTGTTACCCTTGCAGTCCTTAGGCATCAAGGCCATTTTGAGAGATTGCACATCACTGTTAGTAATCAAGACATTAATTAATCAGTTCTTGTAGAACTGTTGGGTGATTATCCAGTTGTTGTGATTTGTTACTGTTTGTTTTGTCAGTTCCTTAAAATTGTTTGTGATTGCTTCAATTTTGGACAGATCCTCTGATGAGTTTTCCCCAGAGAATGTTGTGCCATTGAGATCTCCCCAGTTGCTTTCACAATGGGCATGAATCAATTCATAGAACTCATCTAGCTTTTCTGCAGTGACATTTTCTTCTCTGAATGCTCCTGCTTTATCCTGATCATCAATTAGTTCTGCATATTCTGGCAAGCTTCCTGGTCCTGATATGTTTGAAAAGATTTGTTTTTATTTTTACATCTCTTGCATCAGCTAGTAGAACTGCACTAATTTACAATTTTAATTTGCATGCTGCTTTACCTATTTAACAATTGGTTTGTCAGAAACAATCTATTCAATGAAGAATAGACTGATGGTTGCCTTGTCATCCTCTCTAAGGAGATATCCACATTTATCGGGTTCACTGTGCCTGGTTCTGTTCAGCTTTCTTCCCAAATGCATCTATCAGGTAGTGGATCCCAAAGCGTCTTATAGTCTCCTGTGAGCAAGCAGCCTTCTGTTTCTGAGACTTTTTCTTGTCTCCAAGAAAAAGACTAATTTTCAGGACTGTTAAATGTCCTCTTAGGATTACTGTAGAGGGGAAGGTTGTCACAGATGGGACCTGTAAATGTAAAGAATTTCTCCACTTCGTTCATGGTGTTATTTATTAGGTGAAGCCTTATCTGCCTGCAGTGACTGGCCTTCCTGGCCAATTTTTTTGGCTGGCTTGTGGAGAATTCTGTGATGAACTCCCAGGATCCTACTGTCTGTCTGTTGCAGCCAGTCATATAGCATTAGTCATGTAATACCCCAAAGCAATGATAGAGTCCAATAATGATAGAGATTTTAATTATAGAGTCCAATGCTGCAGCTATGTTTTCTTCAGATAAACTTGCTTGCCTCTTAAATGCTTTGAGAGTATTGTTGATGCTCTGCTCAGTGGCATCATACTCTTACGAGATACTGAAGATTATTTTTATTATTATTTTTACTGGGGGTAGTGGTGGTGGTGGTGTATTTCTGTAACCATGGCTTGCCTCTAAAGAAATGCTCCTCACTGCTGACGTAAGTGTCTTTGTGTTTTGGTTACTCACTTTTCCCCTCTGTGCCATCATCCCTCATTTGGGCTGAGGACAACTATTTGTGTGACTACACAATGCATCAGGTCACAGGAGTGCTGTGAAGGGGATATTGTAGTTGACCACAAAACTCCTGTGGTTTCTTCTCCTGTGTTCTGTGTGTGCACATGCATATTAATAACTGATCATTCATTCTCTCTAAATTTGCATTTTTTTCCAGTAGGAAGCATCTCTGAAGGAATTTCCCTATTAAGTCCAAATAACCACAAAAGGTCACCCCTATCCTACAGTATGATTTCTGACAGTATCATCTTCCTAATGCTTTGGCTGTGAATTATTGTTGTCTATAAGAAATTTTTTTTGTCTATAAGAAAAGGCAGAATTGGTAAGGAAAGTGCTGAACATGTAATACGTGTGATGAATATAAAATAATCAGGAATGTAGAGCTCCAAGTTTTTAATCAACCAGCCTTCATTGGCATATATTGTATAAAAACCTGCTGTTATGGTGTATCAAAATATAAAGAGAGTGAATGTAATTACTAGATAGGTAAATGTTAGAATATAGAATAAAAATAATAACGTATTACTGCTTGGTGTGACAGAAATTGTCACTAAAATATTTTGCCTTATTTTTTAATATTAATTTCTACAAAAAATACTGAAAGCTTGGGAACAGCTCTGAAAAGAGCTGCAAGAATGATTAGAGTGAAAAAAAACCCACAACCCAAGATTAGGCAAATTAATTTAACAATGACAGAAGTCACACCATTAAGCAAGTTCCCTATTAATAGAATCTGCACAAGAAAGACATTTATGTTAGTAGACCATCCTTTAATCTAGGAAAAAAAGAGATAATAAGAAATAGTGGCTGAAGCTGTACAAATTTAAACTAGTAATAAGAATAAAGATTTTAGCAAGGGATATCAGCAATCATTGAAGCAATAACACAGGGAATATGCTTTTCAACTTTCATTTCAGTTCATGATTCCTGAAATGTTTTTCATGAGAGAATATGTCCTGCTTTTCATCAAATGTTCTCTTCGTGACTCTGTGCTTGCTTTTCTTCATTGCCTTCCCCAGATCTCCAGATGCTTACAAACAAACCTGAGACTTGAGTTCTTCACTGCTGAAAGTCACTGAGTGCAAATGAACCCTTTTCTAAGAAGTTTAGATAAACAGATCAGACTTCTGGGTGTGTAACTTATTGGAGCAGGGTCCTGAGGCATGTGATACAAAGAATCAGAAGCACATTCTTGTAATGGCCTCTTCTTCTCAAATGCATTCGTGTTTGTGGCATGAAGTAATGTCTAATAGGCATGATTCCCTCTTTACTGACAAAGTATTCCCTACTAGCACTGGCAAAGCTTCTCCTCTCTGCTCTTTATTTCAGGCCACACACACACTCACACACACTCACACTTGAGCTTCATTTGGGGTCAGTTTTTATTTCTGGGTTTGGAAAGGAATTTTGGAACAGATACTGTTACTTTACCTATAGGTCAGTTATCAGACCCTGCAAATGTAAGCAGTACCTTTTTTTTTTTTTTTTTTATAAGATTTGAATGAGCCTTAAGAAGAGTTTCCTCGATTAAAGTCTGTGTAACCTGGAAAGCACATTTCATTTACAGATGGAGATTCAGTAGGAACCTCCAGTAGCTGCTGGAATCTGAGTTTGGGGTTTTTTTTTCATACTACCTCTCCCCTGTTGAAGGTCCAGATACCAAATAGACTAACAGGTACTTGGGTAGCTTATGCAAACACTAGAATGGACCCCGACTCCCTCATTTATCTTGTTTTAGTTAGAAATTACTGACCTGATTGGATTTCCTGTCATATTGATAAGTAAATGTGTACTATTTGTATCTCTGTTCATGCTTTACACTGAAAGACAGGTACATTTTAATTGCTAGGACTCAGCAAGTACATTAGGTACCTTTGCTGCTGGGGCAGTGCAAGGGAATACATTTTTAGAGATTAGATAAACTAATCTTTCTCATCACTGATGAAATGTGTATGGTTCCCATTGTCAGTTAAATGCTGATGGATTATGTGGTGTCATTACCACTTTAAAAAAAAAATATCAGCTTCTTCATAGATTAGAAGCAAAGGAAAAAAATCAGTTCTCTTTCTCCAGCTTTTTCTCATATGTTTCTTCAGATTTGTTTAAGTGAAGCTGAATGGTCTTCTTTATAACCCTGCATCAGGTTTGGGGACACTCTGTGGACAGCATGTCACACATGAATGCCTCATCATAAAAAGATGAAATAATAGGCTATAATTCCTGTCTTTATTCTGTTTTAAGAGTTTAAACCTCCATATTATATAGATTAATCGGATAAATTGATAGTAAGCATTTTTTCTGTAAGTGTGCAAGATGGTCTGAAATTCTATATGCATTTAATAATTCAAGCATTTGGAGATGCATAGAAATCTCATTTATTATACTGATATTTTTTGTTATGTACAGAAAGGCCTATGGGCCTTGTACAGGTTTAGTCTTGCAAGCAATTTCAAAATGCCATTCATCTTTACACAGCAATTCTAAGCTGGTGTTTCTTACTCCATCAGTGCTTACCCCATGAACATATTAAAAAAATATATCAAAAAATCAGATGCACCCTAGACAGAGTATTTTGCTGCTCAGAAGAAGCTGTAGCAGCTTTTCTCTTTGACTCTATTGGTGAAGTTTTCACTGGAAGATAATACAGCTCTGGTAATGTGCTATTAAAACCGGATGTGCTTGGCTAGAAAGAAGTATTTTATAAGTTTGTTTTGCTAGCCTGTAGGTGGAAAGCACAGTTGAGATCACACTTCTCAAAATATCAGTTGATTGCTGTACCGTACCTGTTTGTCTGTTTCCTGATTGGGTAGGGCTTTTGCTGGGCTGATACTGTTTTCACCAAAATTAGAAAGTCAATATAAACGAGTCAAACTAGACTGCCTGCTTTTTTTTTTTTTTTTTTTTTTTTTTCTTAGAGCCTTTGTGAAGTGGGGGTTGTGCCAGCAAGGGTGAAAGCTCTTAGTGGTTAGTCAGTAAGAGTGTTCATGTAAATTTGTCTTGATGACATTTAGATGCTAACAAAAATATGATGCCTAATGGAAAAAAAAGCGAGTGATTGTATTAAATACATGGATGCAAGAACCTATTCCTCATTTATGAGACTGCCTGCTTCTCAAATTTGAGGGTAGCATTCACCTTCTTAACCCTCAGAGAATGTTATTGCCAATCTTTTGTGGCAGAAACTCAGTGATGAAGGCATGAAATAAGGATTCACTGCTTACACATCTTTTTACCTTTAGTGTTAATGTGTATATTTTGACAAGTTGGGCTCTGTCTGGTAAATGGTGTTATTAATATTATGGGGGATTAGAATATCTGTGAATATAACACTTGTGCTTGAAGAAGAGCACCGTGTAAATTTTCAGCAACATGTTTGGTCAGTGCATTTACAGTACTTCAGCAGATAAGGGTAGATGGCTGTCCTGTACTTGAAGAAATGCTGTTCTTTCAACTGTACTGTTAAGGTAAAGCTATGGACTTACTTTTGGGAAATTAGTAGGATTTGATGCAAGTAACAGAGGGAAACGTTTAAGTGAATTTATGCTTGGTTAGTTAGGCTTCCAGAATTTTTTTTTTCTTCTTTCATACAGGTAGGTAAAAAAAAAGATGAATGTGTTTCTGAATGCCTCTCAGTTGAGACTCACTAATATTGCCAAAACCTGGCTCTATATATCTCAGTACCTCCAGAATGAAGCAAAAAGAGGTTAATTTCTGCAAATTCTGCATTCCACTGAAGGGCAGGCACAGGAAATACTTTAAGAAAGCAGCTTGGTTAAATGGTGAGATATGAAGATACTGTATAATAGCAGAAAGTAGGTCTTGGTGATTATAAGAATAAAATGGTAGCAAGAACACCTAAAATTAAAAAGGATTGTGATGGTCTTTGGCCATCACAACTGACATTTGCTTACTTGAAAGATTAGTAAGCTCTGGCCCATATGATTATTCTAGTTACATAAAGTGCAGTTTTAAGATGTTTTCAGATTACTGTGGGCTTGGTAAAAATAGATGACCTATACTAAGTATATCCCATTAGTAATTACCCAAATGCTATACTAGTTCTGTCAGATATTTTTGATTTCTTCTGTAAACTGGGTTATGAAAAATAGCAGCATAAAAAATTATTTCTAGTTACCTCTGTTTGGCATTTCTTCAATGCAGTTCTGGACGTGCTTTTAACTGAACTGTGAAGCAAATTAAATATTATCTTCTTTTTAAGCAGTTAATAGCTTCTGATGTTTTCTCTGTAATATGCTTTATTTATTTTATTGCAGGATTTGGTTATCCGTATCATCTTCATTCTTGGTAATTTAACAGAAAATAATAACCAGGCCCGTGAGCAATTTTTTAAAGAAAAAGGAAGTGTTGACACCTTGCTGTCTTTATTCCAAACCTACCATGAACTTGATTTGAATGCACAGAAATGGTACCATGAAAGAGGAGGGGAAGAAAAAAAACACCCAAAGCATCCTTCAGAAGCAGAAGATGTTCTGATAAAATTGATCAGAGTGATGGCCAATCTCGCCATTCATCCTAGTGTAGGAGCAGCTCTGGCTGCTGCCCATCGTCTTGTAGAATTACTTGTTACAGTACTAGGTAATAAAATTTATGTTGTGTGTGTTATCTTTGTTCAGTCTGTAAAGAGAGTTTAGAATTTGTCTACTTGACCTTCTTATCTAGGTAGTGCCATAAATAAATGAGTTCCATTGCTAAAATAACAAAGTCAATCTACAGATATTCATAAATTGTTTTCTATAGAAAGCCTGTTTGAGGCAGTGGAGTGTTGCTGCTTTGGAAGTGACTTGTCAGTGTCTGGGGAAAGATGTAGAAGTCTTTCATTCAGTGATGAGATTTGCAATATATTTACTGAGGATAAGGAAAAAAAAATTATTTTCAATATATCTCATTGAACAGTAATATATATTAGGAAAGTCTCTTCTCATCAGGTGCTACATACATGTGTTTGGTGGTGTTTTGGGGGTTTTTTAGGTTTGCTGGTTTTGTTCCCTGCACATACAACTTTCAGCCTCCTCAAAAAGTTTCCTCTTATTTTTTTCTTCTTTTTCATATTTCCAGCCTTTATCTCTTCCACATGGGAGTGTCCCTTTCCCTCCAAGCAGAGGGTTAGGACTAGCTGATTCCTTTGTAAATCTAATTATAAGCTAGGACTGGGCTGTTCTCCCAATAACAATTTAGCATTGACAAGATACATCTCAAAAAAACTCAGTATATTTTAGTGTGTGATGAGAACCTTAAATGTTATGTAAAGACAATCAGCCTGATTATAACCTGGCTTACCAGTTTGAGCTACCAGCCTTTGGAGCATTAGAGAAGGCAGACTCACAACATTCTCCATTCTGTTTTCAGTCCTGTAGGAGCTTCCAGGGCTGGAACTGTCTTAATCATTGTTTAAGTGCTTCTGAGCCTCAAAGCTTCTCTGAGCCACCCTTCCCTCTTCCTGAGCACTGTATAAGTTTACTACAAAATATTCTCTCACCCTATGAATTTACTGGTCTTATTTCCTTCACACTTCTGAGGCCAGAAACCTCACATAAATTAGCATATACAGCTTTCAGACTTGTTGGTCTCATTTTACACTGGTAACATTCTGTCAGGAACTCTAAGAGAATATTTCAAATACTCTTGAGGATGTACTTCAATTTTTCATGGTACCTGAGATTCCAGTATAATATCCCTTGGTGTTTCTCTGTGTCTGTCACACAGGCCTATTTCTGCATGTGGATTCTCTTCAGTTCCATCTTATAATAGCAAATAGGATCTGTAAAATGTATTAAGTAACTTGATTTTAAACCACATTGCCTTAGTCACAATGATCTCTATAGATGAAGAGCTTGAAAGAGTGACTTTGTATCGGCATTTTTGGATCAGCTGTTCCTCTTAGCTTCTGCCATTTTACTGAAAAGCAGAACAGTTGGCTGTAATGGTGGTATTGTAAACTGTGTTTATTTCTGAGCTACAATGCAATGCTAAGTCAGACTCACCTGTGTGTGTGTATCTGTGTATGTATACGTGGTTGTTTTCTTGCCATCAGAATACAAGTCAGTTGATGACTGCAAAGAGTTGGTCATCAATGCTGTAACAACAATCAACAATTTATCCTATTACAAAGTGAAGAGTTCTGCTGTTCAAGACAAGAAGCTACACATTGCTGAAAGTAAGGACTTTTAAACTAGTACTCTTTTTATAGCTTTTTGAAAGTGGAAGTTATTCATGCTGTATTTTAATACTACAAAAAAAATAAAAACACTGATAATGTTTTGTCATATCATATTGCAGGAATATAAAGTTATTCATAGGGTTAAATTCTTCCCATAATGATTTCTCATTCTTTTGGAATGTATTTCTGTGACTTCTGTGAAATTGTGAGGTTGTTGATAAAACCCTTTCTTTTCCTCCCCAGAGAAATTTGCCATATTGTTTTCTGTTTAGCAAATTTTGCTGGACTTGTTCAAAATCCATATGCCCAAATTGAAATAATCATATTGCTTTTTAATTCTAATAAGAGTATGGTAAGATGGTTTTTTTTCTTAGTACCTTCTAGCCTTGCAAAATCTGGTTTATGCCTGTTTCTGGCTTATAAATCCATTTGCAATACAGGAGATGTGTGATTTTTTTCTCCCCTCTGTCAGTATGGACAATAGTCATACTTCAGTGATGTGTAGGAACTGCATCTGAGTTCTGGGATTCATTGTAATAATTTTGTAGAAAAGGTGGAGAGTCTATATCTTGCATGCATTTTACTGTCTAAATAGACAAAACATGAGAGAGAGAGAGCAGCCTGAAGTTCACACAAGAGGCAGAATAAGGAGTGGGAGAATATGTTTGGGCAGTCAACTAAGTGACAAAGTGCCCTGACTGGTAGAGATCATATTCTGTCTAGGTAACAGTTCTGTTTTTTTCTCATGGTTCATTTTGTCACCCGTTAGACAGATGTCTCCTATTTCTAGTCAGAGAAATGTGGAAATAAGTGACTTCTGTGTCTGTCCCATTTGCTCTCCCTCTCCTGTTTTTCTGCTGGCCTGTGGAACCAGTCCCATCCCTTTCCTCTGCCTGCACTGAGGAGAGAGAAAACCTTTTGATGGAAGACCAGCAGGCATCTTCCCTCAGGAGACATTTTGACAATACTTGCTGGTTTTGGTGGACCCCAAGGAGAAAAAATAATAATTTTAGATGTGTCTTCAAGGCTTGTTCAGCATTGCAGCATGCAATGCCGACCTCTTTTCTATATTTTTTTCTCTCATTTTTCTGTGATAGATTAAGGGCTCACTGATTGAGTCCTTTAGATGATGAACTGGTTTCAGTGGTTCACTGCATGCTCACAGAAAACTGATAAATGTAACTCCTGTAGCATCACTCCTTTGCTGTGCACGGAAAACCTGCATGATGGTGGCT
This sequence comes from Florisuga fusca, assembly GCA_038090715.1. Taxonomy (NCBI): domain Eukaryota; kingdom Metazoa; phylum Chordata; class Aves; order Apodiformes; family Trochilidae; genus Florisuga; species Florisuga fusca. The sequence continues at coordinate 54,298,921 of JAAWXA010000001.1, read as the reverse complement.
CTTCTTTGGAAATGCTGAAAGTCTAGTTCAGTCTGCTGAAGTTTTTTATATGCTAATCATATGTGAACTGCTAAGCAGGAAAGCAGCAAAGAAGTAAATGCTTCAGACGAGGAACAATGTTAAATATCTGTTGAGAAAAAAATGTGTTTGCTTATAGGAGTGCTGGAAGAAAACAGAGCTAATGTCAGAAAATAATTAGGAGAAAAAATAGGAGATATCCTACCATAAGACCATCTGTTGATTTAAATCAGTTCTCTTGGATATTACATTTTTTTGTCGTTGTCTTCCTGGATTTTCACATGAGCCCACTGTATAGCAAAACTGGCTCACATTATTACAGCAGTACATAGGCCATCTTCTTAACTCCTCATCTGTTCCTTTGAATTTAGCCTCATATTGGAGCTCTTTGTCTCATCTTCAAAGCCCTACAAAATTTAGCTCTTGTTCTCCCATCTGCTCACCCCCTTCACTGCAATGAGGCAGTTAGATAACTATTGCCATTTATTACATTTATTGCTGTTGCTGCTTGCATTCTGATATTTATTGATAAAAAGCCAAGCACATGTTTGTGATATGCAAGTAATTGTTTTAATTTCACTTTTCTGCAAACCAATAGTGCTTTTAAAACTGTTCATGAGCAACAGTATGGATGGAATTGTGGAGGCCATCAGAGTCTTTGGCAACCTTTCCCAGTATCATGAGATCTGTGACTTCATCGTACAGAAAAAGAGTGAGTTAAATTTGTATTTGTAGGAGTCCTGTTTTTAAGTGTCCATAGTTCTAAAATGGAAAGACTGCTAATAAGCTGTTTCAGTTAAAGGATAAAAGCAATCTTCTGGGGCATTTTGCAAATTAGGCAAATATTAGAATCTAATAGTAGTCATTTTAAACACCATATTATTTTCATTAAAATAAAAATACTGCAGTAGGAAAAATGTGCCACGGTGTGCCTTCATAAAGGTAAATACGGCAAAAACTCCGTTTTCCCTAAAGATTATTATTCTGAAATTTCCATTCGCTCCATCAGTTTCTCAAGCCCTACAGGGTAGTAATGATATGATATATAATGAAAATCCAGCTTAATTATAATTTAGGTTTATAATCACAAGTTTTTGATTCCCATGTTCAACAGCTTCTTAGCCCTTTGTATTGCGTGTTAGGGATGTTTGACTGCCTCAACAAAGAGACCTCCTATTTGCCTCTGGGTGAAGTAGGGTGCAAGTCTTCTCAAGTCCTTTTGCTTTGGGTGTCTAAAGAGCTTTGGGAAAAGTGGTAACTCCTTGCTATCCACAGAAGGTGTGTCACAGGTTTAATTAAACACCAGTTCACTGTTATTTTTTTTGCATCCACCTGCTAGTGCTCGAAGTGAGGTGATATGCCACTATATACAATCCCCTGTTTCAAAAGAGTGGACATATTGACACTTCTGGAGGAGCAGGTATCTGAAAAGGAAGAACAGACACTGAGCTGGTTGGTAGTGAGCTCTCTCAGTAAAAGAACACAGTTATCCACCTTAGGGAGACTGTAGTGGGGTTGTGCTGAGCTCAGGAAGAATGGAGAGGCTCCCGCTCCATCAGGCAAGACTGACTCCCTTGCTGGGGTTGCCTTCTGCTGCCCACCACAGTCATCACTGCCTACAAGCAGGTGCTGTGAGGTGCTGCACACCCACTGTTGGCTTCTTACATGTCTCCCTCAGTAGTCTCAGGCTGCAGCAGTTCCAGTCTGGGACAACCATGTCATTTGCAGGGGTAAGAACTTCCCTCTCCGAGTGCCAAACCCCAGCAGTTTCTGCTGACGCTGCCATTGAAAGGAGGGTGATGCTTTAAAGAAATAACCTGTAATTCAGTTCAGTGAACTTAATGTCACCTGACTGGATTTTCACATTACTTTGGTGCATTTTTGTAATTAGAATTTTCTATGTGTTGCTTTGAAGAAAGCTGGTGTAATAATAGCTGTTACTCTGCTCATATGCCTATACTGCAAATGTCACATTAATATGCGACATGGTTAAATTTTGGGGTAGGGTGTCCTGTATCTGACTGCTTTCTAAGTATAGGCATTTATGTTGTGATGCCACTGGTATGATAAGTCCATCTTCCCAGTAATAATGTTTCCTTTACAATCCAGTATACAAGTTCGTGATTGCTCTACTTGATGCCAAGAATCAAGATGTCTGTTTTTCTGCCTGTGGAGTTCTGCTCAATCTCACAGTAGATAAGAACAAACGAGCTCTTCTCATGGAAGAAGGAGGAATTGGAAAGTAAGTTCCTGATTATGTTTCCAAATACAGGCATGTTTCAGTAGGCTGGCCAAAGGGTTTCAAAAAGATTCTTTTTTGTTGCAGCCAATAATTTGTAATAAGGATAAAATACTTCATAGATACTCAACATTCTTCAAGAAAAAGCTTTTCGTATTCTCTCAGATGCCTTTTTTATGGAAGGATTACTGTGGCTTAGCCTATGGCAGAGCCAAGAACCATAGAATAATTTCCCAAAGATTCTTCTGATACTCACAGAGAAGAGAGTACTGTACAACAAAGCAACTAAGGCATTGCTTTGTAATAGCTGCTTATGCTTGTCTTAACTGGATTTTGTGTGTCCTACAATTATTAGGCAATGTCTATCTGTTGTAAGTGCAAAAATTAAGCACTACCATACCCCACGTGGTCTCTTGCAATTTCTGTAGCTATTTAGTACTGCAGGAAGAACAGTGTGAAGCAGCTGTGTCCAGCAGAGAATAAATAGGTACTGAGGTTCCTCTCTCCAACAGTTCAAGTTTAAGGCACTTACACTGTAAGTGGTATCAGCTCTTAAAAAACCACCATGGATGCAACACTTGTGGCTTTGATGTTGAGATAATAGAGGTTCCAGCTAAATTGGACAACGTGAAAGATCATGTTCCTCCACTTGTTAAAGCAGTTGATACAACCCACATTTATGAAACAAGATGCCTAACTTTGAACTCCTTTCCTGTTTGTACATCACATAATTACTTCTTTTTTAGACTGTAGATAATGCATAGTCTGCTCATCTTTTCTTCCCATATTCTAGTTAACTTACAAAATATAAAGCTGGAAAAGAAGAATAAAAATAAGTTACAGGTAAATTGAATAATAGCTGTGAGAAATTTCGATTTTACAGGTTATTCTGCAGAATGTAGAATTATATTGAATACAGAATTTTCTATACTTTGAAAATCTATGAAGAAGGAAGGAAGGAAAACCAGTTAACAGGATGGAATAAATCTAGAGAATTGAAAAGTGATTGTTAAGGAGGTCACCCTGATTGTGCCAAACCAGCTCTGTGTATTTTTGCAAATGAGGTTATTGTACCAATATGTAGTGGCCCTAATAAACCATGGAATTAGTCTCATCAGTGTTACACTTCAAAAAATTAGGGCAAGTTCTTTTGGCTTGTCATTAGATACCTCCTGGTCTTCCACAATGACTGCCTTCAGAGAGAAAAAGCAAACCTCTTTTTGGTTGCTTTTCAATTACTGCTATTTTCAGCCACACCTGAACGTAAGAGTTATCCCTTGTTCCCTTTACTAATCACCAGATTATGAATCTCACAGTGAAGCAGAGAAATGAGGCAAACAGGGTTGGGAAAGAGAACAGCAGTGAAGGATTACTATTTGAGAGATTGCTAGGGACTGCAGGTAAAAAGTAATGTTCACAAGTCCTGGGGCAGCAGAAGTAAACACTGCTGCTTGGAATTTAGGATAGCTGCTGTACCTAGCTGGGACAGGCAGAAAATTACAGCTAAATTTTGTAGTCCTGCTTTCAATCTAGCCTGAATTTGGTATCTGCAAGGACGTGAGTTTAGAAGGAAGGTCAAGAACCTAATGGTCCTTAATAAATGGCATTTCTGAGAGGAGAACATTGGGAGTGCAGGCTGAGGAAATACAAGAAGGAGCAAGATCTGCTAAATAGTCAGACATCACTGAAAGTAGAAGGTAATTCCAGGAGTCATGGAAGTAAAGAATTCCTTTGGATTTGTCTTCTGATCAGATCCTCCCTCTGATATGTAATAAGCTGGACATTCTGACTGTAGCTTTTTCTGCATTCATACTATCTTTTCCAGATGAATATGAGATGCCTGGTATGGTTTGGCTCACAGTGCAGTCTCTGCTCTAGTGGTAGCCAAAGATTTGGGACAGTCACAGATTGTCATGAAATTTGTTGGAATTGCAGTGTATTTGAGATGGTTCCATTTGTGTCATATATGATTCAAATTGGTCAGTTGGGTTAAAAAGATACAGGAAATGGACAGATGTGGGCAGGCTTATGCACATCCATGTAGACAAAGGCATGTTCACATCCTTCAAAGAGCTACACAAAGTGAAAAGGGGGAAGCTATTGAGAAAGAAAGTAGCATCCTAAGTTTATCAACATAGAATTTTCCTGCAAACTTTGGTGGAGTCTGCATGCATTTCTAGACTGGCTAGATTTTAAAGGGCTCAGGAGAAAACCACACAGGGCAAAACACTGTTTTTGCTTGATTCTTACAGGTTAGTTGACTGTTTACGAGACTTTGGGCCAGCTGACTGGCAGCTGGCTTGTTTGATATGCAAAACCCTGTGGAACTACAGTGAAGACATCACAAGTGCAGCCTCATGCTTTGGAGAAGATACTGACACGTTGCTGGTGCTACTCACATCCCTGTTAGGTGAGATTCATCATCATTGTCTCTTTTCCCATAAGAGAAATACAAGGAGCAAATTCAAAGCAGTATTAGTTTGAGAAGTCTGTTTTGCAGGTTTAAGTGACTGATACAGACTATCCAGCAACAGAGTGGTCTTAGACCATCAGCACAAACCACACTTTTCACTGGATGTGAGCCCTTCTGTCCTCAGAGGTCACTGCAGGTATTGACAGACGTGGGGGCTTCGTTCTGATGCACCTGGTTCCTGCACAGCATACTCCAAGCAGTCTGGGGAATGTGGCTTTTCCTCTTAGTTGGAGGGCTCTGTGGTGCTGTTGAGCTTGCTGCTTGTGATAAGAATCCCTTGGCCACTCTCCTCTTTCTCATCACAATCTCTTTGTGGGCAAGGACAACATCCTGACAATTTCTCATCAGCTCCCTAAAGCTAGGGAGGATGTGCTTCTCCATAAACACATGTTGGAAAGTGTCTACAAGTGAATGTTAAGACACTGATTCACATTTCCAGTTGGATCTTTTCATCTGCACATTTATGCGTGCTTCAATTTTTGCAGAGTTTAATTGCTGTGTATTAGTCCTATAGTCACTACATTTAATTTTCCTCCTTTGTTTTGTGAGTGCTGTTTTGGTTATGATTTTATTTTGGCTAGGTCATTTGCAATTATCTTTTTAAAAAAATCTTTAAAATTAAAATTAAATGGAAGGAAACTTTAGCTAATTTTGATTTGGTTTTAATTGGAAATTTACTGAAGATATACGCTTGCTGAGGAGAAGGCTGCTTGCTAGTCAAACCCAGATAGAAAGTGAAATCCCTGTGGTCTCTTTTGTTTTTAGACAATCAGAAAAGTGGGTGGATTTGTGAGGATTTTTTTTCCAGTTACAGCAGAATTACTGTTACCTGGTGTTGTAACCATTTCTTGCATTGCCTTCCTTAGAGCACATCTTAATGCAGGCAGTAATTCCATCATCAGTTTATAACTGAAAATTCAAGTTCATGTATAATTGCAGTTACAATTGCAATTGTAATGCAACTGTAATGACAATTAATTAGAAATAGGTCAGGATGAAATCATATGGCAAGTCTTTCTTCACACTGTAGTCAGAAGAGTAGCTGTGGAAAGTGCACCCTATTCATTGCATCTGGTTGCTTTGTGTGCTAAGAGCCAACAAGTTTTAGTAATAGCAGCTGGTTAATATTGTCCTACATCTTCCTCCTCCCATTGTATCCAGTGACAGCCTTGAACTGTCATTGCTCTGATTCTATCATTCAGGAAGCAGGAGGCAACTGCTGGCAGCCAGTGGGCTGTACTTAAGCATCAGCACGCCCTCGGGAAGTGGAAAAAGTGGAGCATGGCACAGCAGACACCTCACTTCACCTGCTGTGCTTGACCTCCTCCCCTTTGTTTCTCTTTCCCCCACCTGGCACAAGATGACGGAAGATATGGAAGAGCCAAAAGGAAGTGGAAATAGCCTGAAAAGATGTTGGGCCCTAGAAAGGCTGGACAGAAGGCACCATTTATTTTTCATTTTCCCTTCCTGATGCCGGCAGCCTGGGAGGCAGTGGCACTGCTTCCAGTGGCTCTGGCATTTGCATTTGTCCAGCTGCACTTGAACCTCAGTATCACTTCATTGGGTCAGAGCTCCTGGAAGCTTGTGTTTCCAGGCCCACCCCTGCAGCAGCTTTGCCTTGTCCTGGTCCCTCAGGGGAAGCAGTGGAGATGAGCCTCTGTCTTGAGAATGTTCTTCAGTTTGGTCATTCATTGAAAGCTCCTTTCTTGATGTCTTTTTCCAGACTTCTTTTATGCTCAGCTTTACCCCTGGTATCAATTTAAGGAGGTTATGGAATTTCAGCACATGTGAATGCTTCTGTGGCATGATGCAAGCTTCCAGGGCTCCTGGTCCCTGTGTTGTTGAAGATACAGGGATGGGTAGCTCTTGCAGACTAGCCTGTACTCTAGTTTTCATCTTGCCCTATAGCACTCAGACCCAGTGTGCTTGTCTTATTCCTGGGCTTGCAGCCAGTTCATATGCTGTTTGGCCAGTACCCAATTTTGCTAGTTTTGAGGAGGGTCATGGGAAAATTAAATTATCTGAGGATGCACAGCTTGCATGTGGGACACTGATCCTCCCTGATCCCCAGTATTACTCATATTCTGCTTTGGGAAATTTGCTGTTTAGCTTCAACACTTCAGCTTTTGAACTGCTTCTGACCCTTGTTCTTATGGGTTGGAATTCCCGACCTCAGTGATTCCATAAACATTCAGTCAACTTGTGGGGGCACCTCTGTCTACTAAAAAGGAGAAATATTTCTTGCTCTGTGTTAGAAAATAGTTAATTTGGGTAGAAGAAGCATTTCAGGAGTAGACAAAGCAATTCTACCTGACAAAAGAAATCCAGAATTTATCTGTCTCTACTGCTGAGATTCTTTCTCTGTATGTTGGGCTGTGGGTAGGACAAGAGCTAATGGGTAGAAATTGTAATATGAAAAATTCCATTGAGGTACCAGGAAGAGAAGTTTCCACCATGGGCAGGGGTCAAACACTGGAACAGACTGCACAGCAAGGCTGTGGAATCTCTGTCCTCTGCATAGGCTCCATGGCATTCTTTTAAGCGGGAATAGTTGTTGTTTAAGCATTTCTTTTCTAAACAAAATTTGACTTAAAATGAGTGTAACTGAAGTCTCTCTTCAGCTCCAAGTTGTCTTTTACCTGCTGTGACCATGCAGTAAGCTCCCTTATAGAATTAATTATTTAACAGATAGTGGATTTGGTGCTCTTTCATAGTCTAGGACAAAGTCACATTGCCCATTGTGTGCAGGATTATATCTTCATTTTAGGACCATTTATGGCCTAAAGGCTGGCAATAGCCTTCTGTTAAACTGTATGAAGTATTTTTCTTCAGCATTATCGGTTGTGTTTGCAGACTCCCAGTTCAGGAACGTGCTTCTGGTTGTAGACTGATGTCTGTGAGGGTTTGTTTCTTTGTCACATCCAACGCCAGGCAAAATGGGGAGGGAGGGGCAGGTGAACAAGTGGTGACTTCTTTTCATTGCTAAAATTGCTTGTATCTATTAAGAGTATCCTATTATTTATGAAGTTTGTGGGTAAGGGAGGGCACCAGTAAGGCAGTAACCACTGTGGTTTATGTTCTTCAAGGATGATAGTAGGTCTAGTTTGAAAGGGTCTCCATGAACCAGATTAACAAAGGAATTTGCAACAGAGTTGTAGTTAAATGAAAAGGATTACTTACATTAGCAAACCTGCTGTGAGTAATGTTAAACCTGAGTAGTTTCCACTCTGACAGTCACAGTAAATGCTTGATCTCAGAGACAGTTCAGCTACATCGGTGAAGTGTAAGAATTACACCCTGCAATACCATTTTTACTCTTTTACTGACCTTAACATTCTTTATTTCCTATTAAAGTGAAGTCAGATGGTGATGCTTAGTTAAACATGAAGTTGTTATTAAGCCATCAGCATATGCAACTGATAAGTTTTATGTGCTGTAGTCAAAAAAATACAGTTGAATGTATTTTTATTAAGAACTGATAACGATATTATCCTTGATTACAGATGAAGAGCTAGTGTTGGACTGCAGCCTTGAGAGAGATTTGAGGGACCACCACAAACTGTATTGGGAAAGAGAGTTCAAACCTGTGGCAGAAAAGCTGCTTGACAGAATTCAACGCCATCACTCCATTCTTCCCACTGTGACTATTACTCCATTTTAATCAGTCATTAGTTCTTTTGGTTGTGTAGATTGGACAGTTTTATATTTCTAATATCCCTGCACATTGCTATTGGTAAGCATGTTGGAGAACATTGCAATTTAAGTTTAAATTTTCAGTAAAGCCTAGCATTTATACACTGGATACTGGTTTTTTTGGAGCCTTGTTTGAAATTTTTGCATGTGTAATTTTTACTACATATTTGAGCTGATTAAGCAGCTTTTCAGTGTGATTTTTTGATTAATGACATAGTTTCTTGGCTGGGAAACTGAAACAAAACTATTTGATGAACTTTTCATTTTTAAAAGGTGAATTACCTCTGAGTGCTAGGATTCCTGTGGTTTCAAAAATGCTGTGCACTATAAAAGAATGTTACATGGTAAGGGCTACATCTTATCTCCAGGCTTTGAGACCCTTTTACTTTATGTGGAATTGTGAGACAGAGTAACCCAAATGTTTTGGGGGCATTCTGCTGTGTTGTATCATAGACTTCACTCTTCAGATGGAATGTTGTCAATGGCCAGGAGGAACTTGATTCCCTTTTGCTTTGGAGATCCCCCTTTCTTTATCTGATGTTATTTGGATGGGATATCCCAGTTCCTGCCTCTGGGATATAGGCCCAGCTGTGCAGGAAAGAGATTTCCTGAACTGGAACTTCACATCTTAAGGCAGAACACTCATGTCCCAGATGTAAAAGAAGATGTTAGCATGTGTGATGTGTTCTTGAAGTTCTTCTTTCACATTCCTGGGAGCTGCCTGTGTGCCTATACTTCCCAGACTGTCTTGGCCAGCCATCTCCCCTGGTGCCTCGCTTACAGAGCTATTGGCTACAAAAAGCTTTACAGACCTTGATGCATTTGGCTCTTTTCTGACTTTAGATTATTTAGAATAAACCATGGTGCAGGGGCTGACAGGTTTCTAGCTCTCTGATCCTGGGGGTCAGGAGCCTTGCACTGTGCTGTGTGAGTTTGGAGACCAAGTCTCCAGCTTCACAGTCCCATCAGAGAGGCTGTGGAGGGATTTGTTTTTCTCAGGCAGCAATTCCGAGCTCCCTCAGTGGCACCCCTGTGCCTTTGACAGTGCCTAGACCTTTGCTTCCAGGTAAAGAGATAAAGTGAGGAGGCTGGGAAGCAGAAGTAAGCTTTTTTCCTAGTCTAGGTCCCTGCTTCTGTATTCTTGGGGACTTCTGTTGATGGGGTGGGGGAGGAGAGATTTCAGTGAAAACTCTGCAGGAGATTTTTGCAGGGGAAACTTCAGTGAAGGTAATTGAATTTGCAATGTTCCTTTTGTCCCAGCAGCTTGGGTATTTCTCATGACTGCAAGGCTGAGCCCCGCATTGTCACTTAGGGCAGGAGCACATGTGGCAGCCTCCATTGCTCCAATCTGCAGGACAGAACTACTCAGTGGCTCAGCATGGTTTGGCACAAACCACAGCTCTGCTGAGCTGAGCTCAAAAAAAACCTCAATTATCATTCTTTTTTTTTTTTTTTTTTCCATTTTAATTTTAGCTAAAGTTGAGGGGAAGATAAATGGCTTCAATGCCCCATTTGTTTCTTAGAAAAAAGGATTTATTTGCTTTCTGGGGGCATTAAAGAAAGTCTGATGGGTAAGTACTCCTCCGTGGGGAGGGAGCCAGAGGCATTTGTTCTTGGCATTGACATCAAGGCCGAAGGCAGGCAGAGGCACCAGGCTGTGTAACTCAGGGTGGGGATGCAGCGGAAAAGGCCTCGTGGCCAAGTCCTGTCAGCAGGTCGAGTCAGAAGTGACAAGCCCTGAACAGCCATCAGAAAGAGGCCTGGAACCGGCGTTGTGCAAATGTCAAGGTGGATATGGAGGCAATTAAGAAAATGGTTCAAAGAAAATGGTAGGATTGCCAGTAAACAAGGGTCTGGAGCACTGTGTATGCGTCCTGTAGCAGAGGGAAAATTTGGGTATCCACAGTGGTGCTCGGAGCCGGGGCAGCCGCTGTGTGTGAGTTCTGTGGCACCGCTCAGCGTTGGGCCGATGGCTGCTGTGGGGAGAGGCAGGGTGGGAGGTGCTGGGGAGGGCAGGGAGGCCTCAGAACTGCACAACCCAGCAGTGGCTCCTGGGGAGCTGCCCATGCTCCTGGTTTTTCTGAACAAAACTTGTGGGTAACAATAAGGAGCCCCAGAGCGCATGTGTGCACACACATGCACAAAGGTTGGAACTGATCCTACAAAGCTGGAAAGGCAAAGGCTATGGATTGCTTCGTGTGGGATGCATGGCTCTGCAGTGCTTCTCTAAGCACAGACTCAAAATCCTGTGGGTTGTGGGGTTTTTTGGGTTTGTTTTGGTGGTGTTTTGTGGTTTTTTGTTTTTTTTTTTTTTTTTTTTTTTTTCATGCAGCAGCCCCCAGCCATTTAGTTCCCTGCACTTGTGCTGGCACACCCTGGCTCCATCCATGCTTTGCCCAGCCTTTTGAGCAGGATCCCCCACCAATAGTCCCATGTGATCAGCCCACCCGAGGTGCATGAGACATGGCTGCTGCTCATGTGTGAGCTGCTGCACTCCACAGCCACAGGCTGTGGCTCTGCAGGAGCTGCTCAGGAGCCACTGGGGATTATAAAAGCAGCTCACACCCACCAGTGATGGAGACAGTGCTGGGGCTTGTTCCTCATGCCCTGGCATGGTGCACAGCTGCTGCTCTGTGCAGCCGTCGCCACTTTTCCACTTCCACAGAGCATCTGGTGACTTAACTTTTCTTGTTTTTACAGACTAAACCTACCAATGTCTTCAGTTGTCACTGTGCTTAACAGCCTTGCTTGTTCTCTGCTGCTTAGGATCACACAGACCTCAGCATTTGTAATGGAAAATCCCCAAACATATTCAGGCCTTTTCTCCAAAGTAAGTCGCTTCCTGTGCAGTCAGGCTTGTCTGCATGTTGTGGGTTGTGCTCTGTTTAAAGAGATGTGGCAGTATGAAGCCACTGACACACACACACACACACACACACACACACTGCAGTGTTTATTGGTTTTGAAAAGAGAGAGAGAGCTTGCAGGTATCTGTGTCTTGAGATGGTGGGGTGGAAAAGGCCAGTTTAGGCCTCCCTGAAAATTTCCTATTTGACTTTGAGCCCTCCCCAAAACAGCAGGAGAATAAGGTGCTGCAGAAACTTCATTTACAGTCTAGAAAGACACTTTTACTGCATCCTTAGGAATAGCTTACCTTTACAACATGCCCTTGGACAGGAAAGTTTTGCTCTGGTTTTGGAACATTAAAAATCCTGTATTTTTAGTTAAGAGGAAATCATAGCAGATGCTTCCTGTTAGTCACAGCTTTTGACAGTTTATTAATCTTTCTTCCATGGTTCTTTTTAGATATTTTAACTTCTTGAAATGTAAGCTTAAAAATGCTGTCAGAATGTTCTGCAGCAAGAGAAACCATTCTGAGCTGAGAAGCAGGCCAGGGGACAGAAATCTGAATACAGTTCTACCTGTGGGCTTGGGAAAATCTATTTCTTTCCTGCCTTACAGCTAAGGCTCCTAGCTTCCTCTAAGCAGGTAGATCCTACACTGGAGTGTACTGTAACCTCAGTTACAGCCAGCTGTGGGAGTGTATCCAAAAGAGTTTGTCACACTCTTACAGCAAACCCTGCTCCTGGTGCCTCTTGCCATCCATTCCTCAGCCTGACTGCACAGACCTGGCCATCCCTCTGATGCCAGATAGATACCCTTCAGACACAAGCCTCATGTGGGACCAAGTTCTCTGCCAAAGGGCTTAAAAATCAGTTTAACTCTTGATCTGACATTTAGACCTAGTTATTGAAAAAAAGAAGTGAAAAGAGAAAAACCCAGCAAGAGTATAGCTGGAGACAGGCTAGGGGACTATGGAAAGGATGAAAACATCAGGTATACATGAGAGGTGTTCCTACTATAGTTTTAGTGAAGAGCTACATCTCTTTATCAAACTTTGTTTTCTCCCATTGTTTTACACTCCTCAGATGAAAGTCATGGTTTGTCATTTTCAATATGTTTGTTCAATTATGCTTTCAAACATTTTAAAATGGTATTTCAACCAGTGAGTAAACCATTAAGAACAGAAGTATAAAGTTAAACCTCACAAAAACACCAAGAGAAAAAGTTGTTACCTTTATTTAAAAAATATCAATAATACTGACAAATTTAAAAAGCAATTCACACTCATACAAAAGTATTCATGTGTTCTCCAAAACCACTGTATATTAAATGTCAGCATTTTAATCATGTTTTGATTTACTAAAAATAGATGGGTTTTTTTAGCCTAGTTATTTAAGCAACTGCAAAAATCAGTAAGACCAGCATTGGGCACGTAATACAGTAGGACTGTTTGGCAGTCTAGAACAACATTTCCACACCTTGTCCTAGCTCCTGAACAGGTATTGGTTCATCCTCAAAAAAACAGGACAAGAAGCTACTCAACACTTCGTACAGATCGCTCTAAAAAGCTCCGAGGACTGGAGTCCCCTTCTTGCCATAGGAAGACCATTGGACTTTGGAGCTCACCAAATAATGCTGAACGAATGTCCTGTAGGATTTTAAGGCTAAAATGTTTGAGAAAATTGACTGCTATCTTTCAAATAATTATCAGTGTGGACAGAAGAGGTTTAATTCTGATTAAAAACGAAATCTAAGTAACAAGGCTTTGTTGAAACCACGTACTATAAAGGCTCAGACAATAGCAGTGCTCGCGTTCACTTTTAGCTTAACTGGAACAGCCTGTGTCTGTTCATTCCACCAGCACAAATAGCAGCATCAAGATTTTCTAAAATTATTCTCATAGGGAAAGCAAATGTCATCAAGTCCCACTTCGTTTCATGCTCCAGCTCCCATAATATTTGCCTTAACACAAGATCTATATATCTATCATTTGCTATATTGCCACAAGTTCATAAGAGTGTCCCGTGCTGTCTAAAGCCAAAATACCATGAGCAGGCAGCACTTCTGCACAACCCTGTCTTTTCAACTGCCAAGCGTTCACTGCTGAGTGGCAACAGTGATATTCCAAACATGGAAATAGCTGAAACTAAAGGAGTTATGGCACAATGGGCATCTTAACTTATAGCTACTGTTGGTCCTGAGGCTTCGTATCTTCCTCTGCCACACTGCAGCTGCAGAACATTCCAAGGTCAGAGGCAGCTGGAGACATCAGGTCATGTAGCGAGTAATAGCTCTCAGAGCATAAAGGAGTTCGGCTTGCATCCGAGCTTCTACCAGAAGCAAATTTACATGGACCTGCAGGGAAGAGAAGAAGTTACACTTTAACAGCATGCTCACAATAAGGTGCTCCCGTGAAAGGAAGCCTCGTGAGGCTGTGGTTTTCATGTAGTGCTTGCAAACAGCAGTGGGGGAGCACTTTGCCTTCCAGCTACCCAGGTAATGAGTTCTCTCTGTAAAGCTCACTGAGGGAGGGAAGACTGAACGAGTGATGTGTGTAGTATTGCAGCAGTGGGTCACAGGGATGCTTAAGCAGGGCCAGGTTCATTGGAAGAGGTACTCATCTTTTAGTAGAACAACTGGTTCAGCTGGAAAAAACAGCCTTTCAAGCACACAAGCCCTTCAGCAGCAGAGGATGCACAGCTTGAAAATAATTGTTCAAATGTAGCCTGATGAAGCTAATCAATGAGTTAAAGGCCAAAGGGCAGTTGGTAGCTGTGGAGCAGAGGGGGTTGTTAGCAAAGGAAGAGGTGATAAGGTCATTTGCCCCTGAGGGACACAGAAGCACATAGGTAAGTCTCACCTGAAATGAGTGGTTAGCTGAGGTGCAGCACAAGAAAAATTGTAACATGCCATTAAAAATATTGGTTTTATCCAGAGATGGGTGTTTAGTAGCTACCATGGGTAAGAATTTTCATTCCCCAGCTATTCTCCTCAATGTCTTTACTGTATTTCTTCGAGGATGAGATCAGAAACCATGTAGGGGAGGGGATGAAAAGTGTTCTTTTGCTGGCAGCAGGTTGGCTGTGAGTTTGTTCTGTCAAACAACAGCTGTGTTTGGTTTCATCCACGTGATTTTTGAGGATGGATGGCGATTGCATTTAGTGAAAAGTACATGTGCAATTCAGACAGTAACCCAGCAGCAGGACTTTAGGCTTTACCATGAAGTAGCTGCTTTGGGTCTGTTCACACCAAAAAATGACTGCAGGACTGTGAAGACCTTGGGCCAGCAAGCAAGCTGCTCTGGGTCTGAGGCCAAGAGATGGATCCTTCCCTGCATCTCCAGGACATGTGGGACCAACCAACACCGGAGCTGAAAGCTCGAGGTGAAGCTGCACCATTTACATGTCAAACCTCCCCATTCAGTTCAGAGCTTGCACAGTCCATGTCAGCTGTTAGCTACCCAGCATGTAGTAGGAAAAGAAAAAAGTGTTTCAGCCTGAGAAGTGCTACACCTCCCAGTGAATTTGCCCAGTGTGAGCAGAAACACAGTAACATCAGATAAAGGTTAAATGCTGTCTGGGAAGCTGTGGCAAACGCATGTACCACCCGTGTCACTCAGCACCCATGCAAACTGTACCTTCTCAGAGTGTTCAAACTGCCTCCAGAAGCTATCATACATTCTTTTTGTGGTCTTTTCAGGAGTGCAAACCACAGTTTTGATATACACTTTAAAGCTGCGGTCCAACAACTGATTAATTTCACCGTAGTCGTAATCATCGTATCTGTTCAGAATCGAGAGATAAAACACTTTCATTTTCAAGAACCAGTTATTTCACTTGTATTGTTTCTAAGTTCCTATGGCAAAATAAACCATGTGTCATATGTGTAGTTTTTACAACTACTGTCCCTTCCCCATAAATAAAAATATGTTTAAAAATCTATTCATGTTTGCTTAATAAGTGGCTTTGTTTATATTTGAGATGAAAAAAAAGAAGAAAACAAAAGCCAGTGCTAGTAAGTCTGATGCAGATGGGGCAGAAGCATTAAAACTGACCTTATTCCAAACATACAATGAATATAGTTCCAAATAGCTCGTCTTAGCATTGAGGTATCCACATCTTTGTGCATGGCCATTGTGTTGTAGGTCAGATTATAAGCAATATGAAACTTCTCATCAAGTAGTTGTCCCACGTCTGGGTAAAGTCGATTAACTAAGGAGTAGCCATGGTCTTCCCAGGAATAGTCCTTAGAATAAGTAAAAATCAAATGTTTATAGAATAAGTAAGAGTGGAGCATTTCCTCAATGAACCTGTGAAGATTTAGGGCTTTAATGTAATTTATCTCAGGGCAAACAATACAGGGTGAGGCAAGGGGGTGGGGCTGGTCATTTGTTTGCTTCAAGCTTTCTTCTTGTTGAGGCAGTAAGTTACAGCCCAGCAATTTCCAGGAAAAAAAAAAGATTGTGCACTAAGCCTCTTTATAGCCCCATCCTTCTTACCTGAACACGAAAGGTGGGCACATGCATTCCATGCCTGGAGAAGTCTTTGTAACCATAGCTGGTATCCTCAAAGTGACGAGAGACATCTCTAGTTGGTGCCGATTCTTCATCTTCTGTTAATTTCAAACAAAAATGTCACAATTTCACACAATTTCAGTAAAACCAAACTGGAATTGTGCTAGTGGAACTAGCACTACAGAAGAATGGGAGTCTCTGTGTTTTTTAAAGAAACAGCAGGTTCACTGGATTACCTGTATTACATTTCTTTGGTACAGTTCAGTATGACTGCAACTGTGGTTTATAGAGGCAACTCCATGAAAAAATTAAGATTCTTATACTTTAACATCTTTTTCTCCTTTCTTTTGTGTACCAGTCCCTAAGTGAAGGGGACATCTTGCTCCTAACTCTAGAGGTCTGTAAAAATGTTAAGGGAAAATCCATTTTCAAACAGAGAGCTTATTAAAAAAATGAGAGACCTCTAAGACTTTCATGCAAAGTTTATTTTAGACAAAATTGTTGAAGGGCCCAAAACAACCCTAAGCTTGTATTAGATTAAGTATTATTGCACAGTCATATGAAAAAGTAATGTTTAATATGCTTAAACAGCTAAGTGTGTTAAGGACTACTTTTTAAAATACAGAATCATAGAACTGTTTGCCTTGGAAGGGACCTTAAAGATCATCTAGTTCCAGCCATGGGCAGGGAGGGTGAGATCCCTAAAAGTCCCTTATGAAACTTTAAAATCTCTCATGAAACTTTTAAATCTCTCAAAGAGGCTCCTTTTCTGTTGGACATTTCCATTAAAAATAATACTGGTCCAGTATTAAAAATAATGGAAATTTTTAATTTCCATTAAAAATAATAATAAAAAATAACACCATAATAAGTATTATGGTGTTTGAGAGAAGCCACAGATCTTGGCATGGTTTTGCTTTTAAGTAAGTGTTCCTGGAAGACAATGAGGTGTCCCTAATCTTGATGCCTTCAAAGAAATGGTAATATTTTGGAGACATGTCATAATACTTTTTTAACTTCTGTGGTACTAAGTATTATTTCAAGTGATTTGGAAAATTCTAAAAAAACGTATATACACACTAGATTTGTACTACCTGAAGAACACACAAACATGCTTTCTCTCTTCTCTCTTTCAAAACGTGTAGCCATCTCTTCTTGGCTGGCTTCCTCTTCATCTCTACACTCCTGTAGCTGCTTCATTTTCTCCATAAGAGCTTCAACTTCACAGACAGACTCTGTAGACTTGAAAAGGAGAGAAAAACATTTCATTTCTATGTGACAAGAGCCGATGATTATGGTGGAAATCATTAAGCCACAAAAACTAAACACATGCCATGTCCTTCCTTTACATCTTTAAATACTCATTCTTTTCAAGGAAAACAGTTCTTGAAAGACATCTGTACTGACCCAACAGTTCACAATTAGTTATGATCTTTCTCAATTAGATCCAGGTATTTCTAGCACACTCAAAGAATCACAGCTTTTTGGAAAAAGTGGTTCTGACACTAAAATTGAAGTAACTTATCTTGCTTCATCTAAATGTTTAACAACTGAAAAACAAGGAGCTGTAACAGAAATTCTGATAGAGGAAGTAACCACAATTTACTACCCAACTGTATTTTTCTCATCTCTGCTCACAGAGAAGAAACGCACTGAAAGAAAAGGGAAGAATGACTGTAAATGCAGCTTTAATGCAGCCTTAAAGGAAAGCTAGTGCAAGACAATAATTTCACAAGAGCTGTTTTAATACCATGGCACACTTTAAATTCAAGATTTGGTCTTATAAAAATCCATCATCACAAAGCAATATAGTTATCTTCAATTTATACAGTTCTACCCCTTTCCTCTCTGCCTTTTGCAGCTAGTTTGCTCCCTTCAGAGAACCAGTAAAATCCACCAGACAAAATTTAAATGCCACCTACACCTTTGCAGTAGAGGCTCACAGGTAAGGAACCTGCATTAAAAATGTCCTGTTATCATTATTCTTAAACCAGTGCTTAGTTCCCATCATGCTTTTCACTGTATGCAAGTTAAGTACAGATCAGTGAGCATATGTGCTGCAGGCAGGAAATACTGTTTTAGAAACAGAGTCAGAAAATTGTGAATGATCTGTTGTGTGATGTATCACAAACAAAGTCAAAGCAACAAAGTCAAAGCTTGGAATCATAGGAAGAGCCAAATTTCCACTGCACCCATGAAAAAACCCCAAAGCATTCCTGGCCACTGCTGCTCATGACAGGTATCATGAACTAGCTGAGGCCAGGAGTATTCTCAGTTTGCCTATATGAATGACAAAAGACCAGAAAAACAGACAGCTGAGAGACTCTACCCTTGTCTCTCCCCTTAGCAGCTTCCGCCACTGTCAGTGTCATTTCCCCAGTGTCATTTCAGCTTCTCCTAAATGTGTCTTTTCAGATGGTTAGGCCTCATCTGGATTAGGTTAAAATCAATCCCACTCTCACTGAATGAACAGGCATCCTCCATGTATTAAGTTGACAAAGAGTTTGTTAAGTTGACTGTTGAAAGAGATTGTTTGTTCGGACAGATACTTACTGGAATAGTTCCTGTTGGGCTGGCATGAATTTCATCTACTCCGTGGTAACCATTTGTAATATCACATATGCAATAGTTACTGACAGAAGGGGGCCTGAAGGTGTGACCCCCTTCACAGTCAATCTCTGGACTGATTCCACAACCAAATGTGAAGGAAGCAAGGGAGTGGTAGTGTGTAAGGAGAACAACGGCGTGGATCAGCTCTGCCAGGGACCAGCTGTTCTCTTCAGTCTTCAAAAGTTGCTTTAAAAATAACCCAAGACAGAAATATTAATTTTTTTAAAAGCTGTTCAAATGATCCCACCCTAATGCAGTTTATCAACACATTTCTTTACCAGGTAAAATTGTTTTTTCTGACATCCACAATTGCTTCCTAACTCTGTGCTGCCATTACACTACCCAGTGTCCTGTTACCAGGTTACCTGCCAGCCACAGGCTCATGTGGTTAAGCCACACAGGAGGTGACTTCTCTCCCCTCTCAGGCCCTCAGCTATTGAAGCAGTTGGGGTTTCTATTTTGCATTATATGGTTTGTATCGAGGCCAGGTTCAGACTTGCACTGAAATCTCACACCTCTGCTGCAGATGCAGCCACAACAGCCACGCATTTCTTCCGATGGTCATTACAGTCTCAGAACCTCCTTGTGGATTAGCTGTATAAAAACCTGGCATCAAGGCTGGGCTCCCTCCATCTTGTCCCTGGGGGTGGAATGCTCTACATTTCACAAGAAACTTCAGCCCCCAACTTCCCCTTCAGGCAGGAAAGTGTGGGAGGTCTGGGGCCTTCTGGCAGATGATGTGTCCTCCCCCACAGTCCTGCCTCCCAGCAAGACCTACTGCTGCCTCTCCACCTGGCTGACAGACCCCAGAGTCCCAGAACCCACTAAAGGTAGAGAGAAGAGCAGAGGAGGAGTTGCTCCAAGTAACCATGGCCAGGCTTGGGGCAGCCTGTGTGAAGCTGCAGCCTTGAAGTCCTCAGAGCAGGGAGCTCCTTGGTGGCTTGTGGGTGCTGCAGTCCTGTCTGGCTTATACTAGCACCACTCTCCTGGGCTGTCCTGCCAGGATGCTCCCTCAAACCCAGCCTGAAAACAGCATTTGAGGCAGCAGCAACTGAAACAACAATGTGGTGATCCACCCGACTTCTGGCAGCACCTCAGAAATGCTCAGGGTGTTCTGGATACTGAAAGACAGAACTTGAGGAAGTCCACATCTGAGCACACCCTCGTCACACTAGCAGAATTCTGATGTGAAAACTAAAACCAGTTATGATCAGACTGGTTTTACCAGGGCACAGAGGATATTATATCATGCAGTGCCCCATCAGCATAACACTGAAACAAAAGTCAGAAGCACAGCACACCTCTCACCCTGTCTGGATCTTAACCCTAAGAGTCTGTGACTGCATTTACTGAAAAATAAGGGTACTTTCTCAATACTCCACAAAAAATGTACCTCAATATGTTCCTTGGTGATAAGCCAGGGTCTGTGAGCCAACATTTTGTTCAGTTCTCCTAAATTTTGCAACTTTTGAGGTGCATTTTCCAGACCATTCAACCACTTAGGGTCTCCACCGACATGAAGGAAGTCATTCACATGGAGGTTAACAAGGTAAGAGCACTGATGGCGTGCTGCAGCCTGCAATGGAAAACACAATTGTGAAACAGAAAAACATTGCAGTAACCCAGTGCTTCATGGCAAATATAATACATTGTTTTCTCAAAATATTCAAGAGTAAGATTTGCAGTGACCAAAGGCCAAAGTAAAAAAAATAACTGGGATTAACACACCAGCCTGTTTAGATTATCCTTCTCTCAAGTGAAGCATTACTCATTTGTACACATTGTAACTATGCTGGCTACAGGTGCAATACACCTGTATCCAGGGAGAAGTACAGGGACAGATCTATTGTATGTCCTAAAACAAGTAACCCACACTACAGAGTACACTCCAGCAGGGAAGAGCAAAGCTGCCTCTAGGTGAATTTTCACCAGCTAAAACTAAAGCAGGATTTACAACCCATATACCTAGAGAGACTAAAGGCAGCTTTCCAGCAAAGAACAGACCCAGTATCATTAATTCAAGCAGTAGTACTTCCCCCATCAAATTAAGACACAGCTGAAAACTTTAATTCAACTTCAGCAGACAAGAATAAGTCCATTGTCAGATCTGAAATTATGAAATTGCACACTTTCTGGCAGAAAACTTGCTTAAAATTTAGTGATTCAGAAACAGATGATGGGACCACTGAATTAGAGGGAAGTGTACTCAACAGGACACACACAAAAACAAGCTCTCTTGAAAACACCATTTTTGAGATACTAGGGAAACAAAAAATAAATAATTATCTTATCTTTATAACAGATTTTTTTCTCACAGTCCTACTGAAACCATGAACAAAACCTACTGCTCTTACAAAACAATTTTTAACCCAGACCCCCAAAAACCCCTGCTCTGCTTGTCCCCTTAGTGCCTGATGAAGTGTCTCTCCAATTAGAAACTGCAAGATACAGTAACAACTGCTGTTAAATATGACCAGAGATTGTTGCCAAAGTGGCTGTTCCTGCTTTATGTTCCAGGCGTACCATTATCCCGATGTAGTGCCGGTAATGAAGCGGGAGAGGACCATCCATTTGCAGTAGATAGTGCTGAGTTTTTAGAAAGCTTTCAAGATACTGTGGGTGGAAAACCATCACCAAGGTAACGTTGTCCAGTCGGCCCAGGGTAGCAAAAGACTCAGCAAACAGCGTGTGCATCGTGGAGCCTTCGTTTCCCACTTGAATCGTCTGATGGAACAGAAAGAGCAATTGGCAATATTGTTGAAGTGCCACCCATAAAATAGCAAATAAACCTATTGCCACAGCACCCAAAGGCCCCAGTGAAAGGAATGCTATTCTAAATCTATCAGTGGCATTAAATCACATAAGGCAAGGCACACAAAATCCCTCAAATACCTCTCATTTAGGAGATCAAAAGTGGCTCTACAGCAAAAGGAGATGTTTTGGCTTTACACTCTCTCTTGTACTAGAATGACTTCTCATTTTCAGCTATCTCACCTTTACTTTCTTGAATGCTCCAAACTGTTAAAATAAACGGTGATCAAATAAAGGCTAATTGAATAGTAAATTTTACTAAGGAAATAAGAGGGAAAGAAGTAAAAAGCTAGCAAAGAGGACAAGAGAGAGAAATACAAGGAAACTGAAACTTAAAGCTCTAAAATTCCTAGAAAGCCGTATGCATATTGCTAACTTCTCATCTGCTCCAAATTCTCTTACCAGATGATCAGAAGAGAAGCACCAGAAATGCTCAGCCACAGCTCTTTGAAGCTTCTCAGATTATTCAGAATGGCAGAGGCAGCTCAGTAAAAAGTAACCCCAGACCAAGGGGGCAGGTGCCTCGTGGACCAGTAGGAAATTACATCCGAATGTTCACAAGGCAACAGACACAGAGAAAAGTATTGAGTTTCTCCTGTGCTAGATAGCAGTACAGGAGGTGTCATAAGTATCCCAAAGCTCCCCAGGGCTCTCACTGCTTCTGTACACTAGAACTGTGGCCAAAGTCTCACCAGGACTGAATGTGATCATGACTGAAAATGTTTTGCAGCTCAGCAGCTGTCCTGAAACCAAACGTGTACTACTACTAAAAGGGTGTTCCTTAAAAGCATAAAGTTCACTGTGTACTTGAAAACACTACCACACCTCCTTCTCAGGGATGAATCTGCTTGGTCCGTGTCCCAGTGGTCTAGGAATTCTTATTCCAAGTTCCTAGAAAAGAAAATCACAACGTTTCAGCATTTAGTTATAAACAGCTCTCTAGCTGTAGTTGCAAGAAGGAAAAGAATTCTCCATTCAAAGCTGGGCTTATTTGGGTACTCATGGTGCTCTTACACTAGCACTTTTGCTAGCACTATTTGTACAAATGCAAATATTTTTTTAATATGTGCTTTATAATTAGCCATGTTTGTTTACAGTGTACTGCCCCACTCCTGCAGTAAAAAATTCAACAACAAAGGCCCTGCCAACCGAAGAAAACACACAGAAATTTGCATGCACACACACAGACACTCTACAACCTGGTTCACAGAAAAATTCTGCATAAAGCATATCTTGGCAGAGTGTCCAGGACAAGGAGTTCAGTACATTGGCGGCTGCTGTGTGGTTGTGCTGCTGATACAAAACGAGACTGATGTCTGTGTGTGTGTCTGCATCCGCAGAACGCCAGCACATAACACTCTGTGCATCTGTCAGGAAATGAAACAGCTGTAACCCTAATCAGATTTCTTTCTCCCAACCTCAAAGAGCTCTTAAACTGCTGAAAGTACCTGATCTACATTTGCATCTGCTTTCTTTTCAAGAGAGGATAAATAGCTATTCCCCTTGGGAGGGAGGGCGGGCACTTTGCTCCATCAGAGCAGCAGCAGCAGCCACATCCTTGAACGCTCTTCTGTGGACATGTTGAGTTCCAGGTAGGTGGGAAGCTGAATACTGCCCTCCAGCAGTTCACTCCTTGTCCTCTCCCTCAGCTGGATGAAGCTTTCTGCCAGGCCTATGGCACCCTGGGCCCCTTTTTGCAGACAGGGAGCACATTCCATAGAAGTCTTGGGCACGTTTGTGTCTCTCCTGTTAAAGCATTCCCTTGGGAAGGGTGGGAGCCTTGGATCCAAGGGCAGCTTCTGCTCTTGGAAACCCTCAGAGAAGGCACAGAAGGGTTCATAGGACATGCACCAAAGCAGGACACAACCTCACCTGGCACTTTCACACCTGCCCACCTCCCCGTGGCTCTAGAGGCTCAACCCTTCCAGCAGCAATCACTGCAGACCAGCTCTCCTGACAGGATCACTCCCAGCCAGCAGCACTGCTTGCCCAGGAAAGATGTGAGCCCTGCCACCCAACAGGGCAGCAGATGGCACGGTGCTCTTAGAGATGGGAAGGAGACCAGGGATTACAGCTGGGGATGGAGCTGAGTGCTAAACACTAGGCTAGATACAAAAACTAATGGTCTGGACTCTTTATCTGTTCCCTCTCCTCTGATCACCTTTTAGAACATTCATTTTCTGATTACACCAACCCGATCCATGTTTTTGACTGGTTTTAGATTAATAAATACCATGTGTTGAACCAGTTCATGCTACACAGGGCAGGGCGACACCTTCAGCTCTTTTAGTCCTCAAGAGCAAATGCACCCCCTAAAAGCTGCCTGCCAAATGCAGTTTTAAAAGTTACTATATTTTCCCCACATAGATAAAGGCTGTTACAAGCTGTTTGCATGAGTTCATTGTACGAGAAGCAATTTTAATTAATCAGTTACCTTTCCCTGAACTTTCCCCTGAGATTAAAAAACAGCTTCAGAGAGAAGGAAACAACCAGCACAGGACTAAGTCAGAACTAGCAAAGCCCATCAGGCTCTGGCTTTCTCCCTAAATCCTACATCAGATGCCTTCATTTCTCATGTCTTATTTGGATACAGTGAGATCAAAGGGCAGCTCTCACTTCTAGTCTTTTCACATTTTCCCTTGGACAGTAATGTTAGTGATTTAGCTCACAGATCTCTGCTGAGAGTCTCAATAGTCACAGATAAATTCTGACTCTCAGCCAGGTCTCTAGCAATCCACTTGTAGGATCAAATTTGGATCTTAAAAATACCCCCCTCTCCTCAAAGCTCTAGCACAGCTTCTCATCTCAGCTACAGCTACACTAGCAAATTAGAGAAACATCCAACATCCAGACAACAGCAAAAAACCAAACCAAACCAAACCAAAAAAGTTTGTACACATCATTTAACTCAGCAGAGATGTCTGCAGGTGACTGCCAGCTCAAGCATTCCAAGAGAAATACCTTGAATTTTAATTTTTGAACAACTTTGTGTCAGTCTTTCCCTTTCCCTGAACAGTTACAGGAAGAAAAAAGACCACAAGATTCAAGAACTTGAGATCAACAGACTGCTAACATATTTTGCTTCACAAACTAAAATACATCATTAACAACACACTTCCCTTTTTTTTTTTTTTTTCAAAGCATGCAAAGGGCAAACTACACTGATTGCACTGATAAACTATGATTACACTGCATATAAAATGTTATATGACTTTAGTAACCAAACCTTCTCTGCAAAGTGACTTAGGGGATTTTGGGGGGATTGATTAAGTTGTTTTTTTCCCCACTCAGGAGAGAAAGCATCCCCCTCAAATCATGGCACCAGCACTTTACACTTGAGAAGCCTGGGTTCAAGCCTCTGTTCTGACAGAGACATTGCAAAAGATTTGTGGAGATGAACTTCAGTTTCCCATCTGCAAAATGGGGGTAAGTTTCTTTCTTTCAGAGGGTCCTGAAAACAGAAGTCATGACAGTTGTATAAATTGTGATGCATTAGAAATCTTCTGAAAATTGTCATTCTTCAGTTACAAGATATGGCAGAACTTTTAAAACCTTATCTTCCACTCTTTTTCAGAAGTAGTATTTCACCTAGTTTTCCTAGTACTCAAGAATTACCAGGCATTTTGGGGTGCTCCCAGTATCCCAGCATTTCAAATACTGCACAGACAACAGAGTATCAAGTCTCAAAACAATCCTAGAGCATCTTCTCTTTGTTTTGAACTTACTTCTATGCTCCATGAGGCCCTTCACTAAGCCTCCATCTTCAAAGTACACTCCAGAAGCACCACTCTCCAGCTTTTCTTGTCAAAGGTAAGACCTGCACCCTAGCCAGCCACAAGACCATACCTCTTTACCTCTCCCTGCACCTTCCTCTTAAAGAAGCACCTTGCCTGGAGCACTGACAGGCACTCAGCCAAACAGCCACAGCTAGGACAAGCAGGAGTTGCACGCAATCTGTATTTATTTTGCTAATTACAAAAGTATGAGTGACTCTCAGGTGATTCTGGACCACTGAGCTGCACACCAAAGTGACCTACCCAGCGCCTGCTTCCTTCCTTTTTAGTGGGAAGCTTCTTCCCTCCTGTTTGTTCACCTTGCCTCACCACTTCCATTCAGTCTAGAAACTCTGCAGCTGAAGACAGCTCCAAGCTCAGCAAGAAGCCCAACACAACTGAGGCGTTAGGTGCAAACAAATAATAATAATGCATCAGAGGTACTCTGTCTTCAAAGCCAGAACATAAAACTCAGATGGCTGCAAAGCTGAGCACCAAGGGTGGAACAGATCTCACCTTCAAAACCCAGGAGGTCCCAGCCAGTGGAGGGAGGTGGGTCTTGCCAGCTGGCCATCCACTCCACTGCTCACATACCTTGACAGAGGAGCAAGACTTCATCCACACAAATGCCATATCACTCTGCTGGCAGAGACAATCTCAGAAATCACAGAAAAGCCTCCTCTTGCCCTTTACCTCATGTAACTTGTATTCCTCCACAGCTACTAGAATTATTTCCACGGGAAGTATGCTCACCTGATACCTTCCATTTCTGAATCTACACTTCCCTCATCACTGCCATATCTGAGCATCTCATCTCATGGATTTTATTCATGCAACATTCCTGTGAGGCAGTGTAAGTGTATTATCTCTCAGTTAGAAAGAGACCCTGAGGAGCAGAAAAGCTACATGTCTAAGAGAGGCTGCTACAGAAGAATGGCAGCTTGTGCTGAGATCTCTCAAGTCATGGGCTAATGCCCTAAACATCAGACTGTGTGCCTTTTCAGAGAATTCTTACCCAGGAAATATGTTTTATGCAAATTTACACTAAGAAACAGCTCTTCAGAACTGACTCTACTTACGGCTTTTCTTTATATGAGCACTCTGTCAATGAAACCCACTGTTAGGTAACTTTTAAAAGAACAGGAACAGCATTCCTATAAAATTTAAGTGAAAGCTTGAGATGGAAAACTGAACTGCAAATACTTACAAGGTTTTAAAAAAATACTTAAAAGTATAACACGCTCCCTAATAATAGAACATCACCTCCTTTGGTACTGAACCGCTTCATAACATAAGTGAAGAAAACAAAAAGTCATTTCTAAAATGGACACCCAATATCAGTTTTCCCACCTAGAAACACTGAAGCAGAGTTAAGTTACAAACTGAGATGAAGAGACTCTAGAACAGGAACAGATCCCTACCCTTAGCCACAGCTCATGCTCCATGGTGTGTCTAAAAATGCTTTTTTCCGATCCCTGTTCCTCCCCCACTACTGGCTCCTGTCAGCTAGAGCTCTGTCTCTTATCACAAAACCCCTCCCAAGACTCAATTATAGTTTTGTCAGATGAGTATGGGGACTGTCACCAAACAACAAATTTTCAGTCATTCAGGATTCATGAGCTGAGCACTAGATAGGAACCACAATCTTCAGACTGCTTCCTTGGTGTTAACACAGTGAGTCATTTTGCACCCCTCAAGTACAGTCAGTACCAATGTCAAATATTCTGCCTTCCAGAAAGACTTATTTGCATATTTACTTGGCCTCGTCTGAATGGCAAAAAGAATATTTTATCACAGACAAGCCACTGGCAAAGTGAAAATGCAATTATTATTTTTTGTATAAATCACATGTGGATTAGCACCTTCATCTGACTCATCTGTGTCGTGATTAAGCACTAAATTACTGCTAGATTAAAACAAAATTATATGAAAATCACACACCATAATGCAATATAAAAAATTATAAAGGAAGGAACTGAAGAAAAGAAATGAGTTTGAGGTGACCCTTTTTAGAGGTTATGTTTTCCTAGACAAGCAGTGATTGTTTTACATAATCTAACTGCCCAACCTTAGGGTGATGCTCTGGGTTAAAAACTCTACCAACACCACTTCGTAGCAGAATTAACCTCCAATATGCCAGTGCTAAAAATTCAGTTCAGCATGCAGAATCACAGAATCACCTTGGCTGGAAAAGTTCTTCAAGGTCATTGAGTCCAACTGTATACTATAGCACTACATATACATTTGAAGCTGACACTAAATTTGGATGACATATCCATTTAGAGCTTTATATGTTTATAGGATCAAACAGCCCAAAGCATCCACAGGTCCAAGAAGCTGGGGCTGTATTTCCAAAGCAGACTCTGGCACTTACAGTCTAAGAGGCTTCCTGCTGCTGTTTTACTCACTGTGTCTGGTTCCTGCTTCCCCTTTAAAGGTCACAGACAGCAAAACGTCACTGGTGATGACACTGATGGGCTACGAATTTGGAGTTTCCTTGTTTAGGATCTTAATGACAATGATTGGCAGAGCTGGCCTCACAGGAAAAGTTATTTATCACCAAGCTGATATATACTCAGCTTAAAAGCCATATTTTCAGTTCTGCTAGATGTGGTAGCTGCTGTAGTTTCTCTATCAGATGGCATAGCTTTTGGAAACAAAGGTATTAAGAAACAAAGAGTAGTGATTAAATATGATTCTTTTCCTACAAGCACTGAAAAACCCAAACATCCCACTAATCCTACATCTTTTCTAAACATGGTGCCAAGTAGAACTGACAAGTTTTCCTATTTTATTAATTTACCTCATCCAGAAGTAGCTGCAGTTGTTTTGGGTTTCTCAAACAAACCACCATACACTTAAAATGACAGAAAAATTATCCCCCAAATGCTTGTGCACTCTAAATTTTTGGTCCGGTTCCATTTTCTGGGCATCTCAGACTGTCACTCAGCTGAAGCACTGGACATGTCTGCACTTGCATAGATGTAAAGAACTGAGAACAAGTACTCCCCCTCTGCTGCAAAGCACTTTGTTACACAGACCTACCACTCTCCACTGGAATTAGAGCACAGCAAATGTTGAACTGTTTCTATTTCACATAGAATACATTATTCTTACATGAATTTAAATCCTTAAATTATTTTCATTTAAATACCCGTCTCAAAGACCTTTGAAATACCAGATTTTAAAAGCTTCCTTAACTAGAGTTTAAGATTCAAGACAGAAATCAAGGCAAGCAAGTGGGTGCCCAAGATCACACACCCTGTTCTCAACAGCGGGAATAAAAGCAAAGCCCAGACTTTTCAGTCTCAAGCTCTCACACCTCTTTTCTGGTCACCTTCTAGGGCCAAGCAGCAAGGGCAGCTCCTACTGGAGTAGTCTCAAGGCAACCGAGCACTGCCTCTTCTTCCTCAGCAGTAACAGCCCTTCCTCAAGTGGTTTTGTGACACAAGTGCCTAGAGATCACAACCCAATTTACTTTTGATATCAGCTCACTGAAACCAAGAGGCTGAATTTCAGTGATTAATAGCTTTCCTATCTGCCAGTTCTACAGTGTGTATGACAAAACAAAGAGTATGAAAGGGCAGAGGATCTGGAAGGAAAGTCTGCCATTTCCACGCTATAAACACTGATTAAACACCAATAAATCAGTGCGTGGCACAGAAGAAAACAAGTTTTAGCATGACAGTTAGGGTCTGCATTATGTAGGATTATGTCAAAGAAAAGCAATTTCTATCCAAGCAGTATTAAATCTCTACAGCCCAGAATAACACAAAATACTTTCTTTGACAACCTGCAGCTTTTTGCGGGTTTAATAATTTTCTTTAAGATAAAAGCTCTAACGTGGTGACACTGAGAAACTTACAAAAGAGATCCGAAGTAGCATTTGAATTCTGGTTCAAAATAAAGCTATTGACTTACATTTGTTTACAACTAGAGCAAACTCTCCCGTCAGAAACACTCGACCAAGCCTCACTGTTTCAAAAGGATAATCCAAGTCTGTGCAAGAAGGGAATAAACACCGGGCAAACCCAAAGCAGAAACTAGTTGGATGAGCCTAAAATCCCAGCAGAGAGACCCAACCACCAGACGCACAAGCACCACACAGCCCTGACGGGACCAGGCGGCAAGGGGGAGGATGAGGACAACATCTGCATTGTCACTGCAGGCAGGAGATGGATATCCCGTAGGAGGGAGCTAGAAAGCAAAAAAAAATCCCCCAAAGTGACCTTCCAGGAGCTCTGAACGACATCGTTACGGGTCAAGCGAGGAGCCAGCAGGGAAGCCCCCCTCCTGCATCCCCTGTCCCTCAGCTGAGCTGCCGGGGGGGCTGCCCGTGTCCCCACCCCATCGCCCCACAGGGATCCCTCCCGGAGAGGGTCAGCCCTGCGGTACAAACCCCAACCTCCCCATCCCCAGGCCCCTCGCCGGGTACCTGCTGCCGGGGGCCCGGCCTCGACAACCTCACTCCAGCGCTGGGGGCCGGGCACTCTCCCTTTCCCTTCCCTTCCCCCCCCACTCTCCTCCCTCCCTCCCCGCCTCCTCCTCCTCTTCCTCCCCCCGGGGGCGGGGCGGCGGGCAGGGCTGTGCCCCGACGGGGCGGAGCGGAGCGGTGGCTCGGGTGTCTGTCAGCCGAGGCTTCCCCGGTTGCTCCGTCTCACCGGTGCCTGGCAGCCCCCTGGAATGCCAGCAAATGTCCCCGACGAGGGGAGGAGAGGTAGCGGCCGCTGCAGTGGGGGAAGACCCGGCCCCGGGGGCTGTGTCCCCGCAGAGCCCCGGGGAATACAATCCAGCCCGGTCCCGGTCCCGGCTCCCGGTCCCGGCTCCGGCTCCGTCCCGGCTGGAGGGGACGGCAGCGGTACAACCCGATATCCCGACTGAGCCTCGGTCTCATCTGCTCCTCTCTTTGGAGAAGCTCTTTGGACACGACTCCCCCTCTCTCCCCCCTCCCACTAAGCAAGAGTTTCTACCTTCTCTTTCAGCAACAAAGTTAATTACAGCTTTTAAACGGAGAAATCGCAGGAGGTTAATATTTTGCAGATATTTGTGTGAATAAGTATGCTGCTGCAGAATTTTTGGCCTTCTGCCTATTCCCAAGATCGTAACAGTCCTGGGCAAACATATGTTTTGCAATCACATCAGCAAAACACTCAGCCTTTGTTTGCAGCAGGCTGCA
Organism: Florisuga fusca; assembly: GCA_038090715.1. Taxonomy (NCBI): domain Eukaryota; kingdom Metazoa; phylum Chordata; class Aves; order Apodiformes; family Trochilidae; genus Florisuga; species Florisuga fusca. Next base: position 54,268,771 of record JAAWXA010000001.1, on the reverse strand, counting down.
CTCCTCTCCCCGACCCTCCCCGGGCTGTAAACTCTGCCAGATGCCTCACATCTCCCACCTCTCTCGGTTTGTGATTTTATGGCATCAATTATATCAAAAGAAACAAGTCCCTGAGCTGGCCCACATAAAGGATTTTTTAAATGTTTTTTTTTTGTTTGTTTGTTTGTTTGTTTTTTTGCTTTGTTTTGCTTTCCAAAGCAATCTGAGATTTATAAAGCTAAATTCTGTTAGATTGTTTCCCCTCAAATATTTTGATTTAAAATAAAATATTACTGACCGCCCCCAGGAGGAGAACTTCTATTGCAGTTTTGATGGGAGGAGGCCAAGACATCTCTGAACCCTTGAACATACTCATCTGAAGGAGGAAGGCTTCTGCCTACAATTCAGGCCTCTTGGTTTTGAGTTGCACCAAACTATCTAACAACCAAGCAGGGAAATTCCATGACACTGAACTTTACACTTCTGCTAAATGTAAAACCAAGTGCTGAAAAAAACTGGTCACAGACTGTTCCTCTTATGTGTGTACAAATCTTGCAGCAAAATGCAGAAAACACAGAAGACAGTAACATGGCAGCAGGAGACAAGGCAGCAGTTTTGCACATTTCTAATGCTAAAGCTTTAAAAACTTCCTTTCCACTTCTGAAATATCAGCTCCTCTCTGGGATATGCAATTGCCTCTGGAGAGTGAAGGGATACTCTTTTTAAAAATTTATTATTCTAAAGACTTAGCAGTCACTAGGTTAAATTACCTGGAGATGCCCAGGTACCACAGCTCCTTACCTGGGGCCTTGGCTTTAAGCTGGTAAATTTTTCCAGAAGAAATGAAGTGTGGTTCATACCTACTTGAACTTCAATAAAACACTCAACAGAAGCATAGAAAAAAGAAGAATACAATACTGCCAAGAAAGGTTGCATTTTGTGAGCTAACTAAATAAACTAATGAAGAACACTGATTAATTCCCACTGGCTACTTCCTTAAGGTAAAAATGTAACAAAAAAGACAAGGAATGGGCTCAGAAAAACTTGTACCCAGAAAAACTGATAGAAAAGAAAGTAATTACCTGAAAAGCTGAAATGCAAGAAGATGCCTCACCATAAGAAATCTTCCTAGATGTCAGATGGAAAATAACAAATTTACTGAAGGGTGTAAACACCCTTGAAAGAAAAGAGGAGGGGGGAAAAAGAAAAAACAAAAAACCCCACAGCACTCCTCAGTTTTGTGATTTTGACTTTTTTGTGGTTTTGTGTTTGATTAGGCTTTTGTTGGTTTTGGGGGATTGTTGGTTTTTTTTTGGGGGGGTGGGGTGTTGTTTATTTGTTTTGGGTTTTGCTGTGCTCCCCCCCACACACACCCCCATTGTGGTCAATTGCCCTGCCTGGCTATTTGTGAGGAAGCCTGTTTATGTTAACACTTGTTCCTACACAGAGAACCTTGGCAGATACAGATTTTTCTCTGAAATCATCCAAGGGAAATTCTCTCTCATGAAACATCCAAGTCAAGAGAAGGAAGTAGGAAATGCTACCATTTTCTTTGCTTTCAGCATCAGGGCAGATGAAGGCAGTGACAGCATGTCAGAAAAAGCACGTACAAAGGGGAAGAGGAAGTTGCACAGCCACAGCAAACAAATAATAATGGTCTTAAAAGCTCTCCCATGTGGCCTGAGTACACAAGCCCTGCTCAGGCCCCAGGTATGTCTCCGCCTGAGCAGAGTTATCATCACCCCAATCTGCTGCAGTGCTTTCTCCGAGCCCTCACACAAGTACTTCCAAAGTGCAACTCCTCCAAATCAAAGAACATGAGAAACAGGGCAATGTGCTCATCTATAAATCACTGAGCGATTGTAGACTGAGATTATTTCCATTTGGGGGCTAGTAAGACAAGCTACACAGACAGTTTCATGAGTGAATATGGTTTGACACCAGCACAAAGCTCGTTTGGATCCTAATGAGTGCAGAACCCAGTGCAGCCAGGGGACATGGGGACAGATCTATGGTACAGTTTGCATCAATTGAGAGTTCCCCTGGGGAACACAGCAGTGTGTCTGACCATCTATCTGTGCAAGTAAACAGAGATTGACTGAAACGCTCCAAAGGGAAAAAAAAACAGCAACAAATGTTTAATGTGAAAATATCCATAGATACCAAGTTTCCTTTCACCCAGAAAGGGTGTATGATGGATACTCCTGAAGTCACCTAAAGCAAACACCACCTAAATCATGGAAACATACTCTTTCATAGCAAAACACTTGCATAAAAGCTGCTTGCATAAAAAGATGGCATGTAACATCAGTCCTCTCTAGGTTAAGTCATCAGAAATGAAACTTTTCCATGTTGCCAAAGTTAAAGAAATGTCTTAGTGAACCTAAAAAGGAGACCAACCAGTTACAATGTGAAAAGCCTGATCCTACAAACACCTACGTCTGCACTTAGCTGCTGTAACTTGGAATAGTGCTATTTCAGTCCAATAGGGCAACTTTTTTTGAGTCAAGTTCAGCACAAAGAGAGGACTCCGAAGAACTGGCAAACCGAGATCTGAAATTCTTTCTACAGAAAAGCTATCCAAGCAGGAGCACTCAAAATACTTGTTAGTGCAATGCCTAGGACATCAAATTAATGTCTGAGAGGATCATCAAACAACTCCTCTCCAGGAACATTTACAAGTAAAAACAGATAATTCTTCAAGACTGTGAGCTACCGGGTTTGTGTTAGTTCTTAAGATTGGATCTCCCTCTCTTGTGGTTTCGTAGGTAGCACCAGCTGTGGCAAGACGTAGCAAACTCAGCAGAATAGATGCAAATACCAGTATACACATCCAAGTGCCTTTGAACCCCCCAGTGATGGCAAACAGCCACAGATGCATGCACGGTGTGTCCCACCTGCAGCTACTCCAGCTGAAGAGGTTCCTTCACTAACTTGGGTGCCACTACCCCCCAGGCAGGACAGGGCAAAATACACTCAGTACAGTCAAAGTAAGCAAATAGAGGGCTATTTTGGGGTAATAAGGGGCCAGGGGTTGATTTTAGTTTTGTTTGTTTTGTTTTGTTTTGTTTTTTTTAAGAAAACCCTCGTTTTAGCTCATTTTGGCTGACGAGGCATTACTAAAAATGGCCAGATCTCAGGGGAATGTAACTCCTCGTGAAGAAGTTGCAATAAGAGCATGAGGGAAAGACTCTCTTCAACCTGAACAGCTCCATCTGCTCCACCTAATCTGGTGCCTTAATGAAGTCAATAGGTGTTTCAGCAGCCCCACACTGCTCTGAACATTTCCCTGAGGATGCCTCTCATTCCTCACTGTCCACAGCCACTACCCTTTTCATAACAGATGTCAAACGTATCTCCTAATCTCTTCTATCCCTTTATTATACACTGTTATTTCTAAAATAGCAAAAATCTTTATCAGGATAGCACTATGGGAGGCACAGCAATCGAACCATCCATTAAGTTGATGAAAGAATTTAAATTGAAGAACACATCATCCTAGCATGTGGGTCAAGAAAATATGATCAGTATTTCAGAGCATTCTGCTTGATTTAACCTTAACTATCTGACTTGTCAGCCTTCAAATAACTCAGTCTATTATTAGAATAAGTACATAATTCTAGAAGAAGACAAACAGTATTCTTTGTACAGTCTAAATTCTTGTGTAAAAAGAGATCAGCTCTCAGGAATGGCATTGTACCTGATACCTTTATAATAATAACAAAACCAAGTTGTTTAGGAGAACAGAGAAACAATTTGCCACACCAGGAAATAAGTTCAGACCAATATCTAAAAGTTTTTCTTTTGTAGCCTGTAGGCTTACAAGGCTGGCTAAGGCTAAACATTTTACAGTGTTCAGAAACTGTATTTATTGTCAGTTCTTCAAACCTTACCCATTTTTAACATGCTATTTTTCTGCTTCTAGCTTGCTCTTACATGCTGCTTGCTTAATGGACACATCTTCAGCTTTAATGAGAAAGGGGCCTGCAAGTAATCAAGGGGATTTGTGAGTAATTCTGTGGTTCTGTAATAACAAATCAGGTCATTTCTAGCCAACTGTGTCCCCACCAAAAGACCCAGGATCTTTTATCTCAGAGATGCAAGAGGCTGTTGCTACACCTGAGCTGTTCTCACAGTTGACCAGCTTGAACTCACCAAGGCTTTAGCTGTTCCCTGAACTATTTGGTTTGTCACTCAGGACTCTTATTCCCCCAGAACGGTAATTCTTCTAGTAGTTTCTGGCTTTAAGCTTTCTACAACTTGATCCCACCTCCAAACCACACATTTTCTCTCCCCAAAGTCTGCCCAAATTTAACATTCCCTTCTGCAGTTATTAGGTAGAAGTACAAGGTTTAATTTAGGGAGTTAAAGTAAGTTGAGATCTTCAGATTATTCATGCTTTTGCAAGGACACAAAAACAGACACACAATTTCTAAGACTACTAAAAATAGGCAGATTTAAGATGCATATCTAAGGCCTAGTAGATTGAAAGAATGTCTTACCAGATTATTCTTCCCATTTTTATGAGGGTACACACCTCCTCTTAGGCTGATAAACAGCAGCTGAACTACAGGAGTTGTTTGTTAGGCTCACTGTGAATATCCAGTGTCAGAGAAGTGATGCTGTTCTGAGGTGGCTCCAGGTTCACTCACTACTCTATAACACTATGGTTAACAACACCCCTGGTTAACAGTCCACCCAAAATTAAAGTCCACATTAACTAGTTTAAAAGTGACCTTGGTAACTGACAGGTAGCTTCTGATCTTTTGGTGGCTAGAGGTTGTATGGAGAGGGGATCAGCTGTCCAGCTGCACATTCACACTTTGGGGAATGGAATATCTGCAGGCTGCCAGCCACTCTCTCAGTACTAAACAAACATTAAGGTTAAAAGACCCCTAGCTTAACCTTAATAAAAGACTGTATTTGGAGCTCAGTCAAGAGAAATAAAATTTAAGATAGCTCATAGCTGTCTAAAACTGGTTTGGCCTAAGGAGGTCTCTCCTCTTCCCTTCAGTTTAGCAACTGCCAGGTCACACCAACACCCAAGACATTTTACACAGCTCCTTGGAGCTGGGATCCATTTTATTATATTTTTCTCAGGCCCCCTCTCCCCAGGATGAATATTGAAAAGTGACAAATAACCTTTTCACAGCTGAAAGAAAATTCCCCCTAGGGAACTTGCTGTAACTCCAAGTCCCCACGACTGATTCTGTTCAGAGCAATGGGACAGTGCAGCACCCTCCTTGCTGTGCTGCCTGGAATGCTGTCTGACCCTGCTTCACCACTACCTAAAGACACTGTTGGAAGGCCTGTCCTACACAGATGGACCTTGCCTTATCACTCTGGGCAACCAAACCTTTGCAAACTGCAAACAGAAACCTTTTACACAATGCAGGTGCATGCCTGCAAAGCAAGGGAAGGCCAGCTGAATCACCTCAGTTTAACGCTTCTGAGTTTTTTTAACTGTGTTTGACCTCTGGAGAGAAGAAAAAGCAATGAAATGCAGCTTATTAATAGCTTCTGACGGAAATCAGGCACAATGACAAGAACATGGGGAAAAACTGCCTGTAGGAGTATTGGAGTATTACACCTGGCTTACTAGGACTGGGTGATACCATGAGGAGTGACCCAGAGCTGCGTTGCTCTGGGGTTACAGCCAGAGTGCAGAAAACGCTCTGCAAGCATCTGGTGAAGAAGCTGCAACTAAAACCTTCATGTTCTGGTATCTACTGACACGCAGCCCAGAAGCTCTTCTCTTCACCAGAAGCTTTATGTCATCTTTACCCTTAGGGCCTCCTGTGTATTTCTAGAAAATTGCTTGAAACTCAGGCCCGAGGTTCACGCCTGACAATTTTGCAGGTACCACAAACAAAACACTTATTTCAGCAGAGCCTTGAGGAAAGAACAAACCAGCAATTTATAAGATGCTTTGTTAGGCTTGAGTCAACCCTCAGTCTCACATATATCCACACTACAGCCAAAACCTAAGTGATTTTTTTTTTTCCTTTTATCTTTGAAAAGAAATGCAATGTTTTCTCCACAAGAAGACAAGTAACAAGAATAGATTGCTACAAAGAATGTCATGTCATTTAATGCATTTTAAGAAGACTCTCAGCTGTTTTTCTAGAGCTTGATTGTTAGAATGAGAAAAAAATCGAGTGAAACAGTACTAAATGAATCTGGGACCACTAGGGGTTGAGGAACCCTTATATCAGTAACTGCAATTAGGGGAGGGGAACTGTTTAGTGGCTTTCTTCTTCTACTTGCCACTTGCAGGCAGATGCTCAATGTGCCTCAGAGGGGCAGATAGAAAAAAGCCAAAACCAAACAAAACCAACCAACCAAACACAACAAAAAACACACCCTACAAACATAAAACAAACAAACAAAAAAACCCCTCAAAAAACCCAGATATTTTATTTCCAGTTTTTACAGTCAAGCTGTGGCCAAAGTATTATTTATCTGAGTTTGTGAGTTTTGGAAAAACAAAGGTTTGTTTGTTTTATTAGGAAAAAAACCAAGTACCTATAAAGCTGTATTCCCCTTGCGTTTTCTGTAACAACCCATCTTTTTAGTAAGGTTGCAAGTTCCTTGAGACTGAATCTGTCTACAAGTGTGTTTAATATATGGAGCCAAGTACAATAATATTACGGGATTTGTCAGCTCCTTTAGAACCTTATCTTGGCAAAAAAAAGTACAAAACTAAGTAGCATTATCCTAGAAGAGCAACTGGCATCACTGATTTAGTGTTAGCAGTTAAGAAATAGATCATCATCTAGTTACTATTCAAACTCTGATTGCTATAAGTTAGGATCTAATACCAGATCTGCATTTTTCATATCAAATCTGTTTCTTTTACTTTTAGAGTAAAACATTAACCCATGAAGACCTCTGCTTAAGGAGAATAATGAAAACAAAAAACAGATTAATCATGTATTTCTTACCATTTTTGAGAGTTATTACTGGTACTTTGTTTCAGTTCAGACAGCACTGTATTCTTCATTCTTCCCTATTTGAGATGATGATGTGGCTAAGTCATTTTGACCCAAATCAGTTTCTTGGCCTTTGCTTTCTAAACAGAAGAACTGAAAAAAAGCACTACTTTCCAGCTGATATACTTCCTAAAAGATCTAATCCATCTGCTACTCAGTAATCAGGACCATTTCCTCCAGAGGCTTCTTCTGTTTTGGCACCTGAATTAATATGCCACTTCTTTCTCTTACTGTAAGTTAAAAGGCCACTGACACCTGCCCTGGGGCCACCCTGCCTTGTGAACAGCACCAGCACTGCCTCTGATGAGCTGCAATGCCACTGCCAACACGTGCTTCAAGGACATGGTACACGTGTCCCTGTTCAACACTGCACAGCCTCTGCGTTCTCCCAAATCCTGGGTTTCTCCAGAGCTCGGAGAGCTCCCTCAAGGCCCCTGGGATGAGGTGGCTTGCCACCAAGCTGCTGGCAGGACCATCTCCTTACCTTGCTACCTTCACTGCCACCTTGGTGCTTTTCCAGAGGACACGGAGGCCATGGGTCCCTGCAGGATGGATGTAAAATCGAAGGGAAACTTCTGCAGCTGAGCTACTTGGGATCTCAAGAAAACCACACATTTTTTCTGGGCTTTGCAATGGTTCTGTCTGCAATGATATCATCCAAGAAGTGGAACTGTTAATACCTTCCCTCACCTGCCTTCTTTAAAATGCATATTTGCTAGGGGGACTAAGTCAAAAAAGGCTTGAAAACAATTCTAGCACTTTCTGTTCAAATATTGTTAAGTGTCTATTTAGGCTTTTTTTTTTTTAAAGTTAATCACAATATTGGAACTTAGCCCTAAACCCACTGTTTGTTAACAACCATAATTTTAAATCAACCACTTGCTATTGTGAGAGGAAAGGCCACCTACCACTGTTGGACCACATTGACTGCTTACCATACAGTATTTTAAGCATGTGATTCTTCAGGAAAAGCCAGGACTATATGTGCAGCCCACCAGATTCAAACATGCAGAAACCAAACACAAAATACATGTAACAGACATGCTGCTGCAGACACAATCAGATTTCCACAGCAGAATCAATATTGTGCAAACCAGCTACCATTAAAGCCTGATTTATAGTGGTTTTCAAACGTAAAATAAACGAACAAAATATAAGTAAATAAATAAAAATGCACACACTCCACACTAAATACACACAAAATTTACAAATATGGTATTAAAAGAGGCATAATGCCCTTAAATAAGGGTTTTGGTGTTAATAGTTGACATTTGAGCTTAAATATCTGTTACAGGAGACTAAGCTATAGCATGGAAATACCTCACTTTGGCAGTAAAGATAGATACAAATCTATACCTGTTCCTCTGTTTCTCATCAGTGTGATAGCTGCCTGCCAACTGCTCAGTGGGATTTTAAGTCAGCATAACTATACAGCAAATGAAACACTGACCACAGCCAGACAAGCTTTTCAGTATTGATAACAATGCAACAATAAACACAAAAACCTGTTAACTATCAGGAAAAAAATCAAGTTCTTTTGCTGACATGCCAGTGTTACTAACAACAACAGTGAGATTTCTCTTAATCAGACTCATCTTCCTGAGAAGTCCTCTTCTTGAGACTACCACAGAAAGAATTCATTCCATTATTTTTCTAAATGTAAAGATAATTCTCATAAGAGTAACAGATTATTTATAACTTAATCTGAAATGTGACCTGAAATAAATGTACATGTACCATCATGCTCTTCAGAAGTTGGTAGAGCTGAGATGAAACCAAGTTTGGATTGTGGCCAACAAGGGCCAGAGACCAGCTCTTAGACCTTTAGCAAATAAGGAATTACTTGGCAAAGCACATGTCTGGAGTTGTCAAGGATGGCTGCACAATGGTTAAAACAAGCAAGAGTGGGATGAGTCCAGTGTAAATAATTTTGGTGAGCTGGGGCTCACAAAAAAACCCCAGAGCCAGGATCTGCATTAGGATTTAAACCACTGAAGACTGGCAGGGAAGAATTCAGGTGCTGGGCTAGAGACAGAGAGAGAACCAGCCATCCAGGTAAAGTTTAGAGCTTGCACTAACCAGGATCCTGAACGGGAGGTTCAGCTGTGGCAAATGAGAGTGGTCCCTGCTCAGAGAGAGATTCTCTGCTCTGTGAGAATAAAGAAAACCCTGCATCCCTGAATTCATATGGCAATATCACCTATATTCTTTCTTTCATGTGCAAGGGCCACATTTTCTGCAGGGAATTTGTTTACAGGGTTATGGAAGATTAAAGCAGCATTATACACCCAGACAGGCACTTTTTAAATAGCTGTCTTGCATTAGTTCTTTTGTTGCAATACAATCAAGACATTGTACAGGGAGGGAATGTTTTATACCAGGGCCACTTGAGACTTCAGGTTGTTTCTGGCAGCACATTGCCCTGGCTGAGGGAAATGGTCTTGTACAAACAATCAAAATTCATCGTCTGACCACGCCTAAGCTGACCTGAACAGGAAAGAAAGATAACCCCCATATAAACTCGTACAGCAAATATGTTAGGAGTGGAAGACTTTGCCCTGTTTCACATCATATAGCAACTAGATAAATTCTCCTAACAGCTCTGAACCTCTCTTAAGCACAGCTGCTCTGAGGGGCAGAGGGAACATGAAAAAAGTAGCCAGAGGCAAGCTGGGGAGCTGGTTTGCAGGCAGGGACTCAATAAAATAAATCATTGGATAAGCACCCCACATTTCTGGATGGGAATGTGGGCACAGTCCGGGTGGTCAGCAGACCTGATTTTAGCTCCAGAAATTCTGAAAATATTGAAAACATGAAAAGTAACTGCAGTGCATCCAGAACACATTGAGCTCCCTGGGCACGTGCCTGTTTTGCACTTACAAAAGGCCAGAGCGTGCCCCAAACACATCAGAGTCTCGGGTGTATGCGCACAGCTGTCATTTTACAGAGAATATGTAACCCGCTACCAGAAGCCCCAAATGAACAAAATTCCTTTTTTCCCTGTTCTATACAATCTTCCAGGAGGGGAGAGGAGGGCATGGCAGGGGTGGAAGGGACAGGAATGTGTGTGGGTAATGACAGAGCTGTTTATGGGGTCCTAAAAACAGACTGACTCTCTGCATGGGTACTTAAAGATGAAAAAAACCAAACCAACACAACTGCCTGCCCTGCCTCATAACAAGAGAGATATTCACATCAAACAAAGCATACATTTTGATTTTTGGCTCAGCATTCTTGTCTCTGAATTGTTGCTCTACATACCAACAAATGATCCTTTGTTTTAAGAAAGCCTTACTGGCCACAAGTTTCCCAAGAGAGGGACACAACATCCTCAAGCATGACATGGCTGCCTGGTAATAAACAACCAGCATGTATAGGATAGATGGCACAAATCCTTGGCTGAGCACAGAGAAACCACAAAAACACTTTCTCTCGGGGTTAAGAAGACATCTGGACACAAGAATGACAGAAAGGTACTGGCTGCAGTTATCCTACAACCCTGCCATGCTGCCTTGTGTGCCAGCTTGCTGACATTTATATGCCTGTTAAAAAAGAGAGAACAACCACAAATAAGTCACTATGCATAAACTTTTTCTAGAAGTACAGCACAAAGGAACATTTGACACAGAGTTTTCCAAGCCAGTCTTAAAGCAATCAGCTTCACGCTGAGAGTAACTGGCTAACAATTCTCAGTCAGCAGTAGCTTAATTCCAAGCACCTAGAGCAGAGGAAGAATTGCAGACTGATTAAAAGTCACCAATATCATGAAGTAGAAGCAGAAGTCTGAACCTCTCAAGTAAATGTCTTTTCCATTCCTTTTTGGAACAAACTGTCTTGATGGAAGTTGTCAATTTCAAAGTAATTGATTTTTACCTTTGAGTATCCTACTAAATTCTTAACTCAGCTATGCATGGTTGAAACTGGTGTTTAAGAGGCCTTGAATGTGAATCATAGAATGTCAGGTTGGAAGGGGCCTCAAGGATTATCTAGTCCAACCCTTTAAATATTATTGTTTATTTAATATGTCTCAGCATCCTGTTGAGCACAGACTTAAAACTTTCCAACGTGGGGGAAAATCCACCACATCCCCTGGGTGACCATTCCTCTGACTGTCCCCATGGTGAAAAATTTTCCTCTTGTGTTCAAATGGAATATCCCCAGGATCAACTTGTGCCTTGCCTTGTCTTGACCATGTGGCTCCTTGTAAATAGGGAGTCTCCATCTTCTTTGTAGACTTCCTTTAAGTACTGGAATAGTGTAATTAGGTTTCCCCTAAACCTTCTCTTCTCAAGGCTGAACAAACCCAGTCTTCTCAGCCTCTCCTCATATGGCAGGTGCTCCAGTCCTCTGATCATCCTCATGGCTCTTTTCTGGAGCATCTCCAGCTTTCTGTACAGCAGGGACTAAAGCTGGATGGAATACTCCAGTCTGACAAATGCCGAGCAGTGGGGGATGATGACTTCTTTTTCTCTGCTGGTGATGCCTTTGTTGATTCAACCCAGCACCCATTTAATTTGAATAAAATAGATGAATATAAAAAACTGGGGAGTTTTTTATGAAGCTTGTTGACTCTGTTGACAGAGTAACAGCACTCTACATTACAGCTTTCAAACAGCAAATAAAACCTCTAAAAGCACATTTATTTTATGTTTTCTCTGTCAACAAGCAAAGTATCAAATAAATGTTCGTGGCATTTATCTTGCTATTTTGGCCACCATCAGATTTGAAGGAATACAGCTGCATCTATTTCTCCCACATGTTTTATACAAGTCCTTCCCTAAATATGTTTTCCTCCTCTCCTCACACAAAACTTCCACCAACTGTTGGAGAAGCTACGCAACTGCATTTGACACTCACGTGAACTTCCTGATCAGACCACTTACAACCTTTATCCCATGTTTCCAGTTGTCTCAGGGGGCAAAGGGACTGGGCAGCTGCTCACAAAGTTTGTAACTAACAGTAAATTGTGAAAGGAACATGAAGGGAACCAGAGTCAACAAATAAGATATGAAGATTTAAGCAAACTGCCTGCAGAAACAGCACATGTATTTAGTCTGGCAACAACCTATAACATTACAGAAGTGTATTGTGTACATCACCCTGGAAAGCATGCAGCTCCTGCAGTGGAAAGGTGCTTAATCTCCATGGCTTCCTGCTTACAAACAACAGTTTACATTGAGCTGAGTATCCCATCTTAGATGCTCTTAAAGCAACTGGAAAACTTATTAAAGCAGTGTTGCAGTTATGGGAAAAGTGGGTAGACAAAGACCTTAGAAGAAAGCTTCCAAGGTTCTCACTTAACTTGTGACACTTCTAAGAATCAGTGCATCTGTTCCATACTGTGAAATTGTTTTCCAGCTTTTTACTCCGTCTAGTATTTTTTCAAACTGACTAGTACAGCCAAACACTGATAGCAGACTTGTAAGAGTGCACAACTGAAAGACATTTCAGCAAGACCCTGGGTTCATGACCTGCTTTATGGAATGGAAATCTGTTTAAATATGAATCAAACATAGATTGATTCTCTGATTGAAACCAAAACTCTGGGCACTTAGATGATAACAACCTATGTGTTTATCTCTTAATACGCGTGTACCGGTAAGGCTCGTACACTGAGGGTAGGAAGCAGCTTCAGCAGTCACAAAATTTAGAACACAAAAGCCAGTTACTGAAGAAGGCAGCTAGAAGAGATGAGAATCTACATAAGAGCTGGGCTTTAAGATTCAGATCAGTGTGTACTGATCAACGTTCATCCACAAGCTGACTTCACTCCTTTCAGCCTGTGGTTTTTTTCCACCTTGCCCACCATTTCTTCTCTACTTAACTTTAAGGAATCAGAAATTACTGTAGAACAATTCTGATTTTCCTTTCGTAACTACCTTTTCTTGAATTGCTTACTGTTATACTGGTTGGGCTGTATTTAACTGAATACTACACCTGCTTGCCTGACTCCAGGCACAAGTGATTACTCAGTGATGCTGGAGCACATGCTGGCTCCAGTAAGTGGACATGTGCCACTATGTGCCACATACTGGTCACCTGGTGAATACAAAACCAGGACATACAGGCAGAAACCAGGATAATATGTTTCTACTGTTTTATTGTTTGCAGTTTCTCTTGACCACACTGCTTTCCAAATTAGGACAGCTCAGCTCTTCTATAACATGAGATCTAGAACTGAAAAAGGGGTTAGAGTGGTGTTCTAAAGATTCAATACCTCACAAGCAAAGCAAGCCCCCTATGTTCCCCTAAACCTTCACCTGTAAAGACTTTCTTTTTAGGTATGCATGAGTCTGATTTTTGCTGTGCTACAGGTTGCTGCTATTTCCAAAAGACCTCTACCTCTGCAAGAGGTACTCTGTTACTCTACTGATGGCTCATTATCAAAGCCACTTGCAGACTGAGAACATCTGAACTGCCCCAGGAAACACAAAGTCTGGCAGAATTTGGGTTTGAGTTTGTTATTAGGAACCTGAAATGTGCTCATGTTCACCAAATGCAGGCTGAGCTTCAGCTAGTATCACACCACAACTTCAGCCTTGGAAGAACTCCAAAGGCAGAGGCTGAAAATTCTCCTGGTCCATCATATACACATAGAAGTAGAAGAACACAGGCGGTATTCCTACTCAGTGCCTGACAGCTGGATCCACTGAGGCATTTGCTGGAAATGAAGGATGGCAAACTAGAGGCTTAGGTGAGGAGAGCAAGAAAAGAGCATTTGGGACCAAGGACTCCTAGAGAAAAGCATCCCTCTACTTGTCTGCTTAGGGACAATCTCCCTAAGGTCAGTCATACGGACTGACCCAGAACAGCGACTTCACAAATTGCAGTGTAGATCAGCTATCAGTATAAACCACACCTCAGACTTTTTGCCTGAGCAGTATCTGGAGAGTTGACTTTAGTATGGGATTCAACTTCACTGAAATTTCAAACAGTGAAAGTTCAAGATAGGGCAGGCACTTCATGGAAAACATGGTTTACCCAAGTCTGCAAGCAAACCAAACTGCAACAAAACAAACTGCAACAAAACAAACTGCAACTAAACCCTTCCCAATGTTCTTAGAGCTTCACTGTATAACCTCTGCAGATGGATTCAATAGAATTGAATTCCTAGAATTGAACTTTCAAGTTTTGTTATCAAGCAGAGCTGTTAGCAAACAGAAACACACAAGTTCGATGGGAGCTGGAAAAAAAAAAGTTACCCTATCTATTCCTTCCACTGCAGCTACTGGATTTTTCTCTCTTTGGACAAACACTCACCCAAGCTTGGGACAATTCCAGGTGGTTATGTCAAGGGTTCCTACAGCAGCCATAACACACAAAAACTAGTCTTCAGAGTAACTCTATGGATTTTATTATAATTTCCTCCTAAAATCAGCAGCATCATCTAAAGACATTATATGTTATTGAATATATAGCATATGGTAAAATCCAGATGCCTGCCTTTCTCCTCTTCAGAACAAATACAATGTAATCACATATACAAAGAGGATCTAATTATCACCTAATATATTTAAAATATGTATCATTTATATTTTATATATATGTATGTATATAACATAAATAGGCTGCCTCATCATAGCTGGTGAGGTGAGCTCTGTGTTAGGGCTATTTAATGCTTGTACAGTGCTTTTTGAGCTATATTGCCCCCTCATTCCCCCTTCTCTTTTAAAGCTGCATACTAAAATTCATGATTTACCATCCCCATCAGGTACATCTGGCAGATACCAAAGAGAGATATAAACTGGGAGAGTGTCTGGACACGCTATGATTAGGCCTTTTCCCTCCTTTATGTAACTGATGATCTTGCTGTTCTGTTAGACTTTTATAACTGTACACCTGCAATATAACTAGTGTAAATATTGACACTGGGGAGACAAGTGGGGATTTCTGGGAGGAAAAGGAGGGGTGGGTGGGAGATGGGAACTAGCCTTTAACTTTTTCCTCTTGCCTCAGAAGTGTCCCGTAATATTTTGCTTTACACAAAAGTTATTAGGGCTTTTTATTTATGCATCACTTCTGAAAATAAGATGACAGACAGGAAGACACAGCTTTTCATTCACTTACCCCTCCCCTATCCTTTCTCATCTCATCCAAAATCCAGGCTATCCTGGTCACCTAACTTGCCTGCTTCTGATGTGCCTTTTGTAAGATGGCCAAAGCTAAAGAGCATTCAAGGCAAAAACACACAATACACAATACCACGACTTGTCTTTGTTTCCCGAGTCTGTAATACACCCTAACATTTTATTTACTTCCTTCGGTCTCATCCAGGACACAATATGAGCTTGAGGAAAAAGCCACATAAGAAATAGGACCGTTGATTTGCACAAGGACTATTTAGCCATGGCACACAGCTCCAAAGAGAACTGCCTGACAGGCCATCTCTGGAAGCAGCGTGGTTGTTCCAGCACAGGGCTCCAACAGCAGAGCAGTCCTGGGCAGCAAAGCTGGGCAGCTTCTGGAGCCTGAGCTTATCTCTTGGCACAGTCTCTCACCACACTGTAGCAGCCTGTCAGAGCTAGCTCAGGTGCCTCCAACATAGCAAAACAAAACGAGGAGTAAATATATTCTGATTCCTTATCTGTGATGTTTGCCAGCCTATGCTGTTTCCAAGGGATGGCAGAAACCATTACATACTGGTTATGTTTATGTAACCAGAATATTACTTGCAGAAGTGGACAGCTATTCCAGCTATTCCACTGGGAAGTGGAGTTACATTTAAGAAACAAACAAGCAAGCCACAGAGCCACAGATATTCAGGAGTACATTGCCTTTGTGCAAATTTCGGGCAGGAATGAAGAACATTGATCTACTACAGCCCTAGGGAGATTCAAATAGCTAATCAGCCTGCTTGCTGTATTTATGTAAGCCACACAAAACACTCAGACTCTATAGGAGATACACTTCCATAACTTATGGCTGCAAAGTTAAATTTTTAAGTGCAGTTTTACTGTAAATCGACACAACTCCATTTGTATAGAGCATGAAGCTATCATGATAGCAGCAATCTATTCACTCTCCCTTATCCTCATACAGGTCAGGAAGCTGAAGCCCTAATACAAACAGTGTTTGATGACTACCTCCTTCAACAAATTTCATCATACAGTTTTGGTTTGGGTTTTTTTTGTATCTGCAGAGGAAGACTGACATTGTCATTCAAATCTCATTCCTGACTGTTTTGCAGCAACATATTCATGGTCCAGTCCTCCCTACAGATGACATACCTAAGGAATCCACATCAAGGACATGCAAAAATAATCCATCCTCAAAGCCCATCATTATTTTACTTAGTTCCTACTCCTGAAAAAAAGAAGAGGGTTTATTGGCTTATTTCTATTTGGGCTGCATAGTCTGCATAGATAAGATAGCCAGGTCTCCCTATTTATTAGTGCCCTTAGCCTGTTTGTATGACAACAAAAAGGACTCCACTACCATTCTTTAAGGGGTATGAATGACAAGGTGAACCTTAAAAACCAAAATACCACTTTGCATTTGAGTGCACTCAGGCAGGTGTCTCACTGAAACTCCTTAAGAGTATTAGTCACAGGTCCCCTGCTTCAGTGCACGTAGTTTGAGGACTATGGTCTAAAAAAAGTGCAGTTTGGCTCCCTCACTATAACCTCATGATGTGACTTGGGCATTTATGAATAGCCAGATCTCCATGCAGCAGAGATGCTAATAGCATGGCAAGCACCAACCACACTGCAAAGCAAGTGATCTCACCTAGGCAGCTTGTGTAAACACAGCACAGTCACACGCTGAGCTTACTTAAGGTTATTCTATGAAGATACCTACCGTGTTGGCTTGAAACACATAAATACGGCTTTCTGGGGGGCTTTCTCTTCCCTAACCCCCAGATTTTCCATAAAGCAAGCTTCTGGAAAGAATAAAGATTCCTTGAAAAAAGGGCTCTGTTGTTGTGGTAATTTAGCATACCACACTCTGAAGAATAACTTTTCTGAACAGTATTTCCAAACCCAGCAATCTTTCTTTCTGAGTACCCATTTCCATTAGGAAGTATTCTGCTGCTATAGGCAAGTACTGATGGCACTCCAGAGTGCCATGTTTGAACAAATTCACACTGCTGGAACATGGCATTCTCTCCATTAATGCATTTTAGTACTATTTAAAGCTCCTTAGACATGTAAGTGAAACCAAATTAAAATTCTTCAAGAAAAAAAAAAGTTCAAATCCTTTGAAAGAAGTTATTAATATTTGTGTACCTTTTTTCTTAAACCAAGAGATGTTACTTGTTGTCAAACTGAATGGAAAATGAAGCCTTTGGTTATTCACATGGTCTACCAGAAAGTCACTAATAACCTGGAATGGGTAGATTCAACTGTCTAGTGGTCTCACAGAAAAACAACTAAACCCCAATTCTGCCCAAATTAGAAGAGGGCAAATCCTATTTAACTGTGTTTAATCACCCCTGTACTGTCATCTGCTAATAACACTTAGAGTAGACCTCTATTTCACGTGGAGCAGTGTTACAGAACAAAAATCCCATAGGAGTAAATATGAAGGTCACTGATTATGAAATTTCCAGTTTGTAAACTATTTACCAAAGGATCCTGTATGAAAATAAGGTTTATTTTTAAATAATGTGTTTCACTAGATCAGTTAATGAAACTGGAAAACTACAGGGGGCAAGCTCTACTTCATATCATGCTTAAAAGCTTATCTACTTTTGTATTTATACTTTTTCCTCTCCCCAGAAGTCTGACTTGCTGTTTTCACAGACATGGCACTATTTTTACATAAAAACAAAGAACAGGCTTAGAATATTTGCTTAAAGTTTTTAGTTGTTTCTTTCTCCTCATCAAAATAGCTATTATTTTCTTAAAGGCTCCATTGCTACAAATGACAGAGAGAAGGAGAGCAGGAGAAGAAATACTGACCAGCCAATTTATTTTAGAGATACATGCTCTGGATTAAGTGGGATTTCAGAGAAAAACTCTTGTGTTAACCAAGTGATAAAGAGGTTTAGCCAACAGCTTTGAGGGTTTTGAGGTAACTTTGTAGAGTGAGGGACTGTTTAGTTTCAATATATAGTTGTTGAACTCTGCCTGGCTTACACGATGGGTGAAGAGAAGTCTGATGGAAAGTGTAAGAAACTTATTACATGTTCTTCAGTGATTTAATCTTCATGACCACTAAGAGTAACACATGTGAAAGAAATTCCTACTGCACACCATTCAGAATACCCAGGAAACAGTTACAAGGAAATTACAAAATTATCCCAGCTGTAGAAAAAGGATAGATGGGATCCTTAAAAGCCTATTCAAGACTAACCTCCTGCTTCAGCAGAATCAACTACAGCTTTGTCATCCTGACAGATGTTTGCCTAACCTGTTCCAAGGTCTCTAATGACAGACATGCCATGACTCCCAGTGTAAACAGTGCTTTAGTACCCTTATTATTAAGATCTAAATTTTACCTAGTACCATTACCTTAGTTTGTGAACATAGAATGACTCTCCCGTGTTGTACAAGGCAATTTATCTTCTTTTTCTAACTGGTGATGCAGTTAACTCTCACCAGTTCTCACAGAATATACTACCAAGAAAGGCTTTTAATAAGCTATTGCTCTGTGCTTATGAAAGAAATAAAAGTCTGGGAGCAAACAGCACCAAAAATAATGCATGACAAAGTACAGCTGAGAGCAGGTATTTCAACTTAAGTGTGGCTCAAATTATTCCTGTTCTCAATTCTTTTATGCTTGCTGCAGATTTGTGACTCAGAAGCAAAGAGAAAAGGATAGATAAAAAGGTGGCTCAAAATTTCTAAGGAAAGATGGTTTTGTGATAAACCTTTCAGAGCAGGGGAATGAAGCTACTAGGAAACAGGGCAGCACACAATCTTACTTCCCCTGAGAACATGCTTATCAGAAGATGGGGGAAGCAGCTAGGGGGAATGACACTAAGGAGTGCTCTTTCTACTCTAATTGGTGTCTAATTGGTGTTCCAGTGCATCACTGGGAAGGGTCTGGGTCCTTCCAAAGGCTTAGATGCCATCTCTACTCACTCCGTGTTTAGCACCAGCTCTTCCTAATTCTTGAGCATTTCTTGTTCTTCTCCAGCAGCCCCACTACTGCTTACTTTAACAGGGAGAGAGAGGTTATTTCTTCAGAGACAGATGGGTAATGGCCTTGCACAGAAAACTTATTTACTTCATCTTTGCCTCAGAAGATGGGGACGAAATGCTCTACTTGTTCTGCACAACCCTCTGCAGCCAAAAAAGAGAACAAGTAGTGGATCATGTACTGCTGAAAACTCCTGCTGCAGTGAACACTCTTAAAGAAGAAGGAATTAAAGGAATTACATTCTCTTCACCCTGGCATAGCTGGAGGCAGAAAGTCTTCTTCATGTAATTTTTCTGGGTGTCCAGCTCTAGGTGATCCAACAAATCCACAGGCTATCCACTGGAGAATCAGCTCCTAACATTTCATATCTTCTTCTCCATTCTCAAGCAAGAGACTAGACCTCTCCACAATGAACAGCAGGAGAAGGAAAATCCTAGCAGGAGGTCCATCACTGTGCTTCCTGAACACTAGCTGAAGTTCAGAAGCAGCATTTTCACCTGTGCTCTCTTCCATTGCTTCTTTTGCTGGCAATTTACTACAATTACATCCCTATTCCTTGCTCGCACCAACTCCACAAGCAGAAAGCAATCCTGTCCTACACCCAAGCAGACCCCTAGATTTTTTTCTTGCACAGCAGTAGCAGTGCTGTCATTGCATCAAAGCATAGAGATGATTAGGAGCAAGACTCTCAATGCACACACAAAGGGAAGCTAAAATATATGGCTGTCCTACTGAGGACCCTCAATGCACTTATGAAGATTCACAGAAAAGTAGGACCAGTGAGTCTCCAAGCAAGATTTCACCCAAGTGCAGGATGATTTAAAAAAATTTGTCAAACCTACTTAAGGGAACGAACGTGTGGTAGCTCTTTCCAAGTTTTCATGAGTCAAAGTGAAAAAAAAGTGTGGAAATAAAGACCTCAGCTAGGATGAAATGCAGGTGACGGATGGGCAACAGGTTTTTGCAGGACCCTTCCAAAGTGAAAGGATATTTCTAAATAACTGTTTCAGAGGAAATGCAGCACAGAAGGGAAAGAGCTTCCAACCAACTTGAATGGATAGGAAAGTGAAGGGGATCTCTGCCAGCTTCTAGATGAAAAGACGGAAAGAGGAGGATGAGATGGAGCAGCAAAAAAGATAAAAAGATCTCTAGTAAGAACTGAGCCAGGTGGTTAGATAGAAGTATCTACAAAAGATTCCAAGCACTCAAGCACTTGAATTTGTAAATACAAGGTAAGCAGAAAGCGAAAGAGACAAAACAGTCAGCTAAGAGAAGGAAACTGATTCGACCTGACAGAAGTTGCACTTGTTGTCAATCAGGACATCCAGTGCTGCCTTACAAAGAGTCTGATCCAAAGCAAAGTAAAAGACCAAGTTCCCAGAAAGGCCACTAGCTCTCTTTCATGCATTTTGTTTCAACACATGGCTCTGCAGAACATTCTGCAAGGAAAGATCTTTTTAAATGTTCCACGGTAAGTCTAATTGGTTTTAGGTGTTACCTCCAGTCTATTCACAAGGGAAAAAAAACAGTTTGCCAGAAACTTTATACTTGCCACAGTGGGTTTGCTCATTTCCATGGATCTTCCAAAATGTTGCAGCTGTCTAGGAAAGCCAAGTAGGATGCCATACAGCATGTCCAGTCATAAACCAGCAATATTTCACAAGCTTTTCACCTGCCTACAGTAGCTCAAGGGCAATACTGGTTGCTCACCTTTGTATGTGATGACAAAAATCAATTCCATAGCAAAAGAAGGAGGAAACAATGCTGAGTGCTGCTCTGACAGACAGTGGTGTGTAGCTGAGATGAATACCTTTCCCTCCACTGGAGCCTCAAATTAATTTGTGAACATTTGTACTGGAAAGTGGATGTGTGCACAATGGCACAGTAGAGAGGGGGAAAGAAGATTGTTGGAAAACTGGAGATCCCCAGGCTACTAGCCTTTTCCTCTCATCCTACAAGTAACTTAGGACCCCCTACTTGCTTACAAGGACTCCTTAAATAAAAACACTGTGCCTGCATTGTGGTAGCCATGCACAAAAGCCCTATTTCCACCCTTATTTGTCAATCAGTGCTAGGTTTTCTTCTGTATTAAACTTGCTGCTTATTCTTCATTAAGGCTTAGTTTGAGGCAATGATAAGTCTACATGGAATAATTTCCCGTGCAGAAAAAGTCTTAGAAAGCCAATTTCTTATCCTACTTATAAGCTTACAGCCTCACTGGAGAACAGCAGAAAGAAAACATCATGCTAGAGCAGTCACCCCAGTAGGAACTCAGTGAATAACTACGTCTTCAAGAAGCCGCCATAACATAATAACAGTAAGTGAATACCTACAGAAAAAGACTGAAATCTGTTGTTTGTCAAATTATAATACGAATCAGTACACTAATCCATGAAGGAAAAAAGCCTTGGTAATCAAATTTGATGTGAAATCCTACTCTACTAATATCTGATAGAGATTATTATTGTCCTCGTTAAATATGTTGATCTTATTTATCCAAGTACTGTAGTTATCTGAAACTGAGAACTTTATTGTCAAAAGAGGCATTTCTTTTTCCACAGTTTATGTCTGAAAGAGTTCTTTTACAACTGCCTTAAAATGCAGTTGTGTTGAAGCAGCATTATTTCCTTGCCTTTGCACTGTATCTTACCTATCTCACATGGAATATACTTAGCTCGTAAACAAATGCTCTAAAAAAAAACACCAAACCTTTTATATAGTTGTACAGCTGGGCTTGTAAATTCCTCCAGGTCCAAAAGTCTAAAGTGCATGCCTACATAAAAAGTGTAGCACTGTGCCAGCGCAAGAAGGCATCTGAATGCAAGCCAGCTTCAGTGCAGGAACTGTAACTGTGGCACTGTTTTCACCATTTCAGAGCTAATAAACCCTGCCTCTTAATGGGAGAAACGGGTCTACACCTCCTGGAAGACACCCAGCCATAAGGAAGGTCGAGTTACATCCCAGATATGCACTTGCAATATCACTCTGTTCAGATCATTAACAACCATACTGGGTTTCAAGCAGCTAAAGTGGCTTTGCTGATGCTGCTCAGTGCTGGACAACCATCAGATTCATTCATTAATTCTTCAGCATTAATTCAGAATCTGTGATTCTGTGATTCTTACTCCACTAGAGAGTTGACCAAACAGAAGTCAAAAGCAGTGTGCACTCATGCAAGTTGCTATGCTTAGTAGATAACTCTATTGTGAGAGGAGACAGTATCTGTTGGGAAAAAAAAAAGCTATAAAAATAGCTTTAGCTCTATGCAGTATTTGTAGATAAACTGCTACCAATTATTTAAAATGGGTTTGCTTCAACTGACACAACCTATGTGTGCCCCTTTTTAAAGACTGCTTACAAATGGCTTGAAGAGATAAGACCAAATCATCGAGAGAAGCTTCTATAAGCCAGTGTACATTTTTTTACATCAGGACTGAAACCAGCTTATACTTTACTGATGAGCTGGGTTATGTAGGGAACAATATTTGCAAAACAGGCTACTGACAAAACTATGTAAGCATATGCTGTTGTTCTTGTAGTACTGTCAAGTCAGCCTGGGAACAGCTGCTGCTGTGGTTTCCTTGTGAAAGTGTAAGCACTTTAAGATCTGATAAGAAACACTGTAGGAGTACATTATAATATAGGGACAGAAATTCAGTTTCTATTCTTCATCCTAATATATTTGCTAGGGTAACTAAAGCTCTGTGTGACACATGCAAGTAATTCTGGGCTTTAAACATGAGAACTTTCAAGTTTGAAGTTTAAGTATTTGAACTTGACACTGCCTATCAATGCTGGATAAGGTATGCAAGATTCCAGATTTTAACCCTTTTTCAGCTTCAGACAAATTATTTATGAAAGGGACAGCTTCTAAATTAGAAAATTTAAATATGCATAATCTGAATATCTCCATGTTGTTTACTTGTAATTCAGAATTAGAATACAGTTATCTGTAACTGCATTTTTAAAATTCTGCTTGATTCCTGATGTCAATTTATCTTGAAATGCTAATTTCATGCACTGAGTACAAATGAGGGAGAACAGAAAAGAAATTGAAGAATTACTCGGCCATTAATGTGGGCATCCACAAACTTTGTATGCTGAAGAAACAGCCTCTCATCTCTCAAATGTGGTAATACATCCTCTAAAACAAAAAAAGGATTACCTGAACAGTATAATATGCGTGCTGTCTTGCTCAATGAGATTAGCACAAAAGTTTAAATGGATCTGCAACAGTCTTTAAAGTAGCTGACAATGTCTGTGTGATATACTCCCCTTATCCCTTCCAAAAATGGGAGAGGAAAAGGAAGTTCTATTTTCTAAGCTCGAAAACTCAGGTCTTTTCTACCTGTGTCACATAAGAACTAGCACAGCTACACTGCAATTTTAAGCAAGTAAAACTCTGGTCATAACCCACAAGTCTGGCATGTTTTTGCAACTCTGCTTTAATACCTAAACAGCCCTGCCCGGCAGTCTGCTTCCAGGAATGCCATCTTTTTTTGCACACCTGCCTGATGATTTACAAGTAGGATTTCACACTTTTGTTTTCAGCAAGGGAAGCCCAAGCTCTACACGGGTCCTGCCTCCCAGGAGCTCCATCCATCCGTGAGACAGGAGCACAAGTGCCAGAATCTCTGCTTTAAGTGGTAGCCTTGTTGACAAGGCACTTGCCTGCAGACTCTTTGGTCCTCTGGTCCTGTCTTAGGCCACATTCATTGACTGCTGAAGAATAATTCTCATCTGGGTAAGCACAAGGATGAAATTAAAGTGTGGCTACATAATAATTTCATTCTGAAAGCAAAAGGATATTTACAGAAAATGAAGAAGGAAAGAATTATTGGTAGGCTGCACTCATCTGGTAAGGAAAGGTATTTACCTTTGAAATTTATTTGATAAACAGAAATATATTTAAAATATTAGAGGCAAAATATACTGTTACATGACAAAAAATTAAATAACTTACAGTTTTAATTAGCAAAATGCAACTATTCTTTTATGTGGGAATCTTTATACTCACTTTAAACAGGACATTTCTCTTTTCAACTTAATCAGACAAAAATTGTCAAAGTCTATTAGAAAGAAAATTTAGCTGTTTTTCAAATTCTGAAATGAAGATTCACCTTTTCAAATATGCCTGCATAATAAACCAAATCTAGATCTTTAAATATCTGAAAAGATTCCTATAATTCATCTTATTCTAAATTACTGGGATTTTATTCTAAATTTTATTCTAAATTACTGGTGGAAGCCCCATCCCTGGGGGATTATAAGGCCAGGCTGGATGGGGCTTTGAGCAACCTGATCTAGTGGGAGGTGTCCCTGCCCATGCAGGGGGGTTGGAACTGATGATCTTAAAGGTCCCTTCCAACCCTGAAAATTCTATGATTCTATTTGATAAACATAGGGACTACCACACTGTTTAAATGCTAATCATAAGCTGAGAATACCTTTTTCCATATAATGGCTAAAAAAATCTTACTTCAGAGATCTGGCTTTAAACTTTTTGTGTTAGCATATGTGTGAGTATGTGTTACACAATATGTATTTTTTAAATAAAAGCATTTTACTGACAAGGAAACTGGTCTCAGCTACAAAGTCCAGTCCTGCTCCTTCATTAGAACTAAATAATAAATCAAGGCAAATTAGAAAAGAGTGCATATTGCTACTTCTACAGGAAAACATTGGTACAAGCCATCTAGCATTCAGTTAGAGTTCAAGCATCAAGGACAAGCTAACTCACTGTTAATGAAACTTCTTGTCTGGTTGCTCTGTCCATATTCCATTTAGAAACATTATCCTTCCTTGCTTATCATATGTTGGCCCAGATCATTGATGGTCAAAAATAACTTGGATTATTTGCTATAGATATTATTTCTACTAACATGTGAAATTAGGACCTAAAAGAAATGTTCTGACACAGGCAACACATGGGCATATGGCTATATCATGGAACAGACACTTACACAGCCCTGAAACATGAAAGGACTGCCAAAAACTCAGAAATTCACAAAGACCAGTATTTCAGCATCTATTGCCTTCCTCACCTGGAACCGAAAGAAAAAATTCTGAAATTTGGAGATTAAATTGTAAGTGGAAAAAATTGGTAATATTACTCATGCAAAGGTATCTACATTTCCTTTTTTAACCCTCAGAGCTCAACATCAACACAAACTGTCAGGTAGAAGACAAAGTTAGGGCAGAGAGAATTTACATTAGTTTTTAAATTGGCTGGGTTTCTTCAATATCACCTTAAATATATGAAGAATTCAGTGAAATGGCTCATGTTATTTCCAAGAATTTATAGAGGATGGGCAAAGTATCAAAGACAGATTTATTGAAAGAAGGAAATAAAGAAGGAACCAGTTCAGCCAGCTGAATTTCAGTTCCTGAAAAAACTGGGACAGAACAAAAAAAACAAACAGAAATTCAGCAGAACAGTTTGTAAGTGCCTAGATGATTGTATGTGAGGAAGTGAAAGCCAAAAACCACTTTAAAACACACACTGAGGACAGGCCCTCACCAAATCTTTCCAACTTGCCTTCCACAATGGGACAGTCAGTTTGAAGAAGTGAAGACACTTGTACATGCTACAATCCTGACTTTAAGCTAAGGAAGTGATGAGGCTGCAGCCATATAAACACAAAATTGTATTGTGCTGAAAGAGCAAGACACCAGTGGCTCACCACCAGCATGAAAAGATGCAACACATGGGATTCCATAGCAAATGCCCCTAAGTCCGTGTCTGCACAGAATACAAAAAGCTTGTGAGGTCAAAGAGGACAAGCATGAACTTCTAAAGGTTCTTGACAAATTGTTCCGGAATCACCTAAAAAAAAAAAAAAAAAAAAAAAAAAAAAAAAAAAAAAAAAAAAAAAGGAATACAATTCCTAGGGAAGATATTTAAATTATTATTCTCTGATATTATCAGCTATACAAAGACAGGAAGGGGAAATAAGATGCTAGAGACACTGCTTGAAGAGACGTAAGGCTATAAAGGATTATGGCATCATCAGGTCAATATGAAAAAAACAACAGCAAAAAAGCCTTCGTGGGATTCAGGCACGGCAATTTAGTTTGTAAAGAAAGCAGAGGAAGCAAACCTCTCTGTTCTACTCAGCAGGACTACCCCATCGTTTCAGTCAGTGTGTATCAACAACATGAACTTAATGCTCTCCTCTCTATTCTCACCAAAAAAGCCTGATCAGATGCCTAGAAAAGACGACTGAGAAAGAAAACATGGGAACAGAGAGTAAAGCCAAATCACCACAAAGACATTTGACCTAAAGAGGAGGACACTGAGAAGAAGAAAGAACATTCTGTAGACTCTTCACTGCTCAGACTCTTAAAAACAGGCAAATAAACTTCTCATGCACAAGGTAGATATAATTTGTTCTTCCCTGGGGCATCTTGATAGATCTAACAGATCTCTTCAGGTCCTTCCTTACCTTCCCTATTCTGTGGGTTTATGAAAACACATTTTAATATATCTAGCTATCCCACACATAAGGACAAAGAAAATAATCAACATGTACACATGGAAAAGTAATTTGGAAAGCACTGTCTCCAAAAAGAACACTGGGAACTGCCTAGCAGGCTCCACTGTGCATTTTCAGTGTTGTTCATCTGCCTAGAAGGCTAATTTGAGCTCAAAAGTATAAAAGTAAGAATATCAGGTAGAACAAATGTCAGCCTTTCTATACACACTATGCTGATCTGACTGCTTAAGAATATGATGACTTTCCAGGTGCCAAAAAAATACTTGGAAGGATATTTATAGCTTCTGTTTGACTTGAAGAATAAAGGCCTCTTGGTACACAGTTTAAAAACTTCAGTCCAGCCAAATTATGAAAGAGTTGGTTGAGGGACTACTTGATTTTTTTGCATATATACATACACATACATATATATTTATACACACGTACACTCCTAAGACTCATTAAGATCTCTTGAAAAGGAGAAAAAGTTTGAAAAAAAAGATGATTTTTCAGATCCATAAATTAACTCAGAGAAAAGTACAGTTAATGGAAATTGCCATTACACAAATGTATCTTGCAGAGATACCACTTCCTAGCAGCAAGAACAATTAAATACTGAAAGCTCTTACTAGAGGAAATGGGCATGACTGCTTCAAATTTTTAAGCAAGATTAGAGATCTTTCAGAAGATATACTTACATTCATCTTCTGAGAGAAGAACAAAACTCCATGATCTATATATACAAGAGGTTGAGTCAGATTATCACAATTTTCTAACCTGACCTAGCAGCCTAACCACTTCTTTCCCTCAGCAGTTCTATTAGATGGTTCCTAGTCCATGCATTTTGCAACAGGAGAGAGCCAAAGGGACTGAAAAAACAAAAGTGACCTGATGCAAAAACAGGCAGAAATAATACTGTTTCAGGCACCCCAAAAGCAACAGCCATATATAAAATCATTCCTTCAATGCCACAAAGCAAGAAAGGAGCTTTAAGACTTGGCAAGTAGAAAGCTCGAAGGAACAGAGTGGGAGGAAACGTGCAAGGAGAAAAATGAGCAGAGCAGGAAGATGGCCACTGACCATTAGGGAAGAAATGGGAAACTTGAAAAGGCTCTGACCACGAGCAAAGAGAAATGAAACTCATTTGCCACTGAAGACTGGGAAGAAAAAAAAAAAAGACATTCCACTTTTCCTAAAAGTTGCCTGATATATGTCTTGGTAATTGTACCTGAGGCATTCTGTCCTCCCTCCATAAACTCAGACTTGCCTGACAAAGAAGTTCCAGAGTCACCTGGCTTTCAGGGGCATCATAAAAAAACAAGCACCCATTTTATTGCTATTTCTGTACTGATTAATCATAGAATCATCATAGTTGGAAAGGACCTCTAAGACCATCAAGTCCAACTGTCTAAACCTACCCTGTACCTTAAATGTAGTCAGTGTTTAAATTCTAATTACTGTACGAGTTTTTCCAAAGGAATCTTTCCCTTTTCTCTAATAACAACTAGGAAAAAAATTTCCAATAATAGATTATGTTTCCAAGCGTGGTTACTGTCATAACAATTTAACCTTCAGCCCAACATAACTACTGCTACAACAAATTTTCTCTTTGGCCAGCAATGCATCAAGCTGTACTCCAAAATACTGTCACGGTTGCTACTGGATGCTCAGCAATGTAACTAATTCATGCTCCCTGTCTGCTCCTTTAATTTAAAATTGCTACTATAGCTGGAGCCTTTCTGTGACAGCAAAAAAGCATATTTGACAGGCTGATAACTTAAAGTTCCCAGCCTTAAGTTCTCAATATTTTTGTCAAAATGTTGTCACAAAAAATTCATCATAATGAAATTTCATATGTCAGTATAAATTATAAAGTTACTGGAAAACAGAAGTTAAGTTAAATAAAACTAGTTTGTTGTTTTATGGCTTTTTTTTTTTTTAAATTAAGACAATAGTTTACAAAGTATTCCTAAAAATCTAATACTGAGAAAGATTTATTATGCTGCAAACACATAGATTACTCCAAAGCAGGCAATACATTTACTGGTATTAGAGCAGGGGGCACCCTTAGGACTTTTCTGCTGTTTAGAAAGTTATGTTAGAGTAATTTAAGTTAAAAGAGGTATAGAATACACTCATACTTCATAGCCCTGAACAAATACATTAGTGCCTATGGAAGAAATATATACTCAGATTAAATCATACTTAGAGCAGATGCATAATGGAGTTTGGAAAGGAGTCGTAAGGGATGATGAACTAGGGACTAGAAAGTCCCAAAACAGGAAAATGAAAGGATATTATAATACAGGACTAGCAAACTTCTAGACATTACAAAGAGATGCAGGGGAATGCAAGAGGGACATGCAAAGAAAAGCAGCCACAGACGTGGCTCAGTGAGGTAAGTTAGACCAGAAAGTGGCTATGGAAATAACTTCATCATTTGGGGCTGAAGTCGTGTGCAGGAAAATACCTCTAAACTTCTTTAGAGTGAAAATGTGATTTTGTAATGCCTGCTAGGCCTATGCTTTTCATACATTAATCTCAGTAATAACATAATCAGGGTTTGGAATCTTATGTGTATCAACCATGTGTTTTTGTAAGAATGCTGTAGATCCAGGAGCCCATAGAGCAGTGGGTTATACCAAAAATGCCTTTAAAAAAACAGTCCTAGAACAGCTCAACTCAGAAGTCCCATTTCTGACTGAATGAAATCTTGAGTTCATGTGACAGAAAGTTAAAACATTTTTCTTTATGTGATAAGGAAACAACAGAATGTGGAGGAGTTTAGATATATAGGGGGAAAAAAAAATATATACACATACATCAGGGATGCGCAGGGAAGAAGAAATTACAATTTGGCACACATTGCAGATCTGATTAACAATGAAAAGGAAAATGTCAGCAGTAAGGCATACAAGAAAAGAACAAGCTGACTATGTCAAAGCACTTCTGGAGCTAAGCCATCTAACAAACATGGAAAACATTCTGAGAGATAAAATGCTCCACAAAACATACTGAGACAAAGTGTTTGATTAGGATAGGGGGGATTTTTTTGCACTACTGTAAAGCAGCTTCATCTTCCCTTTTCAAGGTTTTTTGCTTTATAGCCTTTTAAAAAACTGGCAATTTAACACTATGGTCTTCTAAAAAGGCTAAGACTATCAAAACCTCTAAAATCCTAATGTTCATAATATTTGAATTGAACTTCAAATGTCTTCTAGACAGCACTTCCTATGCAGAAGAACAATGCAGCATCACTAAATCCTGAGCAACAGTACAGCCAGGGAAATTAAAACAGAAGCATTACTTTAAAGTATTTTGGAGAACTGCTTTTAAGGCAGATATTTACCATTAGCGCACATTTACTGAGCTCCAGTTAAATGATGAAAACATCTCTTTTTCTTTTTAAGCTGAAAGTGAAATTTTAATTCTTGCTAATTCACTACCTAAAGGATGCATTAGCACCAATACCACCTTACTGAGTGAGGACTTACCCATATTACAGAAAAGTATTTGTCAGCTGAACAAGCCAACCAGGAGTTGTCTGCTTCAGTCAATACCTATTTTCACAAGGAAGTCATGGACATACGTAACCTGCCTAGGAAGAACAAATCTGAACTTTACAAAACAGTCAGCCTATCAGTTTACTTTTTACCCCAGTTATCTGTAACCAATGCTAACAGTGCAAAACTGTTCCCTAGTTAAACTACCACAACCAGCAAATATAAAATTCTTGGGAGATGAAATGCTCAGTCCACCAGAACCCAGAGCAGGCCTGAGTTTCCTATTTAACAGTAAAATCATGTTGTGACACTGTTACTCTGAGAAGGAAACTAACATTTCCAGTCTTTTTTCCTGATTCTGAATCCATGGGCAAGCAGCACCAATAGCCTTGAATTTTAATTGCTGGTGCAAAACAGTTCATCCTCCCATTTATTGATTCATAGCACTGACAGTCCTAGGAAAGGTTGTATGCAAATGTATCATAAATGTACATTTATGATTTTCATATGTAAATCATATATTAAAATAGGGCTTAATTACAACTTTAACTCCCCCTCCTCCACCCCGTGATGAAGAGATACACTACACAGCTTTCACTGTAGGATAAAGCTGATGAAAGTAATTAAAATAGAACTTGTACAGTTGCTCAGAACCACAGTCATTTTCTGCAGCTTCAGCATTTCCAGAACTTGCAGGAAGGCATCAGTAGACTGCAACAATGAAACAGAAATCCACCAGAGATCTGAAACAATGTAAGCAAATACAGGAACTTCCCCTTTTCAACTCTTGATAGTCCCTGATCCATACAATATCCCACATCAAAAAGTTTAGAAGATGTAAGTTGGACGCAGGAAAATGCGAACTTGTCCTTGACTAAAACTTTAGTTCATATTCTCAGAATTTAATTACACAGTGACTATGGTGAGGATCACATTTACTATGTAATTGAAGAGAATGTCAATATTCAAGGGGACAGAATTTAGGTTGTATGAATGATTTCAAACACAAACAGCATCCTGCATAAACCCCAACTAAACTTCAAACCTGGAAATGTGGGCACTGCATCACACTACTGATGGTGCCCCAGGGTACAGGGATATATTTACAACTAGAAGTTTCTTTACACATTACAGGCTCTTAGATTCCAGGAACTCTAATGACCAGCAACATTTGTATTTATTTTGCAACCTTCTCCCCCTATTTCAGCTCCAGGGCAAATGAAGATCTACGATGACTGAGTCACTAGACTGCAGATTTGTGGAAAGAGCCCAGTTCTACCCTCTTACATCTCCACCCTCACAACTGATGTGACAGCTCCCTCTTACTCCAAGGCAATGCCTGCAACTGCTGTGGTGTTCAGAGGCATGCAACAGCACAAAGAGAAATTCTTCTCAGTACTTACACCTCTGAAAAATCGGCCTGAGAGTCTTAGAAAAAAAAATGTCTCTTGTGAGAGAGACATTTTAACAAACAACAAAATATCTGCTGCAAAAAATAGACAGTCTTCAAGAAAAGGTCATTAACAATCCTTTCAAAGTAAAAGTTGGGATGTATTATCTGCACAGGTTTTGCACATAATATTGACTTAAATAATACAAAACAATATTAATTCAGAAAGAAATGTGTATAGCTATGAAACTCTCAACATAGACTCATGTAATGACTATAGTCATGATAGTGACCACACAGAAGTTCTTCTATTGCTACAGTTTGTAGCTGTAGATAAAACGTGAAAATGTGTAAGACTGACAAAATGGACTGACAAATATTTCTGAGCAGTAGTGTTATAAAATAATAATAAAAAGGCCCTATGAGTTGCAAAAACACTTAACTTGATGCATGGTGGTTTCCATGTTCTATTAGATCTATAAGCCAACCAGCTCAAATTACTGAATCACTCACTTCTTTCTCTGCAATCAAACCATGTTCAGTGTTTTCTCCAGCTCTG
Organism: Florisuga fusca; assembly: GCA_038090715.1. Lineage (NCBI taxonomy): Eukaryota > Metazoa > Chordata > Aves > Apodiformes > Trochilidae > Florisuga > Florisuga fusca. The sequence continues at coordinate 54,236,789 of JAAWXA010000001.1, read as the reverse complement.
ATTTAGTGACCTCAAACATTAGATAAGTCACTCATAAATTATCTTTTTGTTTCAAGTCTGTCTTTACTCTTAAGTACATTTGATTTGGGGGATTTCCTTTCTTTCAGTTTTACAGTATGGAGAGGTCACAGCCACCTGTCTGAATAAGTAAAGACAAAGAAGAGGTGGATTAGACTACAGTATCTGAAGCTTTTCCAGTGATGGAACAAATTGTTTGCATATTTTTGCCTTAGTTTCCACTTGACACAGAATGGTATAATTCAGTCCAAGCCTTCTGTGTACGAGGCAATTATTTATCAGCTTCCTTTTGGCAAAGATTTCTTTCACCTCTTATTTTAAGGCACTGAGGGTACCAAGGTGTTTCCTGCTCAGCCATTTATCACAGCAGGCTTATGATTTATTTTAACAAGAAACCCGAGATAAAAAGGATATCACAATGCTCCACAGGAGAAGGAATATAATTCTAATATCCACCAAGACAGAGTTCTAACTCTGAATATTCTCCTACCAACGAAAGCACTGTTAAGCCACGATTAACCACAGCACTGTACAGACTGCTGATATATTTAGGAATTACTGTCCCCCTCCCCATTTCTCCCAGTGACACTGTTCACAGTATTATGAGAAAGTTACACTTATCATAGAGCTAAGTCTAAGTTTTATCTATATACACACACACACAAACATTCTACATCATGTTACTAAAACTCTGGATTTCTTCTGCCAGGTCTCATCTTCTAACAGGTATGTATATGCTCTTCCAAATACTAGCCTGAAGAAATTAACTTCTATATGGCTTCCACCTCCATTTCAAGGTTAAGGTTCATCAGTAATTTTTAACCTTTCCTTACAGGGACAGCCAGGTTAAGGGATTTTTAAACCTTTGTTTCTGAGCATAAATATTCAGTGCAACACCATGGTGGATTTTTAATAATATGGAAAACAGCATATAAAATATTCAAGTGTTGTCGTCTTCAGACAGATTTTTCTAAAGCAATCCGTGGATTTTAAGGAAGTTTTGTGGGATTTGATACCACATTAGATAGAACAAAATCATAAACTGTGTGGCAAAGTTCCCTTTGACCTCAAAATGAGATGATTTAACCCAGAGATTGTGTCCCCATTTTTGTGCCCAAGTATAAACCCAGTTGGTTCTTCCTCAAGCCAGGCTTTCTGAGGCACAAGACAAAATTAGTGGTTTGTTGCATGGCAAGTGAAACAAGAATCTGTCCTTAAAATACAAATTACATGCCAGCCACAGCATTCTGGCATCAAGATGTGAGTATCTTGGATCATATGAAAATGAGAAAGATGAAAACATATATAATGAGAGGAGCTTGTTAACAGAAACATGGCTGATATTTGTGAGAGGGTTCTGGGGAGACCTTATAGCAGCCTTCCAGTACCTGAAGGGAGTCTACAGAAAGCTAGAGAGACTTTTTATAAGGCCATGTAGGGATAGAAAAGAGGGAACAGTTTCACAATGAAAGAGGGTAGATTTAGACTAGATATTAGAAATTCCTTCCTGTGAGGGTGGAAAGACATTGGATGAGGTTGCACAGGGAAGTTATGGATGGAAAGCATCTCTGCCTGTGGCAGGCAGGTTGGAGCCATATGATCTTTAAAGTCCCTTCCAATTCAAACTATTCTATGAGTGTTAAAGACAGTGAGCACCAGCTGATGAAGCTACTTTCACTGAGATTTTAAATTGCTACTAAGTTTACATGAACTTTCAAGTCACTACAGAGTTGATAAAATCTATTTCTTTATTAAGTTTTTAGTTGCTGATATCACAGATACGGTCCTACTCCCTCCAGGAGCTGTAATTTAATTCCAGAATTCATTAAATGGTTGTGCTATGCCTATTCCCTGGGCTGCATGACAAAAGATCTGGGACGAGGGAGTATAATTGAAGCTAAATATTTCCCTCATTCAAGGATAAAATTTTGGCCTCTATCTTCTAAAAGAAATGCAGCCTTTAAAAAAAAAAAACTTCACCTTTTCCTTGAATATTAAAAAAAAAAAACTTACACACAAGGAAATTAGCACTTTTTTCCCCTCTTCAGTTCATCTGCATCCTCTCAGCATTAGGAATTAAGTAGATATTTTCCTATCTATCCAACCAACCCACTTTCCATTTTCCCAGCCAAACATCTGTACTTGCCCTTCCTCATCTGCTGTTCTTGACGAGTTAGTTTACCATATCAATAGCTGCAACTCCTTTTTCATTTCACTAGACAATGGATTGGTGCTTATCCAAACCTGAAACACAACAAGCAGAGGCTTGTCTCTGTTTAAAAAGAGAAATCAGTTAACCGTACATGATAGGTTTCTTATAAGATTAAAACTAAGACGTTTTTAAAAATAAGGAAAAATGAAAGAAGAGGCAAGAGCAAGGAGTCCTATTTTTATTTATTTTTTTAACGCTAAAGCACTACATTTGATGTAAAGCAGACTAGAGAGAAGGCCATTTACAGGCAATGCAAACACATTCCTACAAACCACAGTAACCATTGTTAAACATTTACTTGTTTTTGCCTGTGTGCAGTGTTACCCAGTTGGCCACTTTCATTTTATTCAATAAAGTAAATGTGACGAGATGTTACAGTACCCAATATTGTCAATTCATTACATATTTTAGCCATATATGTCCTGCCTGGGTTATAAAACCCTGTAAACTAAGAATTTTAAACTAAAATTAAAACTAATCTATGGCATATGAGCTGAAGAACCAGAAGACAATAAATGTGCAACTCCTTTCTGTAAATCTGTTTTGAGAGCTTTCTGGGAGCCAAGAATGGACTAATAGATCAGACTGAGGAATAGAACTTTCCCCACAGCAGGCTCAGCAGCTTCAAAACCAAACAAACCACTCTATCATTTTCTCCTATTGATCTACATTAAAATTTAAGATTTAAAAGAATTTTCTTAAGACTGCTGTGAAGCAAAGGTAAGCAATTCCTGGTTTCTTTGCATCTTAAGGACGTGGCTAAAATCTGAAGTGTATTTCTTGGGAATTTTTTGTTATTATTTGTATGGTATGTATGCAAATGGCACTGTAAAACCCATGCTAATGGTTAATTCCAGACTGATCTGAATCAAACAAAGGTGCTAAATCATTTCTTCATAGACTTTAATTGTGCTTTGTGTAGGAACCTCTTTTGCCATTATCAGAACATCAGTGCCCTATAGCAGCAGTATGCAAAATATCATGAGAGTTAGCTACTAGAGGTCAATATTCCTCTCTAACTCCTGTATGTGCAATATTTTCTTGTAACTTTTATTTTTTAAAGTAGAAGCAAGCCTTAAGTGCTCTTTTTTACACTTATAGGGGAAAAAGAACAGATGGACATGTCTTTGAACATACTTGTTTTCCTACAAAGTCAAAATCTTATAAACACTCACTGGAAAAATGAGTAACTCTGTGGTTCCAACGAAGCCCCCATGACTCCAGAATACAGTTTTCAATCACAGCCTGGGGTTTTGAGCATTTTGCAATCTAAGGACTCCTTTTACAATACTAACCTTTTGCCATCTTTTTAAGTATTGGAAACAATAGGTCATCTGACAAAATCTAGGACTGCCCTACCAATCAAAAAGACAGAAATGACAACATTTTATTGTTAAAAAGAGACATGTTACACTGTTTAGGTCTAATGTGAGATGACAGTCTGCCTGAGAAAAAAAAAACAACACAAGTGCTGTTGTCTTTCCTATTAACATCTCTAGACACCCATCATCCAGAATTGTTAAAACTCATCTCTTTCTCTACTAATTCTTCCAGGATTTGTAAAAGGTTATTCTACTAACATCCTCAGCTCTGAAGATAAAAACTGGTCCAGACTTTTTGAGGTAGAGATGGCAACAGAAGCCAAATCTAGCAATTCAATTTCTAAAAGCCTTGCCAAAAATAAAACCACCTAATTTAACACGGCCTTCCACTTCTATTTTAAATATTTTCCATCCTTTTGGTCGTCCTCTTTATTTCATTCTTTGTGTTCTATTTGACGAAAAATGAAGCAGATCTATTCTAATTGCCCTGTTCCCTGAGTAGTAAACACAGACAGCACAGCCCACCACAGTATGTAAAACAAGAATTTGTTTCCCCTTACTTGCATGTCCTGCACTTGTGAGTATGGAATGCCATCTGCTATCCAGTCACACTTTTTGAAGCTCTGCTGTCAGCTTCCAGTTTTACTGGCCAACTTAATATCAGCAAACACATTATGAAGTTAAGAGAGTGACACTTAACAAAACAAGAACGTTCAGAATTTCTTTGCTAACTTTGTTCTGCAATAGAGTAAAGGAAGAGGATGAGTCTTTTATTCTGCAAAGGGGCTAAATAGCAACAAAACTGCTGCAGAGGGAAGGGCTTTGTGTTAAGGTCTGCACTGTTCACCATTGGCTTACTAAGTCTCAGGTTACCCAAGCATAATCCTGACAAGCCAAGAAACCCTAGGTTTTTACATCAGTCCTAAGGCACAGATATAAAAGATTCTTCTCAGGACTTTCTACAGCTAACAAAAGAAAACAAAGGGTAAGGGAAGCAGACAGAAAGCTCATTTCTTTAAGCAGGTCTTCAGCAACCTCTGTGTAAGTGAACAAGCTTTCTTCCTTCACCTAGCTATCCTTAACTACACTGATTTAAAAATGTTCCAGTCACCAGTTATTAAAGTGAACATAAGAGAAATGAGGTTGCGAGCTCTCCAATTCCTACCCAACAGAAAAAAAAAAAAATTCTATAGGAAAAGCAAAAGGTTGCTATAGGTATAGCAAGCTTATAACTAACAAAAAAAAAAACCAACAAAACAAAACAAAACAAACAAAAAAAAAGATGAACAATACCATTCCCATTCTATTGCCTCATTTGCAACTGTTTAATTGCATTTTTAAAAAATTTTATTTTCTTAGATACTGAGGAAGGTTCTTCTCAGCCATTTTTCTGGGTTAAGAATTTAAATAAACAGATTTATGCATCACATAATTTAAATTATATTTTGCTGTCAATTTCTCTGTAAGTGCAGGTGTTATTTTCTCACCGATTCACACCACAGAGCAGGAAATTTTAATGGGATAGTGTGAAAGCTTATAAAAATATCACCAAGGGTGCCAAGATTTAAGAATGAAATGTGTAATGTTGGTTAAGCAAAACCTATAATGTAGCAAGGCTAGTCTTTTGAAAATCTTGAAACATTAATTCTATATAGATAAGAAAAACATAGGGGCCCATTCAAAAGCTGACTGGCAATTTAAGTGTTACCAACCACGGGCTTTATCCATATTTAAACATCCCAGAAGCAAAACCAATTATTCAGGGGAGAGGAAAAAAAGCTGAACTTCAGTTTAAAGACCTTTATGATGCTCAGCTTCTCTTGTCTTTAATCTTCCCTTCTCATTCTTCTATGCATCTTTGTCTCCTCTTCCTGAAGGCAACAACCCCTTTAGTCAATATTTCACCAGTGCTTGTCCAAACCCTTATTACTTGAAAAAAAAAACAACCCACAAGTTCCTGCTTCTCAACTAGTTTCTCACAAGCTTCTGATTTTGTATGCATCTCATTGAACCACAGTGTAAGTCATCTGTATTTTCCATATAGTTTTCTTCCCTAGGATTTTTTTTTTTTTTTTTGAGAGGAAGTAGGTTAATGAGTTCTGATGTATTCAGTTATGCTAGATACTTACTCAGCTGAAACATTCACTGCAGCTGATCAAATCTCTCATTCATTTATGGTCTCAAGTTATTTCACATAGGACTTCAAAATATCTCTGGTTCTTAACTTAAAAAAAAAAAAAAGAAAAAAAATCAAAGAAATTTCAGAATCTGTTTAAAAGAATTTAAGAGAAAAAAGATGCCATAGCTCACTAAAACATGATCAGCAATAACAACTTGTTATTTACAAAAATAATTAAAAGATACTATTGCAAGTATAAACAAAATTTTACAGAGCAGACATAAAAACAGCCTTAAAAGAATAACTGCTTTCAGCATAAGCTGAAGTCATACATTGTAAATCTGAAAAACAACTTTCTGCTCTATTTAAGATGCAAGAAAGTTCTTCAGTGTCATATATACCCACCCAGAAAAATACAAACAACAGACCTAGACAACTCACACAGCCCTCATTGTACTTAGGAGAAGAAAAAAAAAACCACCACAAAACACCCAAAAAAAAACAAAAGCAAAAAACCCCCAACAACAAAACCCAAAACCACTGAACTCATTGCACTCATTTAGCTCAAGCATCATAGCTGTTTCCAGGAGCTGAACTGTGCTTGCTCAAGTTTATTCGGATATTAAAGGCAGGATAAAAGATCTCTCGCTGAAACGTAAAAGATTTTATCTTATTTTTAGGAAATAAACAGGTTCCAGAGGTGTGTTCCTGCCCGGCCAATCCCGAGGCTGTCGTGCAGCTCTGCCACCTCTCCCAGCCCAATCGCAGCTGCCAAGGGAAACTCGTTCTGCTGTTTGTCCCGGCGGTGCTGCTGATGATGAATGGCTGCTCCGGGGGGTGGGGGGGAGAGATCAAGCTGTGTGGTAAATCTTTCTATTTGTTCCATCTGCTTTTCTATTTTAAACAGCCGCAGCCATCAGCCTGGCACCCTACGCTGAGTACATGTGAATTTCGTAAGGGAAAACATTTATGTAAGTGAAAACATGGCTGAGATTTGTCCTCCCATCCTCAAGCTGAAGGCTGGAACTTCCGCAAGCAGCTGTGGAAATTCATTGTTAGTTTGCATCTACCTTCCAGAAAACGTATGGCCTAACATAGCTTGATTTTACAGATGTTAGAGGGGCAGCTTTGCAGTCATAGCAGATTTCGAGATGATGGTGTTCTCCAACTTTTCTTCCTCCCGCAAGCCCCATTTACACTAAGACATGTAAGATGGCAGAAGTAACGTGTGAGTGGAGTATGTGCATCGGAATATGTCCTTCAAATATACGAAGGCCTAACATACAAGCCTTAATTATCTTGCAATTAGGCTAAGGTTGTGCTAGCGTAAGGCACGCCAATCCAGCCTGGCTCCAAAGGTCACCATTTTAGAGGAATGTTTTACAATTAAGTCCATTGCTGATTTCTAATCTGAAGAGGCTGGCAAACATGCTGAGACAAGCAATGTTTTGTTTTGTTTTGTTTTGCTTTCAAACACCATTCTTGACTTAAGCCCAACCTTTCTGGCCAGATCCCAGTTTGGCTGAATCCTGCTTTCCCCCTTATCCTTCCAGTATGTTGTTCTTTGTATCCTGACATACTGTGCAGTGCTGCTGTCTGCCCCCTGACAGCTTCCTCATTTCTCAGAGCTCCCTGCATTTCAATGGTCAGCAAAAAGACCTCCGTGTCTTGGTGAGAGTGTCTGCCCTACCACCAAATTCAAATGTTTTAGGTTTAGAAGGAAGCAAAAAAGAAAAAAACCCAAGCACCTACTTCTTTCCCCCAGCTTCAGTTCAGTTTATTTGAAAGTTTGAACACAGTCACTTCTGAAATCAAGCAAATTAAAAGTGAAGTGAAATGGCAAGAAAATGAAATGGCAAATAGGAGTACTGTAGGTTTCCTGTTCACAGTATCTGAAGAAATTACCTCTCTTAAGAGAGACAACTTCCACCGTCTTCCATCTATATATATAATTTCGTAAAAAAGCTACGCTATAGGAGTTTTCTAAAGTGCAGTAAACTGGAAGCATTGCAACTTCAACAAAACATCTCTGTAACTCTATACCAGCAGCTTTTCACCTAATTTAAAATTACAGTAAAGTTCCATGAGTGCTATATCCATTTTACAGGTAGGCAAACCGAAATGGGAAAGTAATGCATCCAAGATCACAAAGCAAAATGGAGAGAGGCAGGCCCAGGAATGGAATTCATTTGTGCTCTGAGATAGGTCCCAGAACTGTGATCATGTAATTTTAGTATTACTAAAGAAGCAGAAGGTATATTTTGGGAAGAAATGCCAGAGGAGAATCTGTTAGCAAGGAGTCTTGAGGGAACACTCACATGTCAAGTGTTTGGAGTGATTAAAGCCTCAACCATATTTCTGTCCCCCTCTTAACACAAACCAACATATTAAGTACCTTTCAACAGAAGGACACGTGAATGTGAATGTAACACCAAGTTGGCAGAAGCTTCATAAGTTAAGATACTATCTTAAAGGCTACCTACAATAGTTTTGATAAGCAGAATTTGAAGCTGACAAGCTGGCAGATTCACTGTAAAACTTTGCAAATACAATAACTTAACAAAATAAACCACAATCGCAGTGTTAAACTCTTAGGAATAGGCTATTTGTACAGTTTATATTACTTTGCAAGTTTCACTTAAGAGAGGATTTTAATCTTGAATCAGTATCAAGACTGTTGGAAAAAATTAGCACATTTAAGAAGGATTCCAGGACAGGGATTGTTGTCTTCTATGTTTAGACAGACTCAAACTGCCAGTTTTGAATAATATTCTAATGTTAACACAATACACAGTTCAGTCATGCTACCACGGGACCTTCTTTTGGTTCAACAGTAAGCACTGGAAAAATAACACAAAAAAGCCTCTTCAAAAACATCTTGGAAAACTCATATCAAAGTAACCTCGAGAAAAACAAACAAACAAACAAACAACATACTACTATGCTTACTTGCTCTTAGAGATGTATTTTAGATTTAGGCAGATCCCATGAAGTTGTCATACTGTGTCTGTCAAGGAGCTGCAACACTAAATTGTGCTTTCCCACAGGCTGACAGATTTTCTTTCATTTGGGATTGCAGACAGTTAAACACTGTTTGCTTTATTTCCTCACTCCCCCACCCCCATGTCCTGCCTCAGCAGTACCTTCTTCTGTGGTGTTACCCTGTGTCAGAGGTACCATACATGATGCAAGAGGCAGAGGCACCATACATGATGCAAAAATGTGCAATCTGGAAGGACTGCTATTGATATAGGCCCAGTACAGTATGTGCTTTATTAGGCAAAGTCAGACAGATCCTGTCTGTACAGTCAATAAATACAGAAATCAATAGCTTCATCTAGTAAGCAGCAGTGAAACTGAACAGATGTTTAAAAAACCCAATGTGTTGATTTCATGACACATCAGTTGGCAGCATGAGATACTGTTGGAAAACAGGAAGACTATGGCAAAGTTGTTAAGCATGAGGAGCAATAAAAAGTCTTGGTGAGAGACTAGGGAAGGGAGAGGCTGAAAGGAGTTCAGCTGAGGATATGCTGACATCAAGTGCTGACATGAATTTGATCTATGCACAGACAGCTGAGACAGAAAGTGGAATCTGCAAATGAAGACACCAGAGATGGTCTGCCTCAAAGAAAATTAAAAGGGAAAATACAGATGAGTTCGGTGTAGGGTAAGAGTAAAAAATACTACAACAGTAATACACTGCAAGTTTAATTAACGTGGACACAGAGAATTTGCACAAAAACACTGCAGGTAAAAATCTGTAGTTAGCCTAGGGATAAGCATTTTTTTAATGGATTTTACCATTCACATTGCTTTCATTTCCAGATTCTGCCATTCCAGTATTTGCAGGTTCCACTCTTCTCTTGATCGCTGGCTATAGAGCTTTGCAATATGACCGACTGCCAAGTACTCCTGTGCCTTAGCAGGACATATACTACTGCACTTCAATAATATGATTTTATTTGGCAGTTAGTACAAAATAGACATTAGGGTTATATCTCAACAATCTAACAATGAACGAACTTCTTTCACCTTGCCATTTGGTAAACAGACTTTTAAAAGTCTAAAACAGGTAAAAATGTAGAAAAAGCGTTTGAAACAGAGATCTCCATATTCCATAGGGCACTTTTCAAGGCTAAGAACACCAACAAACAAGAGATGCCTAAATTCTAAAGCAATTTTTTACATTTTATTATTAGCTATACTTTTTCCTCATACCTTTTTCCACTGCCCCCAAACTCTGACTTACTGAAAGATACTACTTATTTTTTAATATGTTCTCAAAGTTTTAGGTTCTCACAACCTTTATGGAATAAAGACTTTTCCTAATTATACCAGTGAAGGGGAGGTAACATTAAACAAGCTTCAGAAAAAAGCCTTTGTAACTTCACAAGCTGATCTCCCTCACCAACCCATACCTCTCTCTCTCCCACTCCGTAACGGGTCACTGATCTCTTGCCTCAGCTGTATCTTCATACATTGCAGCCCCTGCTCAGTTCTCACATTGCTTTGCCAGCAGCACTAGACAAAGGTTTGCTTGGCTCCAAACTCACAGGAAGCACTGAGCCTAAATGCTGTAGTCCTCCAAATGGCTGAATCTTGAGCCAAAGGTGCAAACTGCTAGCCTGTCATTAACTGAAAGCCACGTCTCCAATTCTTCTATCATAAGAAGGAAGAAGTTACTAGAAGCAATGGGATTGTTAGAGCTCGGCCCATCTCCTCATTCCATGAAAGCTTAATGCCAGAGTTAAGTGTTTGTTTTTCCCTTCAGCTTATAACTTCATTCTTCTAAAAGTTAAAGCTCACAAATCAGCACATGGTCAGTGTAAACTCCATGAGCCCCAAGCTTGTTACTCTTCACATCTCTGCTATTCCTGGACTTCCTTTGGTCCAGGCACAGGTCTATTTATACTTGCCGAAGCCTCTATAAATCACCCCTCTGCCAACCAACTGGATCTGATAACCCAGGAGGCCTGGCCTAACCTCTGAGCCCTGAGTAAGATCCTTGACTCAGAATGGAACAAGACACTAGGGGATAAATTATTTTAATAAATATATATAGTTTAGGCTGAGGAGTTTCTCAGATTTTCAGCAGGGAGAAATCAAGTTCTATCAGTGGATCATTACACAAACACTAGATTCTGCTTTCCACAAACTGCTGCTTTCTCTGTTTGCACATACTGGGTGTAATAACCCGCAATAAAGGACTGATTGAAGTCTGTGCCTCCTTTCAAGGACACTGATAAAAGGAAAGCTACCGGGCTTTGTTTTCCTTTGGTTTTGTTGCTTGTTTCTCCATTTGATATTTTGAAGATTAGAACAACAGAAGAGGGAAGGAATCACCACAAAGGAAGCCTGCTAACCTGATAACAGGCTTCGTTTTTATGCTAGATATTCCTGAAACAAATAAGCAAACAAAAAAACCACACCATTTTCAAGTTCCATATTTATAACTCCAGACTTCATAAAATCTTTTACAACTAGGAGGTCATTAAACAGTCACTCTAGGAACTGTGTAACTAATGTCACTTGGAAGTGGTGGGGGAAGTGGGAAAACAGGGAAAGAAATGGTAATCATCTGCCATCTACTTTAATCTGCCAATAGATTAAACCAGTAATTGTCTAAAGCACCACTTGATGTTTGGCATTTGCTTCTTCCTTCCTCTACAAAATCTTTTAAGAATCATCTTATTTAATTTAATTAATAATTAGTTAAATCTTATTTAATTTTTAAAATAATCTTATTTAATTTTTGAAGATTAAATATATGCCTTAGCATGTGGACATCCTTTAACACGAAATAAATTCACACAACTGCAGTCAATTTACCACAGTCATGTGCGTTGTCACTTCAGCCACAGTACCTGACAGTACACTCTGCTTGACATGTTTTACACAGCAAATCAGACAAGTCAGTTTATAGATGAGCTACTTGAAAGTTCATGGCAATCCCCTTTAGAGTGGAAAGCCCGAGTACAAAGGGAAGTGTTGCAGCATACTCTGCAAAATGAGTTGTAGAGAAAGGCACAGTTGACTTCAGACAGCAGATTTTCACAGCAGTGTTCACAGAACCTCCAGCATTTCTGATTGCTCATGGCTACTCATTATGAACAAGATTCAACTGCACATGGATCTGTGTTAGAAATGCTGTTAAACAGAGTTGAAGCACAGTGTCACTAAAGAGGCATGTATTTCATCTCCTATTGTTTGATATAATTAGGGGATGGGGAAACAAAAAGGCCTCTACACATTTAATATATGCTGCTATGTCATCTAGTTGTATGTTTGCTAGAGGCTTACTTGATTTGGTCTGAATATAAACTTGGAAGAACTTCAGGTTCTTTTAATGCTGATGATCTAGTTCCTGTATAGTACAGTCAAGTGAAAAAGCTTGGCATGGGAAAACTTAAATGGCAACAAGACTACACACTTCTTTTCAAGAAGAACTTAAGCTTTGCCCTGCTTAAAACATAACAGTATACAGTAGTTGTTGACATAATTTTGCTCTTCCTCCGGACTATCCTGCTAGTACTGCAGCTCTCTTCCAGCCAGTGAGCTGCAGTAGTGCAGCTGACACACATCTTGTTGCACCTGTGCTTTGAACACAAGTTTTAAGTCCACCTGAGACTAATTGTTTTCTTTCCAAGTCCCAAAGTGTACTACAAAGTCTTATAGGAACAATGATATTTTAAAGAACTGTCCTTCTTTTCCTTGAATGGAAACTTCTAGATCATAACATTTTTCTCCAAAACTGAAGATCAACGGGAATAAACATCACATAAAAATATTCAAGAGGCACCCAGTTCTGGTTCAAAACTCCTCTAAGAGCTTGTAGATCCAGTCAAGTGTTAAGGAAGAGTGACCCTACAGTGCCCTCAAGTGTGAGGGGATGTGAAGTATAAAAAGTCTGGAGATATACTGGGAAGAGAAAAGCTCCCAAGACTTTGGAAAGCACCCTCACTGAAGAAAAACATGCTTATTTGTACCAGGAAAAAAAAATAATTACCCTTATATATTATGGACACACTGTACAGCATAAAGAGGTGTAAGAAACAAATGACAAAATATCTGCACTTTCACCTGCCTTCTTACATGCTGTGAGCTGGAAGTTTCCTGTTCCTTCTCACTACAAGAACACAACAAAACCAGTTTATTTATGTACTACAAAAGCACTTAAATTTAGTGGATGGTCAAATTTTACACTGCAGAGACAAGTCCAGTGATACTCAAGACACCATCACTTCCTCAGTGCCTGGACCTCACATCAAAGATCTCAGTTCAGCCTACAACCAAGGAACATACAAGTTGTATTTATAAGTTACATAAAAAGTAAGGAGGGTAATGGACCTTACCTAGCATTCACAAAAACTTGCAGGTCAAGTTGGAAGCCACCTAAATTAGCCAACAGGAGTGCATCTTCAGTCTCAGCTCTCACTGTGCTAGAGCTTTCTGCCCACCACCAAAAAGCACCTGCATCTATTCAAGACCACAACCTCAAGCCCACAGTCTAGTTCTTTCATCTCAGCAGTTAGATCACTTAAACAAGATAGAGGCCAAGTTCAAGTCATGAGTAAGCCCTGAGGAGATTTCAGCTGCTCCTCCCTGAACAACAAAGTTAAGCTATTTAATGGTGGCATTACAGTCAGCACTTCCAACTGCACTACCCCTGCTTTACATGCAATTCTTAAGGTGTTCACTGGCCCAGAAACCAGAGGAAAAGCTAGTTCAATTCTGTCATCTTGGGAGCCTAGACATGTAAGAGGCACAACTTTGAATCACCTCAGGCAGAAAAGGTGCTGAACCCAGAGTCCTCACTCTTTGGGAATGCTCTAACCACTAAGCTATTACTCAGGAGTGGGAGGGGTAGCACTGGTTTGTTTTGTGCAAAGCCCATCTGATAGGTCTTCAATAAACATGCTTCAAGAACACCATGTTCTGCAAGCTCTGAGAGGAGATACAAGGGAAACATTTAATCTCAGAATCCAGAGTGAACATGAACATAGGTGTGGAACTATTGCCACTGTCAAAACTTAAGCACTCAGCGCATGGCTGAACATCTGATGAGGTTTTGCCTTGCTGCTCACTGACTTCACCTACGGGGTGAGAAGGATCATGAGTTTTGAACCTCTCAGTTGGGTCATAAGTACAAGATGTCTCACCTCAGCACAGTTTTGGGGCTGCAGAATTGTTTTCCAGTGACTTAGTGAAAATCAGGATCTTTGTCTCGCTCAATAATTATCATATAAGACAGAGCTATTGCCATATTGGTGACCGCAAGTGGCACACTTAAGATTAAGATATTTTATTCCATTAAAAAACAAGCAAAACCAAAACAAACCTGTACTATAAAAAAGTTTGAAAAGCAAAGCAGAACTACCAGAAACTGAGTACGCAGAGATGATTCCAACTTTGAAGATTTGTTCTTACATTCTGCTAGGGAAAAATCTTTTTCTGTTAGGGTTACATCTTTCTACAGTGCTATCTGTTGCAAAATCCCACCTTTTTACTGTTACTGTGAACTATGTTTCATGAAAAAAGCAGGGACAAACTGGTCAAAACTGTCTCAATCACAATCTAAATGTACACCAAGGGTCTGAATTACCATTCAAATAATCTGTAGAAGGCTATCACATGTGTACCAGAGCTGTAGGTAGCAGTACAGTATTGTACATACAACCAACTCAAAGATGTAAGCTGTGTAACTCTTTCATTTGCATATATATAGTTGAAAAATTTTCAAAGGAGTTGAAAAAATTTAAAGAGTATTTTAATCTGACAAAGACAAGTTCCAAGACTTTTTTTCTCTCTTCTCCTTCAATTAGAGATATCCCCCATCATCTGATGCTTTGGAGCCTGGTAGTAAAACTCTGGGGATACGTGTGGTCTGTCAGGTCACTGCTACAGCCAGTGCTGAAGTGGAGCACCCTTCCAGCTGGAGAAGGAAGGCCTTGCCATCCAGTCCTAATAGAGGAGAGAAACTAAAATGCAGCACAAGCAGCCAGAAGTTTCACCATACAAGGTCCCTTTTAGCATGCCTAAGCAAGTCCTTTGTGGCAGACCACAATAACAGAGCGAATAATACAGTTTCTTCTAGCAAGCATGAACTGCCAATAACAAAGAATTATCTTTTCCACTATCTTGCTTTGTTACAGTGGATATTTAACAGTGTTTAACTAGATTTTTCCAAAACTCAGTCTGGACAATGCAGTGGAGTCTTACTCTGCTTGTAATAAAAGGAAAAAATAATACAGTAGCAAACAGCAACACCATCACTCAACACATGATTTTACTTCACAGGTAATATAGTTCAGCAGTAAAATTTAGTTTGTTCTAGAGAGAGGTTAAACACATTAATTTGTTAATTTTTGTTCAATATGAGTTAAAACTCCCAAAATATTTCTGTCAACCCTCTCCTTACGAAACTGAGATGCTGACAATCATAAATTAAAGTAGAAATAAACATGAAACTTGAACATCTAGTGGTGAGCATACACTAATACACGAAGTGCTACGAACCAGTGATCTGGTTCACCTGCTCTCACAAACTTATTAATACAGGCTCCTTTGTTCTTTTTCTCACAACTGTATCACTCATCATTCCTTTCATATCTCAGCAGAGAAGTCAGTCACAATTACCTCATTTTAAAAGAAAACTAGTAAGATACCATCAGTAACGAAAATGCCTATAAATACACACCACCTCACAAAGCTTTCTGGAGCCAGAAATAGTACAGTACCTCAATATGCTACCTCAAGCAAATAAAAAACTGGAAATAGAACTTGAGACATGAAGTCTCCCCCAAGTGTTCCTTCAAATTCATTACATCCTAATGCAGCAAGTGCAACAGCTTCTGTTCACTTAGAAGACCTACACATTAAAACAAGCCTGTGTAAGAAACGAAAGGATATAAATGCTGTCCAAAGAAAATGGTTTGCTCCAGGAGAGTTAGGGATCTGAAAAGCTGATATAAAAGCTGCCTCCAAGACACTCAGCAGAGCTGAACAGTAGCAGGTTGTCATCTCAAGACTGCTACATGCTACCAGACCCTCTCCATGTGGAATTTTGTGAGGCATGATCAAGTGAGCAGGTTTGCTTAAGCTAATTTAGCTGAAAGCACTGGCATGGACTTTATGTATTTACTGCTATGGTAACTGTCACACCTGGCAGCCCACAGTCAGTGAGCCAGTTTGGTTCTGAAAAAACTGTATCTGCATTCTGATGATATTACACTTAACTTCCAAGGTCCTGCTGAAACACACACCACCACACTAGTAGAGATACTGTCCTTCCATATCCAGTATGGCACATCCAAAACCTCCTTCCTACAACTCTCTACTTGCATTGTCACTTCGCAGGTTAAGAGACAACTGTGACCATCAGCCTGGGACAGTGATCACAAAACTTATGGCCACAAAAGGTCCAGGAAAACTGTAAGCTGCAAGAGGAAACACACAATTATTCACAATAAAAGCAAATACTAATAATTTTTTACAATTTAATCCTGAAGCAAGGTATCAAGATGTTTTTGGAGAAGCCAACCAGCTCACAGCCTCAATTCTGCAAACACGTTTCACTTTACAAAACCAGCAGTATTGTTAATTCAGGCCTGCTTCCAGAAATAACACGAGGCAGTGACAGAATCATAGAAGGGTTAGGATATGAAGAGTCCTTAAAGATCATGTAGTTCCACCCCCTCCACATGGGCAGGGACAGCTCCTACTAGACCAGGTTGCTCAAAGCCCCATCCAACCTGGCCTTGAACACTTCCAGGGCAGGGACATCCATCACTTCTCTGGGCAACTTGTGCCAGTGTCTCACCATCCTCAAAATGAAGAATTTCTTCCTTAATATTTCATCCAAATCTACCCTCTTCCAGTTAAAAGCCATTATCCCTTGCTCTGTCACTACATGCCTTTATAAAAATTCCCTCCCCAGCTTTCCTGTAGGCCCCTTAAGGTACTGGAAGGATGCTTAAGGTCCCTAAGGAGTCTTCTCTTTTCCATGCTGAACAACCCCAATTCTCTCATCCTGTCTTCATAGGAGAGGTGCTCCAGCCCTATGACCATCTTCGTGGCCCTCCTCTGGACTCACTCCCAAGAGCTCCGTGTTCTTCCTATGTTGGGAGCTCCAGAACTGGACACAGTACTTGAAGTGGGGTCTCATCAGAGCAGAGTAGAGGGGGAGAATTCTTTCTTGACCTTCTGGCCACACTTCTTTTGGTGTAGCCCAGGATATGGTTGGCTTTCTGGTCTGCAAGCAGACATTGCCAGCTCATGTTGTGCTTCTCAGCCAACACCCCCAAGTCCTTTTTCTCAGCACTGTTCTCAATCCATTATCAGCCCAACCTGTCTTTGTGCTTGGGACTGCCACAACCCGGGTGCAGGACTTGGCCTTTTTAAGCTTCATCAAGTTGGCATAGGCCCACCTCTCCAGCCTGCCAAGGTCCCTCTGGATGGCATCCCTTCCCTCCACACCACACAGCTTGGTGTCATCAGTGAACTTGCTGAGGGTGCAATCATCCTTGCAACAACCAAGCAAACAACCATATCCCAGAAAATTCTAAACTTTGCACCAAAGAACTTAATGAAACACAGAGCCAAGGCTGAACTGGGTGAAATCTGTTCTTTATTAAATAGCCTGCCCCATACCATTTCCTAGACTTTTTCCACTACAAGAGAAAAATAAAAAAAGATTGCTCTAAGACACTTCTGGAGCTTTAGAATTTATTTCAATAATGACAGTGTCCCCTTTACAATACTCTGCTGCAGATGACTCTGGATTTACAACTCAGAGCATATCTGTCATTATCATATCCCAGTGAAGGAAAACAACTGCCAAAAGAACATAATAGATGTTTCTCTTCTGTGTATGCTTGCAATAATCAGATCATTGCAGCAGAATATCATACAGGATGCTGTATAATTCAATTCTTTATTTGTGCTAACTTTCAGATTTGTTAAAAATTCCAGTAACTACTTAAAACAATCTTCCCCTTGCCATCTCAAAGTCTCCAGGTTCAATAGTTTCCAATCAGAGCTCAATATTCAGAAGCATCAGCTACCTAAGAGGTATCACTCATTTTGAAGATAAAGTAGTTTACAGATTCTACAATCCATATTAAGACTATCTTATTCTTTAAGAGATGGAGTACTAGATTTCAGTGAGCATCAGAATATACTGCTGCACCTGATAAAAGAATCATGTCTCATATAGGGCTATTAAACTATATTATCTTTTGGCTTCTGTTACTTACAGAAGAAGAGATTTCACATAATTTTCTCCCAAGTAAAACCCATCCATGCTATTTCAAAATGAAGTAAATAACACCTGGCTTAAGAATTTAGTTAGTTGTTTGTTTTGATTGCCTAAGTCTTACCATATATATACATACACACACACTTAATAACAACTTCCATCATATGCTCTTTCCAGTTTGATTTACATTTCTTGGAAGTTCGGGACAACAAAATAACCTGATGCTTTTTACAGGTGCTACCTAGTTGGATTGTCTACGCTGTTACTTGTAAACAAATACTCAACTGCTATACATAGAAACTATTTAAAGATTAGCATTCACTTTTCTGCTGAAGTTACCAAGATACCCACATGATGTATCACATGATATCCAGACTTGTATATTTGTTAGTTACAGAATCAAGAAGGTATCTCCTTACAGCTGCCTAAACCAACTATGTATGAAGAAAAGAATATTCTGATTTTTTTCTCCAATATAATTCAAGCATACCCAATTAGTGTCCTAACAGAACTGGCATGGAATGACCTACATTCACCACCAGAAAGTAACAGGGAATCTGTCTCAGTTCCAAATTTGTCCAGCTCTGGGACATTACAGTAGAGCAAAGCCCACTATGAAATCCCATGTTCAACCCTATATAGTTCCACTGAGTTCAGCACTTTGCAACCAACATCAGACTGTTACATCCAAGGGGCTAATTCACTTGGCATCTTTACTTGACAAATTTACAAAATGTTTTGTAGTAACCCAGAAGGAGGAGTATTTTTCTCTTGCTCATCCCTCCACAATGACAAGCTATTTAGCAAGTGCACTCAGACAAGTTTTAAGCCATTCCAGGCAGTGCCAAGTTCCAGCCCAGCCAGTCAGATTTCTGCTCTGGCTGGACTGATACTGCCTGACAGATCAGGAGAGCACAGCAAAGGTCACTCTGTCAGATTACCACTCTGGCATCAGGCCCACTTGATCTCCCAACCAAGACATCTTTCTGCCAACTTCTGCACGCAAAAAGGAAATAAGAGATGCAAAGTATTACTCTTACAGAATCTCTACACACAGACCAGACTTCACCACATATATTAGCAAAGAATGACCTGGGGCAAGTTTGCAGCAAAGCCTTTCTCCAGCAGAAGGTAGGAGACTTTCACTGAAACACACTGCTTTAGCCCTCCCACAGCAACATCCCTGAATAAAGTGCAAACATGGTTACAAATGCCAGCTCAAAGAGGATGTTACAAACTGGGGTTAAATGAGTTGGCACTGAAAAGTTGGCTGTCATTGCTGCATTGATGGATTTGCAGCATTAGTCTGGTTAATCAATAAAAGGTAAGCACTGAGGCATATAGATAACCAGCTCTCACTAACCAAGGTCCTAGTCAGTTTCCAGGTAACACACCATTTAAGCCTGAAGTTAAGGTAAGATGTTACAAGGATTTGGGGATATGGCTACATTTTTCCCCATTTACTTCAAAGAAAGTGTTTCAGGTTGTATAATACCCATTTTACAAGGACACACAAATTTCTGACGGAGCTGAATTGAGACAGCTGTCTGTCTTATCTGTTCAAGTGTTATTTCTGGGGTGTGAACACTGATGGTCCACTTCAAAGGCCCATTTTGTCCAAATTCTTGTCATGCGAGTCGAAAATAGTAGTTAACTATAAATGAAAAATTTACTTCAAAGTTCTCTGAGGAAAAAAAAAAAATTAGTCCTTTTTACCAGTATCCAATCTTAATGCTGTTTCTGTTTAGATAACACTGTTACTGATGAACATATGTCCCTACAGATCTATCTGGAAGGCTATCAATTGTAAAAATTAAAATCCAAGAATCTTCCTGACCGAACACATCAGCTGGGAGGAAGGACTTCTTGCCTTGCTTCACATATAAGTTATTTCTTAAGACAGAACAATTCCTTCATCTGGTCAGCCCCCTACATAAAATCTGATATTATATTGCAGAAGACATGTTTATTCCTGAAGTCATCTTTAAACAATTTGTAAATGTACATCCAGAGAATTCCTCAGTTTTTGAGTCACATCCAGAACTGGTTTAGAAGACTGTATTAAAATCTGAATTTATTATTTGCTAAGTGTTTTGAGTCTTTTAACATCTTCAAGTATTTTTTTCAGGGATCAGCAAGTCACTCAGGTTTCATGGGAGATTTTGAGCAGAATCTTCCTAATCACCTTAGCATGCCCATGCATGAAGATTTCTTACTATTGGGAACTACTTTTGAGCCACATGGCCACGCTACACCAGAGGATCTGAGACACAGGAAATGTACTTTCCCCAAAAACATGCAAAGCCATGACACACATGGCACTGCTGAACCCTCTGATGCAGACCTCTGGCTCCGAGAAGAACATAGGTTTAAGCCACAGCCACAGGAAGCACATCATGGCCTATCACTATAAAATTAATTTTTGTACTATAAGTACCATAACATAGGCTTATTTTCCACGGCCCTTAGCAGTAATGATTTGCAACCCTGCATTCAGAGAGTGTGAAGACTTTACTTCCCCCAAGTCTCTGTTACCAGTGTGAGCAAACATACTAGCTAACTCTAAAAAAACAGGGGAAAAAAACCCCAGCACAAAACAGTCTATGCTCTAGCATCATGATTATTATTATGCACTTAATGCATAAGTTATAAAGAGTTAACTACTGCCTTTAGAATCTGAAGTTTCAAGATACTTTTGTATTTCACAATGTAGAATATCTTCTGTATTAAAAAACAGCTTTCATTCCTAGTGAAACCTTACCCAGGAACATGAATCCTTTAAGAGAAAGATCTGACCCCATGGAATGAAAGAAAGAGAAGCAACATTTGACCTTCCCAATTTACACGTACTCTTCCAACAAATGCCAGACATCAGCCAAGCAGAGCTGCCATCTTCTGCATAGTTAGAAAGGGAGAGCACTAGCAGCCAAGATAACAATTTGCCTTCTAAAACCCAGACAAAAACATTCTCACTCAGCTTCCTTCACTGTGTCCTGGTACAGAACCATAAAACTAAAAATGTCAGAAGCTATTCTGTCCTGATAAGGACTTGTCTTCATAACATGAAGAGCTCCAGGAAACATTAAAATACATGGTAGCTGCCAATTAGTTGGTATAGTTAAACAGATATATGTTTGCATTCAGCATTGATTGAAAATTCAAAGAAATAGAAAGTGTAAGAAAATTTTCCTCTCTTCAGTCTTCCTTCTACATGGAAATTAGTGCAAATCTAAATCAGAACTGAAATTTAAATAAATGGAAAATCCAAACAGTTTAATCTGAGTGGAATGTGCTGTTGGCAAACAGGCTGCATTTTAAAGCTGAAAGTTTTGTTGCACCAAAGCACCAGAAATAGTGGAAGCTCAGCAACAAGCTGCAATGGAAAAAAATTCCAGAAAAGAGATTCCCATCTCCTTTAAAAAAAAAAAAAAAAAAAAGCACACAGGAAAAACTTTCAACATTTTTTCCAAAGTTGCTACTCCTTTGAACAGCTATCGTATTATTCCATGTTTAAACTCTAGGAACTAAGGAATCCTTAACTAAAACACCTATTTTGGAAGAACAACTATTTAAAAACAACTCAATAGCAAGCAAGAATATCATGGAGGAAAGTTTACCTAAAAGGTTGTTACAACTTGAGTCTCAAAACTTAGGCTCAGAGAGGCAGACAGATATTTAGGTGGGCAAAGGACTTGCCAGGAAACAGTTGCAACTGATAAAATCTTACTGATTATAAAAAAAAAAAAAAAAAAAATTCTAAGTAACTTACAGTTAAAAAAACCTACGTGTTTTCAGAAGCACTGTGCTTTCCTTTAGGACAATGCCTGGACTGAAAGTAAGCTCTTGATGCACAGAAGGAAGATTTACAGCAGATAAAATAAGTAGCAGTATGCATTCTAGTATCACCTCTACTTTTAAAGTACCAGCCTGATATATATTCAGGCATTACTACACAGCACTGGGTGATACTTCTCATCCAAAATAACTTGAAAAAACAAGTTTAGTTTCTACATAAGGCTGAAGTAAAGAAAAAATGGTTCATTTTTACTGGGTTTAAATAGCACTGAACCAGTTCACCTTCCCAACCCAACTTTTGGCAGCAATCTAGCCTAAGCCTCCCAGAAGACAACACAAAGGAAAAAAAAAAGTCAAAGTCATTGGAAAAATCAAGAAAATGGTAAACAAGAGAAAAACCACCACTTTACTTTTTGGGTTTAATTCATCTATGTAGGTCCAAGTGAAGATTTCTGGAGAGAGTGCTAAGCTCTTTCTCCCACTGCCCCTTAAACTGTAAACAAGTTACTGGAATAGAAAACCATACTGACAGCAGACCATATTTTCGGAAATTTAAACACTCGGTACCCACAGGAAAATATACTCAAGCTTTCAAAACTATTTTTCTGTCCCACAATGGTATATTCAGTACTTTTCCACTATGTTTGTTTTAAAAGAAGAAGCCCTGACCTGAAGAAAAAGTCAAGATGACAACAGTATTTCTTCAATGCTCACTTTTCACTTGTCACAGTAAGACAATATAATTCTCTTTTAAACAATATATTTTGACCAAACTAATGGAAGATGTATTATTTTACATTATCTAGGAGTCTATATATGTTTTTTACACAATAGTTTACCTGTCATAAGCTAATTTCTAAACCTTTCCCAATTCTTAGCACTTTTCATTTTGATTGAACATCTGAAGATGCACAGAATTTCTCCACATGTGAGCAAAGAGGATCCAAATGCATACCAATACACCCAAATGAAGATAGTTATTTACATACCAAATGAGGAAAAAATTAAATTATAAATTAAGAAATACAAGTAAATTGGCTTTTTAGCAACTTAGAGCAGAACTTTTAGCAAAACCAGTGCAGAAGGGGTAAGAGCCACTGCTACTCATACACCATTAGTACCAGAGTAAGAAAAATAATTTAAAATAAAGGACTGAGTTGACACTAGTCTGGAAGACACAGAAGACTGGAAAGAACCATGTCCAGCTATGAGGTTAATATGAACAGCCAGCTTCTAGAATTACCTCTTGAAAAAGAAGCAGCAGGAAAAAAAAAATAAATCTAAACCAGCTCACGTGACTTAGCAACTGCTGGTTCAGGAGAACAAATGCTGTTATTTGCAAAAAAGCATTCAGGCAGAAGCTAGATATAAGCTCCTATGAAAAAAAAATAATAGGGTGACAAACCTTTTCTTTATGCAAGCCACCAATACACACACTACAGTTGGTTACCTCATTAGCAAATTGTAAGAGATGAGGAAATGTTTGTGTTCGATTTCTTCAGTTTGAAGCATTTCAGTGCAGTCAAAAAATAAAAAACCAAGCCAATAGTACCAAATTTATGCTTCACTTTTCAGTTCTTTTTGAAAGTAAAAATTCTAGTTATTATGTCCTGAAAACCAATTCAGTAATAATTACCTAAATACATAAATTTACAGGTCAAGTTATCCCAAACAATTTTAAGAAAAAGTTGGCTGAGCAAAGCTCATTCGTATACAAAAAGAACCGCATACAGCTAGCATGGAAAATTATGTACAGGAAGACAGAAATGTCAAGAAAGATATCTTGGTCACTTCTAATGCTATCACTTTGAGAACCTCCACTCTTTCAAGAACCTCTTTTTTTGTGACCAAAAACCTTCTCAGGGTCAGGCAATTCTGTAGCTGACAAGCTTGCAAAAATAAAATTTCCCTTCATCTCAACAAACTGAAGCCTTCAGAAAGGAGGCAAGTAAGCTGAGGGAGGGAGAAGTCAGACAAGGTAATCTAAGGACTACTGATGATTTAAGTTTTTTTTAAAAATGCCCACACCCCTGCTCAGAACATTCTCTGATATGTCAAGATTAAGTCTCCTTCCTTAACTTCTCCAGCCAACCTCATCACTCACAAGCAATACAGATGCATCATCAGGACATGGTTACAATAAATACTATGGAGGTACAGATCTTTTTGTAGTTTAGCAGAATATGTAAATAAGACTAGTAAGTGCATTGTCATTACTTCAGTATCTCTCCCAATATGAAGAGCAAGATTATTTGAACACTACAAAAGCTCCCAACTCTTACAGACAAATGTCTTCTAAATTAGGCAGAGTCACATGTGGCTTTTGAAGGGAGCACCTCCCAATACATAATTAAACCCATTCCACCTAGTGGTTGGAAGAGACAGAACATACTTCTGCTCTGAAATGAGCTCACAAAAAGGGGATGTTTTCCCTCGCTTTACAGAAGAGTATTATGGGAAACAGAAACCACTTTGGATATTGGCATTGTGCAAGATCAGTCAGCTTCCAGATGGATCGGATTCATCACCACCAGGGAGATACTATATTTAAATTCGTAGGCTTGAACAGACTTATACATTTCACCTGAGACACCCTTCCATGGTGACTCACCAACAGCAAGCTTCACAGGAGAATATCACTATCATGCAATAGGACACAGGCAAATTAACTTGGACATAAAATATCCCACAACTTAACAGATCAGCCTAACTACAGATTTTAAAGTTCACTAAAGAATGTTACTTCTGTCATGCAGGAAGGCTAAAAAGACTGCTGATGAGTTATGAAGTAATTTATCACAGTTTACACCAAAAGCAGATTAAAGATTTGGAAAGTTAGCCAGTCTCTGTGATACCAGAGCCATCAAGATAAACCATCTGAGAGCAAGGAACATACTTGAGTTTCAGGCTTAACAAGCACACATCACAGACACAATGAATACAGATAGGGAACTCTATTGTGAGAAAATCCTAACAATGAAACAGAAAAGTAATTACTATTTTGTCCCTTAAGGACACATCCAGGAGAACTGGCAGAGGCTTTATTTGTCCCACACACTATGGCAGAGGAAGAGGACAGGATATCTGCTCTGGCTGTGACTACAAGCTTTCCTGTCTTTTCTGGATGCTCATTTAATTTAAATCCATTCAATAATTTTGCCAGGATTTGGAAAGGGAAAGATATTCAACGTTCCAAATTTTACAGTATGAAAGGATATGTATGTGGCTGCTGACATCATCCCTCTGGTTATCTGCCCTCTTCAAACTATGGGATTGTTGCATTTATCCACTAGAGCAGTAGGCCTAAGGGAGAAAGGAGGTACTCAAAAGTCCTCCCAAACTCACCTGCTGCTGCTCAGTAAGAGGCAGATGTTCCAGAGCACAAGTACCAGTGCTCCACATCTGGGAAATATGGTCTTGATGCTCAAAAGGAAAAGCCCTTAGAGGGTACATCCTTTGAAACAGCCATCAACACAAAACGCAGCATCTAGGGGGGTTGGAACCAGATGGTCTTTAAGGTTGCTTCTAACCAAAACCTTTCTATGAGAGAGGTTGGAAGGAAAAAATCATCCAGTTAGCAAGTTTCTGCCTTTCCTAAGGGGAGATTTATGCTTTGGCTATTAACTATACTGGCTGGAAGAACCATTTCAGAGAACATTACAGTCACCTTGGCATTATCTGTTAACCCAATCTGTGAATCTTTTATTTCTTGCTTTCTTCCAACAGCCCTTTTAGCTTCATCTGATTATGTATTTGACTGTCCTTGTTTTGTTTATGCATCTTCTTGTACTGTGTGCATCTTTAGCAACATCATGTTTCTCATGTTTACATCAATGAAGAGCAAAATTCTTTCTTCATTATTAATTTTCCCCTTCAATGAAAGCATCTGGTGCTATCATACTACTTCTGATAGAGTCTGAGATCAGTTTCTTTCTTCTTTATATTTGCCCCATTCTCCTTCTCTCCCTCCCCCTCTCCCTCCCCTCCATCAAGCTTTACATGCCACATTCTAAGCTTTTTCACATCTGTGAGTTTTATTCTGCTGTTCTGTCATCTTTTACCCTAGGCAGGCTAACATCTTGTGGTCACTCCTACAGATTGCCCATCTAGGCATTCTCTTTGTTGATCAACAAGACTATTTCTATGAATTTACAACCCTGAGCAGAGCTGTATGTTCTGCTGAGTCTTTTCCTAAAGACAGTGAATGGTTATGAGAGATTTTACCTAGCAAATCTTATCGTTTCCATGATTCCCCTCCAGCAACTGACATACACTTGTATTTATAGTCCAGCCAGATACATCTGATTGATCTGACTGAAGCTGAATAGAATACTTGGAAAGATCACACGTTAAGATGTTCCACTGCTGTTCATTCCCTGTGTATTTGTGCTGGTGTGCAGAGAAGCATACTGGGTGGAATGAGCTGCTGTTCTCCAAGGTCAGAAGTAATATTCTATAAATACATGCAAAATAGCACATATGCAAGAAGTTAGCAAAAAGGTATGATATATTGGGAGTTATATCTCAAAAAACACTTGTCAGATTCAAACAAATTCAAAGTCTTTTCACTTGCTTAAAACATTGCAATTGCAATGCCATTAAACTAAATATATATTTGATGAAAGTTACTTTAGTGATCCAGAGGGCTAGTTTGCTTATAGTCTCTGTAATAATTCTTACAAACCAAACTTGTCTAATCCAAATGAGAAATTAGTTATGTTCTCTTAGGCTAAAAATATGTATTCTTATATATAAAAATATATATAGCCTACAATAAAAAACTTATTATCCTGAACATAAATAAAACTTACATTAAGCAGTACTTTATTTTTATGGATTCTGATACAAGCAATACTAGTATTGTTAACACTATTATTAACAGAAAATTACTAACAGCAAAGAAGAAAGTTGCACACCTAGGATTGCACCATACAAAGGAATTTTTCCCCAGGAGGAAAGAAAACACAACCACAAAACAACACAACAAAGGCAGGCTCAGAAGGATGCCATGCTGACACAAGCTGCTGCCAAGCCTGCAGCTTACACCAGCCACATAATGCATTCTGCCAACTTGCTCCAGACACAAAGCTGCAACACCAGCAGCACAGCTCATGCCTCTAAATATTTGTTGATTACCCAAACAGGCAAGAGGGCACAAGGCCCAGAAAGAAGCAGCTATCATCAGACCACATGAAAAATGCAAGTCTTTGATTTCCTCACTGACCTGTCCTGGATGCAGGATGCATCTTTCTTCCAGATGAAGAAAGAACATTATACAATTATCCAGTTCATGGGGAGAAAAAAACCAAAACCAACCATGAAAAATTAGTCTAGGCTCATATTTGTCTGAGTTGGACCATCCCACAGGAAAGAGAAGGAGGGTTGCACCAGTTCCCAGGAGAGCCTTTTGGTCCAAAGTCCTGTTCTGGGCACTGTGTCATTTAATATCTTGGCAGAGAATAACATTTAGACAGCACAATGCCACACATTGCCGTGGGCTTAAAGATTGTTTCATATTCCAAAACAGGGAGATAAAGTAATACAAGTGAGTCCTGATATTATTCTGAAAAGGCTTTAACTTTTTTTTATTGCTACTAAGCTATTTACCTTTAGAATTACTGCTGAAAGACATGAGCTCTATGGAATAATTATATTTCATTTAAGAGTTTGCTTTATCTGCCATCTTCATTACACAGATTTGAATTAAATTACTCTAGGCAATGAAACCAACAGAAAACCATTTCATGCCTGACAATAGTCCTCAGCACCCAAAATGGAATACTGATTGGATGATTGGATAAATGATAGGATCATTTCTGCCACAAATGGGAATCCAAGGATTACAACAAAAATTTTCATTTCTGAGTACAGCCATAACAGCCAAGACTTGCCACTCTATATTCATAGAATCTAGAATACTTCTCTTTGTGAACCACTCCTAAAAAGAAAAGTTATAAAAGCAGCTTTGAAAGATTTTTCAAGTGATGTTGCATTCAATTTTATTTTGCCTAACTTTTAACTAAACCTTTACTGCAGCTTATGTGTACACAGTGTAATATTTATTATATCTTTCATACCTATTATTATTAATCAAGCCAGCTAGGACCATGAGGATAGAATTTGCACCTGCTGTACAGACTTATTTTATGCCCAAACTTTCTGACCTATTTTAAAAAGCTTGTAAAAAAGGCTTCTAAACAATACCAATATTTGAACCTGTCAGTAACTTCATATATAGAAACGTAAAAGGGAGTAGTCAGGTCATATATTCTGACCTCCTCCAAGATTTAGGTGAGAGATCACCACCTGTTTGGTCTCTGAATAGACTGATAACCTGTGCCTGGTTGAAGCAAGTCTTCCCTAGCAGACTGTTCCACCGACTCTAAATTCTCTGATTCTGATTCAAAAGTGACAGATTAAATTTTCAGTTTGATTCTGAAATTCTTTGGGTATTTTGGGCTGTTAGGTTTGGGGGTTTTTTTTGGTTTCTTTTTGTTTGTTAATTTGGTTGGTTGGTTTGGGTTGGTTTTTGGGTTTGGTTTTTTTTTTTGAGGGGGGGAGGGTTGGTTGGATTGGGTTTTTAAAGAAAAGCAGTACAATTGTAAAGCCTTTCACATAGACCATATGTTGTAATTACAGCTTCTACAGGCAAAATCTGCCTTGAGAAAAATACCCCATAAATGCAGTATAATTTATTTTACACAGTTTTGGGCTTTATCACGTTGCATCCTATTGAGAAGTTAGGCAAAAAGTACAGAGCCTCTCACCCTAAGTGATCCCAACTCAGAATTTCCTTGAGCTACTTCAAAGTAGGACAAAGCAAAAATAGATCTGCACACCAGTTCCTTTAAAATACATGTATTTCATATATAATGCATAGTGGTTTTACATAATACATATATGCATGTGTTATGATTTTAATTACCTATCTAATATTTATTTCTAAATTATTATTATTATTTTCACCTAGCTTCACCTATATTAAATCTGTTAATGTTCAGGGAGAAAAAGCACAATAGTGGGAATCAAGCAGTGACTCCAAGCAGTGCTCTACGTATTAATTTTTGATTAAAATAAATACCATAATTTCCTAGTCCTACCCTGCAGAAAGTAGTATTTTTAGCAGTGCTGCCGGACCCGTTGATACAAGCCCTGCCCCAGAATTTCAAGACCTGCGCAAAAACTTGAGGTGAGCAAAAGAATTGCAATGCGAGTAACTATAATTAGGTTGTAACAGTGGAAGATTACAAAGTACCATTTATTTTTGCCAGCATAAACGGTCAGTAAATGTAATCCTCTATTGGCTAGGCAGCCCATGAGCTATGAAAAAGAGACTTTATCTTAGTGATTCCAGTGGGAAAACTTTTTACCATTAAGCAATAAAAAGAGAATTTTGACAGTCTTGAAGTTCATACAGCTTTTCAAAGCTAGAAAACTTCCTACCCTGATTTATATTTTTAATTGGCACCCCTAAATGTTTATAGACAAATCTTTCCTGCCTTTGTACCCAAGCCAGCTGGTAATACCACAGCACTGGTCATACATAGACCAAAACTAGAACACGAAAGTTGTCATTTTAGCAGTTCTTTCGGCACGCCTTCACCATCAGCTACTTCCCAGCCATTCATCGCTAAATCCTCTCCGCCGGGTTGCAAAAACTTGACTTCCCCTCCCCGCCTTTTAACAACGCTTTCCCAAATGTTTCTTCCAGGGCGGGGTGGGGTGGAAGAAACATNGCAAGGAACATACTTGAGTTTCAGGCTTAACAAGCACACATCACAGACACAATGAATACAGATAGGGAACTCTATTGTGAGAAAATCCTAACAATGAAACAGAAAAGTAATTACTATTTTGTCCCTTAAGGACACATCCAGGAGAACTGGCAGAGGCTTTATTTGTCCCACACACTATGGCAGAGGAAGAGGACAGGATATCTGCTCTGGCTGTGACTACAAGCTTTCCTGTCTTTTCTGGATGCTCATTTAATTTAAATCCATTCAATAATTTTGCCAGGATTTGGAAAGGGAAAGATATTCAACGTTCCAAATTTTACAGTATGAAAGGATATGTATGTGGCTGCTGACATCATCCCTCTGGTTATCTGCCCTCTTCAAACTATGGGATTGTTGCATTTATCCACTAGAGCAGTAGGCCTAAGGGAGAAAGGAGGTACTCAAAAGTCCTCCCAAACTCACCTGCTGCTGCTCAGTAAGAGGCAGATGTTCCAGAGCACAAGTACCAGTGCTCCACATCTGGGAAATATGGTCTTGATGCTCAAAAGGAAAAGCCCTTAGAGGGTACATCCTTTGAAACAGCCATCAACACAAAACACAGCATCTAGGGGGGTTGGAACCAGATGGTCTTTAAGGTTGCTTCTAACCAAAACCTTTCTATGAGAAAGGTTGGAAGGAAAAAATCATCCAGTTAGCAAGTTTCTGCCTTTCCTAAGGGGAGATTTATGCTTTGGCTATTAACTATACTGGCTGGAAGAACCATTTCAGAGAACATTACAGTCATGTCGGCATTATCTGTTAACCCAATCTGTGAATCTTTTATTTCTTGCTTTCTTCCAATAGCCCTTTTAGCTTCATCTGATTATGTATTTGACTGTCCAGGTTTTGTTTATGCATCTTCTTGTACTGTGTGCATCTTTAGCAACATCATGTTTCTCGTGTTTACATCAATGAAGAGCAAAATTCTTTCTTCATTATTAATTTTCCCCTCTAATGAAAGCATCTGGTGCTATCATACTACTTCTGATAGAGTCTGAGATCAGTTTCTTTCTTCTTTATATTTGCCCCACTCTCCTCCTCTTCCCCCTCCCCTCCATCAAGCTTTACATGCCACATTCTAAGCTTTTTCACATCTGTGAGTTTTATTCTGCTGTTCTGTCATCTTTTACCCTAGGCAGGCTAACATCTTGTGGTCACTCCTACAGAATGCCCATCTAGGCATTCTCTTTGTTGATCAACAAGACTATTTCTATGAATTTACAACCCTGAGCAGAGCTGTATGTTCTGCTGAGTCTTTTCCTAAAGACAGTGAGTGGTTATGAGAGATTTTACCTAGCAAATCTTATCGTTTCCATGATTCCCCTCCAGCAACTGACATACACTTGTATTTATAGTCCATCCAGATACATCTAATTGATCTGACTGAAGCTGAATAAAATACTTGGAAAGATCACACGTTAAGATGTTCCACTGCTGTTCATTCCCTGTGTATTTGTGCTGGTGTGCAGAGAAGCATACTGGGTGGAATGAGCTGCTGTTCTCCAAGGTCAGAAGTAATATTCTATAAATACATGCAAAATAGCACATATGCAAGAAGTTAGCAAAAAGGTATGATATATTGGGAGTTATATCTCAAAAAACACTTGTCAGATTCAAACAAATTCAAAGTCTTTTCACTTGCTTAAAACATTGCAATTGCAATGCCATTAAACTAAATATATATTTGATGAAAGTTACTTTAGTGATCCAGAGGGCTAGTTTGCTTATAGTCTCTGTAATAATTCTTACAAACCCAACTTGTCTAATCCAAATGAGAAATTAGTTATGTTCTCTTAGGCTAAAAATATGTATTCTTATATATAAAAATATATATAGCCTACAATAAAAAACTTATTATCCTGAACATAAATAAAACTTACATTAAGCAGTACTTTATTTTTGTGGATTCTGATACAAGCAATACTAGTATTGTTAACACTATTATTAACAGAAAATTACTAATAGCAAAGAAGAAAGTTGCACACCTAGGATTGCACCATATGAAGGAATTTTTCCCCAGGAGGAAAGAAAACACAACCACAAAACAACACAACAAAGGCAGGCTCAGAAGGATGCCATGCTGACACAAGCTGCTGCCAAGCCTGCAGCTTACACCAGCCACATAATGCATTCTGCCAACTTGCTCCAGACACAAAGCTGCAACACCAGCAGCACAGCTCATGCCTCTAAATATTTGTTGATTACCCAAACAGGCAAGAGGGCACA